>CM038353.1:14954259-15587592 GCA_021464625.1 Proterorhinus semilunaris | reverse complement strand
TGAAGGTAAAAAAAAATAAAAAAATAACTTCCTACACAATATAGCGCCGAAGTATTGTTATCACAATATTAGGTGACACAATATCCATATCGCCAGAATTCACAGTATATCACAAAATTGAAAATATGTAAATCTGACAGATTTATGTATGTTTTGCAAGCACGGACTAAAACACACACAAAAAAGGAAGGCACACTTTAGTCATGATTTTCTCAATTTAATTCCATTATAGCCTTGTTTTGGTTCTGTTTAAGTCTGCATAATATGAAAAAAGTTAATTTCAGACATGAATATTTATTCCAATATTTTACAAAAAGAAATCTGTGGTGTGTGTTACATTAAATGGGGGGGAAAAAAAGTTCTGCTAATTTAAATACATCTTAGTCAAATGGACGACCTCAGCGATATTGCAGTATTTTTGGTGATACATTTTACATCATCTATTATAGTGATGATAAATATTTTGCCGCTTTCTATTGCATATAGAGTGGCCATTGTGAGTTTGTGTGACAATAGTAATAATTGTTTAACCTTATATTTACCAGACCCCTGACCCTGTAACATGCGATACCATCCTGGATGAGTTTGGATGGGTTTTCTCCATTAAGACGATAAAGCAAGAGGTGGTGCGATCTTTCCTCTGTGGAAACACGACCACCATTGAACAGACACTGCTGAAAGACTGGATGCCATTGGTGGAAAATGTACAAGTCATATTTTATACAAATGTTATCATTTATCTCGTTGCTTTATTATTAAAAGTAATGACCTTCATGCACATATTAGGATATCTATTACTGGTCATGAGTTTTTATTAGCATCACATGTGACATAAAACCAGCTAATCTAGTCTTTCTTGTTTTCTCACAGGCTGTGGAACTTCACGGTGTTTTCATGGGAAACGCAAAGTTCAATGTTACTCTTCCCATGATCCTCTCTGAGTGGCACACGCTGTTTAGCAAAGGTTTAGGGTTTGGAGGGTTTCTGCTGAAGCTTGGAGAAGACTGGAGTGGAGAATACTGGATGGACTGGATGTCTCAAAACAGTAGCGCTAATCATCTGCCTTCATCTTTACAAGAAAGGTCTTGGCAAAGTGTTGATCTTTTCTCGTCCGGTTTCATTCCAATGTAGTGATATAAAAGAAATGTTCCATTTGGCACCTGTGTGATAGTGCAAAGAATGTTTTCCATGCTGAGCTGGGTTATGACTTAACTTTGATATATTATGTTCATGTTCTGTCTCCAGTGTGTGGCTTTTCATGGTGAAGCTCGGGCAGTGGTTTGAACAAAGTCCGTTCTGGCCCGAGGCAAAAAACTACTTCCACATGGCCCACTGGATTTTGAACTCCACGGACACATCTCAGCCCAACTGTGAGTGTCCATTAGGCACATTTTAACATGCTTCAGTGGCTCACCTGGTAGAGCCCCTACCATGTACCCATAGGCTCTCTCTTTATGGTCGCTCTACAACAGAGCGGGGCTGTAATCAAATGCATGTACTTGAGTCGCTTTTTGAAGTACTTGTACTACTTTATATTTTTTCTAAAGTGTCAACATTAGAACTCGAGTAAAATTGTAAGTAACCCTTTGCACTGTGAGTAAATATTTAAGGTGAAAGTATTGATATTTCACGCAGTGGTCGAAGTGGAGCTTATTAGCTAGTTTCCTCCCTTTACATCTTAGTTTTTATGTCAGAGTATAAAAATGACAAAACTTACCCCTTAGGAGGTTTTGTCCGCGAGCGAGGCGGAGATAACCCGGAAGGTAGTTTTTTTGTTGGGTTACGTCACTACTGAAACAAATCAGACTTTTTTGTTCAGTCAGTACTGAAGTAGCATATTCGTCAAATACTTTTCAACTACTTTTTACTTGAGTAGTTATTGGGCTCAATGCTTTTTGCATCTACTTGAGTAAAATTATTTTTACTCAAGTAGAAACTCACATTTCTCTTACTTGAGTTAGTATTTTGGCTACTCTACGCTTTAAAACTCAACTAGCCTCACTAAAATAGACTAATTATAATATATAAAAATATGCATCTTTCAGTAAAATGAGAATTAAAGGCCTTCTTGCAAAATAGGCATGAATGAAACCAGTGCAGCCAACCGCGCCGGTACCATAATCTCTGTTTTATTAATATAAACTATTTCAAAATGTTCTGACTGTTATAGTGTTATGTCTTGCAGGTAATATGAATATGAAAACCTTTGGCATTGAATGTGAAACAAATTTTGACTGGGATCGGTTTTCCAATGTTCTTACAACACTGCTGTCACCAACTGAAGAGGTCTTCATCAGGTAATTCATATTCACAATAACCATTCTCGTTGTTAAATCTTATAGATCAGCAATACTGTGATCATAGACGGGTAGAGATAACTTTTCTGCAAAACTGATGTGTTTGTGGCAAAGTATAGAAGTAAATACTTGAGTTGTTCTACCTTTTAATTGATCTGATCACTGTATCTAGAATGGTCCAAGAACAAGGTGTTAAGGTGTTGACAATCTTTTTGTTTCTCTAGCTGCCTCAGAAGAAGTGTGCTTGTGCTTCAACATGTCTACGGTGATTTCTACAAGCGTCTAGCAGCCTCAAACTTACAGAAAGCCATCCAAGGAGGAGAACCACTCTCAGCTTTCCTCATTAATATGTTGAATAAAGTAGACGATTTTGCCCGTACCCTCACTACACTTCCTGATCAGAGTTTCTCCGACCCCCAAGTCATGGGTGCTCTGTATGCAAATTTGCTGGAGGTGATAGGGTTAAAACCACTGCTCCCTCTGATCATGCACAACGGCCCAGTCAATGTCTCACAAGTGCTCGAAGTTGTGTCCGAAATGGGAAGATCCAACCAGGGCATTTTCACTTTCAATGAATCAGATCCTACTATGGCAAATTTGGAAAAAAACATAATGTATTTTCTCTCTATCAAGGGCAACCTTTCTCTCTCTATCCACCTCAGCATGAGCCAGTCTTTGCTGACTTACTACAGCTACTTCAGCCCCGAGGAAGTGGCCAAACTCAAGCAAGCCATCAAACCCTTCACCAACCAGACGTCGCCGGGCATCGTTGAGGCCATTTTCGGCTCTCTTGAGCTTTTGAGGACAATGGTGGATGCTCCAAGCGGTGACCCGACACATGCGATCTTAGGATACATACGTCAGCTTCAACAACTCCTGGGGTCTCTGTTCCAAATGCAAAGGATTGAGCAGATAGGGTTACCCAATGGTCAAATGACTCAAGCCCAAGTCACCGATCTACATCTGCTTTCGGACATTTTCGACCTTTTGACTCCAGAGGTGATCATGAACCTCACCAAGGCTGGACCAGTGGCTGCGCAGCACATGATTATACAAAAGTACATCCAGACTCTGCCATCCGAATTGCGCCAAGAATCTGCTGATTTTCTTAATCAATTTGTAGCTTTGCAAAGTGAGTTAGCGAAGTGTGAATCTGACCAGGGCTGCTTAAGTGGAATCTCTGAAATGCTGGACTTTTTGCATCAGATTTTAGCCATGGCCCTCAGCGCCAATGGGAATACCACCATCAACATTGCAGCCACTAGAATGTACATGGGAAGTACACAGGTCATGCCCGTAGCTCATGAACTATTTTCCCTGCTTCTGAAGCCAGAGGATGCTGCCTATGTGGAAACAGTCCAAGAAGTGCTTCAATTTGTCTCAATACTCTTAAGTCACCCGAATGTCACTCTCCCAAATGTCCAGGAAGCTTTACAACAGGCAAATCTAACTATTGAAGAACTCAATAAACTTGTGATGTGGTTAGGAGCCAAAGACATAAATGGCCTACTTGAAAAGGTAACCCAACTTCAAAATGCACAGAAATGTTTTGAACAAATCTCCCCGGTGTCGGTAGCTCATTGTGCTGTAAGCTTGGTGAACACGATCTCTGGTCTCCTCATGCGTCTCCCCGCTCTGCAAAATCATCAATCAATCCTCTCAACGATCCCATTGATTGTCAACAAAATCGTAACCGACATGATTAATACAAATTTCACCTACAACCCACCAAACGCTGCGGCAGAGACACTAAAAGCAACCCTGGACAGTGTCAAGTTGAGCCTCCAGCTAAACAACATGAGCACCCCTGAAATCCAGAGCGAGATGGAAGTCTTTGAAAGGCTCATCAATTTAGTTGGGAACCCAGAACCTCTGAAGTACCTCAACGTAACACCGGATGAACTTGCCACAGGCGTGCTCAAATTGATCTCCTGGTATTTGGACCGATTGAAAAATATTACAAACAGCAGCTCGGTTTCACATCTGTTGGAGCCTTTCTACGACATTACACGAATGCAGGTGGCCTTGCAGCTGTCCCAGATGGATTTGACCCAGTTTATCACTGAAAAAGTGTGGAACCTCACAAACAGCCTGACTCATCCAATAGACGCAAACGGAGTGGTGAACATTGGCCTAACAACTACAGCAATCCTACAACATGTGCTGAAATGTGTTGAAGATAACTTAGAAGCTCAAAATGCCCCTGCCGCCATCTTTGGCTACGGCCCACCGATCAACATGACTTGTGTCAATGCCACAACGATGCAAATTAACAACTACATTAACCTACTACAGCTATGGATGAGTCAGGCCAACTTTGGTGCATGGGGGAATCTGAACAACACTTCCATAGTTGAGAAGGACATCTACCACCTAATCCAGTCCAATCTTCACTTCTTCAACGTGGATCAACAGGGCTACATGCGAGCAATTGGCAACATCACCCATGCCCTGAACAACGCCCTCACGTTGGCAATTCAGCCGGGCGGACTACAGAGTGAGCAATTCTCAGAGGCTCTCCTGGAAGCGGTCCAAAGCGCAATGGACCTCTTGATCCCAATTAATAATTCTCTGCCTCTGCACATCCAGCAAAGCGTTCTAACGATGATCCAAACTGCCGTCCGGTTAGCTGCCCACCCTGAGGCGAGCTACGCAACGTCACTAAATGCGACTCTTCACATTCTACAACACCTTCACTTCCTCATTAACCAAATATTCCCACAAGAATTGGCCCAGTATCCAGTTTGTGCTCTCAAAATTACCACTGCATACTTTGAATCCGTCCGCACAGTTTCTGGTCCAGATGGCGTGAATCAGTTGTAAGTTCTTGACCGTATATCTTTTTATTTACTTGCATAGATAGACCTATTAAAAAAAATGTCGTTGATTGATTTTTTATTTCTTTGTAGAATTTTGAACGAGATGGAAACAGTCAAAAGCTGCTTACCGCCAAACAGCACAGCGCAGCACTATATTTCGACTGTTATCAAAGTCACCAAAGCCATCCTGCAACCCGGTCAATGTAGGTCAATGACGGCATTTTGTCATTTATTTCACTCACTTACATTTTTTTTGTTGTTATTATAGCACTGGTTATAAAAGTTGATTAAGATTGTGGAACGTGTGTCAACCTTTTTTTCAGGTAACCAAAGTCTCTGGTCCCTAGATCCATCAGAAGAAAACATACCTTGCATATCTGCTGAGGTAAGAAAACCAATAGAGTTATGGATTGAATGTTTTAATTTGAACTTGACTAAAGTCGTCATTTTGTTGGCAAAGTGGCCTCATCTTAAAATACGAACTCAAAGAAGAACTAAGTAACTTGTTTACCTTAATAAATCCTTTTTGTAGTCCCTCTGGGGGTAATACAAGTGTTAATGGGATGATTGGGGGGTCTTTCATCTCCCCCTGGTTTCTCTGGCCAGCAAACCGCAATTGCAACTTTCCATGCCACCGAGGCGGTTGCCCAATACACATTAATAGAATCACAAAGAAGCTAGCAGGCTAACAGGCAAAGCTAACTGCGGGCTAGCGCAACTTAAGCAGTATTTACAGCCAAGTGAAAAAAAATTGTGTAATTGGAATATCCCTCTCTCACTCTGTCTTTTCTGTCAGTGTAGTATTTACTCTCACCGACAATTAATGAGTAAAAAAAAACGCAACATGCTACAACACCTGCAGTGGCACTTCTGGCCTCTAGGGGCATGAGTTACTTAGTTCTGCTTTAAGAAGGCACGGTCAGAAAACTACCCCAGATTCACGACACATTCTTAAGTGGGGAACATCATTCGCACCTATGTTGTGAGGTTGGTTAATGCCAAAAGTCACCATAAAAGGACACAAGATGCGCTGTGTGCAAAACGCAAATCCTTAACTAATAACCAAGAAAACTCAGTCATAGGCACCGATCCCGTAGAGCATTTTTAGCTGAGAACAAATGTTGTGAATGCCAAAAACCTTCCTAAAAAGGTGCTAATAACAAATTTGTGTGTGAGAATGAGGCCCAATGTACAAAGATTGACATGAACTAAATCAGAATACTTGGATATGAACGCTGAATTAATATTTTACATTTTAATATCTCCATCACTTTAACATTAAACTATCTGAGAATTCATGGTTGTTATGACAACACACAACACTTAATCCACACAATTATAGTGACATTTACTTTTTGTGCGGCGTAACGTGAGAGTGGTACCAGGCAAGGTACCATGAAATGCAATGCTTGAATCAACATGTAAATTATTCACACTCATTGTTCATTTTTTGTTACAAAAACAAAACAGAAAAACAAATACCCAGAGAAATGCCTGGGTTTCTCGCTATTGTAGCTATTGGTTATGCAGCATTTTTGAGTTGCCAGACGTAAAATGAACGTAGTGTAGAGCTAATTGTCGCTGTGAAAACAAGCCAACAAAAGAATTATCATTTGTCACACATCTGTTGTGCATTTACTTCACTCCACCTAGAGCCTTTTGTCACTCACAATCTTTTATATCTTTTTGTTCAGGTTGTAAACCTTTTGAACATGCTCTGCCCGCTCTTCATGGGAGAGTCCTGCGAACCATTTGGGGGCTTTGCCGATCTGCCGGGCATGAGCGTTGAGCAAAGCGTTCTAACTGTGATCAAGAACGCCATGTGGTTAGCTGCCTACCCTGAGGCGAGCTACGCAACGTCACTAAATGCGACTATTGACATGCTACAAAGCCTTCACTTCCTCATTAACCAAATATTCCCACAAGAATTGGCCCAGTATCCAGTTTGTGCTCTTGAAATTACCAACACATACTTTGAATCTGTCAGAACAGTTTCTGGTCCGGACGGCATAAATCAGCTGTAAGTTCTTGACCGTACATTTTTTAAATTAACTTTATATAAGATAAACCTGTTTAAAAAATGTATTTCATTTGTTCTTTTGTAGAATTTTGAACGAGATGGAAACAGTCAAAAGCTGCTTACCGCCAAACAGCACAGCACAGCACTATATTTCGACTGTTATCAAAGTCACCAAAGCCATCCTGCAACCCGGTCAATGTAGGTCAATGACAGCATTTTGTCATTTATTTAACTTCAATTTTTTTTTGTGTTAATATAGCACTGGTTATAAAAGTTGATTAAGATTGTGGAACCTGTGTCAACCTCTTTTTCAGGTAACCAAAGTCTCTGGTCCCTAGATCCATCAGAAGAAAACATACCTTGCATATCTGCTGAGGTAAGACATGAAATTACAAATACACAATAGAGTTAGGGATTGAATGTTGTAATCTGAACTTCTTGGCTAAAGTCGTAATTTTGTTGGCAAAGGGGCCTCATCTTAAAAATGTCTTAAAATACACGCTTAAGAATGACCAATATTTGCAACATATTTGAGTAGCCAGACGTAAAATGAACGCAGTGTAGAGCTATTGTCACTGTGAAAACAAGCCAACACATCTTTCATGCATTTACTTCACGGATCAGTTCCCTCTGCTTACAGCCGCGACTCCACCTAGAGCCTTTTGTCACTCACAATCTTTTACATCTTTTTGTTCAGGTTGTAAAACTTTTTAACATGCTCTGCCCGCTCTTCATGGGAGAGTCCTGCGCACCATTTGGGGGCTTTGCCGATCTGCCAAGCATCCTGGAAAAGTTCACGACTGGTCAAGCGGGCAATGAATCCCAGGGCATGAGCGTCGAGCAAAGCGTTCTAACGGTGATCCAGAACGCCATGTGGTTAGCTGCCCACCCTGAGGCGAGCTACGCAACGTCACTAAATGCGACTATTGACATGCTACAAAGCTTTAAATTCTTAATTTTCCAAAGTATCCCACACGAATATACTCAGTATCCACTTCTGGTAATGGATCTGATCATCACATACTTCGAATCCGTCGCCTCTGTTTCTGGTCCGGACGGCGTGAATCAGTTGTAAGTTCTGGTTTAGTGCACAATTACATTTACTGTATATAAGATGGTAACTATTAAAACGGTCTTCATTGTATTTATTGTAGAATTTTGAATGAGATGAAAACACTCGAACGCAGCCTTCCGCCAAACATCGCAAGACAGCTCTACATTTCTACTGTTATCAACATCACCAAAGCCATCCTGCAACCCGGTCAAGGTAAGGCCAACTAACTTGACGTCAATAATTTACTAATTTGCATTTTCTTGTTCAATGTGTCATTGATTACAAAAGGCTTTTTAATGATAAGATTCGTGTCAACCTTATTTTCAGGCAACCGAAGTCTCTTGTCCCTCGATCCATCAGAAGAAAACGTACCGTACATATTTGCCGAGGTAAAATATAAAGTTTAGTCTAACCATGAAAAAACAGTAGAGTTCAAGATTGGGTGTTTTAAATTGAATTGTACGTATGGCTAAAATCAACATGTGGCAAATCAGAAAAATTCATTTAGCATTTTACATTATAGAATCCACACTGTATTTTTTATTTTACTATTTTATATATATATATATATATATATATATATATATATATATATATTAATGACAGAGGTAACAGGAAAGGCTTTGCTTTAAAGTTCATTTTTGTTACTACAACAAAAAACACAATCAGAAAGGCCTGTGTATTTTGTAGCAAATCCAACATTTGTGAGAGTCCAGACTGGTAGCGCATTTACTTTTTCAAGACTTTCAATCAGACCAGTCTGGTTACAAAAAGTGATACCCCCTTTGTCTGGTCTGAGGAGGAAACTCTGTCTTTAGAAATAATTATATTCTCTGGAGCCAGGATTTTAAGTTGTTTTTGTCAGGTCAGGTGTATTGTCCCCATAGGATTCCAAATCATACATAACGATCTTTCTCAGCCACTAGGGGGTGCTGTCGCAGCGCTTTGGTCACAATCTTGTATCTCTTTTTGTCCAGGTGGTAAAAGTTGTAGACATGTTATGCCCACTCTTCATGCCCTGTAAACCGTTGGGGGGCTTTGCCGATCTGCCACATGTCCTGAAGTTGTTGATGACTGGTCAAGCAAACAACGAAACCTGGAGAAGGTATTTACACACCAAGCCCTTCAATATTCTAACGGAAATAATAACAAATAAGTCAATGCTCTTTGAATTTGTTTTTACAAAGGCTTCAAGAATTTGTTGAAGTCCTGCTGTCATTCCTGGAGCCAGCGATGTCTCACAACGACCTCCCATGTTTTGTCGAAATGTTTGAGAAGTCGATTGGTGATCAAGTCAACAGAACTAAAGCGCAGGCTGGTGAGAGCAGCTAAACAATACCTATGTTATTTTACACTGGTGTGAAAGTACAGTAGAGTGACATCTGCCTTGTTCATGCATTGTGCAAAACATAACACATACGACTGCTTATTTTTATCCTTGTGAATATTAGAGCTGTACAATATATACAGTACAGTACAAAAAGCTTTCCATTTTTGTTTTCATTTAATGTGATGTGCTGAGTTGAAATGGATAAGTAAAACAATATTGTTTTCGCAACATTCAAGACAGTGGTCGATTTATCTGAATTTCTCTCATACTGTGCTCCCCTCATGTCAATTCACATATTTTACTTGCACTTTCTTTCAATTTCCAGATCTAATTTTAAGCCTTCAAACTCCAGTCATGATGCTGATTACAAACATGACACAGTCTTTGAATAATAGCCATTTCAACGTGTCTGAGGTCTCCGAAAGATTGGAGGTGGCCATTGAGCACACGATCAAGAAGTGTAATGAGGTAAAACATTCAAGACAATAAACAAAATCCAGCCAGGCTTGTTTAATATTTAAGTTCTTTAATTAATTAACTTTTATTGCTGCAACGTTTTGGTCGGTTTTCAAGTTAAGTATTCTCCTCTCTTACGCACCTGTCTCCTTCTTGGGTGTGAAGAGCTTCCACTTATCACCTTTCTCTGTTACCACAGCTTGTAAACGTCAGCTTGTTATACACTCAAGTATCATTTAACACCAAAAAAAAGATTCCAGTTTATTCCTCATACTCCACTCCAAACAATGAGCTGTTATTGCCTCAGGCCTGCCATCACAGGCTGTAGACCGGTCTATTAAAAAGCACTGTGCTGATAATTGAAATTGGCCACTGAAATAATGAATTCAGTTCATTTACGATTCGATTACTTGCTCAGGCCTAGCGCGACCTTGGAAGCAAAGCCTAACAGAAAACCATGAGGAGGATGTTTGCTGATCATAATTACTGTTGACAATAGTTTTCTATTAATAACGTGCGCTTACTTGTGGTTATGTGCCGATGTATAATACCAGAATAAAAAAGGGAATTTCTCCACTGTGAGATCAATAAAGGATTATCTTGGGTTATCTTATAACTTGTGTGATAACAAAAACTAGTAGTTGTTTGTATGTGTAAGTATACAGGAGGTTATTATTGTTTCTTTGGGCGTGGACGAGTAATGAGGCAGTGATACTTGTGTGAGACTAGTGTCCTTTTCTTTGAACTTTACAGACAACAGGATAAAGGCTTTTGTGCCTTATCCATAGAATTGTCTTTGTCTAACCAGCAGAGCAGGTTTTATGTTGTTTAATGTGAGTGAAAAGCAACATGATCTTTCTTTCTTTTTTTTTTTAGACTAAGGGCACCATGACCTGTCAGGATGTGCTGATTGTATGGGAACCAGTGAGAGAGGCAGTGGGATTAAGTCCGTCCTTTATGGCCATGTGGTGCAGCCTCAGCCTGCAGCCTGTCATAGATGGCTATGCCAATGACATAACACAATACACTCAACAAAACTGGACTGTAAGTATATTAGAGCATGTATATGTTTTTACACAGTGACTAAAGAAAAATCTCAAGCATTCATTTTGATCACATTTGAAATGTCATTATGACAATTCATATAAAGTGTCTCATGAAAATAATAATAATAAGAAAACTGCTATAATAACTAACAATACAGCAATTGGATTAAAATATAATGAAAAAAGGTAACAATAATATGAATATCATATTTTGCCTTTAAAAAAGACGAAATATGAACAAATTATGAACAAAATATTTGTATTCACAAAAAAGCTTAAACATACAGTACCTACTAAATACTGTGTGTTTATGTTTATTGATTGGATCGACATTAGCACAGCAGGGCTGTTGCTATTCATCCTTGGGTCCACATATAAAACAGAATACATTAAAAATACTTTGAAATACAAGAAGACACAGTGTATATATAATTACAACATAATTATACCATATTATTTATTGTCATTTCTTTATAATAGACCTGTCAATGCACACTTCCAAAAGACAGGTTTTTATTTTTATTATTTAAAGCCAACCATCAGTGTCCTCTTGCAGTTTTTAGATCAGCCACTTGATGGCAGCATTGACACACTATGACTCAAAGCACAAACTAACAGCCTCCTCTTTAACATCTCTTACTCAACAGTGCGCAGAACAGAGACCGTTGAGTGCAGAGGCTGCGGCAGCGAGGATGGTCATGACTCTTCGCTCTCTGTACCACAGTGAGATGAAACAAGCACATGTGACTGATCAGTTCATCCAAGCCTTGTCCGCATGGTTCTCTGCCCTGGTCCAGCAGCCCCTAAGCCCCGAGGCACATTTCAATCTGTCCAAGCAGCTCCAGCAGTGGCAGATTCAAAGCAGGTGACTAGCTTGAAAATCGGGTATCTGGTGTTGTGACGTTTATGACTGAATTTACCATGAACGGTTCAAACAAGATCTCGTTCAAAAGGCAACGGTTTCTTTCTTTTTTATATCAGGGTTTCTGTGAGGCATTCAAGAGAATCAAAAGTCATATAATTAATTGTGGATCAAAATAACTTAAATGGCATTGGAAAGACTCAAGTTTGCATTGCTGCAACAATTACACACAGATGTGAATAAAAAAAAAAACATGACCTATTGTTTTCTTTTGAGCCAAACATTTCAATGTGTACAAAGCAGTGCTCCTGAAAACTTAGATAATTTTGAGAATGAAATAATGTTTTATTTGTGTAGATAAGTGCATAAGATGTAATTAAAAGATGAAGTCTAATGAATATACCAGACTGAATAGCGTTCTGCCAAAGATGCTTTCTGTCTCACAAAGAAAATATGTAAGTCAGGCTCAAATGCATCATGATGGTTAATTTGTTGAACTTAATTTGACAACATGGAAACATGGGCAATAATACATGAGTAAAACAAAAACTGCAAATGTTCTAAATGTCCACAGTATCATCAAATCTGTATAAACATTAAAGCTACACCAAAATGTTTTAACCGGTAGCCAATGTCTGTTGTTTTTCAGTCTGCAGTCCATGAGACTTCTCTCAAAACAGCTGCATAATGAGTTCCCGTTCCTCAAACCATACATGGACGCTGTCGAGAAAATGGTCACCCACATTCTGAATAACGACCAGCTAATGGAGGGGTCTGACAATGTTTTCAATGAGGTAGCAACGATCCTACTTTCTTCAATAAACATCCCATCAAATGACACCAGCCAGATCATGTCAGGGACTTTCTCCAGCAAAGCATGGGTCGACATGGCACTAAAAGCAATGCAGGCAGTGATTGACATGAAGGTATTTGGGGACAATCCGACGTTGTACCACACATTGGATCAAATTCGGGCATCCAACGACACAAGAATGGTCATGCACAAAGTTGCTGAGATGGTTTCTTGGCTTACATCGACAGAGGCCAAAGGACTCGACTTGGTTGCCCAAACCTTGACTAAAGTACAAGATCTCCTGGGCTCGCTGTTGTCAGTTTTAACTAACATGGCTGATGACCTTCCGCCATGTCTGAAGGTTCTTCACAACTTAATCAGCGATGCAATTTCTTTCATACAACATCTGTTAACCTCTGGCAGCATCCCTATGGCCAACAACTACAGCATGAGACAAGCAATGTTAAGTCACAACGGCAGCAAAATACGCCACAGACGGGAAGCCTCATATATGCCCGAATCCTCACATTTACCAAGGAGAAGTCCAGTGGATGATTTCATTGATCTGTTCTACGTCGACTATGACACCCTGCTGATTAGTATGGGAAAGACACCCACTCCCTTTGAAATCGTGGAGATGTTCCATGTGCTCTTTGCCAATCCGGACCTCGAAACGGTTTTGAAAGGAACAACAAAAGACATGGATTGGGGCCAAGACATCTCAAAGAAGGAGACGATTGATGCAGTTCTCGAGGTGGCCTCACTCCTCACAATCCCGGGAATGGATTAGTAAGTTATTTTAACAGTTGATTTTTAATTGTATACCCAATACTAAGATTGATGTCTGATCAGTATCTCCACTCTTTACCTAGTTCATCTTTGGCTCTCTGGGAGGATGTTGTAAACCTGCTTCCTGATGGCTTCCCGTATGCATCACTGCTGAAAAACATCACCAGAGCAATTACCAGGGAAAGCCAAGGTATATATCGCAACACAAACCGCGCATGATTAATTATTTAAAAGTTACTTTACAGTTCTCCCAACCTTTGCAGTTATTTAAGGCAGATTGCACTTCCACTCCCATTGATTGACACAATACAGTTGTCATGCAGTTTGCAAACTTCAGTCTTTAGATGTAACATGAACTTGGACTAGGGCCATCTTTTCAGTTGACCTTTATAAATATTAGTTGACAATGGCCAGTCTATACATTATTTTGCCAATGCTGTTGTTTTTGTGTGTGTGATTAAAGTGCGCCATAACTCTTTGTGTAGATATGAGCAGTCTGACTTCACACTGGCTTAGCTTGCGCTCCCAAAGAGCCCAAGGCCATATGGCCCATCTCCAGCAGAAAGCCACTCAGCACCTTTTTAAATCTCATTAGCAAAGTAGAATTCAATCATTTATCCTGTCCGCCCTCTCTAAACATTCCCTTTGCTCAGACAAGTGCACATCCATGACCCCTGTTTAATTGGCATCTGTGCTTGTGTGATAATGTTTTAATGCATGGGATTTGTTTTGTTTATTGTTTACTTGTTTATTTGTTTATTTGAGCAATACACCTTGTGCTCAAAAGGAGTGGGCTGAAGCAAAAAGCTTATGAGCCCCCACCCCCAAGTGCAATAAAATAAAAAAGAACATTTCAAAACATTACAAGCAGCTACATTCGTACAGACCAACTTACAAACTTACAACAACAAAAATATATGAACTGTTTATATAATTAATTGGAACAACGCACAGCTACAACAACGATCTCGTTTCATATACGATGTCTAATACAAAGCAAGTCAAAAAATGTGTTCCTTAATATATTTCTTGCAGATTTTTACCCGTGATTACGAGTTACTTTTATGGTATAAAGGTACATTAATAGACATTATAATCTGAGATCTTGATGCTTTCCAGTTGTCATTACCATTCTTAGTATAATTTTAATTTGGGTTTAATTATCATCATCATTATTATATATTTATTTAATTAAGTTATATGTGAAGTATGATGTTCCTGCATAGTGTGGTGCATTAAAAAGCCAGAGAGTGAGCCAGTTGAAGAGGGCAGTAGCTCACCTTCAACAAACCCCCACACGGCTGCCCTAACAGCTGATTTTGTAGAATATGTTCCTATGCTGAGTGGTGCATTAAAGGACAAGGTTTAGAGCCCGTTGGGAGGATTCCTCTCAACAGATCCATAACCTGCCAACCCTAATTCTCCATTTGTGAATTTGAGCAATAGAATGACAACCGTTCCAAGCAGCAACACTCTTCCTTGAATATAGAGGAAAAAAATACACATAATTGATTCTACTGCTCCCCCTAGTGGCAACACATTTCTTCTTGTCTGTATATTTCAAAAGTCTTTTGTTTGTATTTAAATTTGAACAGGTTGATGTTTGGACATCGTTTCAAATCCATCTCCAGTTTATTCCACAATTGTACACCATTAACGGTTGGACTAAAACTTTTCAAAGTTGTGCTATGTTTCTGAATCCTAAAGTTTAATTCATCACGTAAATCATAACGACCAGTACGTTCTTGGAACCTTCTTTGTAATTGGTTTGGTAACAATTTATACCTTGCTTTGAATAACAACTGTACAGTTTGGAACTCAACAATGTCACAAAACTTCATGATCTTTGATTTTAAAAATAATGAGTTTGTGTGATCCAAAAACCCAACTTTATGAATTACTCGGATAGCTCTTTTTTGCAACAATATTATTGGTTTAACTGTGTTTTTATAAGTACTACCCCAAACCACAGTACAATAATATAAGTAGGGCAAAATCAGAGAACAGTATAAGGTATGTAGAGCTTTGATGTTTAAAATGTGCTTTGCTTTTGCTATTACTGAAATGCTTCTAGAAATTTTCGTAGATATATATTTAATATGAGATTTCCAAGTAATTCTGTCATCAATAATCACACCGAGAAATTTGATTTCATGGACTCGCTCGATAACAACACCCTCTATCTGAATTGCTTCCTGAGCATTGGAATTACAGTTGCCAAATATCATCATTTTGCTTTTACTCAGATTTAGAGATAATTTATTTTGTTTGAACCACTTGTTGACACTTTTGAGTTCCAAGTTAACAATCCGACACAGCTGCTGTAAGTCGTCTCCTGATGCAAAAATATTTGTATCATCAGCAAACAAGATAAATTTAAGTACTTCAGATGTTTTACAAATATCATTAATATACATATTAAACAATTTTGTTTTATAAGCAGTTGCACTTCTATATAACCTCACTTACAGTCTTCAGCTCTCTCTCAGTTCGTTGTAATTGCAAATGCCTCTTGCTGTCGAGCAGCCTTGCATTAAACTTTCTGTCGTAATTAGTTATTTAGTCATGTATACTAAGGGGCTTGTCACCTGCCTATGTTTTTGTCACATCTCTCTTGGCCCCGTCACATTTGCACTGGGTTTTACTTACAGCACATCGTTTGCTGCTGCGATCCTTGTAATGGTGCTAGTCATAATGAAGCCCAGTGGGATGTCACGATATTATGTCACCTTGCAGCGCCCGGATGTGATTCCGTCCCACCTCATCGTCCTGTTGAACTCTAATAACCTTCGCTCACCCTTATCTCCTCTCCCTGTTCTGGCTCCACAGAGAATCTGCAGCTGATGCAGGAGACATTAGACACAGTCAGTGCGCTGTTCCAGGCCAATTGGACAGACCCACAGCTCCTCGAACAACTCAAGCAGCTGAGAAAACAGGTTTCCCTGACAATCCATGGTTTCTATTTGTATTAACTGTTATTTCAATTCTGCAGTGTAATGCAGATCAACATGGCTTAGTAGCATCTTGCAACACCGTCATACAATGTCCAGTGCAAAGCAAAATTACATAATACAATTTGAAATATGTCCAAATGTTATGCTATTTTAACTTTCGCTCAGGCATCAAAGTACAATATAAAAATTGTTGGTGTGTGTGTGTGTGTGTGTGTGTGTATGTATATATATAATTTACTATTATCTTCTAGGTGTGCAATTTGGAGAAAACAGACACCCATCAAACCTTGATGTCGGGCTTGTCGCTGGAACCGGGTATACTCTGTAACGGGATTGTCCCAGGAGTGTATGTTTTGACTGAAGGTTTACTTAACATGTCCACTCTGCTCGTGGACCTTTTTGAGGTGTTTGTGGGAGACCCAAAACAATACAAGATCCAAACAGACTGGTATTTACTTTATTGCACATTCATTTAAATATGCATTTTTTTTTCTTTTAAAACTAATATATACATTACTGATCACATATATATTTTATCTTTTTTTAATGTTTTTATCCCAGGACACCTATAATTACTCATGTTTTGGGATTTGATATCGCCAATCTGACTGCTCTCAACTTCACAAGTGCTGCTCCAGGTAATTTACACAGTTTAATATCAAACAAAATGAACATGTTTAGTTAAAGCACTACTAAGTAAATAGTTTACCTTAATAAATCCTATTTGTTGTCCCTCTGGGGGTAATACAATGGCTGATTGGGGGGGTCTTTCATCTCTCCCTGGTGTCTCTGGCCAGAAAACCACAATTGCAACTTCACTGCCTCCGAGTCGGAGCCACCAATACACACCAATGCTAACGGGCGTTTGAGTGACAAAAAATATCTCCATTGTGTAATTGGATGTACAACATCCCTCTCTCCCTTTGTCTTTTCTGTCAGCGTAGTATTTACTCTCACGGACAATTAATGAGTAAAAAAAACGCAAAATGCTACGACACCTGCAGTGGTGCTTATGGCCTCTAGGGGCATGAGTTACTTAGTACTGCTTTAAATCTTATCACGTTGGAGGTCTCGGCAATGACTATTTTTGGGTGCTTCATGTTCATTGGTGTAATGCTATTTTTTTTTTCAGTTGTGACCATTGGTGAGATGGTGAGGAATAAAACAGCGTTCGTGCTGGACATGCAGAAGTTGGACTTTGACCCAGCGGTGGTCGCACTGCTGACAGAGGCTGCTTTGCCTGACAGCAATTTAGTGGTAAATTGAATAACCTTCTGAATAAACAGGGAAAAGGGTATTTTTTGGAAGTTTCATGGGGTAAGCTACAAAAAAGTTGGGAATGACTAATTTAAGCACAAACACATCTAACACACATTTGATCTCTCTGTGTCAAGAATAATATCAGCTAATTTTGTTTTGTTTTTCATTTTGTATGGATAGCTTTTGTCATGGGCGGTGGACTTGCGCAAATGTGGCTCTAAAGACCTTAACAAGATGGGACCAGGTGAACAAGCCCTCGGGGACTCTTTCTGCTCGATGAATGCTACAGCGTGGTACAGCTTCACTGTCCTCATGGCCCAGCATCTGAATACAGAGAAGTTAATCTACAAAGTAAGACGACCTTTTATTAAATCAAATTTTCTCGGTGTTTGACAAATAAAAAATAAAAATAAACTAAAAGATGCTGAAAATAGTCTTTGATGGAGCTAAAGCTATGGCTTAGCAAGAAACACATTTCCCCCCCAAAACAGTATTTTCTATTGCCGCCCAACTAAAAACCTGCTCCGGTTCAAAGCAGGTTCGTAAGTTAAATTTCAAATCAGTTTTCCCATAGACTTTTTTCTGAATATTAAAATGACAGAGGCTACATGGGAACCACTGACCGCAGCACGAATATTTAATCAAAGGGGAAAATTGTTTTTGTTTAGGTTGTTAACAAACAAAATATAGAAGAAGAAGTTATCATTTTGTTTTTTTTCACTATAGATGGTGTTACCGACGGAGGTCCAGCGCTTTGTGCTGTCCATGCTTGAAATGGCGAGCTCCATAATGAACGTAATGCATATGATGGCACCGCTGAGTCGTAAGCTCGTTGATTACCTACCCTCTATTGAAGAGCTCAGCCTCGAAGCCAACAATCAGTTTCACCAGGTGCGCTTTACACTTTCATTTGATGTAGATGCTTGTTTCTTTTGATCATTATTCTTCAATCAGAGCACATTTAAAACATGCATATTTTGGGGGTTTTTATTTGCCAGACGGCCAGGCATCAGAGAAACGCCATTTCCAACGGGGCCACATTCGTCACCATTTCCCGAGCGCTGTGCAGTAACGGTATCTTGGCTCTGTTTGGAGTTGCCGAAAATCCCCACGTGGTATTGGCTCCTCCAACTTTCGACAACAACCCCAAGAGGGAAGAGATGATTGAACGATTCAAGATACCGAAAAATGCCAGTAAGTGTGAAATAATTGATTCACTTTGTTTCAGCTGTTTTAGCTCGATAATGCATTTTCTAACTAACAAAGTGTAAGATGGTGTTAAAGATGTTTTTGAGGTTATTAGCAAATACCTGTAAAAAGCATAATGCCCCCTTTAACCTCTTAACCCCCACCTGGACCAAGCACATTTTCTCGAGTTTGGCTTTACCCAAATCTAAAAGCTTCTGGAACAAGACGTCAAAACAGCGGCGAAAACGAGGATGAAAAAAAAGTGAAAAAGAGCAACAAAAACGTGCCGGAAAAGCAACAATAACACAATGACAAAAAAAATTACAAAAGACAACTCAGAACCAACAAGACAAAGAAAACTGCGAAAAAAAGACAAAAAAGACAACAAAAACACGACAAAAATGTGACAAAAATGCGGCAACAACGAAACAAAAAAGTCACCCTCAGGTTTGTAAGTCCTAGCTTTCAAATGAGGCATTACTCTGGCCTATAAGGCTGAAAGCTGCAGTCGAGAAGCTTTTAGGTTTGGGTAAAGCTGAACTGGAGAAAATGTGCTCGGATGAGAGGATGAGAATGACAATTATAACAACACCATTCTACAGTAACCTATGCTGAATTATTGTAATTGAACTCTCTCTTGCGCTTCCCCTGTAGCTCCCTTTTGCACCAACATGTACCTGGATATGGTCAACACCACTGGGGGAGCCATCGCCTGGGCCTTCCTTAAACCGATGCTCATGGGAAAGATCCTCTTCACCCCGAACACGCCCCAGACCCGCGCTATAATGAATAAGGTATAAAATGTACTGTTCAGTCACATTGTATCTCTCGTCCTGCTCAAGCTACAGAGGCAGTTCCTGAAGAGCCCCCCATTTTTAAATGAATCCGGAAATGCCATCTGTAATATTATTTGCTGGGTTATTTACGATAGTATTATATTTGACCCTCAAGGTGCATACATTTTAGGTTAAATAAAGCCAGTATAAACGTTTTATTGTCCATCCATCCATCCATTTTCTCCCACTTGTCCGTTGCCGGGTCGTGGGGGCAGCTGTTGGAGCTGCCCAAGTCACATTGCACCAGTCCCCTATGGCTCCTTCTGCAGGTGGTGGGTCCACAGAAGGACGGCCTCATGGTTCCAAACGGTTCCAAACGGGCCTGTTGGTCTCTCATAGGGGGCCCATTCACACTCTCATTCATACACCAGTGTACGCAGACACTGGAGGCAAGGAGGGTGAAGTGTCTTGCCCAAGGACACAACGACAATGTGCACCTTCAGGAGGCGGGATTCGAACCCCTGACCTTCCGATCATGAGACGACCCGCTCTACCATCTGCGCCACTGTCGCCCCCCACGTTTTATTGTGTTAAGCGTAATTGAAAAAGCTGAAAAGATTGTAATTCAATGATCCTAAATCTATTAACAATTGTAGTAAAACCAAGCCTTTCTTGCGTCTATAGTAAATGCTCATTAAAATTAATTAAGGGTGCTTTACAGAACAAGAAGCATGTGTTAAAAGTACACTAAAAAGGCAAATTAGATAAATGAAACATGAGTTTACATTAAAGAATGTAATTAAAAGCACACAGTCTATTCTTCGTGCGACTGCAATAAAGTGCAAAGACCAGAGCACAGGACTAATATGATTGTATGACTAAATACACTTAGAACAAGAAATTGCTGTGACAATTGACAATTGTATAACTGACATAAATTGACCATGGTTCATTTTAGTTTGGGCCTTATAAATACTGATTGAGAGCCACCTGACTATGGTTAACGTATTGCCTCAAATGCACATTGAGTATAGCTTGTTGTATTGTCAGTCTAGAGCTAATACTAAATGATCCCTTTGCACTGCTCTTTCACAGGCCAACAGCACCTTGCAGCAGCTTGCAGATCTGAGACATTACTCCAGGGACTGGGTTAAATCTTCTAACTACATTGTCGAGTCGTCTGAAATGCTCACCCAGACACTGCCGTTGCTGCAGGTAGGAAAACTGTCTCGATAAACTCTGTGAATGTTGATCAGATTTTGCAATACAGTTTTGGTGCAAGAGCCTGTTTTGATTCCTTACTTCCTCCCAACAGAATTCTCTTGGCAATTCCTTTGTGAAGAATTTCATTGAAATGCAGACAGGCATTAATGTTGAGTCAATGCTGGAGACGCTCAACAGCTTCTGTAAGTGTGAAATTGAGTTGGGTAAAGCCTTATAATTGTATATACTTACCCCTATGCTTCCTGCAAATTCACAGTCTATGTAAAGGTACTGCACACAATTCTATCACAAATTTCCAATGCCACCTTTCCTTCCTATGATTATTTATGTCTGTCATACACCCTTCAAGGTCTGGCTATGTAATGCAGATTTTAATTAGATTACCTTGATCTGCCAGGCCATATTTTATCCCTGGACAATTTACCTTACCAGGGTATGACCGACAAATGTGTAAAATCCTCAATAATCATTTAATTGCATTTGGTTTATTTCTACAGCAAATATGACCGTGTTGCTGGAGAAAAACAAAGCTTTTTTAGGTAAGATCACGACGCTGTCCACGTTGATGGTCGACCTCTCCTCCTGCATCACTTTTGACCGTCACCAAGGCTACGACACAGAAGACGAACTCAACAGAGTGGCCCTGGATCTCGCCACAAACCGTGATCTCTATGCGAGTGAGTAATGGATGAATATTCTACACGAAGGTTGACGCTAGTATGACGTATTTCCAGCCTAACCCCGTTCATACAAGACAAAGCATTGGGTGAGAGATAAGCCAAAGTAAAGTAAAGCTAAGTGAAATAGTTTCATAGTAATGTTTGAAGGTCTGAACCTGGAGAACTCAAACGCTGAATTCGTTTTCAGGAGTTTCAATTTGAGAAATTCACAAAAGAGGGCTATTCACTTTTTCACTCACAGCAGCCACTTTTATTGGTTGGTATCGGCAGATAGTCAAACCCCCAGTAATGGTGTCTGAAACAATAAAGCTGCAAATTAGTATTAGTATTTTCTTGGTATTTCTGTGGAATCGAGGCTGCAAAATGCATTACCCTCGTTAGCCTGATTACCTTGCTATTTCTATCTTATTACCATGTTATTATTGTTCTCCAAAGTAGAACACGAAACATATAAACACGAAAATTTCACTCACCCGTTACCCTTCAGACTTCAGATTTGTAGGGCAAGAAATTATACATTAATTAATTGTGTATTAAATGTGTAATAATTAATTAAAACGATCTAAAAAGTGAATTAAGGGAGTGAGATACCAATACATTTATGACACATGGTTTTGACGTGTATTGTATAAAAGTGAATTGTCTTCCATTTTTCAGGTGTCATCTTTAAGCTGCCAAAAGACACAGACTCCTCTAGAAAGCGTCGATCTGCCTCCAGTGAGATCACGCTGCCTCCCAAAGTGCGCTACACCATCCGCATGCACATGGACAATGTGATGAGGACCGACCGTGCCCGACAGCCCTTTTACTCAAGGGAGACTCACATCTCGGCCGCGACGACCCTACGTTACAACCGAGGCTTTATTTACCTCCAGGAGACCATTGACAGGGCTATTATCGATATCCAGGCCAACAAGACAGTCACTGACACAGCTGTGCAGATACAACCATTCCCCTATCCCTGCCATCACCGAGACGAGTGAGTTTTCTTGGATATTACTCACATAAGACATGGACATACAGTTAAAATACGCATGGTTTGTCACAAGTGCTGGTGTGGAACAATCTGTCAAATCTCTCATTTGCCACTTGGGACCGTCAGTAAGTACTGTCTCTCACTGTTTCACACAGTAATTGGCTCCACGCTTTAACATCGAGTAGTCAAATATTTGACGTTTCAAGTTGCTCATAGCACGAAGGTCCCGGGTTCGATATCCAGGCCTGGCGTGGAATTTGTTTTGAGGAGTTTGCATGTTCTCCCTGCGTCTGCGTAGGTTTCCTCCAGGCTCCGGTTTTCCCTACCACTAAAAATATGTACAATAGGTTTCCCTCTGGGGCCAGGACTTCCTTGAAAAATAGATTCTCAATCTCACAGGGACTTTCCTGGTTATATGTGTCTTATTACTATACTGGTGCCTGCCCTGTAGTGCATTTTAACGCTCTGATACCTCATTTATCTCACAGGGACTTTCCTGGTTATATGTGTCTTATTACTATACTGGTGCCTGCCCTGTAGTGCATTTTAACGCTCTGATACCTCATTTATGAAGTCTATCTCCTATCTCCCTTCTGACCAACTATGATATATGTTATTCCTGCCTTTCTGTTGTTTTGATGTATTACTCAGCAACACAATTTCTGAAATGTGAGCTAAAATATGACTGTGTAGCCAAATAACACCTGAAATTCTGTGCATCACAGACTCGGGCGACAAAGCATGGGCATTTATTTTACTGTAATGATAGATGGATCAAAACATAGCTGTCAGAGAGGCCCAAATCTCCCTTCAGTATTGTACTCTGAATCACGGTGTGTGTCATGGTGCAATAGGAGCGCCTCATCTGCCACTTGTCGACAGCGATTTGGTGCTTTGCAGAAATGTGATTGACAGTTTACCTCTCTTTTCTCCCCAGGTACCTTGAGGCCGTCTCCTTTGTCTTTCCACTGCTGCTGATGATAGCCTGGGTGCTGTTTGTGGCTGATTTTGTAAAGAAACTGGTTCATGAGAGAGAAATGAAGCTGCATGAGGTGATTGTTCAGCTGAAATGTGTGTCTCCATTTGCAAAGTTGTGGCCAAATACTTCTGTAAATGTCCGTCAGCAAATGCATCTTTTTTTGTCAATGTCAAGATCAAGTGGTTCATAACTTTTCTGCATAGTAGTAGGAAGAATGCTTTAGCTACACTTGGTCAGTTAAAGCATTTTGTAATAACTTGGGTGGGTAGGTCGGTGGACACTATCCAAGTATGTTAGTGATGCGTGTTTTTTTTCCTACGTTCGCTAACTGTGCTGAATTTGCGTTCGACACTGAAATATTTCACTTTTGCATGTTTTTCTTGACCATAGTACATGAAGATGATGGGTGTGAGTCCTTTCAGCCACTTCTTCGCCTGGTTCCTGGAGTCAGCCTTCCACCTTGTGCTCACCATCTTCATCCTGACCTTGGTGCTGAAATTCGGAAACATCTTACCCCTCAGCAACGGCTTCCTGCTCTTCCTATATCTGTGCGACTATGGCCTGAGCATCCTGGCCTTCTCGTTCCTCATCAGTACCTTCTTTGACAAAACTTACATCGCAGCCCTGAGCGGCAGCCTCCTCTACATCCTCGCCTTCTTCCCCTTTATTGCCGTCATGGCATTGGAGACCAATCTCAGCTTCTCAGTGAAGAGCCTTCTGGTGAGTGTCCTGTAAAATCATTACTAGAATAGAGCTTTATCGATCTCGCAAAGTGGTGACATTTTATTTCAAAATCCTCTGCTGGTGTTTTGTATCAATACATTTAATAAATGTTTGTTTTTAACATAAGAAAAAAACAACAACAAAATAGTGGGCAAAAATAAATACTCTGGATCAATATAAAGATGACATAATAAGAAAAGTTTTATAAGCAGCTTTCCCAGCTCTGCTCTGCAGTTTCCCACTGCTCAAGTTTCTTTTAGGCACTGGTTTAAAGAAAACTATATTGGTTTTAGTGGACTATTTAGTGGAAGTTTTATTATCATTATATTAATATTGTTGTTATTATTTTGTTCCCAATGATTATCAAGATTACAGTGTTTTAAGTGAGTATTTATCTATATTTTTAGGTTTAAGCATCACCAAGCTTTATGAACAAATTTTGATACTAGAATGACATTTAAAGTACCCATGACTGACGCCTTTATTATTCATTTTATCCATATTTATTTATTTTCTTATTGTAATGATTTTGCCATATTTTAACCAAGGACCTTTTTGCTTGAATAAATACATAACATGAAAAGTGTTTCCTTATAAAAACACATTTTTTGTTTCATATGTGTTAGTTACTATAACAAACACATCCGATATGAAAGAAAGTGACGCGTGCCTTACCGATAATACTTTGACTATCTGTTTGTTTTTTCGCCTTGTGTCTAACTGTGCCGTCCTTATACTGTTGCAGGGTTTGTTTTCCCCGACCGCCTTCAGTTATGCCAGTCAATACATCTCTCGGTATGAGGTCCAAGGAGAAGGTATGAGCCTGAGCATCTGGCATGCATCAGATAATGCCAGACAGAAAAAGGACAGAGTTTGTGGGAATCTATCACAATCTTTTATCTGGTTTGTCTCCTTTAGGGATTCAGTGGAGCAACTCGTACTTTTCACCCATCGCCGGAGACACGGCTTCGTTTGGCTGGCTCTGCTGGCTCATGCTCATCGACACCTTCCTCTATTTCATTATTGGGGCTTACATCCGTACTGTCTTCCCAGGTAAAATGGTTACTAGAGTTGCGAGCATGCACAAACCAAAGCTGAAGTAGTAGATAGCAGTAATTGTGGAATTAGTTCAATCACGCTGACTAGACCAGTAACTCGAAGTCTTAATTATGGCTTTTGATATACATTTTTCGCTACACAGGGAATTATTTAATAATGAGAATAAACATTGTAAATGCAATGATTCATGCATTTCAGAACATGTTTGTAGAGATTTAAACTACCTAGCAAACAAGATGTATACATAATAGATCTCATAAACACAGGATACTTTGTTGTTTGCAGAAGTTGATATGCGACTTGAATGGGCACTGAGCCTGAAAGACTTAAAATGAGAAATCAGAACACATAAACATTGCAATCAGTTTAGAACATTTCGATACTTCTGTTCTTATAAAATAGTGATTATGCAAAATAATTCTTTCTTTTATAGGAAAGTCTGGCATCCCATCTCCGTGGTGCTTCCCATTCAAAGCTTCATTTTGGAAAGATTTATGCGGTTGCAGGAAATCAAAAAGCACTGGCCGTGGGGTCTTTCTTACCAACATCTTGCAGACACAACCGCCTGTGTTCCCAGACAGCGATGGAAAAGGAAAAGGTATTATTTTTTCCCCATGACCCATATATTTGTTTATGTAACCCAAGCACCTCTTCATACACACGTCTCCTGATCATAATATTTCGTTACCTGGCAGCTTGATATATTTTTTTCCTGTCCTTGTTTTTTTCAGGGAAAGGCGATCTCTTCTCTAAGGCCAGTCAAAATTTCTCAGACCTGCCGGTGGGCGTTGCTCTCCATGGCCTCACTAAAGTCTATGGGCGGAAGGCTGCCATTGAAAACCTTAACGTTGCTTTCTACGAGGGACACGTTACTTCGCTGCTTGGGCACAATGGAGCTGGCAAAACCACCACCATGTATGTATATCTATTCTCTGTTTTCTCAGGATCAGCATGTGCTAAACTGAAAACTAATGCATTTTGATCATTCATTTAGTGGCCTTTTTGAATTGTGCCTCACTTTAATCATCTTGAGAGCACACTGCTGACAGAGAGTTTGTTTTGTCCAAACCTGGCACAGCGTCTGTATATTCACTATGTTAGAGCTGGCCTTCATCAGAGGAAGCACTTGCATTTACATTATTAATGTAATTCATTTGCTGATGCTTTCATCTTTTTAGTGTAATGGCATTAGCAGAGTAAGAAAACAATGGTTTTATTTATCTATATTATTGTGGTGAATAGTTATTGTAAACTCATAAAGATTAGAGAACACAATATTTTTAAATGTTTTTGTAAAATGTTTTTAATGTCACACCTGATGCCCTACCTATTGTGACCAGCCACAATACTGTGACTAAAGCGGGCGATTGGGAATAATAATCTTACCCAGGTGTACACAAACAGTATGTGTTTGAGTTGGGTTTGAACCGTCCACTTCACGATTCCCATATGAATGCTTACACTGTTGCTGTACTGCTGCCCCAAAGCTAAACGTAATATTATAAAACCTTTTATGACAGCTCCTGTTGTATTAGGCTTCTGCTGATCATATACGTACATTGACCTAAATTACGTTTTTCAATAGGAACCGTGTGGGTTACTTAAGAGTGGTCAGATTTCTTTGTAGAATAGATCTGATCCAGACAGTGATTTCCCAGGGTTTCCCACTAATATATTAGTCTGTGGTGGCCCGCCATAGTCTATTTTTATCTGCCACAGTCTCGATCTCCCCTCTCTTCCTCTGTCTCTCACCCAACACCAACATCTGTAGCAGAGGCGCAGGTTTAACAGGACAAATAAGGAGCAGTGAACAATGTCTCACTGTTTAAGTAGCTTATTATTATTATTATTTAAAAAAATTAAGGCAGCTTCGCGTAGTTTTGTTTTCGCTTATAAACTAAAAGACCACATGGCTGATTTGCATAATAAACCTCTTTACTGCGCTGCTAATGCAGCTGTCACTATAATCAATTAAACCGGAGGTCACGAAATGACGGACCTTAGTCTGGTTCCGGACCCACGCGCCAACCCGTCCAAACCCGAAACTTGGATCCAAACTTTAGACCCATCGTGACAGTCCTGCAGCTGCGTCTGCGCTGTCTCACCCTCGCTCCCTCTCTCTCACGCTACACCTAAACCTGGATTGAACTTGGACTAAACAGGGCTCATTGTTGACCTGAGCAAAGAGGAGAAACACAGCACTGCATTGGCACATTGTGTATATTCTGTTATTTAGAAACAAAACTATAATGAATTGTTGCATTGTTTTCAAAGCACACAAATTATTATTACGGTAAATTATGTTCCAGACCTTTGCTTGATAATTATTTTACTTTTTTTGGATCGCAGTGAAATTAAATTCAGGACCCCGTTCTAAACTTTAGTTCTCTCCCCTCCCTTTCTCTTGCTTTTCCCTACACGAGGTGAGAGCTGCTCATGTTGGTCAGTGTTTTCTCTCTGCAGCATCAGGCTGAGGTTCAGTCTGTATCTGAGAGCTGCAGGGGCGGAGCTGAGAGAAGAATCAAGGGCCTGCGCCCTCGAAAGAAAACTGATCCATTACATTATTTAAAAAAAAGAAGCTGTACCCAATGTAAATTAACCAGAAATTATTCTTTTCACAGCAGCATAATAGCCAAAAATAGTTATTATTTTTTGCTTAAAATGCGCCAGAATGCAAGAAAACGCATCTAAATAAAAAAAAATCTCCCTCCAGCGGGAACCCCCCCCCCCCCAAGGTGGTGCTCTCTCCCACCATAGTCTCCTGTGTGAAATCTGTGGGAAACACTGATTTCCTGTTTGTTGCCAGCTTCATTTAAATAATTTGGCCTCTTCTGCCCCACAGTACCACATGTGAACAATTCACTATGCAAAGTTATCAATTAACACTCGTTAATTAATAGTTTCGCTTTCTAAAGGCTTTCCAATAAAGATGTTTTTGTTTTTGTTCTTGAGGTGAATGCCCAACTGAAAACAACTGTTGCTAATAATCTTCTTACTTTGTTCTGCCAAATATTTTATCTAAAAATTAACTTGCCATTTTCACTGAATATCCAATTCAGTCCACTTTATTTATATAGCACATTTTATGAACAAGCGTTTCCAAAGTGCTGCACATAAGATCGACAGTATAGGAATAAAAACATAAAATGAAATCAAACCACAAACCAGTCAATCAACTAAAAACATGAAATCGTTAAAAACAATAAATAATTAAAAAACATACATAAGATACAGTAAGTTGAAGATATAAAAAAATTATAAAAAAATTGGAGAAACAATGAAATAAGACAGTTGGCAAACTTGCACCCCTTTTTAGACAAGGTACAGTTCAGTTTAGGCAGTAGAAACACCACCATATGCTGAAAGCTGAATACATGGCTATGGAAGCAGGTGAAATGGAGAGTGTGGCGTGTATCCCAAAACCAATGTGTAAGCAGCTGTGCGATGTGCAATAAGTACAATTACACAGGAACAAAAAAACAAATGGCCATATGAAACACTTTTTCACAGGTCAATTCTCACTGGCCTGTTTCCTCCGTCGTCTGGCACTGTGGAGGTCTATGGCAGAGACATGCAAGTCAACCTGGAGGAAATCCGCCAAGAGCTGGGAGTGTGCATGCAGTATGATGTCCTGTTTGATCACATGACCGCCAAAGAGCACCTGCTGCTTTACGGGCAGATCAAAGCCCCACACTGGTCCAAGAGGGAGCTCCAGCAGCAAGTCCGCATGTAAGCACACTATATGTTGAACATAACAATTCATAATGGGTCAATATTCCGTCCATAAGAGTTTTAGCTTGGATATCAACTGGATGTGGATTTTTTTGCATTTAATTTGAGCAGTCTAACCTCCTTTTTGAAACAATGCCTTTTGAATGCACATAGCCAGAAGGGTTCACATAAATTTATTATATTCTGAGCTATAATTGAGCGGAAGAATGAGTGGGCACTCAGTTGCATCATGGGGCTGTTTCCAAAAAAGAAAAATAACTTAAAAGCGATGCCCTTTGTGTGGGTTGTGCAGCCCAGAACCCCGTCTAACAGATGCGAGTGAATGAACTGTTACTTGGGGTTGTATGCACAGAAATAGTGTGTTAACATGAGAACCTTGTCAAATGCATCCCATTGATTCCCGCCAGGATCATGGAGGAGACTGGCATGTACACTCACAGGCACAAGCGGGTAGGAACCCTGTCGGGCGGCATGAAGCGCAAGCTGTCAATCTCCATCGCCTTCATAGGAGGCTCCCGCCTGGTGGTGCTGGATGAACCCACCACAGGAGTCGATCCCTGCTCCAGGCGCAGCATCTGGGACATCGTTATCAAGCATAAGAAAGGTGAACTTAAAACAAAAAAAAGATTTTCTACGCCACGGATCATTACTGCAAGTATAGGCATAAAAGAGTAGTGCAGTGCATACGTTTAAAGTTCTTGAATTTTCATAGTGATACAGTATATGCTGTTGTTTGTTTCATTGCATAAATGCTCAACTCAGTGATTCTTAAACTGTGGCACTTGTACCACTGGTGCTACTTTGGCCTCTTCAGGTGGTACTCAGGGTACTCTGCACTAGGGCTCGACCTACATTGGCTATCGGCTTTTGCAAATATTTCCCGTACAAAAAGTCATTTGTTTAGGTTTAGTTGCATGTAAAAAAGTTGTTTTCTCAAAGAGCTACTGGAAGTAACTTCCAGTCTAATTTCACTTCATGTGCCACAGCAAATATTAGCAAGTCAAACTACTGAATGTATAATTGCTGCCGCAAATCATTATGTTTTTCATCTTTGATGTGGATTAAACGGTTTTGAAAGCTGTGATGATCCTGTTTGTGCACCTCCAACTTTAAATAGATCTCCACAGTTCATTCCTCTTATGTTTTTGTATGCATGTCTTGTTAGGTCGCACTATTATCATGTCCACCCACCATCTGGATGAGGCCGAGGTGCTGAGTGACCGTATTGCCTTCTTGGAAAGAGGAGGGCTGAAATGCTGTGGCACACCGTACCACTTGAAAGACCAGCTTGGCCAAGGATACAAACTCACACTCACCAAGAAGGTATTTAAACATAGATAAATGCTGGGGTTTGTTTTTGCAAGCGGCAAATTGTTTTTTTCTTACTTTGCATAACTGCTAAAATGTCTTCACTCTATTAAACCACATAATATGCAACTAGAGTAAAAGGATGTATTTTAAAGTCAGCAATAACACTGTTTTGCCCAGGCGACACTGTGATAGATCTTAGCATTATGCCCAGCCAGCAAATTGCACCATTTCAAACCACACAGCTACTGAGGAGCTGTAGCACCCATGTGTGAATAAATCCTATGTTTTATCTCCGCCACATTGGGCACACAATTTGTCGTAAAAGAGTGATTTGTATCAGACAGATTGAAAACTGGAAAATGGACTAAATCCCTACAACAGTGATGCTGGCTCACACCCATTTGTTTTTATACAGCCTAGTAGTCATTGAAAGTTTGAAGATGGAACAAGGTACAAAGAGAGAAATTTTACATCCAAATCTAATCACACAGATCCACTAACTCTGTCGGTTTGTATTCCTGCAAGTATTTTAATCTGTCAGGATTTGTCATTTGCATAAACTTGAGGCAGTTCTCCCAAGGCAATGTTACACACAGTGTTTTCCACTTTCCTGCTTTACAAGTCAATGTCGAGATAATTTGGGGGATGGAGTACAAGGCTACAGGCAGATGTTTTGCAATGGAAAGTTAAATTGTGCAATTCTGAATAACAAATACTGTTATCTCCTAAAATATAGATTCACAATGGGGAATCTAAACAGATGGACAACGCTGATCTGAAGGCGTTTGTCCAAGCCCATGTACCTGAGGCCCGGCTGAAGGAGGCCCAGGGCAGTGACCTGGTGTACCTGCTCCCGCCGTTCAGCTCCAACAACGCCTCCTCATACCGCTCGCTCCTCACCGCCCTCGACTCCAACCTTGACTCCCTGCAGCTCGGCTGCTACGGCATCTCTGACACCACCTTGGAAGAGGTAGGTCAACCCTGAACATTATATTACAATGTATACTCCTCAGGAGCCTCTAAGAATGTGATAACCTTTCGGAAAAGTTTCCCATCTGGGTTAGACCTTCACTTGGACTCAAGCATCAACAATGTTTTGTTTTGTTTTTTCTGATAAAACGAGTCTATTGTTGATTTGTTGACCCTTTTTGACTGGAGTTGAAATGTGCTGTTTTACAAGTATAAAAAATGTGCTTAAAATCTCCATACAAATACCAGACCATAAAGTGATTTGCTATCTTTTGGGATAAATAACACATTTATTACAAAGTTTGCCTACTTTGAAATAAGATAATGGTGCTTGTGAGTTAAATGTATCACTTAAATGTAAATGGAGGGGATGACCCCCACCATTTTACAGTAAATGGTTTGACAAGCCCATATGTTCTGCGTTCTTCTGCTCTGTAGGTGTTTCTTCATTTGACACATGGCAGCACCGACGCAGCAGGAGACGAACTCCCTACAATATCAGAAACAGTGTCTGATACAGACTCCATCAACAGCTACCCAGAGTCTGAAGAAGGCAATGGAGACGACAAAGTCTGTATGTTGTTTTCTTTATCCCTAGAATTAATTCTGCTTTCCCAGTGTACCCTAACTCTCCTCGTGAACTATAATAATAATAATAATAATAATACCTACTTTAATTTGCCCTTCGCTTTGTTTTTGTTTTGTTTTTTTGCTCTCCAGGTCTCACTAAAGCGCCAGCAGGGAATGGTGTGAAGTTGGCCTGGCAGCAAATGACAGCGATCCTAATCAAGAGGTTCCACCACAGCCGCAGAGACTGGAAAGGCCTGCTCTCTCAAATCCTGCTCCCCGTCCTCTTTGTGGCGTTTGCAATGGGACTTGGCGCCATCAAGAGCGACCTCAGGCACTATCCCGAACTGGAGCTCAGCCCGGCGATTTACAAAATTGGAAAAAGCTACTCATTCTTCAGGTCAGTGGGAAACACAACACAGTTAATTTGCGCGAATGTGGAGGTCAGTTTTGCAAAAAAGAGAGCGAGGCACCGTTTGTACAAGGTCAGTTTGAAAGAACTATGATCATTGGCATGGAACACACATGAGAGATCTTCTTACTCTCCACTTTTTATTATCAGGATGTACGCTCACATGACTTGCATGATTTAAAACAAGCATGATTTTGCACTGGGAACCAATGCACTGTGCTAGAATCTTTATTCAACCCCCACACACACATTTTCATAATTATGAAAGTGTACAGCACAGTAATGGCATGATAAGAGAATGTGTATAGCTTAAGTAATAAATAAATGTTATTTATGGCGGAAACATGGACACACTGCATTTGTGTAATGTATTTAACACAACTAACCCAAGCCCTAACTTTACACATTTTCTGGGTCACTTTTTATTTTTATTTTCTATATTAGGCGCTCAAACTTTTCCCTGAGTAGGGTTTGTAATTTTAAAAACTCTTAAGTGTCTCCCCTGAGCCCCGGTAAATGGATGTATTTTTCTGCTTTTATGAGGGTCTTGCTTGCATGCTGCTTTGGGTTGCAATGTTTGGCCTTCTCCAAAATTACACTCTCCGTCCCGAGGGAGATGGCAAACCCCAAAGATCAAACAGTTTTCAAACAGTTTAATCATGAAGGTGATTACTGCACCACAGCTGTCTGATTCTGATGAAACTTTAATGAAGGCCTGATGCATCTCGATTTGCCCGGTGGGTTCGGAGCGCGCGGCTGTAGTTTGTTGAAGGGCAGACAACCCTTAAGGAGAAGGAGAAACAGCCAGTAAGAGTTAGGAGATGATTGTGATGAGGACGGCCCAGGAGCGAGATCAAAGACGTTGAAATTAGGAGCGTCAGGAGGTTGTGAGATGTCTTCATTCTTAAGATGCGCAGTGCATGATCAAGGACAAATTTAGCAAAACAGAGAAAGCGGCCCGGCTAATTTGTATGAGAATGGGGCAGGTATTTTCTCTGGACTACTATTAAGCCACGTTTGAGCAAAAAAAAAATCAAACCACAGAGTTAAAAAAAATTTAAGATTTATTTTCCAAAACTTAAACCGTTTTTCTTTCCCCCCATTTTAAATACAAAGATAGACTATGCTGTAGGGCAGTACCTGTTGAACGTCTGTCAAAAAGTCTGAAGCTATTTGTATTGTCATTAATTGTATCGAAACAGGAGTTAAAGTGTCATTATTATATAAAATGTACTTTTTCTAGCTTTTTACCATGTTATAATGTTGTTCCCACATGAAAATACATACTAGGTCCAATTTACAGCGGCCATACGTTACCAGGATCTCTTTACCTCGTGTCCAGCATCTTCTCTGTAGCACTGCTTATTCCTCCTTCAGAGCACCATTAGGCAAAAGCAACACCAAAGCTTTACTCCTAAACAACTTGCTGCAGCACCTTATGACACTGGCTGGAACGGGATAGGTGTGTTTTTTTGTTAGCGGGGAGTGAGGAGCCGTAGGCTCTTAAAGAGAGACAATTTGCAGCGCCTGCCAACGTGGAAGCAATGCCGAAGGGAATCTTTTGAATAAGCCATTTTGGATCATTATAGCATTTTCTATCCAACAAAATTAAAGGTGATGTGCTTGAGATTAATACTAATTACCTGTAAAAAGCAGAATAACCCAGCTTTAAAAATACCATATTTTCCAGACTATAAGTTGCACTTTTTTCACAGTTTGTCTGGGGGTGCGACTTATACTCAGGTGTGACTTGTATATCAAAATATATAATTTAACGTTTGTTATGTTCACGCTCACAGCCACTAGAGGGAACTCCAGGCTTGTGTACCAGTATCTGCTACTCCTGTACAGTTGTACAGTGACAATAAAGCACTTACTTACTTACTGTACCACTGAAAATTTTAAAAACTGTAGTTTGGATCAAGCGAGAAACTTGTGAGGGAATGGCGAAAAGCAGAGGTTACTCTTACAGTAATGAAGAAAACAAAAAAAAGCTAGAGAACGAGTTTGCAAATGGGTGCTTGAACAACGTGCTGCCAGGAGAGGCTTGTCTACATCACAGTTACTCCTCCATGCCTTATTAGTTGCCATGGCTGATGCGACTTATAATTCGGAGCGACATATATGTTCTGTTCTTCTTCATTATGCATTTTTTGGCTGGTGCGACTTACACTCTGAAGCGACTTATAGTCCGGAAAATACGGCACTAAATCAGGAGGACCAAAGTGAGAAGTCCCCCTTTTTCTCGATTCTGAGAACATTCACACAAAGTTACTCATATTCAGCTCGTTGTCTCTTTGTTTTTGCAGCAACACGAACTCTAGCAAGCTGGCGGACGCCATGATGTCATTCCCTGGCCTTGACAATGCCTGTCTTCAGAAATCCAATGACCAGTAAGTATCCACCAAACAGCGCCATACTTGTATCATCTCTGCATCTCTCTCTGAGGGAATTTTAGACTATTTATTTTATTCACCACTATTTTGCCCCATCTGTTCTATCTCTTTATTCTTCAACCTTGCATGTGTATTGAACCCCCACAGCAAAGCATCATTGGTATTCCTTTAACAGCCTGTGTAGGTAAGGGAGATTTCCCCGTCTTACCCGACACAAATCAATGTTGGCACTCAGGAAGCAGACCTTGGGGTGTTTTGAAATACTAATTTTTACCGAAACCAAAGGAAAATATGAACAGGATAAAAACAGGATTCGCTGCGAAGATCTCTGGATGTTTTTTTATCAGGGCTCCACCAATATTGAAATGTAGGAGCAGTGTAAGAGGTTTTAGGCAATATTTGGAATAGCTTAAAACTTCTCTTCCCTTTTCCGCACGTTTTTAAACCGTAAAGGTTGGAGATAATTGAGTATAAACTGTAGTCTGCTGTGCCAACTTGTTTCAAGATCCCTCAATACGTCCCGCATTGTGCTATACTGCTATAGAAACTAGCAGTGTGTTTGATTCAATCCCCCCCCAAGAATTTTTCTAACATATAGTACAGAATTTAGATCGAAAATAAGCTATGAAAACTTTAAAACTATAAGGCTATATGGGCATGCATAAAGAATTATTAAAGGTGCACTATGCAACTTTATATGTACGAAAAAATGTTGATATTTGTACGTATTTGATCTTGTAGTGACCCAGTGGCTGTATGAGTGGTCAGCATGATGCCTTTACTTTCCATCACAGTGGTCTCTACAACGCTCCAGGATCAATTGTTTGGAAGGTTTTTACTCCTGACGGACCCTCTCACCAGTAAACCTATAAAACAATTGATTATGGAGCGTTGTAGGGACCACGGTGATTGAAAGTAAAGGCACCATGCTGACCACTCATACAGGCACTGGCGTCACTACAAGGTCAAATACGCACATATTTTAACCTTTTTTTTTCTCATAAAAAGTGGCATAATGCGCCTTTAAAATAAAATAAAAATATTGAAAAATGTAATTAAATAAAAAGTAAAATATGGTAAGACAACAACAATTTGACATAGAATCCAGTGATTCGCTCTAGGTGTTAATCTTGATGTCCTCTTTTCCTCCTCATTTAAACAGGTCTGAGACTCTTGCATAGAGCTGCTGGGGTCTTCTCTCGACGCACTCCATCTGAATATTGCTGTATTTTTTATTTAGTAAATGATATAACCCACATAGTTTGGAGAAATTCACTTTCCTTTGTGTCTGCAACATGCTCATCCTAAGTAATTACATTTTGGGTTGAACTTTACTTCACAATGTAAGTAACAGGAAGTTGAATGGTAACCAGGGATAACGAAGGGAACACTATTATACTAGCCATTTTTCCATGATAATCGACAGTCTGACTGCTGGGTTAGGATAAGGATTATGAATAATAATGTGACCATGAAATTAACTTGAATGTGTTCTGTTACCACATATTGCCACACTATTACTGCGCCGTTAAGTGAAGTGCTATCGTTTTTCTCGTAGGGTCTGCACTAGAAGCACAGGAGCTTGGACCACCCCGAATGGCACTAAAAAGTTCAGCACCTGTAAATGTGTCCAAGGGAAGGAGGTACGATTGAGGCACTTGACTTTGTGTGCCTCCGCTGCAGCATCTGTGTTTGCATTTTAATGTGCCCGTCTGCCGCAGTTTTTACTGTGTCGTAAGTTGCTGCCGTCTCTCCACTGCAGGGTTGTGGCGCGAGAGGTTACGTCCCTCCTCATAAGCAGATCCCATCGTCTCAGATTGTTTACAACGTGACCGACCTCAACATGGAGAACTACCTGGTGGCCACAACAGACGACTACGTCAGGAACAGGTGATCAACACGTTTTATTGCATAGCTATATTGATTTTTATTGCTTATAAAGGAATTTACAAATTATTCGACAACAGATCCAATTTAGTTTACACTTAATTTGACCTTGAAAATTGGGAGACGCTGGTTTGAGGCCTAGGCAAGAGATTGGATTTCATAGACATGATTGATAACGATTAATACTTTTTGACTGTGTGTATTTGTTATTGTATTTAGGTATGGTGGCTATGATTTCGGCTTGCCACTTCCACAAAACCTAAAAATGGATGTGAAAACTGTGCCCCAAAATCGCACTCTATCTAAGGTGACTTCAATGACCTCTTTTATTTTCCTATGTCACGATCATATGTTGCGTTATACTGACAATTCAGTCTTGCACCATTTTCTTTTCTGTTCATGCAAATTGACATCCGTTGGGTAACTGTTTTCTTGGCTGCAGGTTTGGTTCAATCCTGAGGGCCACCACACCATGCCAGCATACTTGAGCAGTATGAACAACTTTATCCTACGCTCCAATCTTCCTGCTGACAAAGATCCAAGTCAATACGGTATGTTTAAAGAATAAAACAGTGTCTAATACAAATAATCCCAAAATAATGTTAATTTGGTGCACACAAAGTTCATTCTCTCTTGTTTAAATGCTAATCAGGATAGCAGAATTTGCATGGAGTCAGTGTTCAGGATACAGAGGACAGTTCTTTAATACTTCCTTTGCAAGAGATTGGCCTAATAAAAGCTGATGCAGTTGAGGAAGTAGTTGTTGAATGAATCCGAAGCATGTTTACTCACGGTCCACTTCACTGCTTTAAAGCCAGGGGGTGCTGTGCGTCCTCCGAGCCCCGTCTCTATGCGCGGAGAATACTGATGAATGCTTATCTCTGGGGAGTGTTGCTAAAGAGAATGAGGCTGGCCCACGTTTTCAGTACAGTTTCAGCTCTGTATCACCCTGACCATCTGCCTTTTAGGCATTTAGCACACACATACACAGACCCACACACTGACATACCAACTAAAATAAATAGTCACCGCATGAAAGTAGTTGATGGTAACAAGTGCTTCAGGGCGGGGTGTAAAAAATAATTATTTGTATGTTACCTCTGAACTTTCCAGAGGGACTTGGGGAAAAAACAGTGGGTGGAGGTCCAGCGAGATTATGTTTTTTGTGGCTGTGGTTTATCTTACTCCCTTTAACGTGGAGTATGTAGAAGCCTCCTATGGGATCCTTTCTTTTTTGCTCTCTGTGTACAAACTGCATTACCTGCCCACTGCTACAAAGGCTTCCGTGCCAATGTTTTTATTGGAAATATGTCTCCCTCATGCGACTCGAGGGTTTTTCAGTTTGTTTAATTAGTGGCTCTTCAAAATGTTTCTCGGACAAAAACATCACTGTCTTATCATCATAACATCCAAAAGCAAGCGTAGTAGTTTTGAAGGTTATTACAGTATTTATTGTTTGTATAATCATCATGGTGACCCAGCGGTTAGCAATCTCGCCTCACACCAGCTGTAGTTACATGCTTTATGTGTGTCTATGTGGGCTGGTTTCCCCCATACACCCCCTAAAACATGCACAGAAGGTTAATATCTCCGGCTAGGTTCTCCTTAGCTCAAGTTCTGGAGATGGGTCCTGACCAGCTCCTGACAGGTTGCCCCAAGCACCTGCAGAGGACAAATTTTCCAATACAATAAATGCAACTGCAAATCCTGTAACAATGAGCATTATTTCTCGCTGTCTTACATTTAACATAAACATAGAAATGCATTTGATAGGGTTAGAGTTTCTTCATAGTTCATAATAGTCTAAATGATACCACACGCTGGTAGGATTTAGCATTTTGTGTCATAAATTGCTTTATATTTAGGTACACCCAATAATCTATGCTACATGGCGGGTTCAAATCATCAAATAGATTTCCAGCTATTGATTAGACCTATTTCTCTGTGAGGCCTCCGTTTCACTGAAATAACATTGAGTTGTGAGTCTGTTCAGAGCTACTAGCCATGGGTGATCTCACACTGAGAGCAGAAACATGCAGGGTAGCTGAGCATCGCCAGGACCCTGGATGTGAGCAGAAATGATAAAGAAAATTCAATTTCCTTTGTGTGCACTGGCAAATGAAATCATCTTGTTCTTTATTTTTCAATTGACTGTGTCCCCGGCTAACAGAGCATCCTTGCTCATTTGGTTCGTCTGTTGAAGAATTACCAGCTTACTGTCTTTCTGGCTGAACACTGTTTTTTTGTTACAGCCATTTCAGTTTCCAGTCATCCCTATTTCGGACGACGAGATGATGAAGATTTAATGTAAGGATAATCTATTTATTAACTGTAACAACAATAAACATCTCTGTGTTTACAATGCTTTCCAAACAAAGAGAACATGCAGCATCACCAAAGTCAAAATACTTTAAGGGCTGAGCATTATTTACCCCAAATCTGACACGCCCGATGGATCTTTTCGGGCTCGCACTATTGATTCGTTTTCTCAATAATGCGTGTTTGTCCTGAAGGTGGCAGGGCACTGGATTGATTGCACCCCACTTCCTACAATTAGATTCAAATATACTGAAATAGGCTAAAGCTCGGCACTGGCATATTTTGAACATATTTTATGCATAAAAATATCACACTCACTCATAGTAATGTATTATGAAGTTATAAAGTGTGTTATTTATTTTGACATTTAGTCTGTTTAAAATGCAACCTTTTGTTAAGTGCATGCCCTCCATAAATACTAGCACCACTGTCCTTGGTTGCCATTGTACATAGTTAATATATTGACTCATTTTGCTATTCTGGTGCAATGTTGTGTTTACCCTGCAAGTGCACTACATCCTCTTTTCTCAGGTGGCATTGTGCTTTCTAGTTAATGTATTGATCTGGCTGCTGCTAAATCTATAGTTTGCTTATTGCTGTAAATCTCACAGTGTGGTAGCTATGCCCCGGAGACTTGAGGTATTGTGGCTAAAAGCTTCCTCTGTACCTGCATTGTCTGCTATCCTTTGCAGTTGCTCTCTAATGACCACCACATGTCTATGCTTTTCCCTCCTTCGCGATAAACCCGAGCGTTAATGCGTTTTATTTTGCAGGCTTCCTCAGTGACAGCAATCCATTCGTATTGTAAATGTTGTACACAAGCTGCTTGTTATTTGGAGGCCAGGATGCAATGATGAATTGAAGTCTGGCTCTTTGTCTGGGCTCCCCCAATGGACTGTATGTTGTAAGCCTAGCAGCTCACTACAGGCTTACCTACCACACAAGGAAAATCCAGTGTGAATGTTGTGTCTCTGTATGAGCTAAAAGCAATTATCTAGTAAAAGCTGGAGTAAATGCTACTCTTATGGCCCTACTACATAATTATTAATGAAATTCTGTTTATTGCGATCCGCATGAATAGTTCAAATGGGTTGGATCGCAGCAGGGGTTGAAATCATATACAGTAGCTATAGCTGGTTGAAATGGTTTAAAACATTTGTATTGCATTCAATTGCCTCATGTAGTGACTCAGCTGTACACTGTAAAAAACACAAGATTTATAAAGAGGCATACACGTTTTCCCGAAAAGTTTTAAATGTATTTAGAACATCATTAAAAAGGAAAATCTATAAAAAGCGTCACTGACATCATACATGAATAGATGAAGAGACTGGGGCATTTTCTCCAACTTTAAGAGCAAGCGGCTTATTAAAAATGTAACAGCTTTTATCGCAAATTGGACATGGCAGGTGAAAAGGGAGTGGACCCTAATTGCGTGTCTCTTGTGTTTACTATAATTTATTCAGCTGGAAATCTAAAACTTCCATCCTACTGTATTTTCACACAGTGTCCAAGGGATGCTCCAAATCATGGTGGCGCTGTGCATACTGGCAGGCTACTCCATCACCACGGCGAGCTTTGCCATCTACGAGGTCAACGAATATCACAGCGGCTCCAAGAGGCTGCAGCACATCGCCGGCGTCAGCGAGCCGTTCTACTGGATTGTAAACTTCTTCTACGACATGGTAATATGTCTTTATGTGTCATTTTGGTTCTGTTCTATTTCATGCTATTTTTCTCTTCAGTTGTAGTTTCATTCATGTTACTCTGCGAAGTAACATGTGTGACAATAGAATAAAGAAAGTGATGGCATATGATTGCTTTATTCAATTACCGGTATTTATAGGAAAGCAAAATCTTTTTTTCATATGAATTATCTTTATCGCAAAACAATAGATATTTGCCAAAATATATTTCCCCCCCTCATCTTCATTGTGCCCTTGTCTTTTGCCAGGTCATGTATCTGATCCCTGTGTCTCTGACCGTGGGGGTAATTGCAGCCTTCCAAGTACCAGCATTTACAGATCGGCAAAATCTGGGCGCTGTTGCCGTGCTTCTGGTTCTTTTCGGGTACGTTTTGCAGAAATGGTACATCAATAAAATGGTTTGGAGTTGGTAGCTAAATACAATATATTTTTGTAGTTACGTATAGAATCACACAGATTGATTAAAGACGAACTAAGTAACGCGTTTACCTTAATAAATCGTAGTCCCTCTGGGGTAATACAAGTGTTAATGTTTTGATTGGGGGTCTTTCATCTCTCCCGGTGTCTCTGCCACACTTGCAATTTTCTCTACACCAGGTCGGAGGAGCAGTACACACTAATTGAATCAAGAAAAAGAAGCTAACAGGCTAACGGGCAAAGCTAACTGCTGGCTAGCGCCACTTAAACAGTATTTACAGCCAAGTTTGTGTTATTATCTCCATTGTATAATTGGATGTACAACATCCCTCTCTCCCTTTGTCTTTTCTGTCAGCGTAGTATTTACTCTCAAGGACATTTAATGAGTAAAAAAAAACGCAACATGCTACGACACCTGCAGTGGCGTTTATGGCCTCTAGGAGCATGAGTTACTTAGTTCTGCTTTAACTATATGATGGCACAGTGGTTAGCTAGAACTCTTGCCAAGCAGTAAGAAGGTCCCTGGTCTCAAGTCTAAGTCGGTGATTCTAGTAACAAATGAATTAGGATTGTTAATGCTGTAAAAGACAACTTTGGAGACACCTTTTTACTGTATTGTCCATCCATCTTCTTCCTTAATATTTATTTATTTATTTGATTTATTTGAATGGGGACAGATACAAAAACGTAGACAAACTGTAACATAAGTCTGATGTATGTATCATAGTGCCTTTAGCAGAAGCTAATTTGCAGCATTTGTCCCTAGATGGGCATACATATAATAACACTGAACAAAAAAGATAGAAAAATATCTCAATCTCTTTTCTTTGGTGCTGCTACTTTGGTGCCCGTCCTGAGCCCTACGTTTTTGCAGGCCAACTCAGCACTCTGCCTCTCATCTATCAGACAGATGTCTCTTTCCCGAGCAGTGAATAATCACAGCGCTCCATCTGCCAGCGAGCATCCACCTGGTCCGGTCTGTGGGCCCCTCACTTCTGTCTCCTGTCGTAGCTTGGCACCCACTGTCTGCCTACCAAGCGCCTTTTTTTTTTTGGCCCTGCCACCTCGATGCTTTGTCTTTGTCGGGCTTTGTTTGTGTTTGTGGTTCATGTGTGGTTTCTCCCGACGCCTCCTCGCTTCTCTTTTAACTCACTCCCCCTTTTGTGTCTTATCCTTTCTGTCGGCGTGACCCGCGCACCCCAATCAAGCGAACAAGTCGATTATGTGAAAGAAACAGACATAAAAACAAAAAAAGGAAAAAAAGAATGTTCTGCCACCAAGGGAATCGAGGCAGAAGTAATTTATCTTCATCTCTCACTGAATGTTTACCCTCCGCCTTGTGGTATTCTTCAGGATTTTGCCTTTCCTCAGTAGTCCACTGTATAGTGCCTATTTTCATCAGCTTCTGTGTAGCATATGCATCAAAGTGGCCTGTTTTCAAACAAGGCAGTATAATTTTTTTACAAAATACACCACATTAAATCAGTGAGGGGTACGTGAAGGTGTATGCTGTTTTTACAATTTCATCTTCAAGATCTCTTTCTCCTGTAGGTTTTCTACCTTCCCCTGGATGTACCTCTTGTCCACCGTGTTTAAAGATGCAGAGATGGCCTTCATCACCTTTGTGTGCATCAACCTCTTCCTCAGTGTCAACACCATCATTCCAACATCCATCCTCTACTTCATGAGGCAGATGACATATAATAATACGGAGGTTTGAAATATTTTGGTGCATTCACTTATTGTTTGGTACGCATGTTTGATTTTAAATGCAAAATGACACCGATTCAATTCAATGCATTTTTGCCCATGTTGAAGAGAATATGCTAAGTAGTTTGGCCAATCTTTGAACTGAAGCCACCGCGCTGCTCCTCTTTAGAAGTTTCTCCTTTTCAGAGCATGCTGGGTGAAACCTAGTAATGGTGTTGTGTACAGTTTTAAACTTTTTCCAGTTTATTTCACCCCCTTTGAATCAGAGCATCAACAGTGGTGTTTTTAGCTTTCCTCAGGTCTAAATGCCTTTCAGCAATCATCCAGTGAAAACCTTTTTTTATTTTTTTATTTGTAGCACTTTGACAAGTGTGCCCAAAAAGTGATCAGAGACTTAATTTTGTTGTGAATTCCAGGTGTATTTGTTTATGATCAAAAACACAATGCATATTTCTCAACAATGCATTTCCCTGTCTGTTTTGCTCTTTCTAAAGCTGTTTTGTTTTTCCTCCCACAGGCCCTTAAGGTAATCTTTGACAGGCTGAGCAACGCGTTCCTAATCTTCCCTCAGTTCAACTTTGGTAATGGGCTTTTGGCGTTGGCGCGAAAGAACATTGAGGTGCAGATCCTGAGTGGTTATGGTATTGACGCCTACGAGGACCCCTTCTCCACTGATGCCCTGCGCTGGATGATGATCTCCTCCTTCATACAAGGAGTGGTGTTCTTCACGCTGCGCCTGCTGTGGAACAAGTACATCACACGCAAAGTCAGGTCAGTGTTAGCAAATTATTTCCAATGCTTTTAATATTTCTTAATCCGTCTTTACCTTTCATCTACATAGCTCCTATTAGAGTTCTGGTAACTTCTGCATGCCAGCTGTAATGTGTTTTATATTTATATTTATTTTCATAATATATATTTATTATCTGGCCATTACCATAAAAGTAATGGCCAGATTGAAATTATCAAATGTGGCACAATTTGTTCATTCATTCATGCAAATCCTGAACACCATCTGTAATTAAAGTCTGATTGAGAGATGTCAGCTGGAACATAAATAGTTTCAGCGGACTCTACTATAAAAGATGGATAATTTATGCCAGAACTTAAAAGATCCCTGTTGTATGTCTTCTTTGACATAATATACACTTTTCAAGATGCATGTGCTTATAGTTTAATGCTATTGTGTTCCCAGCCTTATTCTGAGACGAAAGTCGGTGCATGTTGTACCTAATGTGGAGGGGGACGAGGATGTGGCTGCTGAGCACCTGCGGGTGTCCAGTGGAGCAGCGGGCTCAGATGTGCTGCAAGTGAACCAGCTAACAAAGGTCTATCAACACCGCAACAAGAAGGTCCCTGCTGTGAAGAAGCTGTCTCTGGGCGTTCCTGCTGGAGAAGTGAGAAAACAAAGCAGTGCACACACTGAGTTTATTCTTTTTACAAAGTGCAGACCACATTTACGGAAAAACAAAACCATAAACCCCTATGTTTATTTCATATAGTAGTACTTAGAGTTTTAATCCATGTTGTACAAATTTACTGTAGAACATGTACAAAATGTTACTGAAAACTCTCTGTCCACAGTGCTTTGGTCTTCTGGGAGTGAACGGTGCTGGAAAAACAACCACCTTCAAGATGTTGACTGGAGATGTCAGCCCCACTGATGGCACAGCCCAGATCAGAGACAGAAATGGGTAATGTCTATTTGCAAACATATTTATACAAGTCTAATGGCACAAAGCGTGATATCTGACTCAGAGTATGTTGACTGCACAGGATCACACATAAACACATTCTGGTAAATGCGTGATGATAACTTGAAACAAGCAGACATTATTGTTGTGAAGAGCATCCTTGTATGCCTTATTTAGATCCATCAACTGTGCTTGAATGCCTGTGGTAACCACGCTACGCTAAATCTTGCAAGTCCATAGGAACACTCTATATGTTCATCCATATACAGTACATATTCATTGTAATCTTAGATAATCTTTTTATGTTTTCTCCCTAGACGCCTGGTGGACATAATGGAGTGTCGTAACCAAGGAATTAACATCGGATATTGTCCTCAAGAGGACGCCCTGGATGATCTGCTCACTGGAGAGGAGCACTTGTACTTTTATGCTCGCCTCCATGGCATTTCAAAGCGAGATATACCCGGGGTAAGGCTGGGACTGTGTGCCATGTTTCAAAAACCCAGTGACAGCACCATCTACCAAATGACACCAGATCAGATAGGAATTCAAAAGTGCACTTCCACGGCAGGACTAGTGCCTGCTAATGCTCCGGTGAATAGTGAATGGAGGCGGGTGTGTGAAGTGTTGAATGATGTGCACCGAAAGCTGAAAACTGTCTCAAAATATAAAAATTCCTCTCTTGTCATCTAGTGCACTCCAAACTCCAGAATCAAGCTGATGCTGTGCATTTTGGCATCAACAAATTTAAATTTAAATGATTTGTTGTTGATGAGGGGATCTCATTTGACATGTCACTTCAGCCCCATTCATCCCATTCATCATCCTGAGAACTAATCGATCTTGTTTCTTTGGTGATTACTGAGGGTGCCTTTCTTTCTTTCTTTCTGGTTTAGCCATCATCAGTGAGATTCACATCACTGTGATAGCTTCACAGCTGTCTCTGATTTATCAAAGTAATTGTGTTCAAGGCCATACACATTGTATAGTTTTTAAAGACATTACAGTCATGATCATCTATGCACACAGTAGCTTGATCTGTCTTCATGAGCAGTACCACATCAGTCGTAATAGCTTTGTGTCTCAGGCGCAAACACAGACAACGATGGTCATAATGGCCCACGCCTGCATCAGGCTCATTCACAAAGATGGCGACACATATGTATGGAGTCCCTCTTAGGTAACCTTACAGTGACAATTTCCAAGCTACAGATAATGGGGCAGGCCCAGATGGGGTCATTTCATATGAAAGTTTTTTCTCAGACGAAATGAGGCGTTGCGTCAAAGCCAGGTGACAGCAAGGGCTTTTATTACAGAAAGTGCATCTTATTTTGATCTTTGTCTGTCAAATATATATTCAGTTGCCTGTTGTGATCCCTTATAGCGTTCATGCTGTATGTTTGACTGTTGCAGTAATGGCAAACCAGCTCAAGAATGTAAAATTGACAGTAGACGATGGATGCAAGGTCCATTGATCACAGCTCTACAGATGTCAACTGATTCCAAAATTGTGTTACTATTTTGGGAAAGTTATGTAGTAAATCAGTTATGAATAACTACTTGCTTAACGTAAATTGTTTGAACTTTTTAAAATTACCCCCAGTGACACTCGTGAGTTGTGTGTATAGAAGATCCTGCAAATAAAGCCACTTTGCATAACATGTACACAATGGAGATGTTACTGCTTTGCTTTTGGTATAGGAAGCCAAACAGGAGCCTTAAATACACCAGGTCCACTTCCAAATGCTTTAGATTTAGAAGCCCACTGTAAAATGACCAGCTTGTGTCTTGCTGAGCATTAGAAGCATATTTAGTATCTGTTGTATGTATGCCTTATTACTATAATTTTGTGAACACTTAGTTGCTCTTGTGACGTAGCGGCATAAAACCTCAAATGTTCTACTGAGTGGTTTTAGATAATTTGACATATCAGACATTACTGGTACACTCACAGTATCCTACCCAATAGTACAACAACTTCTGTCATGCAGAAAAGGGGATTCCTATTATGACTCTTTGCTTGTTTTTGTTTGTAGATGGTGAATTATCTACTGAGGAGGGTAGAACTCAACCGCTATCGAGACACCATCGCTGATCGTTACAGCTGTGGCACAAGGAGGAAACTCTCTACTGCTATTGCTCTTGTTGGTCACCCACAGATCCTGCTACTGGTATGTATACGCTTAAATACCAAATATGCCAATGTAATGATTACAGCCATACGCTGACTGTTTTTTTATCCCTTAAAAGAAATAATGAAATAAGGAAAGCAATGTTAGCATCATAAGGATACTTATGTAATTGTGGGAACAGCAGATGCAGTACCATTCATTTTACCTATTTACAGTAACACTATGTCATATCTTCCATATCTTATTTTCCAAACGTGCTGCACCTCGCTCTCTTCTCAAACACTCTCTCACTCGTTTCTCTTTCATGTGTTTGCACAGGATGAACCCAGCTCTGGGATGGACCCACGAACCAAGCGTCAACTGTGGAAGATCATCACTGAAGAAGTGAAGGGGAAATGTGCCGTGGTCCTCACCTCACACAGGTTAGAAACACAGGACCAGGCATCTGAGGTCTTAACGTGGACATAATTATCATGGGGCTTAAAAGTAGGCATAAAAACATTATGTTGCCTGTATTACAGTATCAGGCCCCCAAATCTGATATGTAAGTAAGACGGTGCTGTGTGAGTAAAAAAATCATGAATGAGTTTGCAGCTGATTCACTTTAGCACGTGCTACTTACTTTGCACATGAGCAAACGCTTGATAAATGACCCCCCTAGAGCGCAAAACGGCTCAGAACCAATGTAATGTTGGATTATGGGCGTTAATAATGTGGAGGACAGTTCTGGGTTTCAACAATGACAGTTGTTACAGAAAGTGATTGGATGAGGTGGCCTAATGATTTTGTCTTGTGTTGTCCTTTTCAGACTGGTCTAAAACTCTTTTTTTTTTGTTTTCACTGCAACACAAACGGCACTAAATTAAATCTTTTCCTTTTACCACAAACCAGCAAAACAAAAGTACCACCATAAAATGGGCTTACCGTGCCTCACTCAAACCTAGACATAAACGTTAACCAAAAGGTCCATCTTGAAATTTTACTAACATGTTTCATTGAGACGTTTAGAATCTCTTCAACATACACCACACCACCACACACTTATCAAATTTTACATATTTTTACACCGGAATATACTCCCCAGTTGGTCCATGACACATCAGTCAATTATTTCAATCCAAATTTGTATTTTAATTATAAATTCCCTTTGCTCACTTTAAAATGAAGGTTGTTATTTAAATAGAAGTTTATTCCCATTTTACACACCACATAGATAATTAGTGCAGTTTGGACCCCTCTGTGACCACTGCCTTCTCTTTGTCTGTGTGACTCAGCATGGAGGAGTGCGAGGCGTTGTGTGGCCGTCTTGCCATCATGGTGAAGGGTCAGTTCCGATGCCTGGGCTCCCTGCAGCACATTAAGAACAGGTTAGTGACCCCTCCTCATTCTTACGTCCAGCCATTACCGCCTCTGCTTCCCTGCGTCTCCATCTTTCTAATCTTCCCCGGCCTGTGTCTGTACTCTTTTGTGCTAAACAATGATCTATTTTTCAAGGAAAAACGGTGCAACACAGACTCCTTCCTCCAAGACTGTACTTTGTTTAACATTTTTTATTTCTCGTCAGGTTTGGCAGTGGCTTCACTGTAAAAATGTACATGGCCAAAGCCTCTTCTGATGCAGACGCCATCACTCGGTTCATGCAGAGCCGATTCCCCAGCACATATCTCAAGGTGAGCTATAATAACTATTTTATTTAAGCAAAGCTACTTTGTACTTGAGGAAGTTCTAAGGATTATTCATTGTTCTCAAGTGATGTAAGACTGGAGCCGTCGCCATAGAGATGTATAAAAATGCCCAAAGTATTCTAAACAAAATATTGTAATTTTTGTACAGTTAAAGGTCTTGAAAAGATATCAATATAAACATAGCAGCAGAAAGGCATGTGTTTGGAATGCATATATAGTAGGCAGTTTTGTAACAGTGCAATCCATAAACTGTCTTTTATTAAGTTAGTGGTTCTCAATTGGTAATGTTTTCAGACCCACCTTCAATGCCTGCGACCCACTGAAATTAGCCCCATGACCCACCGAATGAGAATCACTACTTTAAACAACTAACAGTGCTTGTAACAGGATGTAAAAGCCCTCTCTAGACAACAATGGAATTCATAATATTATAATACTACACAGTGTTTGGAGATGCAGCACACAAATTAAAACTTAAATCGCTACTCTGCTGTTATCGTTAATGTCTCTTTAATGTGCTGTTCATTATGATCAGGAGCAACACTCGGCTATGGTGGAGTACCATGTGCCCATTGCACCAGGTGGAGTGGCAGACATCTTTGGGCAGCTCGAGTCCAGCAAAGAACACCTGGAGATTCAGCATTTCTCCGTCAGCCAGACGACACTGGATGAGGTGAGCAGACATGAACGGGAAGGCCAATGGAGCAGCAGTGTGCAGTTTTGTATGCGTTTGGCTGCTGGGAGAAAACTGGAAATTGGGACATGAGATGAGACAGGACAAGGGAAAGCGGGGACAGACGAAAGCTGTGTGGGAGTAAAAAAAAAAAAAAAAAAACAGAGTTAAAAAAGTTGAAAAGAGACGAAGAGAAGCTGACAGGGGATATGCCTGAGGGAGAATAAATTGAATATGAGTTAGAGAGAATCCATGAGCCTTATATGCAGCCACTGCTCATATTCTTCAACCAGTCAGCCCTCTGGCTCTCTGGGAACAGGGCGTACAGCGAACAGATGACCCAGCGGGGAGTCAGCTGCAGCAGATACTTTAGATTAACCAGATTACAGTGATTAATTTAAAGAGTTTTATCAGTCAAAAGCAGTAGATACACTTGATTCAAAGCGAGCATTTTGCTATGAAGCAGGTACCTATTCAAGCTTCAATCTACTGAGCAAAAAGCTATCTTTGAATACGAGTGATCGCGATGTTGTTAGTCCGGGGGCTATTGTAGGTAATTTAATGTTTTAAATAAATGATAATAGCTGTTTGCCTATCTTTCACCAAAACAACCAATCTAAAACCGCTGAAGTAAACAGCAACAGCGATTGCTCGTATTAGGGCCACATGATATGAGGGGAAAAAAATAATCATGTTCGATAACAATATCGCAATATTTTACTAAACCATTAGGCTTACCATAAAATGTAAACAAAAATGTGTTTTGTCATCAAATTGTGTCACAACAAGACTTCTAAATAAATACATAAATCAGGACCAAAACAATGCTTAATAAACTGACATAGGGAAATCATAAACTTTTGTATTTGTTTTGAGATGTCATGCTAGAAATTGTAAATCCTAGTTAGTTGGAAAACCTGGTGTTACCTATTACAAAAATTATAACGATAGTTATTGTGCAGCCCTACTTGGAATCAAATGAATTCAGCAGATTTTTACTTTTTGGACTCTATAATAATGTGCCTAAACATTTTGATACTGTCAATTTTGAAATCAGTAATTAATTTAAACTTTAATTGAACTAAATGTTGCACTGGTCATTCACAGGTCTTTATCAACTTTGCCATGGATACAATTGGGATGGAACCAATTGAAGATGAGTGTGATGACGACAGCTCCCTGAATGACGTTGAAGCCTAGAATGAAGCCTAGAGTCCCGCCTCGCCAATGTATGCAGTGTATCCCATATATACTGAAATTAATGTGTAACATATACCTCTAATTATGAGCTCTGCTAGAGATTTTTTCATCAAGGCAAATTGTTATATATATTTTATTTCTCAGCCCAGCAAATGAAGTACAGCATATGCAAGTTATTTTACAATAATACAAAACATCTCATATTTAACATTTAATTTGGTTTATTTTCTGTTATTTTCTGTATGGTGGATACCTGGTAAGATATTTGAGCACGGGCATTATTTTCCTAATGCAAATTTCTGTTGTCATTTATTTTATGTTATATTGAACTGCTTACATTCACCTTCTCTATGCAAATATTGACCTTACTTATACTGTATCTAATTTTTTAAATGAAGGAATTCTCCATTGTGCATTTTCTTCTTTAAATCAAATCCTGAACGTGGTGTTGTAATTTATAATTCTACTGTCCTATCAATGTGTATATGCCTATTTTTATAATCTTAATAAAGCGATTATTTCTAGAGCAGCTCCTGTTTCTCTTTTCTGTGACTTTGCACCACACTGGTCGAACAATGATTTGTTAAGGAAGGAAGGAAGGAAATGTTTGAATGATGAACTAGTACATGTGTGTATTTTATTTTGAAAGGGAACACGTCTTGTCTCTTACGTCATTACGTTTACGTGGCAGATTATTTCCGCAAATATCAGGCGCGAAGGTTTTGTTTAGGAGGAAGCATCGGGAGCGCTAGTGAGCTCCACATCATTACAATCTTGTCATATTAACAAACTGTAACAAAAAACTTCACGCTGACGATGGATTGTGACGCTGTTTCGCAAACTCCGGCGTGGACCAAAACCAAAGAAGCAATTGCAAATTTTCGAGAACTTCTGCTGTGCTCCAAATGGTAGGAGTTTCTATTTCAGCTGATCTCATTTAGCCAATCGATACTCCTGTACAGTAGATCTGATATAAAATGGAGAATCTGCCCTTTGATTGTGTTATGTAGTTGTATAGAACTGTTTTCCCTGCATGATGCACAGATAAATGCCAAGTGCTGTGTGTTTTTAAATGCATTGATTGTATTTATTTTTCAAGTGTGTACCTTTTTTCTTATATTATAGCTCAGAATTAATGAAGGATCCCATTTGCCTGGGGATGTGCGAACATTTGTTGTGCAGGTGATGACAGTTCATTCATTTTATATGTGTTGCTGAACATTTTCAAATGCAATCGTGTACGACAGAGTTGACCTTGAATACATTATTTTGCAAGTTTTAGTCGTTCTCACTGCTTACCTTATATTGTTCAGCTGCACCTGGTTCATGTTAAGCGTATCTCTTAGGTCCTGTGCTGGGCCCAGGGCAGGAGATGGGTGTGTGGTGTGTCACAGTCCAGCCTGGGTGAAGGACATCCAGATCAACAGACAGCTGAGCAGCATCATAGAGCTCTTCAGTGGTCTGGAGAAACTTGTAAACCCCAAAGCACTAGAGGGTAATGTTTATAGTGGAATTATTGTTTTTTTTGTCTTTGTATCACTGCATACATTTGATTATTAGGGATGTCACGATTTCTAATTTTAGTCATTATTGTGAGAGAAAATATTGCGATTTTACGATTATCGACCTAATGAAGAGAAACACTAGGTTTTATGTTATCAAAGCGTATGACGCCCCCTTCTGAAATATTTGTCATTTTCTGTTTATTACAATGAAAAAGAGGAGTGTTTATTTTTTTATTTTTTTTACATCATGGGCCAGTTGTGGTGGCTACGTCTGAACATTTGGACAACTTTAATGGGAATTATGCAGTTTGTTTGTTTCCTTGACTTGGAAATTTACGGCAAAGGATTATCACCTTGAATCCCTAAAGAGATCCCACTCTTCTGACTTCAGTCGTTTTTTTTTTTTTAACCCTACCTTCTAAAATTCTTACGGATGACCTACCGCATCCTTTTATAATGGTGGTAATCATAAAACCGGTTAATCTTCACATCCCTATTAATTATACGGTAGATACAAATAAATAATGAGGTGATATATTAATGTTCAGTAATACTATACGTCAATAAATAACCTCATTGTATTTTTAGGTTACACAATACAATGACATTAAGTCACTAAAACACTAAATAGTATCCATTGAAATCAGACACACATTTTAGTAAATAGAAGGCTGCATCAGTGAGGCATCTGGCTGAGAAGTGCATGTTAATAATGTTCTTGTTTTGTTTTTTGCTTTCTGAAAACATGGAGCCTTTTAGTATACTTTGTCATTGATTCGTTGCAGATTCAACAAAACAAGAAACGCCCGCCGCTACCCAGAAAAAGAATTTCAAAATCTGGTTCAGCCCACGCAGCCGAAAAATCCGCTGTCTGGTAGAGAAAACTTCAGAAAGCACAGCCCCAGAGAACCAACCTCCCGGAGAAATTGTTGCCGCAAAGCCCGACACAACACGTATACCATCAACAGATCTATCGGTGTTTAATTTCACTTCATCCTCGCAAGACTCTGGCTCTAGTAGTCCTCAAAGTCGCAACTCTAGCACGAGAAACAAAAGGCAAACCAAGAAAAGTGCTCCGAGTAGAAAGAGAACTCCGGCGCATGCTTCTGTCTCTGCCGCTCAGAAAGAGACCATGCAGAAGATGAGTCGGCTGCAGGCTATAAATCAGCAGTGGGGCATCACCGACCGGCCGGCAGCATTAACGGATCAGCCATGCACAGAGCAGCCACGCAGGTCCGGGAAGAGGGTTTCCTTTGGAGGTCCTGCTGTCGCCTCAGACAAGTCTCATGCTCAGCTGCCCCAGAGGAATACTGATGAACTCTTCCCTGGCACTGTGACTGAAAATGTCCCGGGAACTGTGTCCAATGACCAAGCATTCGAGCCTAGCACAGACATAGTGGCCAATTTTGACCAGAACAGCTCGCCTCCTTCAAATGAGTTTAAAGCAGGGGACAATCCAGACACAAAGGAGGAAACCGTTGCATGTTCCCCGGCTGTGAAATGTTCGAGGAGAGACCAAGTCGTCACATTGGACACGACACCAAAGCGTCCCAGGGTGTCACCAGGCAAGAGGAGGCCATCGGCTGGCCGTAAGGTTCCCTGCGTTCTCAGTTCTCCGTCTTTGCCCAGTCCCGTTAGTGCCAAGGCAACCAGAAGCCCGAGAGTGGAGCTAGGAGACAGCCCGTCCTCGTCGCTGGGCAGCGTCAGCAGAAAATCTCCCCGTCTCTCCTCAGGAAGCCCTGCGGTGCTGAAGAGGAACCACAAGGGAGAGACGCCGCTGCATATAGCTGCAATAAAGGTCACCGAGTTCCAGAATAATTTGAGATATTTATATTATTATATTAGCTTAAATTGAAATTGCCGGTTTACTTTACTCATAGATACAAACACACTACTGTGCAAAGCAGTGTTAATTTCATCGACTAAAATATTTAGTCTAAATTTTAGTCAGTGATATTTCTGACGACTAAATTTGGACTAAAACTAAATTTAAAGTTTTTCATGAGACTAAAACTATGACTAAAATGTCCAGATATTTTAGTCAACTAAAATTTCAAATGAAATGAAATGGAAAGGAGAGACTAAAATCATCCAAACTTCTATTGATAGTCTGAAAGAGCCTCATATCATGTAAATTCACTGCCAAAGGAACAGCTCTGAGCTTTGTTCATGAGGGAGCAGCTCCATGAAGCAGAGGACCTTGATTAAATATGATTATAATGAATATTATAAATACAAAGTCGATTCAATTTGTCCTAAATTTAGTCGACTAAATTGACTTGCCATTTTAGTCGACTAAAATTTAAGGTATTTTTTTGACTAAATTTCGACTCAAATTGAATTACATTTTCATCAAAAGACTAAGACTAAAACTAAATTAAAATATCTGTAGGATTTGGAATGTACCAATAGTAAAACTCAGACTTTCTCCATATCATTCAAAGAAGCTTTTCACATAGAACAATTCGATATAGTTGGATTTATGCCTTTAGTGCTGCCGAGCCTCTAAGTATCCAGAGTTTAATATAATCCCTCTCTGATTCCAAGACACGGTAATCAATGGCCTGCTGCAGAGAGTGATTGAAAGGAGCAGGGCGGTTCTGCTGTAGGATCAGTGGCTCTTGTGACCTCGTGTTGTTCATTGCAGGGTGACGCAGAGGCTGTCAAAAAACTACTGGACCAAGAGGCGGACCCAAACTTGAAGGATAATGCTGGATGGACACCGTTGGTACAGTGAAAAACACATAACTGGCAATGACCTCTAAAAAACATTTACTAGCGCTTTTGTTTATGTTCTCTGTGTTTTCCATGTTAACAAATTGTGGTGTTTTTATTTATTTTTTGTTTCTTAAATGTCAGTAATGCTAATTTATCTGGCCATTTTCTGGAATCATTGCTTTGCCTTTCGATGCATAGTTGCTGTTCCCACCACCACTCTTAACATTGTAATGCTAACCATAAATGAAGTCCTGTGTCCGTTTGTATTTTACCAAACTCACACTTTACAGCCTTGAGAATGACTTGTATGTTTTCATTTTGTGATGTTTTTCTGCAGCACGAAGCCTGTAACCTTGGGCACCTGGCAGTTGTGGAAATCCTTGTTTCAAGAGGAGCTCTCCTCAACACACCCGGCTATAAGAATGACTCTCCTCTTCATGACGCTGTGAGGAATGGACACGCTGCCATCGTCAAACTGCTGCTGCAGCTCGGAGCGTCAACAAATGTGCTGTAAGGACTTGTTCTACTCATTTTATCCGCCTGACTGGAGGAAGAACACAGCTATTACTGATATATTTATGTGTGCTGCTTGTCTGCAAAAGGTTCTCTGTCAGCCTTAGACTTGTGAGGTTTGAAAAATGTTCTCAGCTCTGATGATTTTGTAACACAACACTGAAACCTATTTGCCCCAATTAAAAGTTGTCTACATAGTTAACTCACAAATTAACTTTTCAAAGTCACAAGAGACTCTAAAGCCACTCGAGCACATCTTCCACTTGGATGGATCCGCTGAGCTGGGCGCCTACATAATTCTCCACGCTTTATTATTTTTCTTTAGATATTATTCTCGCGCGCTGCTGCATCACCAGCAAAGTGCGCGCGAACACACACCGCATGAAGAGGAGCTTGTTTGTATTTGTGTGTTGGTGCTGGGGGTATGAATCCAAATGAATTATTTTATGGACCATTGGACCTATTAATTGTCCCCCAGGTGTTATCTTTGCTGACGCCTAATCTTTCAGAGACCTGCTGGGGCTGGTTCTTCTGTTCTCTGTTCATTTGTCAAGGTCACCTGTGTGTTCAGATCCAGTTTATTCTCGCAAAAGTTTTTAAGTGACCCCAGTCCTTGATATAAGAAGGTCATTGAAGGTTACGGCGATACTTTACATTGTTGCATTTGATTATTGTTATTTATAACACAGTATAAAATATACATTTTTAGAGCATGCATGACAAGTGCTGTAAGGCCTCTAAAGGGAATCAAAAGATTGTTTAACCCCCACCTGAACCGAGCACATTTTCTCCAGTTTGGCATTACCCGAATCTGAAAGCTTCCGGAAAAAAAAATTCTAAACCGTGACGAAAATGACGATGAAAATGCAACCAAAATGTAACAAAAGAGTGACAAAAATGTTCCAGAAAAGCGACAAAAACACAACAAAAATGTGATGAAAAAGTGACTAAGGGTGAAAAAAACACGATGAAAAAGCAACGTAACATGTTTTTTTTTTTTTTTTTTTTAATGAGGTGTTACACTGGCCTATACGCTGTAAGCTTTTAGATTCAGGTAATGCCGAACCGAGCACATGCTGGAATAAATGTACTCGGTTAATATATTATTATTTGCATTCTATTATAGATTAGGCTCTAGAACCTAATGAAATCAATAACTTAATTTTAGAAGCATCCCAACCATTTTACATTGAAATATTGCTATGTTCTCACTCAGCTGTTAACAAACCAAATTTACAAAATGCTAATTTAAAGCCACACATGTATTGTTGTAAAGAGTTATTGCATCACGCCTCTTACTTCTCAATCTTTACACTTGGCAGATTGTTTTGGTGCGGACAGATGTAATGGAATATGTCTATGCTGGGATACAGTGAATTTTCAATTTAATTTCCTCCTCCGTATGTTTGTCTTCGCAGTAATCTGTATGGAAAGAGGCCGGCAGATTATGCAGCGAGTCGCGAGATGCTGGAGATTTTCCAGGAAGCCACTGAAGGAACTCCAAATGGAAATACAGCTCTGAGCCCCACTATGGTGTGCATATTTAATGTCATCCTTGCTACAAAATAAACTTGCCAGGCATAATTTGAGTAATCTAGATGTAAAAGTAGAGTAAGAAAAAAAAAATTCCATGTGCTCTCCAAGGTAAGCAACAGTGTGGGCAGGAGCGACGAAACGCTGGTGGTGATTCTGTCCAGCAAGCTGTCACCGAGCAAACAGCAACACCTCTCCAAATTGGGACAGCTGCTCCGGGCAAGAACGGCAGACACTTTCACTGAATCAGGTACAGTCTGTGTTTGACAACATCCTCCATAGGTGCACACCAATCGTCCCATCAAAGTCACTGTGATTACGGCTTTTGTACTGTACGCATATGGAATAATATTACATGCTGGACAAGTCAGGCTGGAGGTTCGTATGCAGACTCTGCAGCTTTTGATCTGGGTTGACGCATACGTGTAAAAAGTCTAAAGCATTTAAAGGCACACTGCGTAACATTTTGGACTATAATGTTGCCCTCAGTAAACATGCATCTACAATGCTATTTTTGCTGTGGGTTATCAAAGAATGGATTTGGATGAAACCTAACTTGTTTAAATCTCAAATTCTACTGACTTTAGTCAACATCTCCATGGCAATGAGCTGGAGACGTACCCACTCCCAGATAAAGTTAGTCAGATCTTAGGGGAGGTGAGCCGCTCACAGAAAAGGCACATGTTTGTTTGGACATTTATGAGGTATTTTTCACTAATGAAAATATCTGTCATAAAATAAATGCTTGTATTTCAAATGTATTTATTGGATACATTTCTACGCAGTGTGGCTTTAACCACAGTGGATAATAATATTGAATTTGAAATACACAGGATCTGTCCTGTTCTGTGCTTTTGCAGCTTCATAACCTCCCTGTAGGTTTTGGTATTGGAAAGCCTGGCATTAGCTTCTGTTACATTGTCACTCACTAAGGCTTCAATGGCATCTAACAGGTGCTTTTAGAGTCATGTGCATCATTGTGATTCGGCAGCCCCTTTCACTCGTGCAAAGTAGTGGATGGGGAAAGCACATTAGAGCCAAAGTAAGTAGAAATCATTCTTTATAAAACTTTAGGAGGTATTGTTGAGGAGGTGATGAATACGCCTTGAAGAAAATGCGCAAGGCACCACTTTGCTGCTTTTGACTGCAGGGCTCAAAGTTGTTGCTCACAGAAAGCTTGTTTACATTTTGATCTCTAGACTTTGAATTATTGCAAATCTTAGCTCTGTGTTTTATATAGATAAATTGCTTTTTGTACCTTCTCCCTATTTACAAGGAGTCGAGTGAAAAGCTATTATGGCAGATCTGACTCATCCTATAAAACAGTGGTTCTCACCTGGTATTGCGCCGCGACCCACCATCACCCCTGGATGGAAAGCCACAACCCAAATTCAACCCGTTCAAACCCCTCCACCACGTTAAGGTGGCGGTTCCAGGAGGGGGATATATAAAGTAAAATACTGTATTTCCCCCACAAATTATTGTTGAATAAGCTTTCATTAAGCTTAAAAACTGATCATGTGATTTAAAAAAAACAACATGATAGCAGTAGTTTTAAAAGATTCTGCAGGTACTGTGACCAACCAAAAAATTACCCCCCACAGAGTTGTCACAGGAGGAAACTTTCAAAACGATATTCTTTGGAGCCAGGCTTTTACATTGTTATGGACAGGACACAACAGTGCACTCTGGGAGGAAATGGGTGGTAAACAGTCTGTTTTGAGTCTTTGTGTGGGGAATGCTCGATCAACAGAGCCACTGCCACACACCAATAGCAGTACACTGTAATGCACATCTTTTCGATGTATTTACTTTTGATATATTAACATTGTGAATGGAAGTAAATGCAATTTATGCTTAATTCCTCATAGTTTTTTGTATTTGCAGTTCAAGATTTGTAAATGTGACTAGATTCAATAAAAGTCAAACCTTAAAACGTTTTTCTCACATCGTGGACTTCAGATATAAACATGCATATTAACAATAATTATGAAATTATAATAACTATGATTACATAATTATCTTTAATTTGTATGCCTCTTGTAAGCATATGTGTAATGTGCATTTTGGGATTAAGTTGACCCAGGGCCCAGCATGTGATGGGAAATGCTCGGGTCCCCTCTTGAGAGGTGTAACACAAGGTCACGAATCCTGCAATTTGTGTTTTTCTGCTCTGGTAAATGTTTAAATTTTCAATTGCTTCAGAATAACAGAGGTGCTGTTTTTTAATGTTGCACAGCAGCCATACAACTTTAGAGCTTTTTAAGGTTAAAGGGGAAACGACCAAGTTTTATTTTCCCTATGTGTACACAGTATGTTATATATTTTGGCCGTAACTGCTGTACACTTTGTCTCATTTTCAGTGACTCATGTTGTGGTGCCAGACGAACAGATGCCGACCACGTTCAACGCACTCCTTGGCGTCCTTGTGGGCTGCTGGGTGGTCAAATACAGCTGTAAGTACTATATTTTCTCAGACAAAGATGTGCTGTTACAGATTTGAGCCAAAAGATGAGAGTATCAAGATTATTGTAGCATACAGCTGTTTGTATCTTAACATTTGCTCCGCAGAATTAATTGGGATCTGCACGGCGTGATGTCAAAGGGTCCCACAGCGAATTATTTTACTTTAAGTGAAAGTTATTATTTGACCCTGAACATTCCACACTGAGTGGCAGAATTAAACTATTCAAACAAATTTGCCGCTCAAAAAAACAGTGCCACTCAAAGAGATTTTGCCACTCGCTGTGGAATGTTTTCACTTCACGTGCATACCCTTTATTAGTTTAGCTTTTCATATTTCGGTCTTTCCTCAATTGTTGTAATCTGCCGTCCCCCCTGAACAGGTGGTTAGGGATGACGAGTGTGATGTTTTACTCACACAGATCTTGCGCATATTTTAAAAAACGTGAAGGTCTTGGTTTTCAAATGAGGTATCACACTTGCATAATATAGGCTGTAAACTCTCCAGTCAGTAAGAGATTGGGGTATGCGTAATTGAAGAAAATAACCCTAAGCCTTATCAATCAATCAATCAAAATGTATTTGTAGAGCCCTTTACAACGCTCAAGGCGACCAAAGTGCTTTACAATAAAATCACATAAATTAACCCGGAAGTAGCAGTCATTGCTCCTTGGACATATTTATAATGTGCGCTGCACAGTGAACTGAATTTTGATTTAAAAAAAAAATAAATTTAAAATCTTAATCGCTCTACTTTAGTGATTTACATGGTGGTCCAAAATTATGCAAATCTAATGCTAAGTCACCAGTCTCCCAGCCACTGACAAGTAAAACATTCCTCTGCAAATAAATGGGGGAACAATGGGGAGCGTGTTGAGCCTCCAAGCCTCTTTTTTTTGTCTAAAGATGCAGAATCAAAGGTCTTGGATAATTATTTTTTACACAGTGCTTGTTATTAGAAGATGATTTGCAATTTAATGTATCTTTGTCCTAGCATACATTACTTTATATGATAATTTGGGCTTTGCACTTGCACCTTTCGAGTACACCAAGCAGTTACACGACTTGCATCATTTATTGTCATTTTAAAAAGCTTTTGTATGATCTGCCATTCCTGAGCACATTTTCAGTCATTTGTTTGTCTGACATTCGTTCTCACTTTGCCAACATAATGCAGCTCTGCCTTTTCCCCGCCTTCAAAGCACCAACTAGAGTGTGGGGTGAATTACTAGCAGTTGGATGGCATTTAATGGTGTTTGTAATCCTCATCGATACTTTAAAGCGAACTGCATTTCCGCGTTTATAGCCCCAAGATCGCGCGCAGGTTATTATTTAGACACGCTGGCATTACCTCTTTATTAATCGGCTGTTTACCGAACTACAGTTATGGGAGCCGGCTGCGTGCCTTTGTGCAGATGTTTACTGTGAATGCCCGCTGAGCTCTGAGCCCCAGTTATTCATCATTTGTACCACTGTAGTCCTATCACTCAGCTGATCTGCATTCAGCCCACCCGTAATCTTACAAATTACTTTTTTTTTTTTTGGCTGTTGAGATTATTTTCAACACGTGTCTGCCACTTTTGAACCCTTTGGAAATCATTAAAAGAACACTTGGCTACGTGCAATTTACCAACTTGTCATTTCTGCCTGCTTGTGCACCTGCTGAAACCGAACGGCAAACATGGCAGACGGGCGACTCCTGAGGAAATGTGCGCCTCAAGCCGTAGAATCCCCTGATGAAAGATGGCAAAGTCTTTTTATTTATTTGTATTTTATTTTCTTGTTTGATCGGGTGATTGCTTTGCAGAAATGCTATTCTCAGTCCCAGCCTTTTATGAACCAAGTCAACAAGTAGGTATTCAGAGGAAGCCGGCTTTTGGGGGAAGTAAAAGAGTGTTGCTGTCAAAGAGTTTCTGGCACCTTGGTTTGCCCTTGACTGCTGTATCCGTCAGCATCGCCCGACTGCGAGTGTGCTGCAGTGTTATGTGGTAAAACGGCATGCACACTTCTTGTCTCTGTCTCCGCAAAGTGCCATTTAGAGTTTAACTGTTTTGTTGTGAAGGTAAATATTTGAGGGCAGAGCTTTGACTCCTGCGCCGCCTCCTCTCTCTCTCGTCTCCGCATATGCTTGTTTTTCACGAAGCTCCTCCACAATGATCACCGCGGCATCCCATCACTCCATGTCCTTGTGTCTGCCCATGAAACCATTTGGTGATTCATGGTCAGTCTGCAGTCTCGCCTCCTGACGGGCTCCAGTTTAGTTGTTGTAAGCCGGACTTGGCACAAAAGTGAACTGGAAAATGCAATGAATATACAGACTTGTTTGTTTTGAGTGAATGAATAATGCTCGCAGTAGCAACAAGCGGTAGAGTCTATGATGTGACGCTTATCCTGTCTTATACAATATCAATTCTGATGACTCTTAAGAAAAGATCTTTTGATGCAGTAAATGAATGTTTTTATTATGCTCCGCACGTTAAGCCCTTTTTGGGAGTAGTTTTTGGCGTGATGTTGTGTTCTGGGGTTAATTACTCACATAATCACAATACTGGTGCCTCGATACAATACGTGTATTGTCAAGTACTCTGTAATGATATATCGGTGATACGATATGTTAGGGCTGGGCAATTAATCCAAATTGAACCAAAATCTCTTCTTTGGTCAATCTCAATAATCGTCATAGTACTTTATAATCGAAAGGTTTACAGCCATTTTTTTAACGGTATCTAGTTTGGGAGTTTGGACGAGACTATGGAAAACATCTGCGTGTTAAATGAAAATTTGAAGGAAAGCATTTGGTTTTGTTTTGAGCTGAGGTTTGAATAAAATATGTATTTAATTTATTATAAAAATAAATAAAATCGAGATCAATCAATATGGGGAAAATAATCGTGATTATTTTTTTCCAAAATCGCCCAGCCCTACGATATGTTGAGCACAGCCCTACTCGCACTTCTTTTTGGTGTGACTTTAGCACAAACTTGGCACACATAAAAACTATCATTATTAACTCCCATCATGCTGCTGGGCATCTCGCTCTGTCAACAAATGCAAACACTTGAGTTTGTCTGATAAAATGTTGCTTTGTTACACTCGTTACCCGAGCGCTGTCTGTCACACTGTTTCAAGTCATCGTAATTAACTGTAGCTTTCAGTTTTGACTTGCTTTGATGCAGGGGTGGAGGCGTGTCTGCAGGCAGGCGTGAGGACGCCAGAAATTCAGCATGAAGCTGGTGACGGCCCCCAGCGCAGTCGTATCAACAGATGCAGCCTGGTAAATAACAAACACGTGATGAAAGGGCACATTGTCTGAAGTACTGGACTACATTCAAATAGTTTTTTTCCAAACCAGATTATATGGTTTGTTCACTGTATGGATAGCAGTGAATCCTATCATTTAGACACTGAAGCCAAATGTGTAAAATGCGTATGTGTAAAAAAAATTATAACTATGGACTAGGATCAGAAAAAAAGGTCAACTATAAAGAAATGTACTGCACTCTACACTTGCTTAAAAAAAAAAAAAATGTTTTTGGACATAAGCTTCCATTACACATTCTACCTTCGTAAGCTTTTGAGCATATACTTAATGTGTATTTAATTTATGAATATGAGAGCAATGTTTTTTTTTGCATAAAGACTAATAAATAAAGACAAATAAATCTTGAGTTAAAGTGTTGTACCTTTACCCATGCAGCTGCCCCCTCTGTTCGACGGCTGTTTCTTCTTCCTGATGGGCTCCTTCTCGTGTCCTCCCAAAGAGGAGTTGACCCGGCTTCTTCGAAACGGTGGGGGTCAGATCCTGAGCCGTCAGCCCAAACCGGACAGCGACGTGACCCAGACGCTGAGTGCCGCTGCCTACCACGCCCCCCCTGGCTCAGACCAGGCTCTGTGCACCCAGTACATCCTGTTCGACTCCCACGGCCCGCACAAGCCTGCAGTGGTTCGGAGAGGCAAGGTGTGGTCTGCCCCCTCTTCCTGGGTCATTGAATGTATTGCGGCTTTCAGATTGCTCCCTGTGCCAGAACTTTAGCCAATTAATTCTGTCTACTCCTATTCACAATATTTTTTAGCTGCTTATTATGATGATTATGGTATTATGTTAACTACTCTCTGAATCTAAATAATTATGCTTTTTAAATGTCTAAACAAACTGAATTTGATTTTTAATCAAGTAGATTCTCCATTTATGTACAAAATATTCCTGTTTTATTAGATTTAGAGTTTGCTGTAAACCATAATAGTCGCTATGAAGCTACAATAAATGAAATGTTCAACATATTTCACTTTTTGAATTAAACTATTGACTTCAATGACACTTCGTAATCAAAACGAACATAGCTGTGGTTTGCACAATTGGCTGAATGTGCCATTATCCATTTATGCCCTCTAAATCAGTGGTTCTCAACTTGTCTCTTCAGGACCCACCTTCAATGACTTATGACTGCCATGAACCCTTAAAAATAATAATCACATTTTGCGATGGGGGGGAAATTGGCAGTTTAACCCAGTCATGTTAATATCAAAATACACTATTTCCAGAGTTTTTGACCATGGGACCATCGGACACTGTGACCCGGTCTTAAGAGAACCATTGCACTAAAGCAGGGGTGTCAAACCGGCAACCTCATGATCTAATGAGATGATTTAATCCGGCCCCCTTCTTGTAGAGCATAAATTCCAGAGTATGTTGTGTAAAAAAAAAAAAAGTATGTCTCTAGCCCATTCCTGTGCGGAGTTGTGAATTTTTAAAGAAATAACTAGACTCTACGGGGCATCTTAAATTAAAAAAGAAAGGAATTCCACACGTGTCCAGCAGAGGCCACTGACATAATGAGAGATCAGGATATAAAACGACACATTTCAGCCATGTGGTAAATGGTCAGTCTGCCTCAGTGCGGCTGTGGCTCCAATAGTAACTTACTGCCATTGAGTGTGGAGTGAATGAATAATGACTTTATGTAGCACTGTAAGAAATGTGTGACACAGGCTGATAAAGCGCAATAAGTGTAAGTCGTTATTTATTAGGCCACAGCCCTGAACAATATATGCGGCCCGCAACCCGCCGAGTGGGCTGGATTTCGGCCCACGACCCAAACAAGTTCAACACCCCTGCACTAAAGAGTCAATCCAGACTAACTGAAGTCTAGTTTAGAGAAAACAATGTTCAGTCTGGAAAATTGGCGGCAGTTGACGCTGGAAACAAAACTTTCTTGTGTCCTGAAGATGTTTTAGCCGATCTCTTCTGCCTGAAAAGTGGCTGTGTTGCCGGTGCCTTAAAGCGTCTTCTACTGGCCATCTTCCAAGTTGCCATTTTCATTTATTCACGGGATTAGTCAGGATTGCACCTAATTGCTATTGATTGCTATGTGCTGCATAAAATTGCTTCCCTTTTCTCGCCCACAGTGGGAGGTGGGAGAGGGCCATTAGCAGTGAGGATGAGATAGAAGCCCAGGTCGACTTTGGTGTAATGAAATGGAGTGGCTATAAGTTATGCTCTCAACCAGCCCTCACCATTATCTACTAGTATTTTCACTCACAATCCCTTGCACTTTACTTACAATATGAGTGAGACTTTGCCCTGCACTGTTCATGAACCAGAGAGCACATCAGGCATAATGCGGGTCTAAAATTGGTCTAAATTGGACTAAATTATGCCTAAACAGAGTAAATCTAAGAGATCTACACCCATTACTAAAGTATAAATTAAATTCTGTTTATTTGAAATGAATGAAGTCAAAGATTGCAAACCCAGAGTAACACTTACACCACAGTTTGAGAACCACTGGGTTATGCCTCATTTTTCATTGCACATTAATCTGTATATTATGTGGCAGGAGTCAATGAAGGGCGTTTTCTGTTATGCTTGAAGATCTGTGCTGTTGCAACCGAGAGCGCTGATATTTTCTTGTCCAGATGTACCATACCATTTCATCTATTTCATCATCTTTGGCAAGTTTCCCAAGAGATAAATGGCGAGAAAAAAAGACTATCCAGACTGTTTTTGGCGAATAACATTTCTTTTCAAGTCTGCTTAACAAAATAGGGGTTGTCTCAATCAATAATACTCTTTTTCTTTCGCAACGACTTTTTTACTCCACCTCAGAATTGAGAATACACATTATATGTTTGAAGATATTTACATATGAACAAGTAGGGAGCACCAACGGACTGTATTTGGGACATTTTATCTACTTTCAATTTGAGAATTGTTTACAATCACTTAAAATGTACAGATTTCTATTTAAGCTGCGCAATTATCATGATCAAATTCACAATTTTAATGGTCAAATGTAGCATATTGCAAAGGCTGTTGTTTTTTAGGTAAAAGTATATGTTTCAATAAGAATTAACCATATAAAACCGTTTGCATAGACCAGTGGTTCTCAACCTGTGGGGCGCTTGGATTTTCTGGTCCGGTCACAAAAAAAATTATTTGAGCAAAATAAATTCTAAAAGTTCGCACATGATTGTGAAAGGAGCACAGGTAAATAAAATACTTCTTGCTAGGGAAATCTTTTTTTTGTTTTTTGTTTTGTGGGAGCATCAAGGGGAAAAAAAAAGGTTGGGAACCACTGGTTTAGACCTCGACAGACATGAACAGCATGCAATTCTTTTGAGTTCAGCTGTTCATGTTTTAAACGTCTCTTTGTGTCAATGCGTACGTAACTAACTCTTGAATTTGGAACAAATCTAAAATATAAATACAGTTGCATTGCTTTCCTTATTTGGTGTTTTTCCAAAATCGCGAAGGCCTAATTTCTCTTATGATCTTAATTCCCCGTAATCAGGCCATTGGTGCTCCAAAACAATGCAATACAATTGATTGTATAATAACAGTGTTTTCTCATCCTACACCATACTGGTTTTCAGGCACACTTCATGTAACAGTTTTGTTGCTGAAAAATACAATAACAACAAAGGGAGAAAAACAAATAATTTTGAGCTACAGTAAATTAGTGTCTCGTGAAAAGAGCAGATGGCATACCTTTACAAAATGCCCATGTACAAGCCTGTGGTGTGTGCAGCACAGATGGATTCACTTGAGTGGACATTCGCCAACGAAACACTCCTTGTACAAACATTTTGAGCGATTACTATTGTCCAGGTCTTGTTAGCGCTTTCTTGGCCCGGGTACTGAAAATAAAAGTAATGTTTTCACCTATTTGGCCTTAAACATGGGTTTGCGACACGCTAAGCTGCTGCTTTGTTTGATATTACAGGGCTTCACGTTACAATTAAGGCTTGTTTGGAAAAAATGTGTCGCTTTACCCTGTAAGAATTTATAAAAGTCATTTCGTGGCATTTCTGCATCTGCAATCAAAAATAATAATCTTCAATCTTTTTGTCGTTGAAAGCCGAAAGCTCTGCCAGACCAAAGACAAAACGACAATTTAAACTTTGAATCATTAAAAGTCATATTTTTGGAGGCGCCACTTTGTTTCTTTGAGCCGTGTCGAGTGGCACAGTTACGGACTTTCTATCTGCAGTGTTTGGCGATACATCTGCAGGGAGAGTAATTATTTGCAGTTTTGCGCTGATAAGATGAATTAAACTTCGTTCCTTAATCTTGAAACGTCTCAAGCAATGAGAGTGTGATTGATTAGCCGTAGCTGTCAGTTTTACTTTTATGAGAGTGGAGATAGATGAGGCTGTGTCTATACCGAAAGACACTAAATCACTGCAGCTTAATGATAAAATGAATGTTCTATGACAAGGCTCCACCCACATTCATTCCTTTTGGCCGTTTTTCCAGTCTCCTCATGTCCTGCCCGCTGCCTGTGATTTTGTAGTCGAGTTTATTACAAAGAATGTCCTCTGAATTGGTTTTAACAGCGATACCTTTGAGTTCCTTATCCTATGTTCATTTTTAGCTCATTACAAAGTGCTGCGAGCTAGTATTAAGTAGACCATCCATCACAGTCCAGGAATAGGGTCTAAAAGGTTAACGGGCAAGGCTTTCTGGAAAGGGGGGGGGGGGGGGGGGAATCTTGTGATGTATAGCAAGAGCTTATTGGACTTCACCGTACAAATGAGTTTTATTTATCATCGACGAAAACATTGGGCCTCGCTCTGTTTTTGTAAGTGCAAAAAGTACCGCAAAGATTTCGGGGAACAAAAAATATGTGAGCACAAATGAAAGAAAACACTCAGCCAAGGCACTGGTCCTCCGTCGTGCAGCGATAAAGTTACTATGTTAGTGCCCAGACCTAGACTCAAAAATCTCACTCGCAATTTAAACAATTGCCTTAAGTTAATATCAAAGACTGTTCTTATTAAGCAGTACAATTGCCTTTTCTAACATAATATCCTGTTTCCGCGGGGACTCATTATGTTAGAAACCCTGTAGTTTAGACTCTTTCTGTAATGCCTCTGATTCTTTGATTAGTTTGGCAGATCATATAGCCGTCTTCTCTCAAACACTTCTGGAAATGTTTCAAGTGTGAACATTAAGCCGAGTCTCGCTTTTAAAACATCAATCACAAAAGACGATGTATATTAGATCATTTTTCACCCCCTCCCGAATTGCACAACCCTAGTTCAGCAGGAAATCTTCTCTCCGAAACCAAGTATTTCTTGGCCTTTACAGATCGGTTCATATAAAATATAAATTCATTCATTAAAGCAACAGGATTTCTTTCAAATAAAACCTTGCGCACAGTACTGTCCCTCCAGGCAATGAGTGGGCACTTATTGGAGTCTTCTGAATACAATTTTCTGGCTTGATTCAATGCTACTATATGACGAGGGCCAAGTGAATCTCAAATGCATAATCTGGAATAGTCACCAGCTGAAGAGTGTAAGCCTTAGTTTCAAGTGGGTGCTGTTGGTGCAAATCAGCGTACTGGGCCTATGAGATAAATATCCCAATCTCTGCTCTCGTGGGCAATAGTTGTGGATTTAGACATATGCGTACTGCCAGATTTTTCCCCTCTTGTTTTTGTTGTTTTTGCCCAGCATGCCGACTGCATTATCACCAAGCATACAGCTGGGTGAGTTCTCCACAAAATACTCCTTGATTAAGGGAAATTGAGACGAGCTGTTCGTGCTTTGCTAATTATTTTGAGATCACAAGTTCAAGCAGTTGGCTTGTGGGGGGTGTTCGTTCTGGAGGATATGGACTTTTGAGGCCGAGAAAGTTGTTTTGATGAATTCTCCCCAAATTTGCTGCCTGCTTCTCTGAGAATCATAGTCGATTCAAAGCTGCCGTGGAATATCCCTTACTGTTTGCCAACATCTCCATCTGTGCGTTATAATACAATAAGACAAAAGCGTGGTGTCCTGAAGCAGAAAATGCTGAAGCTTCATGTTTGTTATAAAAGATAAGTGTGTGGAGGTGAATTCCTGCCATAGTGATAAAAGGTCTTGAACACATAAACACATGTGAATGATGTGCGTCCTCTAAACAAGCTCTTTAGAGTGAAGTTGTGAAAAGCACTCTTTAAGTGTTCTCAGCAGTAGCCAGTATGTGACAGAAGAAAAGCGGTGAACAGTGTGCTTACGGTTTGTTTTTCCTGCTGCTGCTGCTTTTACAACGCCTGGGCGCTACCACGAGCAGATGAGAAACAAATGAACAATTCAATGGAGACAGTCTGAGAGCAGCGATCAAGCATGTCAAGTTTCAGAAAATATATATGATTCAGAGTGAGCCACGAGACCAGTTCTCTCCTCTGTGGCTGCTGTGTTTGTGTAGCTCATCAGCGTCCCTCTGAAACGTCTCAGGTGTGGAGGAATTGTGCTCCTGCCCTGTCAGTCATACAAAATGGTGCAGTATCGGCAGGGCCTTGCCTGAGCTGTTCTCCTCAGCGGAGTCTCTATGACAGCGCTTGGCCGTTGAGGCACTCGCGTCTCAAGCACTGCGCCGGCTTCCACCAGTCCCCGTTGTGGCAGCGGCAGATGGTGCAGTCGTCCACCTTCACTTCGATCCCGGCTGGAATGATCGTCGTTCCAGCAAAGCAGTTTGGACCTGCCGGACACGGGAGGACAAGGGAAAGGGAGGAAGCAGAGGAAGACAAGAGGGAGAATGAGAAGGACAGGAGTGATGCATGTCTCTAGAGGTGGCTCCTGCTGAAGAGGGTGGAGTGAATGCAGGCTACAGATCTTTTCACAGGCATGCACCGATGGGCTTGTTTTTGCAACACTAAAGCGCTTTTGTTAGTCTCCCCTACTCCCTCGACATGGAGCGCTTTGCATCCTAATGCGCCCGGAGCTGAGGAGGCTGCCAGGCAGTGGCTTGGCAGTACAGAGAGGCTGGAGTACAGAGACAGAGAGAAAGCTGCTCTGAGAGGCAGCCGCAGGACCATGTTAATCATTTCAGTCTGAAAAGGCCACAGCACTCTTCAACTATCTAACATGCAAATGCACTCTTCCAACTATTGCAATGAATAAAATGGCTGATAAATCTTTAACCACAGTAGGGTTTATTTGTTTGAGTCTGTATAATTCTTATGAACCAAAGAAACTGTGTATTCTCTATTGACTAAAATATTATCATGGGATCTGTATTTAAATTGATTTTCTTTGTAAGATTAACATGGAAATCATCACGAGGTAATTTTTCCTCTCATAGTGATATAAGACTTAACATCTGATTGGTGCGGGACGGTGCCAGGGATTCGCCCTGGTTTTAATCATTCAAATAGAGCAATCAACAGCTCAATTGGTGTAACGGTGACTTTGAATAGCACTCCGTATTCAGCTCTGTGGAGCTGCCAGAGGTGGGATCCCTGGCTGAGCGCTCATAAAGACTCATACGTCTCATAACCCTTTAACACTAACTCTCACCCTCTTTAAGTGCATCAGTAAAATTGATCTATGTCCGGTAATGTAACCTTATCGGGACCCGTATCAATCAGTAAAGTTTTGACCTGAACAGACCAATGGCAACCAGGCTGGACTCTCAAACTGCAACATTATTTAGCCACAATGGTGGCTTTGTTATTTGTTATTGTTATTAGACATTTTATTTGTGTTACTTTATAACCATTGGGCAGTCTAGAAGTGCAGTGAAATTGATTTATGCATTTGGTTAGACACTGGACTTGAAGTGGAAGATATTTAATAAGTTGTCTGTTCCACAATGGTTGACATAAAAGTAAGTTAAAATCCGAGAGTGGCTGTGTCTTTTCATGTCAGTGTAGCAATATGCCATTTTTTTGTATAATTACAGCCCCATGTATGTGTGTGTATATAAATATATATATATATATATATATAAAATATAACTATAATATCTGAAGAGAGGTCCCTTATGCGTACTTCCTAAATTGAACTGTTAATTCGTAATTACACCAATCCCAGACCATCTAACACAGATGTTCACTTTATTTTGAGAGAATAATAATTTATACAAATTTTACTTTTGGAATGATTTGAAAATAGATTGGTAGTTTAGAGCTTAAATAAAGCCATCCACTAAAGCTAACCTTAGCACGTGTCGTAACCATAAGAATTGACACTTGGCCTGTTTGAACTTTATAGCAGCTTTCCCCTCAGAAACAAGGCCTGCGCTATGTAGTTTCTGTAGCTTCCTTGATGTTCAGTGCAAGTCTTTTCCAGTTGGCAGTAAATACCATACAGCCAGCCTCCGCCAGTGACAGCAGCAGGACAGCCAATATCCCTGCGCAGAGGCGAGTTTCCCAGGACTATATGGACCTGATAAATGCCCTTTGATCTGAGCTTAGAGGAGACGAGAGCAAAGTGTGGGCTAAGGCAGAGTTCCCATTGATCTACCTCCAGACAGTTGGCAATGGTTACAGCACCAACGCACTTCAGGTAGACGCAGCAAAAGGATGAGTTCCACCAATGCCAAGCCTGTTTCATGTCCGATCCATAAGGAGGGACATTGTTGCATCTTATTGTAAACACTAAGGGAGTTTATTCCCCCATTTGATTATACTGTACATCGCAATCTCACCAAACACAATATTGATTAATCAAGACACTTTGGAAGTTATTTACCAATTGTTTGCTCACATGCAAAATGAAGAGAACGTGCACAAGTGGATTCATGTGGGAATCATTTACTCAAGAAGCATTCTCTCATTTACATATCAGATTTAATACTGTAATGTATGCAATTTCAAATGGTAAATCAGGTGCACCACGCCCACAAAATACCATAGGCTACCTCATGCGCATACACACACAACTTGTCAAACGTGATATCCTTTTTTGTGGTTATTATGTAGCAATATTTTACATCATAAGGCGTATCAAAGGGCAGTACCCAAGGCAAATAGCCGCTTGCTCCAAAAAAGGTTAGTGCTATGTCAAACTGTCCAGGCGCATCAATCATTCTCAGACTGGATCTTGAATGGATGCATGATGGAAGAACTCATTAGTCTATTTTTAATCAAGTGTAATTACTCATAGCCTTGAGGAACAAACTGCTTTCATATATACACATTCATCAACATATGCTTGCACAAGAATGTGTCAAAGACGATCCACCATCAAACAACTGATATGTCTGCAATTAATGGGAACCTTCAGCCATTCCCTTTAGCTTGCTTTATTAGTTTATTTGATATATTTGACATACAGGTTCATTCTCATGCAACTCTTGATTTTGGACAAGCCCCGAGAACCAGTCTTGGCAAAATGGTAATACAAGGACTATATGGCGGTCATCACTCTTGCCTCACAGCAAGAAAGTCCCGGGTTTGATTCCCGGACCACGCATGCCTTTCTGTGTGGAGTTTGCATGTTTCTCATGTCTGGATGGGTTTCCTCCGGGTGCTCCGTTTCCCCCATCAACCAAAAAACATGCACGATCCTCCCTGTCATGATTCGGATCATTAGCCTGGCTCGACATCTGGACATGGGACTCCAGGCACCACACACGGCTGCCCCCTGCTCCCCACAGGAAGGATCGAAGGATGGGTCAAATGCAGATGACACATTTCATTGTGTAATGACATATAAAGCACCTTTAACCGTAACCTTAAGATCACAATTTATTTATTTTTATGCCGCAATTTTCACCTCACAGTGATGGTCATTGGGAATAAAATTCGGCATATACGTAGTTGGCTTTTCTACAATTCTTTGAGATGGCACCACTTTGATTTATTTGTGTATAGGCCGGGAGTCCGGGACAGTGCATGTTAATGAACACACATCGGACTCATGGTCTAATTTCCATCCGTCATCCCTGACTCAAACTCACTCTCACTCATCCAGGCCTATTGTGAATGTTTTTAGAGGAAACCTGCATAAACACGGGGAGAACATTCAAATTCCTCACAGAAAGGCCTAGTCTAACCAGGGATCAAACCCGGAACCTTCTACTTGTGAAGCACGAGCGCTACCTGCTGCGCCACTTTAACTATATCTGCCCCAGTTCCACCAACCATGTTTTAAAAGGTTCCTATTTTTCTATTCAGCAATTACTTAATTAAATATATCCCACCCCTTCTGCATTTAGAGCCAGAAAGCATTGTTCCTTCTGGAGCGGCATCAGTCAGCCTGGGAAGGACTGTGGCTGGGAGATAAAGCTCCCACCGGCTGACTGACTTATTGAGTTGTGCTTCTCTTTGGCCCGTGTTGCCACTGTTTTTTCCAGCCAGAAACACCAAGAAACGGAAAGGCTGACATCTCACTAACCTATGCCTCTAACTAAAAAAGATTGCGCGCCTGGCTGGGTTTAACAACATTTGGACAGCTGCTACAATAAATGTAACCAGGATGCTTTTGCTGTTTCATTGGCTAAATTACAGTATTATCAAGCTGTTTCTGAAGTCGCCAAACAAAAGATGCATGGTCTTGGAATACATAATTTAACTGTGGCCATTTATGACATGTATTTATTCACATAATTGGCTAATTGTCTCAATATGTGTGAGACATATTGAGACGAGGTCACTCAATGAGCAGGTCGAGTGACCTTTTTGGCATCTGTGCTAACCTTATGTACTCTGGGGTAAAGGTGAATACCATAAATAGAACTTGCACAATCAGATGTGATTGAACCACATTCCACACTAACAGTGATATATACACAATTTATTCATGTGTTTACCAGCAAATTAATTCTAGACAATCACGTGTGGCACTTTTTTTTTGGAGCGTTGGGGGCATCTTTGAGGATGGTTGTATGTTGTCCATGAAATATCTGTATGTATTGTGTATATATCTCTTCTGTATATTTATACAATGACAACGGTCATTGTCTAAGTTTATGTTTGTTGATCTTACCTTAGGACAACGGATGAAAATTAGCTATTGTGCTAACTCGGCATATTTACATTGATGCTTTTTGCTGATATGTTGATTAATATGTATTGTCCTAATTCAAATAAATAAAATAAAAAACGTCTTTCCCTTAAACAATCGATTTTAACAAACAATTTTAATTTTGTTATTCAATCTAAACATGTGGAGTCATAAAGTTGAGCGATAAAAACCGAATCAAGATCTGACACTTGTAACGAGCTGCTATTTTGGTGACCTCGTCGTAATGTGATGCAGGGTTCTTTACAGCTCTATGCTCAAATACACTTTCCCCCCTTGTATTGGCCACTCATGCTCTGAGTTAGTGATTTAACTAATCATAGTCAAGTGTGAACCTTCAGGAGCAGCAGATAGAAGCTAAAGAAAATAGATTTTAAACAATTTGCCCACCCTATTGCCCATGTACCATAGGATTTTTTTTTTTTAATTATTGTTGTTTTTAGGTCAAGAATTCAAACATGGGCTTTCATTTTCACCTATCTACTATAAAAGCTGCTTGGATTCAGCTGTCCCGTCCTATTTCCCTCACTGCAGGTCTAAATTCAAGGATGTCTTCCTTTCCAAAGTCTCTTGCTCAAAGGGAGCTCTAAGTAGGGTCCTTCCCGTCTCCGTTTCCCTCCCACACAGCTCCGTGCGTCTGCCCGAGCTTGACCAAACACCCTTAGGGAGGGAGCAAACGGTCAGGCCTTCCCTGAAATGCCAAGGGTGTCACTGTACGCTGTCAGCCTGGATTAGTGGCGTGCTAGCAGCTTGTTAGCGGGGGTGTGTATCGGGAGCACATGTGTATTCGTGAGAAAATACGATGGTGCAGGGAGGTGAGAGAAAGAGTGAAAGAAAATGTGGGCTGCTAAAACGTTTTTTCGAAGTGGCAGAAAATTCCTCCCCGTTATAGGTCAACCGCTGCTGAAGGAAAATATGTGAGGGTATTTGGAGTGTTTTTTCAAACGGCTCTTTCTATTTCTGTGTCAATGTTATGAGACACATCCACAGGCACATAATCACAACGAGTCCATAAATCCTGGAAGAAATTCTTGACTTTCTGTCTCACCTTTGCCATTTTCAAAACTCTAACGGGTCATTGTGATATTTAAGCCAGGGTTGATTCCATTAAAAGTTCAATAAATCATCATTATACTTTAACATTTTTGTATTTTTACTTTGTTACTGATTTTATCGCAGCAACCATTCTTTTTTTTCTTTTCTTTTTTCCCATTTCAAAAACATTTTAAAACTCCGCCCCAGTCTCTCCCTTTCAGACTCTGAAAAGCTGATCCAATGCCCTTCTCGAAATAAGCATATGGTGATGCTTATTATGCACAAAAAGCCGCTGCCAGGATCCTGACGAGGACGCCTAAATACGAGCACATCCTGTCCTCCGTGACCTCCACTGGCTTCCAATCGCTCAAAGCATCTGCTCACATGTCAATGGATTCATGGCCATGACCCCAACCTTCTCTCTCTAGAACCAAACTGCAGACAATGGGTGAGAGAGCGTTCCGGGCCCCGCTCATAAACTGTGCTTCACCCTCTCACCACATCCGAGAGCTCCGTAAACCCTGGAGTCTCTTAGGAGAGGGCATAGAACTTTCTGCTTTCCATTTTAATGCTCTAGTAACTACTAAGTGTTTGTGTCAAAGTGTTTGTAGCACATATTTGTATGCTGTGTCTTATAAATTAAAGGTATCATTATATTATTACAACAATAATAGTCAACATAACACCATCCATCCATTATTTTCTGCCATAATCTGATTTGGTGTGAAGATGTGAGGGCAGTTGGTCTAAAACCGTTCGGGTATACTGAATTTGGGGACCGGAATAATTGTGGAAGTTTTCAAAAGTTCGGAGATTTTAATTTGGAAAGGTTGGTCAATCTTTATTTAACACTACCTTGATACATTGCACCAAACTAAATGTAGTACATTGTAATCTGCTTTGTAACAATCTGCAATAATTTGTACCTATGTTGTACATACACAATGGAATAATGTGTATTAGTACTTTGGAGGTACATAATGTAATTGGACATAAGACCCTTAAGGTTAGGGTTAGAGTTTGGGTCTTAGATTGATTGATTGATGTCTTATTACATTATGTACCACCAAACTACAAATACAAATTATTATATTGTGTATGTGACACATAGGTACAAGTTATTACACATTGTTACACTTCACATTACATTGTACTAAATTTGGCAGGTACAATGTATCAAGGGTAGTGTAACATAAAGTGTTTCCGAAAAGTTCCATCACAATATAGTAGTAGTAAAAGAGTATTGCATTTTGAATTATATAGTCTTTTCTTAATTTAAGCCTAAATGACATTTATTGTATTCTTTTATTTTATTTTAACCTTAATTAAAATAAAAAAGTTTCATTAGCGATCATATTTCAAGATAGATCAAACGTACTCAAAATCAACAGAGTCTCTTAAGTCATGCAGTTCTGCCCATATTGTTATTGCACTGCATACAGCAGCTCTACAGCCTTCAGAACTCTCATTCCTCAATGATTCTAAACAGATCTTATTCTGGGTTTTGATAGACACTGACCTCAAACCTCTACTCCAAATTCCACGCAATATGTCCCTTTAGAAAAACTGAAAAATAATTTCCTATTTCCATACACCCACTTATCCACAGGTGAAATGTTATTTACACCAACTCATCATCTTGGTGAATTTAGGTAATATATATTTTTGTATCTTGCATCCCTCTTTCCTATGGCTTTGATTTCACCCAGGAGTTGTCTGCTGTTGATTATTGGAGACAGGCTCATGCAGCAGATGAGCTGTTGCTGTACTGTACTTCGCTCGTCCCTGTGGATAGGCACTGCCAAAGGCACATCACACACACACCTCGCCTTGTAAATAGCCAATGAACCATCGGAATCCTATATTTCTAATTTAGGGATTGCCTGTGTGTGACAAGGGCATCAGGGCACCGGGAGATGAAAGACTCTCCGAGGGCCTATTAGTCCTTTCTAGCATGGCTTTAATCAATGGGCTAATGTTTACTCTGCTTAGTGTGTCATTTATAATTAAATCTAGTACTGCTCATTAGCGTCCAATGGGCCCTAGGTAATAATTTTAATTCATAAAACATCAATTACATCCTCATCCTCCAAAGGCACGACAACAAGCATCCGCCGGTGATATAGCCCAGATAAAGTTTAATCAAAGTGTAATGCGTGTGTTTGCTTACCGTTTTTGCAGATGGGACAGCACTGCTCTGGCTCGTAGATGGGGTTGACACACTCGGGTACGGCACAGTCCGACACCACGCAGTGCACCTCGTTATTTGGTTCGCAGCGGCACCACTCGCACGGCGACGGCTGGGGGCACAAAACAGGACAGTCACGTTAATTACTTTCCCTCTTATTGGCGCTATTTTGAGAACTTTTCACCGTTTCAAAGATTTATAATTTGGCTTTGAATTGTTTCCTGCCAAGGCAACGGTTAAAGTCATTTATCACTTGAGACCCATGAATAGGTGAGGTTCTTCGTGATGACCTAATTTCAGAGGGAGAGCAGCTGGTAATGTAACTCTAGGGGAGGAACAGTTTTTGCAGTAAATCTCCAAACAGTTTAAAAAGGTTTTGAGTTATTATGGCCACAAACTTGTCATATTAATCCTATCATCAGTTATAAAGTCATAACTGTGTAATTTTCACAACTATTGCGACACAGTTGTTTCAGCATACATCATTTCAGTTCACATGTATATATAAACTTTTTATTGTCCCTTTTGTTTATACTTTGTCATAGCTAATCCTCTTCCTCAGAATATCATGTCAAATAATTTGATTTATCCAGGTTTAGAACTGAGGAAAGTCTTGGGTTTGTTTTTGGAACCGCCACTGACTAATTTGACTTCTGCTTGTTTTTTTTATTCATTATTGCGCTGTGAATTAATTGCAGGAGGCATACCAGAGCTATGCTGCTCATCCAAAGGAAAAAATGAGTTTTTTGTTTGTTTTTTTATTTAGAGACACCCAGCCTGTTAGTTTGAGCAAACAATTTTACATCAAAATCAAAATACACGCTGCACTAACTCGGGCTTTAGATAATTGCCTTTACGTCTGCCACCGAAAGAATTAACTTTTTAGCAATCTGTAAAACTTGGTGAGTGGCAAACAAAGTAAGTTCTCCCTGCCAAGCAATACCTCGCATAAGTAGACTGCAGTCAACTATGAAGAACTATCAAGATTGTCACCAAATAGGGACATTTGCCCCAAGAGGGATTCTCAACCGAAACCTTCTTGACGTCTTTTTTCTTGCACTTGTACTTGACCCAATTGAACTTAATTAGACGACCTGCATATTTATTCAGTAACTGCAGTCTCATTTACAAATAAAACAACTCTGACCACCACAAGAGGTCAGCAAATGAACGAAGCTGAATACTTGTGCCATCTGATTTAGCGCTTAGCATGCCGTTAGATAAAACTGAAAGCTTGTATTCACTGTTTTTTGTTTTGTTTTTGTTTTTTTTACATTTATTTAACCAGGAAAGTTCCAGTTTTCAGGAGAGTCCCGGCCCCAGAGGGGAACCTAATGTACATGTTTTTAGTGGTAGGGGAAACCGGCGTACCCATAGGGGAGAACATGCAAACTCCACACAGAAATGTTTATCACGTGTCCCATCGCTGCCTGTAGACACTGAGGCCAATTCGAAATCCTGAGCGGTCTCTCACTCCTGTCTTTTTCATACGTTGACGTTATTTGAAAAATAGCAATACATTTAGAAAATAGAAATGCTGGAATATTTTTGAAGCCACAGTTATGCATAATATGTCCTCTTGAATGCTGTCGTTCTTGCAATCCCTTAAGTCGAATATCCCAAACGTACTATAGTGATATTTACTTTGATATTCATAGGCCTTGCGATAGAAACACAATTAATTATTTAGAACTCACCCCTGACTAACACAGTATGAGGAAACATTGCTTCTGTATTCCCTGGGTTACTCTGTAGCCGGCCTTATCTTCTTTGCGTTGTGTTTGCTCTTTATGAAGATTAGCCTTAGATCAAGCAACAAACACAGCCTTACATTCACCCCGGCCTTTAACATCGGCGCCGCTCTGATAAACAAAGAAACTTCCTCGATAAATTATTCACAGAGACGTTTATTGGCCTGCTCATGCTTCGACACGGCAAGCCCTAAGGTATAATTCAACTGCTCTACAAGAAACTCCTCACGGGTTAGATGGAGTTTGTGGATCGTCTTTCGCTGGCCAAAGGTTTTATGCTACTGCACCTTTGCAGCGTCTTGACCGAAAAATTAACTGTGTTGCATTCATTTGAAGCGCGAACAAATGCAGACCCTTCTCAGATTTTTAAAAGGTTAGAGTTCAGATATTGTTTGGCAATGGAATAAAAAGGTGCCCATAGTTACTGATGAAGACATGGAGGGCGCACTAAGAACGTGCTCACGACAGTGTATGTTTCTATTGTAATAACTCCCACAAAACATTCAGCTACAAATCGAAAGCTGGCGTCATGCTGCCAGTGAAAGTAGCGCATGCGCCCAAGAAAGTTGCGGATCCCCGAATCTACAGACTTCATAAGCGATATGTTTTCAGTAGCAAGTGATTTTCGAAAAGCAGACACACGCTAAATGGAGAGTTGCCGCACTGCTCAGCTGAAGGACGTGAAGTCATTTCCAAGCGCGAGCTCCGAGTATTTGAGCTGACAAATGTTCATCCAAGACAAACTGCGAGCTAAAAAAAAAGGCGTTCAATAATTTACTTTGCATGTAGCACCGAAAATGTTATTTATTCAGACGTCTGCGAAACTTTGAAAGCGCAAAGTTGGAAGTCGGTTTGAACTCACAGCCTGAAATCCATTTATGTTTGGTAGAGTGCAGTTATTGAATCATGTATTGCATCTAATGGCCCTGTCTCGCAGTGGTCGGTGGTCATAGCTGTATACTCATACGTTGTGTTTTGTTTTTATGAATCAACAAATACCAAACCTGAACTTAAGTTGTGTTGAGATGGAGTTAGATGAAAAGTAATTGAATGACTATGGATATACAGTAAATGAAAACTGCACCCACAACCCAGGCTGAAATACTGCTATTTTTCTGCTAGTATTACAACAGGGCTTTCCAACAACTGTGTGATCCTTGTCTGATTCATGAGCCAGCTGTCCAGCCCACATTATTTCTATTACAATCGGGAACTGTCCTCAGACAAATGTAGAAAGCCAAACTTAAAAGGTCATGAGAGCAGTGCAGTGCAGCAATAGTCGACGTGCCTTGTGAAAACTACCCCGGGTCAACTCCTTTTTGAGAAAAGCATTTGTACAAATCCTGTATTTCTCAAATATGCCTTGATGAACAGCAATTTAAAGCAGCTCTTTAGGCTACTGTATGTATTGCATAATATACATTACCACAGAAGTACAATTAGCTGAGTGGTCAAACTGGAGCGAACACATTTTGGATTAATACCTGATCTTGGGCCAAACATGCAACAAGGAAATTGCATTTGGAAAACAACAATGGCATATCGTTTTACCAGTGTCAGCGTTTGGCTAAGTGTCTAAGTGTCTGTTATGAGTAATACTATCTCCAAGTCACACACCGACAGAAGACAATAGATCACAGCAATCCACCACAGGAGCTTTGTTTGAGAGGGGCTGTGCCAACTCTTCAGACTATGGTGATTACAAAAGGCACATTTTTGTAAGAAAAGAGATGCTTCAGTGTTATTCGACAATGTAGCCCATACCACAAGTACCATGCAACTAAAATACAACCAAAGATGAGATTAAATTCTGCCACTCATCACATCACTACTGTCACATTTGCCAACCAATCCTCCCTATGCAAAGCCTTGATCCATAAACCAAACTTAAGAAGAATCAAGACACCCTGTATTTCAGGTACTTCAAGTAAATGGCCTTGTGTGCTTTTCCTTGACAATGTTTGTTACACCATGTGCAGATCTAAATTGCCTCGTACCGCTCGACGGGGCAGCAGGTCAAACAAAAGTGCAGTTCAGAACAGCTGACATTATCCAACACACTTAGTACCGGTTTCGTTTGGGTTTAATATTAAAATGAGAAGACTGAGAAGAACATTTTTACATATCAAGTGCTTCATGCAAACCTTCAAAAAGAGCATGTCATCCACAAAGCTCAGGTCTTGCAGCAGGAAAAAATGGAAGTCAGTACTGAAACCACAACTTAATACATATTAATTAAATGTATAGATTTTCTTATTTGTTTTTGAAACGGGGACAGTGCACAATATACATGAACCTAAAACAGGAGAGCTGAAAGTGTGCAAGGTTAAGCACAAGTGATATTTATTGCCTGTACTGCTACGGCTGCTGAAGCTGCTGGGAATCCGGGACTACTTCTGCTGAATAGACGCTACATCATCTGACCTGGATTTAAAGGCCAGATGATGACCTTTTATCTACTGATAAAACTCTTAGAGCTGATTAATTCACAATCACAAAAAGTACATCATATACAAGTTGTTTGCATGTTTTGTTTTGATTAACGATTATCCAATCTCAAAGCAGATCAAACACCCCACACTTGGAGTTGCCAGATCCAAAAACCAGTTAGGAAATAAAGATAAAGGGGCTTTTGCCAACCAGTCCCTACTTAGTGCAGACCACCAATAGTTAATGTAAAGCTCAATGACTCAATTCTGTAGGTTACGCCTATAGCTTTTAAATAAGGTATGGCATAAGGTGTGTCCCATAATTAAAAGTCTAATGAAATAGAGCATTTCCAAGTGCATGCATGCAGTGCTGTTTTATGCTATGATTTATAATACTTTGTTCTATTCGTCCTCAGAACACAGAAGCAGCAGGGCTATGACATTGCATAAAAGTCAACAATTCAGACCTCAAAAGTAAACATTGTGTGTGTCAGCTCTAAAACTGAGCCAACTGCCCCCTGAGATTACACTGGGCCAGTCAGTCACTTATTGTCCTTTGCAGTGAAACCTCACAAGATCTTGACATTTTATTGCATTTGTTTTAAGCATATCCTCTTGTCGTTTTGACAGCACAAAAAGGTCATGTGATATGTGTCTCTTTTTTTTTTTTTAGCTTTTAACAATGTTATGATCCTGTTATAATGCCATCTCCCAATAAATAAATAAAAAAGATATAGCATTTTGCTATATTTACACAGGTTTTTAGTTATGTTATATTTACTTTAATTTGGTCGTTTCTTCAGCTGATTTTAAGCTTAAAACTTAGAGGGCCCTATCTTCCACCTGGCGCAACAACAGCATTGCTCAAGACAAAGTTGGAATCTTGCGTACAAACAACGGTGTGCCAACTCAGACTACACTGAGCGCTTGCTGTTTTCTTTTCGCTCTCCTCTTCGTACATTAACATCACAAACAATTTCTCCTGCTGTCCAGCTCCCGAATATATCGATGGTCCCGCTCTAGCGGCATCATGCCTCAGATACAGGACTTGAACTTGCTGTGAGAAAAAGGTTCACAGTATTATGGAGGAACCGAGTCATCCCGCACATTCCCTCTTCTTCTACCTCCCTTCGGGGAGACGTCTGCGGAGCCTCAAAACTCAGAAATCTCGTTTCAGAGACAGCTTTTATCCTCAGGCGGTGAGGCTCATGAACATTAGCCTAAAGGAGAGGATTTTACGTGTTTTATAGCTGGAACACTTTGTTGTGTTGTATTGATGTTTTTATATATAGATTAGTTTCTTGTTCAGGGGCAAAACCTTTTTCAATGCTTTGGTACCTTGTGCTTGCCGCATATGACAAATAAACTTAAAACTCTACGCCACAGAAACGAGATTAAAACTGTGGAATTATTTATATACATATTTGTCATATTAGGTTTTAGTGATTATATAAAACTGTTGATCTGTAAACTGTGCTTTGAGGTTCATTTCAATTGGCGGACATTTTGTTTCTGTTTGTATGTATGTTTGATCCACTGGGGGGCAGTGTGTTGAAATGAGGAGTCACACAGGCACAGAAGAAGAAGTGACGATAAGACATTTGCAAGAGAGCTGATTGGTTGGGGAAGACACACCCACTCCTTTGTATTGTGTTGCAAGGAAGAGAAGCGTTCTCTTCCGCCTCATCGACTGGTCAGCATGGAGGTCCGCTGAACAGATCATGGATCTATTATAATAACTGGATAGGACACTCCCCCCTTCCCCGCGCGCCGGTCGGCGGACGGCCACTAGATGGTACTACAGCAGCAAATTCTCATCGGGCTCAGAAAGGATTTTTGCCATAAGCGGCTGTGCAAGAAAAAACTGTTCGTGTTCGGCTGACAGGACGCCTACAACTGTCACAAAGGTCGGATTTAGTGTCGATTATCATCTATATTAACATCATGTACTTTTTTTCTCTTTAAAATTTGCGTATCGCCTAAAAAATACATTTTTAAGGACTTAGACGAGCTCCACTCTAGCCACGCTCTAGCTTTCCGCCGCGCTGATTGGGCAGAACTAAACACGTGTTGCCGTGCACGTGCAGAGCGCGCCCTCGATTTCCGTGGGCGCGCTCATGAAGGAAAACAACAGCATGGGGGAATCGAGAGAAAAGAGGAATTTTGCAAGTAAGTTTGCGCTGTTTGTATCACACAGAATGTATTCCGTAACTGTAAATGTTAATATACACCACGTAAATACTATTTCGATGAGACAGTTGATATATTGTAGCTTCGTGAAAAATAGAAACTACTACAACGAGTACCATTTTAAACTAACAGAACAATGCTATTCTAGAGGACAGTGTCCCTGTTTAATGTAAAATACACATACAGTATATTTTACATTAAAATACACGGTATGTGTATCGAATTACAATAATGACACAGCGTAACACATAGTGAGAAGTTATTTAACTTGCCAGACAAACTAACAAAATAAGGTTAGTTAATATGATCGAAGTGTACGATGCCATCAGACGGTTCCAGCTATTTTGCCTCATATTTAATCTGGACAGTATCTTACTGGTTATGGTTAGGGGCAGGGGCAGGAGTTGGAAAAAGTTTAGAAACAGGAAAACAATTAAGGCTAAGGTTAGGAAAAGGTTAGGTTTAGGTTTATTGGGCACTATATAATAATGACGTGACTTTTTAATCAAGTTTGTTAAATTCACAAATTCGTGCTTTCATACTTGTTCACTAATGTAACAAGACTGGTGATTATAGTAACCGTAATAGACACAGTAGTCAGATGTATATAATTCTTATTTTGTCGTGTGATAATAAAATATGAACTAAGTATAATGAGGGTGATATTTTGGTTCTCCTTTCTTCACCTAGGTCGCCTGCTGCAGAGAGGAGTCTGCTGCAGTGGGATCTGTGTCCACTATGGATATGGAAGATGGGGCTTAGCATGAACTTCTTTGCTAACAGGTGATTACTAGCTATTACTTAAAGTTCAATTAGTTTGTTATGTATTTTATAGCCACAAATAAAACTGTAATAAAGTTGCTGCTCGGTAATTGTACCTATATTGAACAGATGCGGCCGTGTCCTGTCCCATCTCCTCCACACAGGACAGACCAGACTCTTATTATACCGTCTCCTGTTCTGCTGTGAGTGAGGTGCTCAGCACATGGCAGTGTTGGAACGAACAGAGGCCAACTACCAGTAGCAAGTAAATTACATTGTATGTAGGTCACATTCAAACTGTTGACCCAACTTCACCAAAATAAACTCTTTTGTCATCCACAGCATATAGAGCTTATATTAAAACCGAAAATGTCAAGTCTCGGTTTAAAGCCCCATCACCATGGCAACACAAGACCAGACAAAGACAAACCCAACTCTGACGGGACAACAGGTAAGATGCACACACAAAAAAAAGTATACTTTTCTAATTATGATTAGTCATGCAAGCTATAACTTCATAAATCACAACAGTGCCAAATTCAACTGTAAAATGTAAGGGAACCTATTCAAGTTAATAAAATAAAGGTCTATCATGTTTCAGACAATAATAACTAGTTATTAAACCAACTTTGACTATTTGTGTCATGTCTAACCTATTCTCCGGTCATTTTCTCAGTTTCTCTTTTAGCTTAAGTGATGGAGCCAAAAGAATGGTGCCGTATGAAGTTGCCATTTTCACCAAAATGTGACTGTGCAGCCCTGGAAACAAAGTCTTGTTCTTGCTGTCAGAAAGAACTGCAGTAGCTGGTGACGCCCGTGTCCTTGGAAGATGACCAGATTTAGCTTTTAAACTCAGTTAAAACCAGTTCTTTGCCTCTTTACAAACTGCAGTTACTTCTTGGTTTCTTGTTGTAAGAGTCAGGGTCAGACTGGGCAGCTCAAGAGGCTATCGGCTAAACCTTTATGTGGTGAGAATGCAGGCGTTATATGTTATGTATATGTTATAGATGGAGACCTATTCCAGTCTGGGACTGTCGTTGAATCTACTTTCCAATCTGACAGCAGAGAAAAAAACGTAAGGTGGTCTTGGCTGAACTTGTTGATCAGTAGAACAGCTTTGGGCATTATTCTTTTCCACTCTGAAGATATTACGGGCACTTCTGGAAATAAAGCCAATAATGTTCAGAGTGCAGAGGATCGCTGTTGTTGTTTCTTTTTGCAACTGCTGTCATCGGGTCTAAACCAATAAAATTTAAAATTTGGGCAAAACCCAGTTTTTTTGTGTGTGTATAGTGTTGTAGGCCTTCTATGCAAATATGTTGGGGCACTTTTCTTTTTTGCAATATCCTTATTTTATTGTGTACATAAAAAAAAGCTTCATTGCATTTCAATTACATCTATTAGTTTCTGCGAAAATCCCAAAGACAATTGACATAAATGTTGGTGATTTATTTTACTTGAATTATTTTTTTAACTAATTTTGCAATTCTGTTACAATGCAGTAAAATTATTTTTTAAAATAACACTACTCTTGAGTACAATTTTCTACTCTGCTGATTTACTTGTGATGAGTTGCTAGTCTGCAAATGTTGTGAAATACAATGTAATGTGGTTCCAAAATTATAAGCAAAAGCTTATAATTTGCATTATAATGTATTATAATAGCTCTTGTCAGCCTAATAATTAGAGGATGGTATTTATCACATTGCCATTGTTGATAATTATGAATATACGCATTGCAATGCTATTTTTGTTCTCATGTTCCATCCATAAAAATGCAAATGTCTATATCTACACACTATTGCCTGATTGTTAAGATGACAAAGTACAAGATAACATTTCAGTGTTTCCATGCAAGTTCAGCTATAAGGAAGCATTATAATAACAAAGGTATATATGACATGACATTTTTAATGATAGTACGTAAAAGAAAAGGCAATATGCCCAAACAACTATAAATATGACATTTAAATAAAACAGAATAACCAAAGGTAAAACTGTATGGTAATTGTATTGTAGGATTTCTTTCACAAACCACGTGTAAAAATGGGTCTCGTTCATTTCACGTTTGATTTCATGTCACGGCAAAAAGTTAAATGGATCAAATGCTGCGTTGAACAAAATTACGGTATTTAAAAACTTACAAAGGCATAAATGAACATTGATTTTGTCATTATGCTGAATAATAGAAGTTGGATGTATCTTTTAAATGTTGGAAAACGGTACAGATCTTTAAATACATCCATGCGTAGGGCAGTAGCTACTTGGAGATCTGGGTCTACTGCTCCGCTCACGGCAGCAGCCCTGGCTGATTCTCTGCCTGCTCTCGTTGCGCTGTCAATTTACTTGACATGTGGTCAATTGTAGAAGTATAATTAACTTTGTAATTAAACGTTGGAAAACGGTTCCAAAAGTGAATAACTTTGATTGCATCAATGACTAGGTTGAGCGATCTAGACCAACTGCGTCTCTGCTGCGCTCTGCTGCCGAGCTGTGGTGCGCGTTCTCGTCGCGCTGAGAATCATGGGGATTGGCAATAAACATCCGCGTTTCTTTGTGTTTTTTATTGGAAATGAGTAAGGACCCTAATATGGCCATAACAATGAATAATATAAATTATACAAGTATATAGTAGCCGTTAAAAAAAGCTCTGGGCCCGATGGACCCGGAAGTAACGCGGAAGTAAGAATTTTTTCTGGCTCGCTGCGCCAATGAGCACAAACCATTGAAATCAACGGGCGGCCATATTGGATACCCGGGGCTTGGAACAGATGTACTTTTAGTTTGTAATAGGAAATAAAGTAATGATTTTTGAGTATAATATACCGAGTCTCCATCCTTTCGTCCAGCACTAAAGAATACGCTATTTTCAACAAAACACCGGCACGTGCACCCCCACACACACAGCCACCCACATTAGCAGAACATATTACAGTATTCAAGCTTAGGAAGAGACCACTGCTGTAAATAACATAGGAGTCTGTCCAACCACTGTCCAGCCAATTTACTGTGTCAGGTATGATGCTGAAGATATCAGTCAGATATCAGATATCAGCTGTCAGTCTCCCCCAGGGGAAACTGAAGCTAAGATAGCTTACCACCACCGTGTATGGAGTGAATGTCAAATTGTCTAATGTAAAGCACTTTGTTACTATGTCGGTGAAAGGCGCTATACGAATCAAGTATTTTCCTTTCCTATCACATAGTCACAGTCACACCCTGACTGTGCTAAAGTCCAGTCTACTGACTAGTGCTGGGCGATATGACGATACATATCGTGGGGACGATAGAAAAGTGTCTATCGTGGCATTTCTCTTCTATCGTTTATATCGTTTCTAACCTAATTTCATCAATTATTAAAGCAAATATTACATTAAATAGGCCACAAAGAATGTATTAGTGTTTTCTTGTCACTATGCATCCTCTAAGTTTATATTAAGTGATTATAAACAAGAATAAAAAAGAACTTTTTCGCAAAGAAACTCCGTCTTGTTGTTTTACGACACCTGCTTTACGATATTGCTGTCCGCTGTCCGCCACACCTGCTGTAGCAACGGCGACATCTAATGGACGTACACCCCTACTACTACACTCAGCATTCTTATTTCTGAGTTAAATGTCACTTCATGGGGCGACGGTGGCGCAGATGGTAGAGCGGGTCGGCTCATGATCAGAAGGTCGGGGGTTCGAATCCCGCCTCCTGAAGGTGCACATTGTCGTTGTGTCCTTGGGCAAGACACTTCACCCTCCTTGCCTCCAGTGTCTGCGTACACTGGTGTATGAATGAGAGTGTGAATGGGCCCCCTATGAGAGACCAACAGGCCCGTTTGGAACCGTTTGGAACCATGAGGCCGTCCTCCCGTGGACCCACCACCTGCAGGAGGAGCCATAGGGGCATGGTGCTATGTGACTTGGGCAGCTCCAACAGCTGCCCCCATGACCCGGCAACGGACAAGTGGGAGAAAATGGATGGATGGATGGATGTCACTTCATAACAGAGGTTACATTAACCGAAAATTCTCCGTCATTTGCGTAATATGTTTAGCTTTGACGCAGCGCTGATCCGTCTCTGAGCGCGCGGGGCTCTCTCTAAGATACTTCCCTAAACACCGCGTGGTTTCGCTCTGCTTCACGTATGGCAAATAAACAGCTTTTTAGTGATGGATCTCACAACGGAGCTGACTGATAGGCAAGGCAACTTTATTTATACCGCGCATTTCGTACACAAGGCCACTCAATGCGCATTGATAGTGCATGGATCTGGATTAAACACACGAGAGAGGAGAGAGGAGAGGCTGGTGCAGGAGGTAAGAGACGGACCAGCGCGTAGAGCAGCTAAAGACGTACAATGCAAACTGCTCGCCCACTGTTTCTTAAACATTACGTTAAAATTGAGATATAAGCTCCAATTTACATTTGTATTGGTGTAATATGAGCCTTGATATTGAGGAGCAGATGATGCTCTGAATAAGTCGTTCTCTACGCACGAGTTTACACATTTCTGTTGTTAAATTGGTGTCAGGAATCAGATGTTCAGATCATGTTTAGCCCATTTATCCTGCTGTCTCACATTTTTCCTGACATAAACAATACAGGCGATATAAATGATCCATAGCGAAACCACTGCTTCAAAATAAAGTTAAAAAAAAGTAAGTAAGATAAAAATTACTTACTTACTTTTTTTTACACTTTTGAAAGAATAACTGAAAACGGACTATATTATGGTATATCGTGATATATATCGTTATCGTGATATAAAAGATTCCATATCGTGATATAGGTTTTTTCCATATCGCCCAGCACTACTACAGACTATGTTTAGGATCGGGCCCAGAATAAATCAATATATCAATACTGGTGTACCCAGGTTTATAAACAAGCGCAATTATGCATAATAAGCTTTAATAGACACTGCACTTGTTTTAAACAATTTTTCACAAACTCACACACCTGCCTTTGCTATGCATTTAATATATCCCAATAGCGAAAGCAAAGACTATAAGGCCTTGATTTTTAGTGAGAAACATCTTTCATTCCACATATCAAAATTAATGCCTAACTGCACCAATTCATGTTCTATTATGGAAATGTATCCATTATTTATTTGTATTCCTCTTTTACCATTTTAAATACCGACTGAAATATTTAGTATTCATCCTGAATGCCCTTTGCACATAGCAACTGCCTGTTTGCCATTGACCTGTTGAGCAATACGTATGCATGGAATGTGTACAGAACACTCAATTCAATTCAATTCATCTTTTTTATTTGAGCATCTGAATTCCACAGCACAGTAATCAAAGCCAAAGAGGTACAGTCGTAAGTAAATACGTAAATAATTAAATAAATAAATAGTGTGGATATGACGCTCAAAAGGAGTAGGCAGAAGCTTAAGCTTGTTTGCACCTACCCCCTTGTGTACTAAAGAATTTGATACATTAATTTACTGCATAATCAAAAAGATATGACAGTTAATTTTGTCCTACATTAAAGATAAAGTAAAATAATTTGCTCCACACGTGGGACACATAGCTGAGATTTCCTCAACCTATTCAGCTGTGGACAGGGACTTTCAATGTGTCCTTTTGAGTGAGGTCTAGCGTGAAGCGGATCAGTCATGCCTGTGCGCCGGCTCAGAAAGGGAAACAGTGCAGAGCTGTATTTAGAAGCGCTGCCACATGTTTCACCGTCCTCTGTCTTATTGGCTGTGTATTCAAGCAAAATGCCCACTGAGGAAAATATGGGATAAATATGTGACTGACAGGACACAACCATGGCCAAGGAAACGCCCGACTGTTCTCACAAACATTTCAACCGGAGAGTTAGTAGCAATTTAGTCCAATATGAATTTATCTGTTTTGGTTTGTGCCTCCTGTTTGTTTTGAATTAATTGTAACTTTCAAGTTTCTAATATATTAACAAGTTGTGTAACTGTCGTTGAAAGGACTTACACTTAGTATTTTTGTTTTAAGGTATTAATATTTTTGTTGAAAATTATTATGGCTCTTGTTGTTAATTCATGTTACATTTTGTAAATAAGATATGTTTTTGTTATAAAGGGTAATTTATTTTTTGTTATTCCGCTATCATCGCGAGGTTTAGTTGTAGCATAAGAGGCTACGAGACCTGCACTCGCCCAGACACGGAAAAGACTCTGACCGAGCCATCCGCAGCAGCAAGGCCAATTAGCTAGCTGCGCAAGGTATTTTCGTTATATTGTGTTGAATTATTCTGTGTATTTGCAAAGTATATTGTTCTAATTATTGTGTGTTAATTTAGTATGCACAAGACTAATATTATCTGCCCAAGAACCTCCGAAGTGGCAGGCGGCCACGAGGTAGCTATTTTGTTTAGCACGTTTATGTTACCTGTGACTGAAATATATGTCTAAAGATTGTATTTCATGTTCTGTAGTTTTCACGGCATATACCCAAGTAAACGCCCGTCTTTAAAGAAGCCGTGCCTGTGTTGTCATTTCGGAGCCACAGTGAAAACTCGCCAATCCCAGCGCCGGTGAGAAGCTCGTAAAGACGACGACAGATGCAGTGGGTGACGGTACCGTGGTGCGACACCAGAGGGCGCCATTACCAAAGCTCATCGTACACAAGCAACCAAGCAACGCATCAATAAAGTTATTAAGAATGAGTAAAGTGGAAATTAAGAAAGGACAGTGCTAAAGGAAAAACAAGTGGTTTAAGTCAAGTTTAAAGGTCCACAATAAGTTTCTAAAGCGTATTTGTCAAAAGTTACTTGATTTCTACTGCACCTCAAAGTGATGCATTGTTGTTGAATTAAGAAGAGTTTTGTGCATTTTGCTTAAGTTCAAAACTGCATTTTAAGTTTATAAAAGAGACTCATAAGTTACTAAGCTAATTTTGAAAAAGTATTTTGGAATTTAAACAATTGTTAAAGATGAGTGACAAAGATAAAGAAGAGTTACCACTTAACGAAGTTGTAGAAAATGATGATGATGTGCAAGCTACAGAAGAACAAACTGTTCGTAAAAGTGAAAGAGCAAGAACACTAACCGAAAAGGGTAAAGAGCTTCAAGAGGAGAGACTAAAGAGCCTCCAACACAAATATTCACTCGTTTTTGAAAAATGGAGATATGAAGCAAGACTGAGCAGAGTAATGCTGAGAAAGGAAGCTTCAGAAAGTGAGTTAAAAGAGTTGATTAATAACGTAAACATCACTTGTAAAGATGTGCAAATCGTTTATGACCAGATACGTCAAATACAATCTCCTGAAGCAGACATAAGGCGTAAAGTTGATGCATGCACGTCACTCTCTGTATTTATAGTCAACAGAGCTGAGAAATGGCTTGGAGGAGACATTGAAGATGACGAAGAACCGTGGCCAGATGTTGGATCATGCTTAGGATCTGAAAGTTCTAAATCGAGAACAAAATCACGAAGGTCCAAAGGTAGTTCATGGCAATCATGCTCACAAACAATAAAAAGAATTGAAGCTGAAGCCGAAGCAGCTGCATCTCAAGAAATACTAACAGTAATGGACGAGCAGGAAAAGGAAACAGCTGAACTACAAAATTGGAACTTGAGAACTTTGCAAGGCAACAAGCCATGGAAGAACAGCGTAGAAAGATTGACCGCTTGGAAGAAGTTAAGAAATTGAATGCTGCCAAGGCTCGCGTAAAGGTTTATGAAGTTGAAAATACTGCTGAAAGTCGAAGTTTGTTACACAGTATTAAAGCAGCAAGTGAAACCCAAGCAATCCCTATCATACCAAGCACTCCCTTTCAAGCTACAAACCCAACCCAAGTCTTTCATGCTACAAGCCCTGCATTTGTTCCGCACATTCAACAAACTCCTATCATACAAGCAAAGGCCACAAGTCAAACACTCAAAGCATCAAGTCCACCATTTATCCCTCAAGCCACACAAGTTCAAACGGTTGTAACCCAGTCACAGCCAAACTCTGATCTAGTTGGCATACTAGCAGAAGCAATAAGTGCAAATCGACTTCCAACTCCAGAACCTGCATTGTTCACTGGAGACCCACTAAAGTTCAAAGACTGGCAGTTGTCGTTTGAAACCTTGATTGAAAGAAAGAACATTCCCAAGAATGAGAGACTTTACTATCTCAGGAAGTATCTCGGTGGATCTGCAAAAAGAGCAGTAGAAGGATTTCTCTTAGTAGGCACAGATGAAGCGTACGACTCAGCTTGGAAAGTGCTGGAAAAGCGATTTGGAGATCTGTTCACCATAGGAAAATGTTTCAGAGACAAGCTTCATGGTTGGCCGAAAATAAGCTACAAAGATGGAAGTGAGTTAAGGGAATTTGCTGACTTTCTTGGAAGTTGTGAAGCTGCAATACCACACATAAAGGCATTAGAAGTTCTCAATGATTGTATGGAAATTCAGAGACTCTTGTTGAAACTTCCAGATTGGTTGACCTCAAGATGGAACCGCACAGCCATGAAAATAAGACGAACGAATAATGGAGAGTATCCATCCTTCCGCACGTTTGTGGAGTTTGTGTCCATGGAAGCTGACTTAGCGTGCGATCCCATAGCCTCAATGCAAGCACTCAAAGGTTTGGAAACAAGTAAACCCAAACATTCACGCAGTCAAGTCATTCAAGCAAAAACGCTAACGACAAACTCAAGTCACTCAACAAGCTCAGGTCACACAAATACTGTAACCTGTCTCTTTTGCAAAAGGAATGGTCACACATTGGATAAATGTTTCAAGTTCACGGAAAAAACAGTTCAAGATCGTATCAAATTTGCACAGACAGAAAAGCTGTGTTTTGGATGTTTAAAGACTGGACATCATTCAAAGAAGTGCGATAAAAGAAGTACGTGTGAAAAATGTCAAAGAAGACATCCTACATGTCTGCATGACGACAAATTCATGGAACGTAAAAAGGCAACACTTGCAAAGAGTGAGGATAACTCTCAAGACAAAGTAGACACAAAGGATGAAGACAAATCTTCTAACGCAATATCTAACAGGGTAACTCAAGAAACCTCAAGCACGTTGACATCCTCTATACTACCTGTCTGGGTCTCATCCACAAACCACCCAGAGAAAGAAGTTCTAGTGTATGCGCTTCTCGACTCACAGAGCGATACATCCTTCATCTTGGATGAAGTAGCCCAAGATCTCAACACAGATAAAAGCAAAGCCAATCTGCGGCTATCAACTATGTCTGCCAAGTCAACAGTTATACCATGTGAGAAGCTGGTAAACCTTCAAGTCAGAGGATACAAGTGTAGAAAGGAAATCGTATTACCACCAGTCTTTACAAGAGAGTTCATCCCAGTTAACAGGTCACATATCCCGACGTCTGAAACCGCTTCGAAGTGGCCTCATCTGGAAAAGATAGCAGATAAGTTACCACCAATGCTCGAATGTGAAGTTGGTCTGCTTATTGGCTATAACTGTCAACAAGCCCTTCTACCAAGAGAAGTTCTCGCAGGCAAAGAAAACCAACCCTACGCACAGCTAACCGATCTCGGCTGGAGCATAGTTGGTTGTTCGTCTCAAGTTCACAGTCACAATGATGCCATCGGCACAAGTCACAGAATCATTGTGCGTGAAGTAATTCCTGTGTCACAACCAGCAGTTGAACTCAAACAAGAAGTGCGTTTTGTATGCAGAACTCAAGTAAAGGAAGTCAGTCCAATTGATGTGATAAAGGCTTTGGAATCTGATTTCTCTGAGCATGCAACAGACGACAATCCAATCTCTCAGGAAGACATTTTGTTCATGTCAAAGGTGACCAAAGGCATAAGACAAAAAGAAGACGGTCACTACGAACTTCCACTACCATTCAAAACAGACAATCCGAATCTTCCAAACAACAAACAATACGCTGAACACAGATTGTCTTCATTGGAACGTAGACTCAAAAGGGATGAGAAATACTACAAGGATTATGTCAAGTTCATGGACGACATCATAACCCGTGGAGACGCAGAAAGAGTCCCAGTACAAGAGCTGGAAAACAAGACGGCGTGGTACATCCCTCACCACGGGGTTTACCACCCCCATAAGCTCGAAAAGATCCGCGTGGTTTTTGATTGCTCTGCCCGTTTCAAGGAAACATCTCTCAACGATCACCTTTTGACTGGACCAGACCTCACCAACGCACTGGTCGGAGTGTTATGCCGGTTCAGAAAGGGTCCAATCGCCTTCATGTGTGACGTCGAAAGAATGTTCCATCAATTCCATGTTGTCAAGGAACATCAAGACTACCTGAGATTTCTCTGGTGGGACAAAGGCGATTTGAACTCCGAGCCTTCAGTGTACAGGATGAAAGTTCACCTTTTCGGGGCAGCTTCCTCTCCCGGATGCTGTAACTTCGGACTCAAACATCTCGCATCTCAAGGCAAAGACAAGTTCAGCAAGGAGACTGTCAAGTTTATCCAAAGAGGTTTTTACGTTGACGATGGACTTGCTAGTGTAACGTCAACAGCCGAAGCCATTAAGTTGGTTGAAGAGTCAAGGGCACTTTGCAAGACAGGCAAACTCCATTTGCATAAGTTTGTATCAAACAATAAAGAAGTGCTCAAAGCAATTCCACAAGAAGAACAGGCTCAAGCCAAAGACCAAGACATGGCTCTTGGAGAACCCCACATCGAACGTGCACTCGGAGTACAATGGTGTATCGAAGCAGATGAATTCCAATTCAGAGTCCAAGTCAAAGACAACCCGTTGACAAGGAGAGGGGTGCTTTCGACAGTTGCTTCAGTCTATGACCCCCTTGGGTTTATCGCCCCGTTCATACTGATTGGAAAGCAAATACTCCAAACGTTGTGCAAAGACAAAGTGAATTGGGATGATGACCTCCCAGACCACATTCTACTACGATGGGAAGCATGGTTGAGAGACCTGCCCAAACTGGCAGCTCTGAAGATCCCACGAAGTTACTCTCAAGACAACAATGTTGTACAGTACGAGTTACATAACTTTTCAGACGCAAGCCTCGAAGGTTATGGCGCATGTTCATACCTCAGAGCAATAAGTAAAGAAGGACAAATCAGTTGTTCATTAGTCATGGGTAAAGCAAGAGTTACACCCACTAAACAAACGACCATCCCAAGACTCGAACTATCGTCAGCAGTGACTTCAGTCCGCAACGCAGATATAATAAAGCGAGAACTGGAAATTGAAAATCTCAAGGAATACTATTGGTCAGATTCACAAGTCGTATTGGCATACATATGCAACGATGCAAAAAGATTCCACACATTCGTCGCCAATCGAATCCAACGAATAAGACAAAGCACAAGTTCTGAACAATGGCAGCACGTCAGCTCAGAAAACAACCCAGCTGATCATGCCTCAAGAGGTTTAAGCGCAACTCAGCTGAAAGAATCAAACTGGTTAAAAGGCCCAGATTTCCTTTGGCAACAAGATCTTCCAGTCAAAGAGGAAATGGTGGGAGAGATTGAAGAAACGGATCCTGAACTCCGTAAAAGTCACACGCACACTACACAGTCAAAGGAAGCAAACCCAGTGCTGGAGCGTTTAAAGAAGTTTTCCGACTGGTCAAGAGCAGTAAAGGCCATCGCCAGAGTCAAAAGGTTCATCAAAGAATATAAAGGTATCCAACAAAGAACGCACAAAGTCACAGAACTTGAAGAGAGAAAGGACGCAGAAGTGTTCATCATCAAACTAGTGCAAAGAGAAGCTTTCCCTGAGGAAATACAGAAAATCAGATCTCAAAAGGAAAATTCTCTACACAAGTACAACAGACTAAAACAGTTGAACGCTTTCCTGGACAAGTCAGATGTTCTCAGGGTGGGAGGAAGATTATCCCAATCAGCCCTACACCATGACGTCAAACACCCCGCAATTCTTCCCAAAGAATCTCACGTGTCAGCCTTACTCGTAAAACACTATCATGAGCGTGTACATCACCAAGGAAGAGGCATGACTACAAACGAATTGCGTGCAAATGGAATATGGATTTTAGGATGTGGAAACATAGTTTCTTCGCACATCTACCACTGTGTCAAGTGCAGAAAATACAGAAAAGCTGCAAATGTCCAACAGATGGCAGATTTGCCAGAAGTGAGAACAGAAACAGCCCCTCCTTTTACCTACTGTGGCATGGACTGTTTCGGCCCATTCATAGTAAAGGATGGAAGAAAAGAAGTTAAAAGATACGGATTATTGTTCACATGCCTATGTTCGCGAGCTGTACACATTGAAACACTCGACGACTTATCGACAGATGCTTTCATGAATGCCCTTCGAACTCTGATCGCCATAAGAGGTCCTGTTCGACAACTAAGGTGCGACCAAGGAACAAACTTTATGGGAGCTAAAAGAGAGTTTTCGGAGTTAATGAAAAATATGGATCAAGAACCACAAAGAGCCATTGGTTGCGAATTTGTGATGAACGTTCCATCAGCAAGCCACATGGGAGGCATCTGGGAACGCCAAATTCGAACAGTGCGAAGCATACTAACAGCAATGCTTGACAAGTCCTCAAACAGACTCGATACAACTAGTCTAAGAACACTATTTTACGAGACAATGGCAATCATCAATAGTAGACCCTTAAGTGTTGAATATCTCAATGATCCCACGGGTCCAGAACCGCTAACTCCCAATCACATATTAACAATGAAATCATCAGTTATTCTTCCCCCTCCAGGACAGTTTTGCAAGGAGGATTTGTACTTAAACAAAAGATGGAGAAAGGTGCAATTTCTAGCAAATGAATTTTGGCAAAGATGGAGGCGAGAATATTTGTTGAATCTCCAACAGCGACAGAAATGGCAGAAAGTTTCAAGAAACCTGCAAGTCAATGATATTGTGATAATACAGGATGACAATGCTCCAAGATGTAAATGGAAACTAGCTCGAGTGATCGAGACTTTGGAAAGCCCGGACGGCAAAGTTCGAAAAGTGAAGTTAAAGACCAGTGAAACCACCTTTGACAAAGGGAAACCACTGACGAGACTGATATACCTAGAAAGGCCTATTCACAAAGTCGTGACTCTACTTGAGACCGACACACACAGTAAAACGGACTTAGACCCTAACCAGGACACTGCTTAGAAAATCACATTGAGAGACAATGAGTGATTTTGGTGGGAGTGTAACTGTCGTTGAAAGGACTTACACTTAGTATTTTTGTTTTAAGGTATTAATATTTTTGTTGAAAATTATTATGGCTCTTGTTGTTAATTCATGTTACATTTTGTAAATAAGATATGTTTTTGTTATAAAGGGTAATTTATTTTTTGTTATTCCGCTATCATCGCGAGGTTTAGTTGTAGCATAAGAGGCTACGAGACCTGCACTCGCCCAGACACGGAAAAGACTCTGACCGAGCCATCCGCAGCAGCAAGGCCAATTAGCTAGCTGCGCAAGGTATTTTCGTTATATTGTGTTGAATTATTCTGTGTATTTGCAAAGTATATTGTTCTAATTATTGTGTGTTAATTTAGTATGCACAAGACTAATATTATCTGCCCAAGAACCTCCGAAGTGGCAGGCGGCCACGAGGTAGCTATTTTGTTTAGCACGTTTATGTTACCTGTGACTGAAATATATGTCTAAAGATTGTATTTCATGTTCTGTAGTTTTCACGGCATATACCCAAGTAAACGCCCGTCTTTAAAGAAGCCGTGCCTGTGTTGTCATTTCGGAGCCACAAGTTGCATTATAGTAAATCGAGCCTATGATTGCCAAAAATAAGTCCCAGCAAAGATCAGACGAGCACAGTCATGCATCATGAGACATAAGAAAAAAAGGTATCAGGTTTAACCTTTTATACAGAAATTGTGTAGTTGTGTATGTGAATATTTTGGAGCTCTTTTCATGCCATAATAATCCAATGGCCGTACTATTTAACAGTTAAACTGACAGTGATTAACATTAGAGACAGGACTGTGTCTGTGTCCTCTTATTGACAAAGTCACAACAATATTTTCATTTGGTGATTAAGAAACCAGAAGAATAGAAATGGATGCATCAATCTCAGTTTTAATAGACGTCATCATAAAATTGCAAAGGACGTAACAAAATATCGTGTCTCTACAGGATTAGGATCTTTTATACAAAGCCCACCGACCCTGTAGTTAGTTTTGACTTCTTCAAACATGTTCTGAATTACAGGTAAGTCTTATAACAGTATACAGGTCAGCCTTATCTCATGGACATGTAAACATATCTTCTAAAACATGACATCACACATTTAATTGTGCAGCACTAAATAGATGCAAACTGTTGATAAACTGTTTGGAAACTTACTTGGCAATTATGTATCAAGGGAGTTATTTTTCAGTAAATGTTTCCTCTGTAAGTCTAAAGCATAAAAGGTGTGCTGTTGTAAAAGGCTATTCTTATTTCTTCTGAATTAGTTCCCTGTGTAAGCCAGCCTCGTGAGTGGGTCATAATTGCACTTTGCAGAACACATTAGCATGTGTCTCGTGGGATTTTTACTGCCATTCAATTACTTAACAGTTAATTAAATGACATGGCTTGTCCTTAAATCATTACTGTGTCATAGTTGTACCTTAATCGCAGCAAATGTTACAGTCCTGTCCTCAATTTCTTTCTTTTCCCGGGACAGCTGCACCACCATACAGAGTGGACGGTTACTACTAGACACTGTAACTCTGCTTTCAGCTTTTGAGCTCTGTGTAATAAAATGTCGGAATCATTTTGTTCCCTTTTCAGACAGAGGTGGAGATAACACAAAGAAAACGGACCAAAGCTTCAGCTGACTCTTCAGATTGTGCATTATGAATTTAATGTCCACCGTGTTTTTTTTTCTTTTCTTTTACTATGAAATAAATCTACTAATGAATGCTTTCCACATACAGAACCATTTAACACATTATTTTCACATTATTTTTGCAAACGAAGCGCAATTTCACCTGCGTTTGACCAAAGAAGGACCTACGATTCAATTCAAGAACTTGCACATATTCCATCTGTGTCTAGTTCATTGTGTTGGAGTTGGAACTGATATTATTCACAATGCAATAGCGACACTGTTTGCCCGTGGTTGATCTGTGCCCGCGGAAAAACAATCTTTTTGACTGGCAAATATTGTGTCTCTCTGTAAAGACAACCCTTCATCCCTGCAATCAGAATCTCTCCTCCATTCAGAGAGATCTTGAACAGCGCCCGATCCCTCCACCGTCTAATATTGTCACAGCAGACTTCTCCCTGGCCTGCTTTAGCCTGTGTACAGCCCTGAATCTTAATGAACCGACTGACGAAAACAAAAAGTACAAGTACACACCTATACCGCTACACCTGGCGTACCCCCGCATTAATATTTAACACGGTGAAGCACAGAAGTGGATGAGCTGGCATGGAGAAGCCTCTGTACTTTGGGGCTGCTGATACTGGAGTTAGATTTAGCGCGCACACACACACACACACACACACACAAAATTGGATGCCGGTGCACTGCTTGTGTTGACTGAATGCTGGGCTTGCACACGCCAGGGTTTTTGAACAACGCCATTGCACTGCCATTGCGGGAGACACTTTAGGGCAAAGACGCAAACATTTTTGTCCGCGGCCCGGCAAAAGTGCATCTGTCAATGAATAATTTAACGGTGACATACATTTTGTTTTGTTTTCGCGCTGAGAAAAAGCAATGGCTGCTAAAACCAAAACAACGTGCACCAGGATGAGTCATTCTATATTAACCTACTGTATATTATCCTTTCTGCCTAAAGCCAGCAAGTGTGTAAAGTAAATTACCGAGCGATCATTTATTACATTTGCAGAGTAAAGGCTTGAAAAATGCAAGGCACAGCTGAATGTCCCCGGAGCCCTTCGATGCTAAATAGAAGATAAACAGTTGTGAATTACTGTCATATTGGGATTTCCTGTACTGAGGAGTGGGACTCATTAGCTTAAAAAAAAAAAAAAAAAAAATTGTCTCATGAAAGTAACGTTAGCAGTTTGCGAGTGCCGCCGTGTCTTTGGGCAAGATGCTTTCCTCGCCTCTTTAATGGTCGACGATTGGCAGCCTTCCGTCAGTCTAACCCCAGGCAGGTGTGGCTTCAATTGCAGCTCACCACCATTTAAGTATGGAGTGATTGAATGGTGACTGCAGTGTCGCGCAATACAAGTGTAAGCCATTATTACTGTTGCTGAGGTTTTTTAGTACAGTCTAAGTGGAAGCAGGAACACATTACAGTGACAGACGTCGGCAGTAACAACACGACGCGTGGGCTTGGGGCGAGATTTGAGCTCTCTGCCTTGTGGTCGCAGGGTAAACGCAGCGACTGTACCTCAGGGTCAGCTCCAGATCCTAACCAGGGGAAATGGCTAAAGTTACCCTCTTAAAAGATGCCAATATAAAATTTTCTCCAGTTCGGCTTTACCCAAATCTAAAAACGTCCGGCGGAATACAGGCCAGTGTAACACCTCACTTGAAAGCTAAGACCTACATAACTGATCTAAAATTTTCCCCTTGTGTTTCCATGTGTTGCTGCCACTTTATCGCCCCTTTATCGTTGCTTTGTTGTCGTATTTTCGATGTGTTTTTGTGGGGGGGTTTTGTTAGCTTTTTTTTAATCGCATTTTTGTCAATTTTTTTGTTGTGTTTTTGTCGCTTTTTCCATCCTCATTCATATCTCATCTGACACTTTATTCAGGAAGCTTTTAGATTTGGGTAATGCCTGGACACCTGGACAATAAAATAAAATGTGCTTGTGCAGGTGGGGGTTAAGAGGTTAAAAGGCAAATTGCGGCAAATTGGCAGTTTGAACTTTTAACTAGGAAGGTCACGTCTTTCCCTTTCATCGATATCATTTTCCTTATATATTTTTTAATTTATTTCTGAAGTAACAAAAATCGACCCCAAAGGACTCGTGCGGGACTGTGCGGTTTTCCATCATGGAGAATTAGTGTTAGCTGCTTGAACCGTGCACCTGCCGTAGCTCATTAATTTAAACCTCAGAAAGGGTCGTTATCCAAACAGAACACGCCTCTGCCGTTCTGCCTCCTCGATCAGGAGCACAGTACGCACCGCAGCGTCAGCGCGCCGGGGAAATGCCAATGAGCAACACACCAAAGGTTAAGCTGTCTACGCCTCTAACCGGAGCTTATTTGCAGAGGATCTGGGCGGCCTTTCGATTCCTTCAACACTGCGGGGATCCCGGGCTTTCATGTTGATACGTGGGATATCAGCTAAGGCGCCGGAGTTAGCGTCTCTGTGTGGTCGTAGCGAGTAAGGATTGTATCGCCTTTCATTGCAGTCGCCGAGTTGATCAATAAGTACAAATGCATTTTTACAGAACAGGCATGAATGCGGGGCCACTTACTCGACACGGGTGGCCTTGGTTATGACCCACAGTATCATTTCAGGGCCCGAGCCTGATTAGCTGTATTCTGTATATTCATTATCAGCATCACCTTTTCACTCATTAGCACTATGCTGTATCAGTACTGTAGTCCTAATGACCTATGTGTAGCTATATGGGCGCCTGTCCCCCGTTCCCGTTATTTTCCTATGATTAGTGCCTCACAAAAATAATAAACACTTCAAGACAATGTAGCGAGTTACTGATAGGATATGTATTTTCCACAGATAAGAACAATGGATTATAATTCCTCTCACAAAAGATAAAAAAGCGGCCTTGTCTTTTTAGCCCAAATCAAGGTTAGGGTAGGTCTGCGCTTCACTATTGATGAGATTGATCTTAAATTAAACTGTGAGACTTAAGCACTTGCAGCGAATCTGAATGTGTGGGCTCGCATTTCAATGTGTGCAGTTCCCCTTATGCGGCTTTGAAGCTGCACGCCTTTCTAATAACAACATCACAGCCATTTTTTAAGTATCTGCTTTTCAGTTTTTTTTTTGGTTTTTTTTATGCATTCGATTTGGACGACTGTATTTAACGGGTGTGAAATAAAGAACTGTAATCTGTGAGAGGCCAAACATAAGGTTACTGTAGTAATGATTGTTTTTGCGTTCAAAGAGCTTTCTAGAGCGTTTGTCGCCGCAATTACAATTATGAAAAATCTTACGAGCCAGAACGATATCGTCCTCTCTCTTGATTTCTCCTGAAAATATCTTTATTCCCTAGTGTCTAAAATGTAATAAATAAAGGAAAGGATGGATACATAGATAAAAAATAGAAAGATGGTGTTTTCTGTCCACATGTTTCGAATGATTTAGTTCCTAAGTGACTTATATATTGGACAGAATTTATCAAATTTGTCAATTACTCAAAAATAGCATCACGTCCATCAGAACTTGGACCAAAACATAAATTCCAGTCCATTTCAGTCCCACCTAATGCATTTCTATCGTTCCAAATCTTTATTTCCTTTTCTGGGAGGAGACACTAACTCAAACACTAATCTCTAGTCTTGCACATGCAGCCCACAGGACATCATGTGTGAGGTGGTTATTCCGATGTGCGAAAGACACACATCAGAACAAGTCTGTGCAAAAATATAGCTTTTTTTTTTCACGTAATCATTGGTGTTATTATTGGTCTGGGGTCTTCAATCCAATTTCCCTGTGAGCTACTTTTACAAAATAAAAACATCCGAGAGCTATTATGCTTCGAGATTACTTGACTAATGTAACTTAGGTGGATTACTCTCTGAACTGTTAGTAGCCAAGATAATATTTCAACACAAAGAAAGAAATGAATTGGTATAAATTGGTTTTCCTCCTAAAACTTTACCTGAATGTTTGCTGATTTCGTTTAAAATGTCAATTGCCATTAGGCACACAATGAGAAAAGGCAAAAATGTGACTCATGAGGCCTATGTCGAAATGTTGAAAGCCTTTGGGCTGAAAAGCACTGGAGATCTACTGGCAACTCCAGAGCTACAGGGTGGAGTTTGCTGATATACAGGTGAAACTCAGAAAAGTAGAATATCGTTAAAAAGTGCATTCATTTCTGTTATTCAACTAATTATGATAGACTCATTACACGCAAAGTGAGATATGTATAGCCTTTATTTGTTATCATTTTGATGATTATGGCTCAGCTTGTAAAAAAAACCCAAATTAAAAATCTTATAAAATTAGAATATTTTGAAAATGGACTGTAAGCCATAATCATCAAAATTATGAAAAATTAACAAATAAAGGCTTGACATGTGTCACTTTGAGTTGAACTACAGAAATAAATGAACTTTTAACAATATTCAAATTTTCCCAAAAGTTTTATAATGTATAAATTATGTAATATCATCTGGATAACACATGTTGATGGAATTGCACTAAACATCACTTACATGAAAAACAACTAGACATGTTATAAGTGCAAGGGGGAATATTGTGCTACGTTGATCCTAATTACTTACTAAGGCTTGGAGCTTTGACGTATTTGGCATGAGCAGGGAGAGCTGGTTTCATTCAGCTCAGCATGTACTGCATGCACATTGTTTCTCCCTGTAGTGAGGCTGCAAACCAACCACACCTGCAGCATCAGAGGGCGGGAATGCCCATCAACCGCCCACCTACACTTATACTGTATTTGATATGTAATAAAGTAGTGAGTGATTCAAGCTGTACTTATAGATTCATATGATATGAGCTTGATATGAATATAAGTGATGTATAAGAGTATCTTGAAGTGGTAAAAGTGCATTCTGAATTAAACATAGACATGTTAAATATTAATCTATGAAATATCCCCTTACATCAAGCCTTCATCTTGGAATATTCCCCAAATCACAACTTAATACATTAATTTTGGTCCAGTCTAACATGGACAAATGGGTGTATGAGGAAGAACATCTAATGTAAAAAATAAAATAAATACATTATAATAATAATAATAAAAGTTAACAAATTGCTGTGAGGAGAAAAAAAATGCCTTAATTGATTTAAAAGGGATAATTATATATAACATTATAATATACAAAGATTGACTATAACTTTAGGACCTACAATAATAAAAATGGCTTGCACTGTCTTTGAACGCTTGTCAAGCCAATCACAGCTCTACACTGTAGTCATTATTCATTCGCCCCACAGTTGGTCATAGTAAGCTACCGTTGTAGCTTGCATTGCCACAGCTGCCCTGGGATAGGCCGAGGCTTTTAATCTGTGCTTTTGACCCGCCAACTATTCACTCACTCACACACACACACGCCACATTCACACAGGCAAGGCAGGTCAAGGGTCTTGCTCATGGACACAACAACACGTTATACTAGCTAGAGACGGTTTTCAAACAGAGATGCTATTGAGGATATTAAGAATGTATCCAGGATATTTGAGTAGCAATTGGATGAGATGAGATTTTAACACAAACACAAAAAGTCATTAAAAAAGTTATGTCCCTTTATATTTAACTATTTTTTGGCAGATTGTGCTAAATATGTTGATGAATCAATTATTGTCATAGTGTCATTGATTCATTGAAGACATTTTATTCTTAGTGACTTCCCACTGCAATTCAGTTGAGTCTACAGTACATCCTGAAGTTATTCATACCCAAGCTGAATGAATAAATCTGCACTACTACACGGATGTAACATAGTTAAAATAGTCTTTAAAGCATATAGGGATAATTGCTTCTTTTATACGCCATTGACAGTTCAAACTATGTTAATGGTTCTCTCACAAGAGTTTGACGTTTAACTGTTCCTTTATCTGGTGCACAAATGGAACTCGGGCTTACGCTCTTCTAATTATGAAATGGCCAAGGTCCTTTTCTGAACTGACATGCCAACATAAATCCTTCCTCGCACCTGATTGGATAAAGCATGACTCATTGGATGTCTTTGGTCCAAGATGGCAAAACCTTGGCTGTAAAGATAAAAAGCTATTGAGTTTTGGCTTTATTAGAAAGTAATAACTCAGGCCAAATATTGTAGACTGAATATTGATTGCACAGCTCTCTCTCTGATTTATGTGATATACGCAGTTATATGGCTCTCTATCCCAGCATTGGTGGAGTTAATTCTAGCCTTTTTTTATGGGATGACTGTATAGACCAGTGTTCCCCTATCACGGGTATGGGGACCCTGGCTACTAGGATTTATTTCAGATCGAAAAAGAAGAGATTATTGACTATGTTTCACTGTAGAAGGTTTGAATTTGAGATTAATATATATTTATTTTGAACACAACATACACTTAAATACAAATAAATCAGAGTTTCATTTATCACTTTCATAATGGTTGCAGCATCCTCTAAAACTGGGGGGACTCATAGTGTGAATGAAAAACTCAGTGGGTTGGGAATCTTTGTAGAAGACTGTTTCGTAAGCATTGTCTGGTAACCTCATCTTCTCTAATAGCTCTGCTATTGTTAAGCCCTCTGTCATATCTTATTTACTGCCTCCTGTATCTTGCTGGTGCGGAATATCAATGAGGGGTTTCAACATGGGCTGCAATACTTTCATACATATTCCTGTTGTAATGGGTTTTCATAAATAACTGAGAGACAACGCCAGACTTTGAAACGACACGATAACACTGAGCTGGCCCATGTCATCCCAGCTCTAGGCTCATAGTTTTATGTGTCTTTATGGACGATGTGAGGTAGAGGATGACGTCACTGAAGGCAGCCATCTTGGTGCCGTCAGCAATCATTGCAATACTTACAAAACTAAAAACAAACAAAAAAACATTGTTGAAGAGGAGTTAGTGGAGGTGGAAAATCGTATTAACTCCGGGCGGCTCCCTTTGTACTGCCCACTTTCAAGTATCAGCGCCACAGGTAGGCTTCAGAGTTTTTTACAAACGCTATTAGACCAGAACAGATTTTTATGGCACATAACACATTGGCATGTGCAAAAGGTCATGGATATAAATTGTGTGAGATTTTGTAATATCTGAGCTTATAGCAGGATTTCAGTCACACAGAAGGCAACAATTTGAAGAATGTTTTGCAGTTGGCAAGAAACACAGAAGCAGAATAATTAGCAGACGTACCTTGAATTCCTCCAAAATCTTGTGTGTTTTCCCTCGATACTCGCAAAAGTTTTTTACTTCTTTGCACTCGGGGCAGCAGCCATTGTGCTCCACTTTGGTGCACTTGGGGTGTAGTTTTGGGCACTCGGGCTGGTCACACACAGGTCCGTCCTCCGTGCAGACGCACGGACAGTTCGAGTGTCCCGGGTAGAAGCGCTCTCCCAGTTTGTACACAAACCCGCTGTCGTCCACGCACCCCTTCCCGCGATAGTCATCAAACACCATATCGACGCCCTGGTGCTCCGCCTCGTCCGCCACGTAGTCCTCTGAGGGGGTTCCCACTGAGGCCGGGGCCACAGCTGCGCTCAGGACCAGCACGAGCATCACAGCGGCCCATAAGCGCACGCGCAGGGGCAGGGGAGGGCCCATGCTTAGCGAAACTGACATCCACATTCAGTGCGAGCGTGTTCGTGGCATCCCTTCAATCTCGCGGTGTCCGCTTCAGATCCGCTCCGCACTGCGCTGACATCAGCGTCACTCCAGAGTTACGGGCTGCGGCGGGAACAACAGAGAAGAAATGTGCACCCTCGTCACTACACCTGCTTACACATGCAACACCTAGCCCCTACTCTCTGTAGTTCACTAACCTAGTCTTTACACCCCCTATACGTGTTAAATACAATGATTGCATGATTATATTAATGCACTATGCAGATCACAGGTCCAACACCGGAGCAGAACAGGTTAAATCATGCATTCAGAGAGTGTCTGGGTGGAGTGGGCTCATCATTGTATTCTGCTCCACATGCCTGCCAAAGCAAACCTCTGCTGTGGTTTGGCTCAACTACGGGGATACAACAGGTAGCCATTCTCCTGTAACCATTTGCTTTATATTCTGCCTGTGTTACTGACGAGACACTGGAACTGTTGGAATCTTGGCTAACAGCCTTCGCTGTTTAATGCGCAACGCTTCAAGACAAATACACGAGTCCTTACCGGGAACGAAAGCACAATAAATAACTGAATAAATGTTTACCTGGCCCTTGAAATCATTTACTTATTCATGAAGTGACGCTTCTACGTAATAACAATTTAAACTATTTATATGAGCACACTCACCGCACTACAACACGCTCCGATATGCACTTAACGTGACGCCACAAAGCCCAGCTCATAGAAAGAAACGCCGTTAGTTGTGTGTGCTGTTGAAACCTTTGGCAAACTTCACTTTTATCCACACGGGTAAATTCAGCACGATCCTCTGCGCGATATTCCTCCCAGTCGGTTGTAGCAAACGGGATTTGGAGCAATCAAACACATTTCCACATAAATCCAAATTAGATCTCACATGTCACCGACTAGCTTTTTTCGCAACAGTTTGGCGCACAAACCAGGACTTAAAACGGCAAAAAGCATATCAAATCCTCTGGCATTTCCTAAGCATCCGAAGTCTATTTCCCCAGTATTGCAGGTAGACATTTGAACGCAGGAGTGTCACTGTTGGCGTACAATCATTCCACATCCACTCATAAAAATGAAATATCCACGAGGTGGACAAAAAGCAAGGCGCCGAGGCAGTTTCAAATGGTTTTCCACGATTGAGGAGAAGAGCGAGACGGAGGAGAGAGCGCTCCGAGTTTCAGCACCTTGGAGAGCGACGACCCTCCTGCGTCCGGCACGGAGCGGAGCAGAGACTAGAGCGCCCCCCGCATCCCACTCGTCACCCACGGACACGACAGCAGCAGCAGCAGCAGCAGCGTTTCGAGCACGCACGGGTTAATCGCGACGAACGGGACCACGATTGAATATGTCGTTGTTTGTGAAGGAGCAGCTGGTAAACAGACACGGGTGTTCAGCGCGTGCGAGTCGATCTGACCTGCAGCGTTTGCCACAGCAGCGTGTAGCGGCGGGTGTGCGCGCGTGAACGCACCCCCGCCACTCAACATGCACAACAGGAGCAAAGCGTTCTGTTTGTTTGGCTGTTTTGTGTTTTTATTGTTATTATTTTTATTCCTGAGAGTGGCGGTGGTTGTTCTAATAGATAAAGTCCGACTGCCACCACGGTTTGAGGACCATTGAAAAGGGCTAATGAACAAAATTGATTCAAATGTAGTTCTGACACAAGTACTACTCCTACTGCTATGTTTATGTTATCAAAACATCTTTATCTAAAAAAATAAATAAGTGAAACATGAAGCAGATAGGCTATTAACAGATTTTTCATTACGTAACATAGCCTATTAAATCCGATGCAACTTACATCCCACAATCAACATCAGTGGCCAATAAAAATCAAGATAATTTGGAAGAGAAATACCAACATACAGATAATCGGAGAGGAGATTCTAACACAAAATGCTCACATGGCACAAGCTCCTAATCATAAACCTTGAGCATGTTAAATTGACTGTTGCTCTTTCTTTTACCCCCGGGCCCACCTCAAACACGACGGCCACATTCATTTAGCCTATCTTATGCAAAGATGTGTGACCCAAAAGATCATCAATTCATTAGTCATTGCTAAGTGAAATCGCACTCATCTTTTAAACTGTGATCTTCTGACCCGCCCTGTTCCAATGGATGTGGAGCAGCATGGCTTTAATGTGAGCAATGATTAAAAGCTGCTGTTGAATGTAATGGTAGGGCTCTGTCTGAACACCTGTCACTCCCCAGGGTGAACTAGACCTGAGTGGGACAATCTGCTGCGCGCCGCACAAGGTCAGAGCCACCACTGCCTCATTAACTCAGTGAACTTAAAGACACAATGGGACTCCTATTACCTGAAGAGATGATAACTTTTAAAACTATTCTGCAACACATGGCAAACTCATCAGAAATGGTGCAGCCACCATACTGACCCATAAAGTCTCAGATCAGTGGCAACAGTTTTATTGAAGCTGCAATTTAATGTTGGAAATCTTTGAAAATATTGCACTTCGTGGTGTTACATAGTTTCTCAGTTAAAACAAAAAAGGTTTTAATATATGGATTTAGGCTATTTGTGCCTTTGAAATAAAACGTTTCACAAATTCAGCTATTTCTGATTGTGCTGTCATTTGGATTTTACTCAAGATCGCCAGTTCTCCATTGGATTTCCCTGAGCCTGATGTGTCTACTGTAACCACTAGGGGGCACAGCCAGGGCTGTTTAGCTCCATGGCTCGCGCACACGATGATTTCAACACGTGGCCATGAAAAGTTGCTTACAGTTGCCCGTGGGATTCCGTCTTGTCCAGGTAAAGGCATTCACAATTTAGTACAGTGGTGTTTAATTACATTTAATTCACAATAAAGCATGATTGTTTCATGAAATTACAGCATTATTTCTGTAGCCTACTAGTGTAGACTGCTGTACAGGGAAAACGTTGTTTGCTACCTTGTTTAGCACAGGACAATATGGGTGGGATTACTTTATAAAAGTAATCAAACGACTGTTTACTTAGTCCTTAAAAAGTAATCTGGTTACTTCTTTGATTACTTTATTTAAATAATTACTGACGTGTCAGGAAACAACAATCTTCCAGTTTATGCATCTGTACTGCCAGTGTTTTTCCACTGTTGAGAACTTATTATCATAACCGACAATGGACCAGGATATTTTTTTTTCTTTGGAGGATATAAGAGATAAATCATGACCTTATTTCCAACCAGACTTTATAGTAAAAGTTACATTTGTGGAGTTTAGTCATGCTATGTTATAAAACATTAGGCGAGGCAAGGCAAGGCAGGTTAATTTGTAGAGCATAATTCATACACAGGGCAATTCAAAGTGCTTTCACAGTTGCATAAAATTACAAGAAAACAGATCAAATCAATCATTAAAACATCAACATAAAAATGTTGGATTTGAACATTGTCAGAGTTGAGGCCTGTCTCACATCCTCATGAAGACTGTTCCAGATTTTAGCTGCATGAAACTGAAACGCAGCCTCACCGTGTTTATTATTGACTCTGGGAACCACCAGGAGACCCCTCCCTGAAGTTCTCAGGGCCCGAGATGGTTCATACGGCTCTAACATGTCAGAGATGGACTTTGGTGCTAAACCATGAAAAGACTTGTACACAAGCAGAGCTGTTTTAAATCCTATTCTCTGAGTGACAGGAAGCCAGTGCAGGGACCGGAGCACTGGACTAATATGGTCGTATTTAGTTTTGCATGTTATGTGTCATTAGTCACATATTTCTATTTCTATTTCTATTATTGCACAACCACTCCAACTCATATTTCTGTAGTAAAAGTATAGTAGTAGTAGTAGTAGTAGTGGTGGTACTACTAGCAGTAGTTTTTCTTTTCTCTCTGGGCTCTTGTCTAAAAACAAAATAAAATCTGTCCATCGATGTCTGGTTGTTAGTGCTCCCATCACTCAGCTTATGTCAGACCCCAAGTCGATGGTATTGACAGGGATCATGAGGAGGTTAGTTTCAGGCGGCAGCTGTTTGAAATTCAGGGGAAGCTGCATTCACAACAAAACCTGTGGCAGTCCTTAGATTTATCAAACTTAGGGTAGCACTCACAAAGTGTATAATTACTGTGTCAGTGGAACAGTAGGAGCAGGCTGAGTGAGTGCACGGCTACTTGTCAGATCTGACTTTAAGAGACAATATTAAAGAAGCCACTTATTAGATTTACCAAAGCTGGGGAAAACAACAGGTGTCTTAATTTGCTGTTGTTTCGAAACAAATATTATTCAGGTAGAGATGAAATAAACCATAAAATTGTGCGCAGGGTAGCACGGTGACACAGCAGTTAGTGCTCTGGCCTCACAGCTAGAAGGTCCTGGGTTTGATATCCCAGCCGGACGGGGCTTTTTTGTGCAGAGTTTGCATTTTCTCCCTGTGCCTTTCCACCGGCTGCTCACCACTAAAAAGATGTTCAATAGACCAGGGTGAATGAGAGTGAGTTCGAGAGTGCAAGTGTGGGACGATGGATGCAAATGAGGTGTGACGTCTTAGCATGAGACCCATGTGTGTTCACTGCCCCACCAACTAAAATAAAAAATGGGTGGGAAATCAAACAGTAAAAATTTGGAGTGCCGAGGCATAGTCAGAGAAACGTTTACATTAGTAGAACTTTTGTATCAATAAAAAGAGCATTTTGTCGCCATAACAGATACTAAACGCATGTCATTGTGTTTGTTATAGTTTCACAAAGGAAGTGCTATAATGAAGTAGTGGTAATAATCACCTCGACCATTTTGGTGGCAGAAAGTAATTATTTCTTCCTTGGCTTATAAACCCACACACTACTACTGGTACTTGCTATTCATTGCTTCTACATTGTAACCTAACCTCTTCAGACATTAGCCCAAGCTCTTCGTCCACGCTCCGCTCATGTTTTCCTTACAAAACCGTGCATACATTACGAGTCGCTAGATGAAAATATCTCCTCTCCGCAGACCTCGAATAAATCATGCATCCCTGGACCATCGCACCCCTGTGTGCTCAAATGTGCGCTGCAAACCGTCTGCCCACATACCATCCCCCTCTTCAGTGAAGCGTCTTGGCTGTTGACCTGGTTACAAAGGGGGGAAAAAAGCCGGTTTGCATAGCCTCTTGTCTCTCGATCTTACACCACTCCAGGCTCCAGAACAAGTATATATCATTTATTAAATCTGACATTGCACTTGAGTATAAATGCGGGATCTTAATGTGAGATGTGTTGTCTCCAACCGCCAGGCCTGCTACTCCGGCACGCCATGGTCCATTAGGCCTTCACTCTGGCTCGCGAAAAACACAGGGCAGGATGATGGGGAAAACAGCGGTGCGCAGGACACCCACTATTCGCGCAATATATACCTGCATTTAGGAAGCAGCCTCGTGACGTTCTGCTGAGGTGTTTATTTTTATTTCAGTCGTTCAGCGCAAGTTTAATCCCAATTACCCGAATGTGGCGGACTGAATACAGAGGTATGAGTCATCAAAGTCCCCCAACCCAAAACAGGGCTAAATATTCCTAAAGCAAACATACATAGCGTTATTGCCACTTGGGAAGAAATTCAAAAACTGGTAAAGGTTTGTGAACTCCTTATTGCTTTTTACCCGAGCATATGAAAACTGAAAGTATTTTATCTGCACTCTTGCCTTTTACTGTAATTGATTAATTTTTATGTTTTAATGATTGATTTGATCTGTTTTCTTGTAATTTTATGCAACTGTGAAGCACTTTGAATTGCCTTGTGTATGAATTGTGCTCTACAAATAAACTTGCCTTGCCTTGCCTTATTAAAAGGAACAATCACTGATTTCACCAAACGGTTCAACGGTAATTGAGTTGCAAAAACTTTTCCCCCACAGAAATTAGGTCCTTAGCTTTCTGTTGGAGTCTACGTGTTGGTTTCCGCTGAAGAATGGGTCAAATGCAGAGAACAAATTTCGAAATTTTCCAATGACTTGTCTAACATTAACATTCTGGCAAAATACTAAAACTATACTTAAACTTACTGGGAATGTTGGTGAGAGAAGAATTGTCAGAGTAGAGTAGAGTAGAGTAGAGATCCTTTCTTAAGTCTTTGGCCTGTGCACTTTACCCTCTGTATTGATTATTTTGTTGGTTGTCAGAGAGGTCGTAGAGGATGTAGGTGTAGAATGGTAGCCATGTCTCTCCGCCCCAGGGTTAACCGAACAAAACTTGAGTGAAGCACATAATAGTACACTACATTTACCTTTAATCAGTGGGTATCTTTTCCTTTTAAATTCTTTTTGTATTTGTTCATATGAGCACAAAATAGAGTATACTTCTGAGGGCACTCTTGTGAGAATCTGCTGAGGTGTTTATTTACATCTCTGTTACATTTGCTGCAAGTCAAACAAACCCCAAGCTCACTGCCTCAATCAGCTAATGGAAAACTCCGCTCTCCTCTTACCAGACATCCTGACATCGTTCTACTACCTCCCGGCAGCTACACATTCACTACAGGAGAGCGGCGTACAGAGCGTTATAATGGTTTCACCATTAGGGCTACATTTATAGGCTGCTAGCAGGTCCCAGACATTGTGCTCGGTCACAGCTATTCACGCTACTTTATTAACCTGGATGCAGGAGGGAGAGAGGGAGAGAGAGGAGTAAGGATAGGACACAGATAGTGGGAAGGAGTTTGGGGGCTTCAGGTGAATGGAGACTTTTCGTACAAGTGCAACATAAATCCAGTTCTTGTAAGATGGGAGCTCTGACTAAGAAGCGATGGACAGAACTTCTCAAGCAGGAATTTTATATTAAACAAAGCATTATGGCTCACACTGTAAGGGTTCTACTTTGTGGGCGACAGTGGTGCAGATAGTAGAGTGGGTCATATAAGTTAAGACCATTTATTTACCATTTCTATAACCAAGTGCTAAAATGATCACAATGACATTCCAGCGTGTGCTGCAACGTGTGTAGCAGGAACCTGTAAACACAAAACATTTATTTGTTGATGTTTTTCCCCTCTTTTTTCCCCCCCACAGTGAGCCATGCACTGATTCCTCCATTAGACAGGATGCTCTGGGCTGTTTTCGACCTGTACAGTCTTTGTGACCCTGTTAAGAGCTTACCATTCCACTGGCATCGCACTGGGAAATACTGTCAGGGACAAGATGCGGATGGTGAGTACGTCTGGTCTGTCATCATGATTAGAAACCACTACTTCAAGAAGAGTTTAAGTGTGTATCAGGACGTGGGAAATTGGGATTCAAACTATACTAACTGGATCATCATACACATTATTGTATTCACACCATTGACTTTTTCATGTTGTCTATGAGAAAACCCCTTCTGTTTTGCCTGTGTCATATTGTATGCATATAGATAGTTTTATTCCAAACAGAACCCTCAACGTTCTGGACTGAAATCATTTAATACCAATACAGACATGCCACTCGTGGTCATTGTTGTTGCTGTGCTGGGACATCACTCGCATACCACCTCATGCATGCTGGATCTCATCTTATTTATTTATATATATATATTTTTTTTATTAGAAAAAGATTTATTTCATATCAATACAGGTACATTAAAATTATACAAATGACCCACAACCCAACCATCCGCGCCTACCCCACCTAAGCCATCCACCCACCCCTCCCGTACACACCCTCAACCTCAACAAACAGTCCATGTCATAAATATTGAGACTGGCCATCATCGAGTTCAATTCCATCAAAACAAACAAAGAAACAAACGAACAAACAAGAAAACAGGCAAACAGACAAACAGACAGACAGAAAAAACAGACACACAGACAAGACAAGCGAATCTCATTATATCTCAAAAGCTGAGCAGAGATGGGCAAATAATGTGTGATGCCTCCTTTCAGTCAGTCTACCCTAAGGTCAGCTGTGGCAACATGTAGCTTACATGTCCGAGTATGGATTCAGTGGAAATTTGCCCCTGTAAAGTGCTTTGAGTGAAATGAAATGATCCTTCTCTTTCCTTCTCTATTACTCAAACTTAGTGTAAGGCCCACCTAATGGACCGCTTGGATTTTCAAAATATACTCTAATCTCGATAAAACATGGCCAGACTGACTGTCAATTCAACTCAATTCTTGAAGACTTTTACATTTTTCACAGCAACATACTATGAGGTAAACCATCAATAATATGTTTAATTCATAGAAGACTGAACAACCTTCTGCATTATTGCATTAGATGGATTATTCTTCAGAGTCCAACCGGGAGCTTTTTTTGGTATGTTCTATTTGGTGTGTGGTTTTTTAAGTGTTTCAATTCAAGTCTTCCTGTCACATTTCTTCACACTATTTCTCCCCCCCCTCCCATCTACTCTTCCCTGGGGTCCTATAAGCCACAGCCTGTATTACATGGCCCACGATTCGGACATTCAAATCGCCTTTGTGGAGCAAGGGACTGGAAATTCATTGGCTTTTTGGGAGGAGCCAGTTTAATGGCAAATCGTAAATAGTCGGGCTGGGAATCACAGGGTACTACAGAATTCTGTACGCCATGCACGACAGTGAACCCCATTTCCAGCTGTAAATAACTGTCCTGTTAATTAAAATCTGCAGGCACAAAAAAAAAATAATAATGAAAAAATATAGTTTATCAAAGCCGTAATAAATGGGCCAGGAATATGTGGATTCTCTCCTGTATGTTTTGAGTGCATTCTGCCATGTTCCACCGTGCTGGAGTGTCTCCTGCTCCCAGAGGGCACCTGTAATGGCAGACCGATGCTTGTGTCTCTAAAGGGTGATGTGATGGTGCTAAAGCCGCTGCAGGGAGGCTCTAAGCACTCAGCCTGTGTCACGCTGAGGTTGGTCGCTTCTTAATGACTGCTACTTTAGACATGCAAATAGAGCTGAAGTCGAGAGAAGGCCCCGAAGGAACACTTTGGCATGTGAGCTGAATTTTGAAGTAAAGTATGTTACAGCTTAAAGTCTGAAGAGATGTATGAAGGAAGCAATTTGTTACCCAGATTCTGTGCTGTCACCTTTTTCATTTTCTCTCTTGTGTAGCTCTCATGACACATTAGCCCGTCACATGTCTAGTTGCTATCTCGTCACACAAACTATTTAAGTATTTGAGAAATTGCCCAATGAATTCACTGGCAATATTCATCTGCAATTACTCATTGAGAGGTGAACTTAAGGTGCTTTCTCTGCAGTTCAAGCTGAATTAGAGTCCTGCTTTAAAAATGATGCAATGTCTGTAACGAGGAGAATATTTCTGCGGGCACCTTCTGCATATTATAATTTAAGTTGTGTGGATCCCTATTTCTTTTAGCTAGACTAGTGAAAAAGTGAGTAGTAGTAGATTATGTTAGACCCTAAACAATAATGGCCTTGGTGCTTTTATTAGGCTATTATGATTCTATAAACTTATGATGGTGAATGTTTGTGAAGGTTCCCAGGCATTAGGTTGCTGAAAAAAAATGGTGTACTGTGTTTGAAAAACTTTAAAACTTTAAATATTATGAACACTAAGGGAAGTGATTTTATTCGTACTGTATGATTTGTGTAATTGTAATTTCATCAATTCCAATCCACGAAACAATGGGTCACATGGTTGTACACAATTTGGCCCCGGCCTTGTGTTTCTAAACGCAGACTATATAGACTTTTGTGCTGACTGCGGGCACTATGTGGTCCCTTCCCAAGGCAGTCCGGCCCCGTGCTCTTCAATACTGGTGCGAGAGTGGGATATATTTGGTATATCTGTGACACATACAGTGTTTAACTCACAAAGGCAGAAGTAGTTTGTAGTTTGTCCTGCAATGTGTGAGGCTGTAAAGAAGGCGAGAGCAAAGAGGCCCGTTATTTTATTGTCAAAACTTGAATATGTACACTCACAATATCCGTGTGTCTGCAGCATGGACGTATAAGCACTAAATGATAGCGTTATGGCAGGCAAAAAGCAAATGAACTGAGCAATACATACCTTGATGCTGTAACAGTTGCTGCATTTTTTGCCTTGGAAAAATAATAACAACAGTGATTGGCAGAATAGCTACGGACTACATTTTAGGATTTGCCTGAAAACGGATCAAAAGCAGACACACAAAAAAAGAATGATAAAATTAACAATTGAATGGAATTTGTTTTTCAAATCTCATCCTGGCTCCAACACAATACCTATAATTATTTGATTGCTGTGTTCTTTCAAATATTCATGGCTGTCCAGTGCGGCAATTGTTAGAACCACCTAATGCTGCACAAGGAAACAAGATTGTTACAAAGTAGGGGTTTTGGTCGTCAGCTTTATTTTTAGATGCCTGTACCAGATGCCAATGAAAACGTATGTTCCAAGCACATTATGATTTGTAGAATAAGACTGCTTTCAACACAGGTCTACTGTAAAGAAGCTTTAACAAGTGCATAATCCCCACTCAGTGTACAAGTAAGCAGCATAACAGTGCAATCTATCACATCTGTACAATCATACTAGAAGGCACACATTTCACTGTAGTTTGCAATAATTCATATCTGCATGCAGTATCGTGCTCGTACTAGACCAGACCATCCACAGCCTGTGAATATATTTTTTCCTGAATAATATTTTCTATGCAAATGGCTTGTATTAGGTGGAACATCTGCTTGTTGCTTCATAATTAGCTGATGGCATGCGGCAACGGTGTCTCCCGCATCTCCATCTTCCGCCTGACCATTTCTCGTGGGTTTGCCCGCCTCTGCCAGAATCAAACCCTGCGCACCGCGGGGATTTAGATCTCTTCAATCTCCCTCTCTGCTCATCGCCGCCCCTCTGTTTGTGTCTGCCTTTCCACTAGTGATTCAGGAAGCGTCGAAGTGGGAATAGTTAGTCACAAGGTGCAGACACTCGGGCTACAGATGGCAGAAAGTGGGTTTGTGCACTGTACTAATAAGACCAGGTGTTTCGCCACAAGAGACGGCGCATTTTAAACAGCCTCGCAAATCCGATCCATTTAACAGGTAAGAGCACGTAAGGAGCACCCACCCAAGCATCTGTCGTCATTTCAATATGCGTGTCCTCAGCCATTTATGAAATCGCACGTTACACACACACGCGCTCGTATAGGAATCCAGTGATTTCCCAGCCTGTTGACTAATTGTTTAGCGAGGAGAGCGCTGACAAGAGTGTGACGAATAGATTTTCCCCAGGCTCTGCCTATTCTATTTACATAATGAACAGGGTCAATAGGCTCCCTGATTTATTTGTTGTTGTACCAGTGGAGTCAATGGTGGACAAGTCCTCGCCGTGAGCCGTCATGTAATGTACCCAACATGAGACAACGAGACGCTGTCATTACGGTGCACTGTTGCTTGTGCTTGTTAGCAGCATTGACTCATTGTGGGGCTGTAAAAATAGCTAACAGCCTGAGTCGGAGAGACATTACCGGAGATGCTATTACCACCCGACCTGGAAATGTTCAAGAGCAACAAGTGGAGCCTGATTTTTCGCCTGGAGAATATATTTACTCAGTCATATCAAAAAGTTGTTTTTCTATAACTTATTTGCCCAAGCATTTTTACATTAATATGTTGTACAATTTGTAATTACTCTTTGAAATATGGGGTTGATCCGTTATTAGCCTTGTGAGTCAGACGACACGCTTGGCCAGGTCTTTACAGAGATGTGCACAGTCTGGTGGTCGGCGTTATCTCCGTGAATTCAGAGGAACGCATGGTGCGACATGGCAGCGCACCGTGTGTGAAAATGTAAAATTTCTTCTGCCAAATCAACAGGCAAATTATACACTATTTGAAATACAGGTGAGAGAAGTTGCAAAGTTTGTTCTGAATGATATGTTATTTGAGAGTCTTCTATATTCGAGTGCTACTCGCACTAATGAAACATGAACTAAGAAACATATAGTAACATAAAATCACCACAGGTAAACTGGAATAAGTTATAGATTAAAGTTAAGAATGAGAATAAACTGGATGACCTAAAAAAGGGACAAGTCTATGCCATAGCTAAACCAAGACTTGAAACATTGATGACTGAGCCAGTAATAATCATGATACCCACACTTTGGTTTAAATTCTGCAGTAGACTCTCATTCAGGGTTTGGGTCACATGACTTATTGATCAATTTGGTTTATGAGTATAGACAAGATTAGGGGTGGGCGATATGACGATATTAGACCGTCTTACGATCTCCAGAGCTGATGATTTGTCTTTTTTGTAGGATCGTTTTATCACGATTCAAAGCACTTCTGCACAGTTGACTCTTTTCACTGTCAGAGAAGCAAACCCAAGCCGCAAACTTTCTGCTACGAAATGTCGGAGGCTAATGTGAGCATTTGGCAGCGAGCCGCTCCTCTCCAGCGCGCATACACGACCAGACTTCTCAATCTAGAGCTTTAAACCCAGCGTTCTGTCTCTATTTCAGCTGTATTTTTGCCAGTGTCTTTCCCCCCTAACACCACTGCTCTGTGTAGATCGCTGCGTGTGTTTGTTTATTTACCTGGCGACACATGTGCGAAGAAGCGAGTGTGTCCTTCGTCCCTACAGTTCTGTCAGGCACCGCATCCTTCTCATTTGTTTAATTTAAATCCTGGGCCGTGCTCACAAATGCGCTGTTTATCCATGTCTTTATAAATATACAGTAAGACTTGTCCAACTTTGGTGAATTACTTGGGCACGCAATAACTTATGGTAACGAACTGCTTCCGGCTTTCCTTTTACACAATAAAAGACACAGTATGTTATCGCTTTAGTATGACTCTTATTGTGAAAGAGTCAGACAGCAACAGAGCGCTTGCAACTTGACGACATGAGAGAGACGTCTCAGAAAAGATGCCAAACAGCAACAGACACGAACAACAAGCCTTTACCAAACGTTGTGTTACTATTTTACTTTTATTTTCTCGAGTTTTATTGTTTTTTTAATGTATAGAGTTAGTTCTAAGTCTACTTTTGTCGTACCCCTAGACAAGATTGAAAGAATCCTTCCTACTTCAGGACCATTTAACACTCAAATAGCCCATTATATACTCTACCCAATTCCAAACCAGGTGCTGGAAGAGCTGTAGAATGATTGGTAGACCTGACACTTAAAAAGCCCCATGATGATAATTGAGATTGCTCCAAAGTTGAGATTGCGATTCAGATTAAAGGTGCATGGCGTCTTTACTTTTGATCACGGTGGTCTCTACGACACTCCAGGGTCAATTGTTTTCTAGGTTTTCTGGTGAGACATAAAAAGTTGCACAATGCACCTTTAATGTTTGATTTATTACACAGCGCTATTTAATTGTATATTACAATTTCCCTCTCTTATCCCAGTTCCGGCAGGTCATATAAACGTACACTTTAGACTTTCTTACTTGATATATAGCATCTTCTGTCCCTTAATCTGTCCTTTATAAAATATCAGCTGGTTTAAGTGGAGTTGGGACCTGTTTCCCTTTGATGGACCTATTTTGCTTTGATGTGAACTTTGAATGATCGGCCTTGCCCAGAATCAATACCTTAAACAAACTTAAGAATTTTGTGTCTGTCTGGGCATCCAGCTAATAGTGATGTGTATCTAATGGTCAGGCTTTATAGAGCAGAAAGGAGCTGAGAATGAATGACCTCATTTTGTCAAAAGCAATTTTGCTTCATAAAATTTGAAACGCCATTCTAATTCTTTCCACATAAACTACAAACTATGCATATTTCAGTCCTATGATTAAGTTGATGTTTTATGGATTTATTTGTATCTGCATTTTTGTAATATTATGTAACTGCGAAGCACTTCATTTGTGTATAATTTTGTGCTCTACAATTAAACTTGCCTAGCCTTGCCTATTTGTTGAGGAAACTGAAAGGAAGCACATTTGATTTGGAAAGAAATCTTGGAATAAAAAATGAGTGTCCTGAGCAGACAGGATAGTAGAAGTAGTGCTCATGGCATTGTGTATAATTGAATAAGTTAGTAGTTGCTTAAGTGGGGAAAATTAATGGTGGTACTACTGTCATTTTCATTTTGTATATACATCGATTAGCCTGGCTAGCTCTGTGGCAATATCTTGTAGAGAATAAGAGTGACCATAATGGACTGCGTTTTTTGCCATGCTTCTTGATTTGAAAGTACAGATGTCTCCACTCATACCGAAGGAAATGAACATCACTTCAATCTGTCTGAAATGCACCTCAAAATCAAATCTCTATGGAGCAGTATCAGACTCCTACTCTGTAGAAACCATGAAGTACATAAACCAGATTAAAATTAGCAGTATACTGTACCTTTATGTGTTCAGTTAATTTAGAAAACATGATGATGGTTCTCTGCTAACTTAAAGCCATCCCATCTGGATCTGTAGCTCCTTCTCTCTCTCTCTCTCTCTCTCTCTCTCTCTCTCTCTCTCTCTCTCTCTCTCAAGCGCCATAAGCAGCAGCTCATTATGGCTTCAAGTGCTACGGTCTATTGTAACGCTGGGTAATGTTTCTCTTTGCAATAAACTGAATAATTCTTGGCAACTCTTGGTTGCTGCCCCAAGATGACAAGAATTGAAAACCTAAATGTCTTCTTGGGATAGACAGCAGAAGCCATTCGCATCACAATTACCCTACAAATTAATACTTAATTCCTATTTAGGCATTCAGCGGCTTTTGTGTTTGTTCAGAATAATGTGATGCAGGACCATTAACAAGGCTCTAATGTGAGGCCAGCCTGTGAATAGGGCCGCGCTGATATTTTGAAGTCTCCGAATATGAGTCTGCATGTTCTGAAAGCCAGAAGACCTGCTTAATGATCCACTCCTTTGGCACCACAATGAAATAAAAGGCTGCAGAGTGTACAATAAATGCACGTTGAGTATGTGAATCCGTGAGTGCCTTTCAGCATAAACATCTATGTTTGGTGTATGTTTTGTGCGAAATGTTGGGTTTTAAATTAAGATAATCCAGTTGGATTGATTTAATAACAATAATGATAATGGCTTACATGGGCGCCGATTTATGTTCTTCCCAGTGGGTGCCCAGTCACACAAAAAAATGTCGAGGTCGTGATTGAACCAGCGGTCTTGTGGTTGGGACCCCGGCCATATGCGCCCTGCGCTCTACCTATGGAGCTAAACAAACAGCCGCAAACGCACGTATCTCAGTTTTATGAACCAGCACCCACAGGATCGGCGCCTATGATGGCTTACACTTTACAAGCCTCCTTTACCAAGTTTCTCAAAACGCCACACTAATCCTTATTCGTCCACGCCATACTCAGTGGTGGTAAGCTACTATTGTAGTCACAACTGCCCCTGGGGTAGGCTGACTTAAGCAAGGCTACAAATCTGCGCCACCACCGTCGTGCTGCCTGTGATTTATTGGACTTATACTTAACCTACCTGGTCTTCATGGTTCAACTGAATCAGAGTTTGACACACTTTCATAATAGTCTTATATGACGCTCCAGAAGTCGCATTACAATTTTGTGTAATATTCATTAAGTCAGTCACTCCAGGGGGGGACTGGCCAAATGTCCATTCTGAAAGAGCAAAGAATTCACTTGAGGAAACTTCCGTGCTCATCCCAGTGTTTCTGTCCTGAAGCTAAACGGCTCACACTAAATACAAATTTAAATAGTGCCATGATTGTGAACGAGCCGCTTAAAAAAATAATGTATCTCTCTTTAGTATAAATCCTTATTAGTTGTTTAATTGTTGTGGTGTTGTTCTTTGATACTAGCCATTAACTCTGAGATAAAACGTCCTACCTCAATGAACACAGACGTTTCCTGCAGTCCAGTACAGTATTTACACCCAACGTAGTGTTTTTAACACATAACCAGGGACTTCCCATCAGTAACTCAATGTCTGTGATGTTTTCTTCAACTATTCGTGGATTTGTACAAGACAACGTTAATCTTTATTGGTAAAATAGCGAGAGAGGAGGAGCGTGACCTTCCATAGATCGCACTCGGAAGTAATGCGTCACTCGCGTGCATAGAGCGTATAGAAAGGCCTTACTGTCACCACAGCAGTCACTTAGCTGTGTCGTAGAATGATTTAGAGTAGACAAAAAGAGTAGCTTTCTAAGTTGATTGCGCCTGCTCATCTTAGAATTTCAGTGGCATGGAAAAACAGAAAACTCCTTTGAGACTACATAGACCATATGAGGGCATTGTACAACCATAATCTGCAGAAAACAGAGCGAGCCTTCGCAGCAAAAACACAAGCTTATCAACTCAACTGACAAGATGCAAGGCTTGGCTTCCTCTGGACAATCTCATAATGACGTCCGCTGGTTTACTGCCGCGTTTATTCACTATGACCTTCATTGGGACATTTTGTACATAAATTCAGTTCAACTCAAGGGCTATTTGTTCCATATATCTGATGTCCTCTTAGGAAAACCACTGACAATACAAGTGTGTATCTGCCTGGCCATTGCAATTCATTTGAAAGGAAAACATTTTTTCATAAAGATATTATGGAAATAGGACAGAGATGCAGATGTTCCATATGAATATGTAAAAGCTTGAATATAGTGAAGGCAATCTATTGTATAAAAGGCAGCCAATTCAAGGTACCCAATAGACTTTATAATAGCAGTGATGAAGTGGAGGACCAATAAACAGCCCTGAAATGGCCTCTTAATGGAATAACCACATGATGAATGCTCCCTCGGTAGTATTAATCATGTACTAGAGAACATAACTTCACGTAATGACAAAGTGTGTATTCCAAATATATGAAGTGACATTAATCTGGTGTTTAAACAACCTTATTGATTACTTAACAAGCAAAAAGTATTTATCTGTAAGGGAGGGGGTATGGTTGTAACTCACAAGAGAAGGTTTTTCCTGACTCATTATTGCTTCACAATTTATTTTTACTAAACCACAAAATAATGTTAAAATTAGATGACTAAACTGCATGTGGTCTGACTAATAGCTACAGATAATGACACTTAGGATGTGATTTCATCCTGACTCCAGCTCTGCTCACATATTTTGCTTCTTCCTCACATCTTTCCCACTGGTAACAATTAGTGTTACCAATCTTCTTGTCTATAACAGGGGTTTGGTATTTTGTTACTCAAGCAAATAATACTAAAGTAAACAATTGGCATTATTAGTGCAATGTTGTGTGTAAAATGAGAAACTTAACCCGGAGGCTATACTGTTACGGAACCAGGACTTGCATCTCGTCAAATAACTAAATTAAAACATCATCTAGACTATGACATAATAAATCATAACAACTTCCATAGTGCCAGTAGAAAATCCACATACCACAGAGCTTCATGCTTGGGAAGCACTGGTCTCTGATTTTCCGTGTTCTGTTGAGGGTGTTTTTGTACATGTGCAAGAATGTTAAGGTACGCATTAGGGGGAAGCCACCTTTTACATGGGAGCACAGCGGTTAGCGCTCGTGCTTCACAGCCAGAAGGTCCCGGGTTGGATTCCCACCTGGACCGGGCCTTTCTGTGTGGAGTTTGCGTGTTCTCCCAGTGTCTTAGTAGGTGTCCTCCGGGTACTCCGGTTTCCCTTACCGCTAAAAACATGTACAGTAGATCAGGATGAATGAGAGTGTGTTTGAGAGTGCGCATGGGGGACGACTGATGGAAATTAGCCCATGGGTACAATCCCAAGGCTTGTTTACATGCATGAGACCCATGTATGTTCATTAACTTTTTTTTAATGTGTGGGTGTGCAATGGATTCGGATGGGTAGGGAATGTGTGGAGTGTGTAGTGTGTTCACATATTGTTTGAGCACACCCTACGTTTGTTTAAATAATTGCTGCTTTGTTGAATGAGTGGAGTGTGATGGGTGGCTGGGTCTGGCCTGGCTGGGGACTGAGTGTGGAAATGAGTTTTGGCTTCAAACCTTGACTAAAAACTCAATACATTTTGACAAAAATACTTTTTAAATAAAAATCTGACAAAAAGTTATATTAATGCCCACCGTTATCCTTTCGATTCTACTGGTCTCACTTGCGTTTGTGTTCTTTTTTCATACGGCTCACGTTATTTCATGATATGAATAAAATAATTATTATTATTATGAAAATGGATGGATGGAAATTATCACGTTATTTCGTGATACAGATTGATTATGAAATGAAATAACATAATATTTATCACTAGTTGTGATGGTTGTGGGGCAGACACCGCATTCACTTCAGGTCCAGTAATGATTATACTGCCTGATTACTGACACTCAGTTTGCGTATGGATGAAATTATCCGGAAATAATGGGATACCAGCGAAAAATAGCACGTACGCAAGTGAGCCACACACACACACACGCGCACACACACACACGCACAAACACACGCGCACACACGCACAACAACAAACAACCCAAACAAAACAAAACAACAACCTTTTGTCTTGTGGGCTCATTATTCATAAATTATTGCCTAAAAGATTGTTTTGCCATATACCATGAATCAGGATGAAAATGCACTATACTGTATCTCAATTAATTACTGCATCACATTGCTTCCAGTGTGCACCCCGCAGAACCATCTGAATCCCCGGCTTTTTATTGAGCCAAACTAGAATACCCATGGGGCTTATTAATGGTAACTGTATCAGGGCTGCAGTCTTGTGGTTCTGTTGTGTGCACAAAGGCAGCAGTGTGGCAGCAGTAGTATATTGGCAATAGTCTGCTTGATAAAAATCACACACAAAACTCCATGAAATATTTAGACTTTAATCGATATCCCTTTGATAACAGGTTGCATTCACAATGTTCTAGATTGGATGTTATTATTTCAGATGTACCGCAAACATAAAATCCACATGTTGATCCTTATCATTAATGTTAGGTATTGAGCCCAAAAGTTTACCCTATTAGTGTTAGAGCGAAAGTATTGTGTTTTGGTAAATTGTTATTATTTTCAAATACATCTTGATCACTGTTGTTTGAAAATTCAATATTCGTTCATTGGCCAAGTTTCCCTTGGCTTAGTTTGATTTGATCATGGACGGCAATTGGCCTCTGTCCCTTTAACACCCTGCTAACCTCACACCCTAACAAAACAAACCTTGGACACTGCTCCTCTTGAACATCTGTCCTATGATCACATGGTTGGTGTTATTTTGTTGTAACAAAGTGTTAGTAACAATTTTGAAGGGGGTAAGCTCCAAAGCGGGAGCTGAGCTGGAGAGCCACATGAGCCCCAGTGTTTTTGATGAGGGAAGAACATTGTAATATGATAATATGGTAAAGCTCCAAAAAGTTAATTTTGTTGTAAACTAGTGAAAGTGAAAAGATAATGAAAAAAAATAAATCTCCTTTAATCTCCTATTGTGCTGTCAGAGAAGACATGGAACTCTATGCCAGTTTTTACTTCATGTGTATATAGACCTAGTAATTACACAGATATTTACAACAAACCATGTCAAAACATTGTACAATTTAAAATCATATTATACCATCAAATTCTGGCTGGTCTCCAACCTCAACTTTAAACTAAAGACTCTTTAGTTTGGGTTGTATGCAATTGATGTCAAGTGAATGTAACCTATTAGACTCATAGAATAGCCCTTTGCTTTCACACCAAAGGCTGGTTGCTGTGCTAAAAGTTTACATTAGTGTTTTAAAGATGTGCAGCAGTGGCTCGGGGCGGACCCCAGAGAGCTGCATGTGATGAGATAGGCTCTAGTTTGAATACGTGATCAAAGCCGTTACTGCAGGTCACTTTTCAGCAAACGCTTAGAAACTCTTTATATCTATACATGATGCATTTAGTATACAGGGATAGTAACAGAGCACATTCAGTGACACATAACCTCAGAAAACATTGTACAATGCTTAAACAAGCATTTGAATTGACAAAATACTTTGTTTTTACTAAACATTACATTGAGCTGTGCTCAACACTATCAGCATTGATTATTAGCTGCTCTGGTTACTGCTGGTTGGCTCAGTAATACTGAAGTATTTCTCGAGGTCGGTCTTGAATTATTTGAGAGATTTGCATACTGTTCTATTAAGAACACACAAGATAATCATAAACACTTGGAATTGGCTGAAGAGCTGCTATCTTTAGCTTTTTAATGTCTCAATTATACACATTATAAAGGTAATGCCAAGAGATACTTGGACACATTCAAGTAGAAATTATTTCTTTTTTTAAAGGATGTTGTTGCTCATCATTTACTGAACAGGAAAGGGGATGAAGAGCAGAGAGAGATATTCAGCAAAATGTCGGAACTTGAACACAGCAATATTGAGAATGCAGGGCTCTAGACTGCGACCAAATAGGTTGTTTATGCAAGTTTTGTACAGAGCTGGGTCATGTACCAAACTCGCTGGGTCCTCAAACTCCTCTGAATGCTCACACAAAGGTCTAGTGTGGACCCACAGGTCCTGGCACGAGTTTTTTTCCTCATATGCAACCTATCAATTTAAATGTATACGCTGCACTCACTGACAGCTGCCTAACCAATGTTTTCTGTACAACAGTTTGTGTGTATTTCATACTGTGGATGACATAAATATTCTGTGAAGCTTCTTCCTATGAAGCTGAGTATCCAATATGTTTCATGTGATTGCTACTGTAATGGTCAGTCTAATAGCACACTCAAAATGCATCCACTGGACAACTAAATTATATGTGTCAACCAACCAATGTGACTAGTGTAAAAGTTAGAGTCCTAGTCTGTAGACAGACAGGAGTTGAATAGTTGGCTGATACTACCTTTTACATCTCACAAGTGATCATGTTTGCCTTAGACAAGTCTGTTCAGCCTCCTGTTCAATTAAACTCAACACAAGAATGCAGGGAACATGTCTGATAATGTCTGTACAAATGTTTGTGTTTCTTAATTGTATTACAGTTCAACTAATAGAATGAAATAGTCTTTACATCTAAAGAGATTTCTCTCATAACCATAAAGAGGTACAGTACACATTCCAGTATTGCCAACAATGGGGTTATATTGTGCAGCATCAATTGAATTGTGTCTCTGGCTTGAGCTACGGCGCAGAGGGAAAGGAGACTGAAAACAGTTTAAACTCGCCCCTCTATTGATTTATCCTTTATTGCGGGAGATTTATGAATTATTGTAAATCTGATGGTGTCTCTCATAATACTGCCACGGGCTTTTTAAATCAAGCTGACAGTCTTATTATTGGTCTCGGGCAGAGGAGGCAGCGTAGCATGGAGGAGTGTACCATCCCGGGTCATAGAGGAGGAAATATTACCATACCCCTTGGTGCAGGGAAGTTGTTGCAGTCGTACAACGTCCCCAAACGATTGCCAGTCGACTTGTCATCACTCAATCTGATAGAGCACCGCATGGACCATAGAGCCTCCACTGTCTCCCCCATAGCAGCCATTGATATTGTATGACCACTATAGCCTGCTGATAAAGAGTGACATGGTGGGAACTGATAACGACGGGACATGTTTTGTTAGGCGTTTTTTTTTTACTTTTTTCTTAAGATTCCTGTTGTTATTGACGGTTTTCTCTGAGTGAGTTTGGACCAGAGATTGGGTACACCATGTTAATGTCTAGTCCCAGGGCTGAGGAACCCCCCTGGGACGAACAGCATTATATCAAAACCTCCATCCTCCCAGATGCTTCTTCCAGCTCCTTGTTGGCAATTCAGAGGTGTTCCCAGGCCAGTGGATAAATGCAGAATATAGCCTTTTGTGCTTAGCTGTAAAGCCCTGTGAGATTTTACAGCTCCAGACCTGGCGCATTAAGTAGATGTTATGTAAGTAAACCATTTTTTTCTAGAACCGGACTCCGTGGGGCGAGGGCAAAGGAGAGGGTTGGTGGGTGAGTGCGGGTGAACATGTGCTTTTGGTTGGGTCGTGTTAAGGCAATTCCACCCGAGTGAGTGCCGACCTGTGCCACAGCGGGACCGTCTGTACATCTCTTTCTCTCGGGACAGCGGACACGGACAATGTTTAACTCACGGTGGGATAAATAAAGTGTTTAGTTTGACCAATAGAGCTTATAAAGGCCTATAATGCTAAAGCAGAAAAAGGATGTGAAAAAGAGACGCCCTTTGGCATAGTCAAATACCGCAAACAGTTCCGCCATGCAAGATGACCATTGTGTTTGGAACAGTGCCATTTACACTGACAATGCGGTTTTTCCTTAATAAAAATAAAGTATTACTGCAGAGCTACACACTCAGTTGCAATTAAATCGAAATAGCCATTTTAATGGCCTCAATTAGCACATTTCAAAGAATGCATTTATTTAGATGAGATACAGTATATTGCTCTGGACAGATAAAAATCCTGTCTCCATAGATCTTATTAAACTGAAATGCACTTGTATTACAAACACGTAACCAGTTATTTCTTATTTTCCTTAAGACTAGAAAGATGGAACATTACACTTCCACACAGGTTTTCCGTAATATGGTCAAAAATAATTATTTTGAAAAGTTGTACAATATTTTTAATGCTTACACCCACATGCCAGCAAGAACAGAAGATATTCCAAGTGAGTCAGTTCACTTAGTGGCCACAGAGAAAGCCAGCGCTGAAATATACATAAGAACAAGATAAACAAAGACAAGGGCCTTTTATGCTGTCAAAATGCATTTACCTACTTCTGGTCCGTGTGTAATAATACTTGATCATGGCTGTCATGTGGCAGTTGAGAGATATGTGCTTCGGAAGTACAGGCCTTAACACTGAAGCCCCAGCAGAAGCATGGACGCCTCATGAATAAAATGGTGGTCTTTAAAAAGATCCTTTTCTAACTACTGTGTGACCTTAAGCTGTGTATTTTACGAACCCCCATTACCCTGAAGTATGCAGGCTACGCTTTGGTTTCTAATGCACTCCTTCTTAAACCGCGTTGCGCATTTGTTCCACACACTCCAAACCACCAAGATATTTTAATTTTTTACAAGTTCCTTTTTTTGGGGGGGGGGGGGGGGGGACTTGCTCTCCCCTCATGCCACATATCAATGCATTCTGATAATTGGGCATTTTTCTCCCATCCAGATTTATGAGGCGTGCTCGAGATTAAACAGAAGTTGTCCGAGATTCTCATTCCACTTTGAAGAAGATAAGATAAAGCCAAGTGGAAATGATTCAGACACAGTTGAGGGCACTTAGCCATTTCAGATGGTGACGCCTAATATGACAGGCTAATTAAATGTTCAATCTGCTTGGAAAATATATTATCGTTAGCTTGAAATGACAACAAAATAGCACATAGTTTTAACACATATCATTGCAATGACCATAGACTGAAATTGTTTTGTTGACAAAACGTGTTGGTTGTCCTAGTTTATTTTTGATGGAGAGAGAGAGAGAGTGAGGTGTCCCAAAAAAAAAAGAAACATTTAAAAAAAAGTCTGTGATGGTGATTAGACCTGGGACCTTTGTTTTTGAGTTCACAGTATGCATTTTAAACATACCCATGAGCAATCAATCACATTAGAGAAAAGACTGTAGTGTAATTTGCTAAACCAGGTGCAAACCTTTTGACCCAAGGGCCACATTAGTTCATGCAGTCGCTGGGGTTACTGGATACTCGTTTTAGTAGTGCATCAATATTTGGTGATCAGTTTTGTAGTGGTTACTCTCTCACAACTGATCTAAGTTTAGGTCAGGCATAAATGCTTTGCGGGCCTGGATTAAAAAGCTCAAAACCGTGAATGAAACAATATCCTGTCATCAAGAAGGCTCCATGGTGACAGGATTGTGTATTGTTCGCAAAGTACTTTCAATAATTGCAGGTTTTGCGATGTGCTAATTGCGACTGATCCAACTGCGATTTCTGTTTGATGGCAATTCATTCCGCTGCCCTAATTTACTTGAGAAAGACGTTTTTTTGTTGCACAGAAGGAGAAACTGAGATTAGGGATGTGCAATGTGTCTATTGGTCACTGTAGTGTCGCCACATGACAGGCTGCGAGCGTACCAGACTGATAGTGTGGATGTGTGAAAATTAACAAAAAGGTATGCAGCCAGCATTTGTCACTGCAATAATGTCACAGACACGTCCGAAATGGATTCTTTTATCTCAAACACACACTGTCTACCTTAATCACACTGTTGTCACAGCTGTTTCATTGAATACAATATGGAGACAGTGATAAAATAACAGCAAAGGTAAATACAGAAACCAAGTGACAATTTAATTTAATAATCTTGTATGTTACCATGGCAGAGACTGGCGAGTTGTTTTGAAATAAAAAATGCAAGTTGTTGAAAGCTTAATAATACAGTATTTGCTGGTGCAGCTCGTTGTGATTACCTGGGACTACTCTACTTCAGTGCAGCACAGCCTCCATTCAAACACGTGTTATAGCTGCCATCGACTGTCTATTGACATTTTTTATTAACAAGGATTTCTCTGAGGTTTACATAGCATCTTTAAATATGGAGCTAGTAGAAATTCAGATGGGCTCCTTTGATTGCCCCACATTGAATTACCATTGGCCTCAAATACCTGCCAATATTGACTGGGGATCAATTAGTGATCACCCTGTCTTTTTTCCCTGGGTCAGCCACATTGCTCCGGGTTTAGCGCAATGCTGATGGGACCAAAAGCTGTGGTCACAATCCCATTTGAGCAGTCACTGGTACTCGGCCTTAAATGCTTTTCAATCTGCTGAAGATCACATTAGGGAGCTCCTTCTTATCGACTCATCCGAGGAGTTTATGTCTTCATCTAATTAAAGACATTGCCTTCTTAATAGCTCTATGCTTAGGCTGATTTATTTCATAAGTGTGAGAAAGCGTCCCCAACATGACTCCAGTGAGATGACGGAGTGATATTTTCTTTTGTTGGGTAAAAGGACATGAAAAGCAGGAGAGTAGGAGATTAAGAGAGGTAATCTCATTATGGATTATTGCATAGATGCTTTGCCATTGTGCACAATCATTGATTTGCTTGTTTTAAAATAAAGATGGCAATTTGTGGTTCATGCTCTTGCCTCATCAGGAAGGGCCTGGGTTTAAATCTCAGCCTGCACAAGGCCTTTCGGCGTGGATGTCCTTCCCCTTCTTCCAAAAACAGGCAGGTCAGATACTTGGAACCTTTTCTAAGGAGATTTAAATAAATGATAATTGCGAATCCATATATCATATTTGCATCTGTTTATTTTACCCCCAAGTTTAAAAGTTAAGTGACTATTCACACACTGGCTGTACCAGACCAGTATATCTACACACATGAATATTGTCAGTTCAAAACAAATCACTAGATGTGATTGGATTATAAAGACATATTGGTGCCATTAGCGTTGGCGCAGTATCACTTTTTCTCATAGCCATACGGGCCCGTGTTGATTCTCGGGTCTGATCGGGCCCTTTTGTGTGTAGTTTGCATATTCTCCCCAGATCTGTAAACGTTTTGTCCGCTTTTCCCTGCCACTTAGAATAAGTTCCATTCTTGGGTCAGCATCAATGAGAGTGTGTCATCGGTGTTTATATCCACGAGTCAATAACATGCACTGTCCCAACCAAATGGACATGAAAGAGAAAAAAAAATAAAAAATTAGAAAAGTCAATTTGTGTCTAGTAGTCAAACTGTGAAAGGGGTGCTCAGGCTTTGGTGCTTTCTTTGTGTTGTGAAGACCTAGTTTTAACCGGATCTATGTAGCAACTTATAGACCTGGTTTGGACATGGTAGTACTGAGAAAAAAATATATTTGTGTAGACATTCTTGGTTTGAAAGGTTTGATAACCAGAGAAAGAAAATGACTTTGCTTTGAATGTCAATCCAAGAAAACACAGTTTAACAAAATCACACAGAATTTCACGCTTCCTCTACCCCACATCATGCAGTTTGTCTGATGAAATATTTTGGCCGCTGAGTTGTTACTATGCTTTTTGTCTCCTCTGAAGTGCAGTCAGCTTGGATGTTTGGATGTTCCTGCCTGCTTTCCCCCTTGCACTCCTGTGGCAGACCGCGCTGACAGGATCACAGCTGTGGCAGGTACGAGGCAGGTCCAAGGTGTCGACTGCCGGGGCCGCGCCAACTCGACCTGTTTGCGCGCCTCCCCGCGTGTCACCGCAGCGGGCTCCTATTTAGACAGAGGAATGAGAGATGGGGCGCCATGTTTTATGCATGTGTGGACGTAAAAGCAGTGGCAGGCTGGCAGGCGCACTAACCAGACAAGCCACTTTCACACACCGACGCGGGCTTGGCTGTTGTTACTACTTCCTCGCGCTGCACTACCTTCAGGTTAGATTAGATTTTTAGCGTGAAATGTTGTCTCGAACTGGCTTGCAGGACATATAACTGTGGAGGGGTGGGTTAAATGCTGTGAAATAGGGCTCCACACGATATCTGCAAATAATTGTCCAGCAATATTAGGAGAGCCTATATCCACATTACAAAAAGCCACAATATATGGCAGAATCACTCAGGACCCACACCTTTTTTGCTAACATGACCTAAAACCAAAACACACACACAAAAAACGCATAGTAACGTAAAAAATGTGCAAAAGTCCTTTGGTCCTGGTGTAGTATTTTAAAGGCCCTTGTTTTAATACATTTTGGTGAAAAGAAAAGCAGATTGTAATCTTCAACAACATTAACCTCTTAAAGGAATAGTTTTACATACTGAGTTATGTTCTTGCCTTAGCTCAGTTGATGCGTAACTGTCTGGTCTTTGTGCGTGTACTCAGTCATGTGAATGTTGTTAGCATTTAGCCTCTCCCAGCATAGGTATAGCTCCAAACTGGGGTGAAGTTAGGAGCTTCCAAGCTGTTCCATGTTTTCCCTATTTAAATACAGCTACGTGAGCCTTTACTCGATCTAAGTCTAGCTACACAAAATAAAACTTGTCGATTTTCTAAGCGGATAAAAAGGGGTACAATATTGTGTAATAACAATAACATAGGAGCACTTCGACATCCGCGCAATAAGATATTATTACACCTTACATACAATAGTACCCCTTTTTATCCCCTTAGAATATCGGCATGTTTGATTTTGTGTAGCTAGACTTGTAACTTTTCACGTAACTGTATTTACAGTAAATAGGGAAAACGTGGAACAGCTTGGTAGCTTGTAACTTCACCACAGTTTGGGGCTATACCTTTGCTGGGAGAGGCTAAAATGCTAAGCTAAGGTAAGAACATATCTCAGTATGTAAAAACGGTGGCCAATTCCTTTGACTAAGCCCCTTCTCTCCAGTTCGACTTTACCCAAATCTAAAAGCTTCTCGGAATTTTTTTTGTCAAAATATCAACATAAACAAGACGTACATGGGTATGAGAATGCAGCCAAAAAAAACATCAAAAGAGCGTCAAAAACGTAACAAAACAGGTGACAAAAAGTGACGAAAATGTAACAAAAACATCAAAAAGTGGCGGCAACGTGAAGATAGTCTTAAATCAGTTTTGCAGCTCTTAGCTTTCAAATGAGGTGTCACACTGGCCCATTTTTAATCTAGAAGCTTTTAGATTTGGGTAAAGCCGGACTGGAGAAAATAGGCCCCGGTTAAGGTGGGGGTTAAGGGGTTTGATAATATCACAGATTTTTTTTCATATTGTGCATCCCACTGATGAATGTACTGTATACAGAACTCCCAAGTAATTATTTTTCTTTGCACAAGTGCAGTGGCTTTGTTGTACCATACTGCAGCCATTCGCAAAAAAATACATGATTAAGTTGGGGTGAAAAGTGAATACCGCAGTGAAACGAAAAGGGAAGAAACACAATGGTTTATAAGAGTTGGCTAAATGTGTTTTACTTAGCCTGCAGTCTAATAAAAGTAGCGCAAAAGTGCTGCTTGGTGGTTTTCTTTTGTTAGAGTGGAAAATAACACAGGCAAGATTTGTCCTTGTTTATAGTATGTCTTCTGGCATCTGGAACCAACCGTATTACACTGTAGGCTTATGGCACACTATAAACCTATACTGATAAGTTAGCTAAGGTTTTATAGTCACATTCACAGTCATTGCACAGTGAGAAGTAAACTGCGTTTTTGTAACAGCCTCAAATAGTTCAGGACACTTTGCAGATCACAAATTACACAACGACATGAAAACAGATTCAATTTAACATGAATGCAAACAATATTGACAAACAGACGAACATTGCTATTTGGACATTTCCTTGAGACATTTTAGATTTTTAAAACACATTTCACTGTTGTCTGAATGGTCTCCCTTGGCAAAGTCATATTACCTCTACTTAACGACCCAGTCTGTTTCTTGATACACTTAAAAGCTGGTATCGGACTTGGCAAATTATAGTTAATGTTTTAATTAAATTGTTATAATCCATGTGTGCCTTAAATATGTTTCAGCACCCAGATGGCAATGCACTTTAATCTTGCATGGTACTTAGACTATATCTGGGAAAATATATTTAATATAATGTTGGATAAATAATTTGATAATTGTAGGAAATGTGACGTTAGTTTAGAGAAGACTCTTTTCTGTATACTTTTATTGTGAAAATATGTTGACATAATTATTCACATTAACCCTACCCATTGACTTTTCCTTTATTAGGCAATCATAGTAAGTAAACATGTGAGGAATACTTGAGTCACATTCATTTTCTATCATTCAATTTAAATGCAATTCCTTTCAGCAACCCGTTAAAACCCCTGCGTGGGTCTGGCCTCTCTTTGTGTATTGTGCCAAGAAAATTAGACGTCTTCATATATTTGAAGTGGATTGTCTCTCTCTTGCCGTGAATAAATTATGATCTGCTGATGATTGGATTGCTGTCAAGAGATGGAACAGGAAATGAAAACCAAGGGAAGGGGTTACAGTGGGAGAGAAGCCTTTGATTAATAGTTTTGTGCAATTTGGGCAGCCATTTCCCCCCCGACTTTGACGCTCATAGGAAGTAAACAGGGCTTTGGTGGAGAGCTGCTAACCCTCGGCATCATACGCTCTTTGGTGTCTGTCTGAAAGGGTCAGTGATTGACTCTGATTTAGCCTGGTCCCGGCGCAGAGGAAATGAATAGATGCCAATCACACTCCCCCTGTTCTGACAGCAGGACTGCCCCGTGATGAATGACGGCCCACTGCATCGGATTTATACCAGTCCACAGAAATAATTACATGATACATGGCAGATTTGTACTGCATATGCAAGCCATGCTCTGTACTGTATGAGAGCATAATTACAATTAACGCACAAGGTCTAAATTATTATTCCTGGTTAGGCGCACACTTTTAGCAGCTGTGCATAATCTGCTGTACTAATAAATGTATAACTACATCAGAAATTGAAGAATTAATCATATTTAAGTAAATGCAGTGTTAATAAAAAAGAAGAGAAAAAGTTTGTATCAAAGTAGTAGAAGGTGATACATGACCTTGTGCTTTTTTCCATGCAAACTGATTCACGTTAAATAGACCTTTATCAGTGCTAGAGGATTTGCTGATGGCGCATACTTAATTTCTGGAATTGGCACAAAGATAGTAGAAACTTGTGATTCACTGTGACTGAATGTTGAAACTCACACATTATTTTAAACAATGGAATTTCAATAGTGTTTTTATACATTTGAAATGCACATATCTACAATATACTTTTGTTCGTTGAATTGGAAGGGTACCACCACATCACACAGTGGAGGTGGTCTAACTGAGCCCACACAGGTTGCACACAGCTCCACGGTGAGTTAGTGCCAGTGGCTTAGGGGACGTTTGCCCAATTTGCAGAACAGATGGGGCAACAACCTTCCTCTGTCATTTTACAGCGAGCGCCGGGCCTTTTGGGAGAGGTTAACTGAACAGTGACCTTTCATCAAGGCTGCAGTAATATCCCAAAAGCCACTGTACATCAGGATTATGCCTCACCTGTGCCTTCCCGCTCCCATTTCTGGATAGAGGACTACAACAATCATGGCAGGATTGATCTGCTGCTATTACAACTAGGCTGGGTATATAGAGATGGTGCTCTGAGCCTGCAGCTTTTGCCTTTGTTTTCATAACACCAGAGTTAGGAGTCCCATTTTTGGCAAAACAAAAACGTGTGAACTCTTGACTTTCCTCTATCCTCGTACGGCCTTCCTTCTAACACCCTGAGATGCTCATGTCAAATGCAACCATGTTCAGGCCACCAAAATTATGTGTATATATATATATATATATATATATGTATATATATATATATACAGATTTTCAATAGGATTTAGGTCAGGACTTTGACTGGGCCATTCTAACACATTCATATCTTTGTTTTTAAACCATTCCATTGTAGATGTATCTTTGTGTTTAGGGTCATTGTCCTGCTGGAAGGTGAATCAGCCTCAATTCTCTTGCTGACTCCAGCAGGTTTTCCTCCAAAATGTCTCTGTATTTGGCTCCATCCATCTTCCCAACTATTCTTACTGCTTCCCAGTCCCCACTGAGGAAAAGCAGCCCCATAGCATGATGCTCCCCCCACCATATTTGACACTGGGGATGGTGCACTCAGGACGATGAGCAGTGTTAGGTTTGCTCCATACATAACGTTTTTCATTTGGGCCAAAAAGTTCAATTTTTGTCTCATCTGACCAAAGCACCTTCTTCCACATGGTAGCTGTGTCCTCCATATGACTTCTAGCAAACTTCAAACGGGATTTCTTATGGCCTCCTTTCAATAATGGCTTTCTTCTTGCCATTCGTCCATGAAGGCCAGATTTGTGTAGAGTACGACTTATAGTTGTCCCATGTACAAATTCCCCCAGCTCAGCGGCAGTACGTCGCAGCTCCTCCAGAGTTATCTTGGAACACTTGGTTGCATTTCTGACCAGTGCTCTCCTTGTTCAGTCTGTTAGTTTAGGTGGACAGCCGTGTCTTGGTAAGTTCGCAGTGGTGCTATACTCTTTTCATTTCTGAATGATGGATTGAACAGTGCTCTGTGAGATGTTCCAATCTTGGGAAATCTTTGTATAACTTAACACTGCTTTAAACGTCTCCACAGCTTTATCCCTGACCTCTCTGGTGAGCTCCTTGCCCTTTATGATGTTGTTTAGTGACCAATACACTCCGACCATAGCTCTGAGGCCCTCACAGAACAGCTGGAATTATACTAGTAGATTACGCTATTTAAACGTTAGGGCAAGGTGTGAACATTCTGCAGTCATTAGGAATGTTATAAAGGCAATTTAATGCACTCAGAAAATGCTGTATGAATACTTATGCACGCCCCACTTTTCATTTTTCTATTTTTTGTAAAATAACAGAATCATGTATCATTTTGCTTTCACTTCACAGTTGTCTTTTACTTGTGTGTGAACTTTCAGTAAAACATTCAAAATAAAATCTTTACGTTTAGGGTTGTAAACATGACAAAATGTGCAAAAGGTCAAGGTGTATTAGTACTTTCGCAAGGCACTGTTTGAGGTATTTTTCAATTATGAAAATATCTGTCATAAAATAAATGTTGTTTCAAATCCATTGTGGTGGTTTATAGAGCCAAGAACATAAACATTTAGTCGATGTCCCAATATGTATGAACCTGACTGTATTCCTTGGAAAAATATATTTTCTTTATTGGCTCGTTGGGCTTTGCTCAAAACACTTCAAAGCTGTTGGGCCATAAATGAAAAAGGCAACATAGCCAACCAACAAAGCATGCTAAAACAATGGGTGCCTTGGCAGAGACAAACAACTGATGATGTGATTTAATGGAGGAATATGTAGTGCATTATATTGTAGACTCATGGGTGATGTGCCTACACCGAAGTCCTGATTTTTTGAAGCAACAGAAATGGTAAAATATTAAGACTTGTTTACTATTTGACTGTGTGCAGATACAAAATGCAGGACTGCGGCAGCCGTCAGGAGTTCACTCCCCTAAACAAGTATATAGGAGCATATTATTCAAATGGAGTGTGTTATTTAAAAGTAACAATGGCACTTTTCCACCGTTCGACTCTCACATTCATGAATAATTCCATTCTCTTGTGGCTGACATCACCTTTTGAATAAAAAAAAAAAACAGATGTGATTTGAGAGGTAAATAGTCGAAAGATTAAAACACTGTTTGAGAAAATCGCCTTGTTTATTTTGAGCCAGAGCCACTTTGTCTTATCAGGCCACATCTCTCCATGGTGACTGCTTGTATTAGCAATCTCACAATGTGACTGCTCCATCCACTTTGATTTGTACTGTGTTTATTCCAACTACTGAGATATTAGCCATTCTAGGGTTGGCAGTGGACCACAAATAGTGGTTTCTAACTGGTGGGTTTGGACCTAAAAGTGGGTCCTATGGCTCCTCCTGCAGGTGGTCTATCATAAAGGGCAACTAGGACCTGTTTACGAGAGACTCTACCAGGGGCACGAAGCCCCCGACAACAGAGCCCCCAGGATCATTCGGGTGCTCAAAGGGTCTAAAATGACTGTTGTTAAAATGTTTTCTTCGTTTTGTTAACCTTATGATCAATGCTTAAATAACCAAAGTTCAATGAAGGCAGGGCAAGGCAAATTCATTTCACAAAAAAAATATTATTTGATTGCTGTCAGCTTTCCACAAGTCATTTTCCACTGACAACAAATTATAAAGAAGATACAACATCTTCACCCAATCAGTGATTTCCATTGTTGTATTTGACGAAGGCGGACCATAGAGCAATTAAATTCCAAATACTTGAAAAATTGTTCATTGCGTGCATAGCTGATTAGCTTCCATAATTGTCCAACCCCATACATTAGTATTTTTTTTAAAGTCTATAGGAAATAATGCAGATAGACAAGAGAGAAGAAGAAACAATGTACTGTGTTGTGTGTATATGATATAAAGCTGTAAAGATATTCCGTGGTCCCCCTTTGCCAAGTGGATCACACAGGGTATTACTTCTGTCGAACTGTCTCTAAATTATGTTCGAGTGCAGCTCTCCTTATCCTCCTTCATTATCCACAGCCTAATGACTCGAAATCTAATGAGAACCAGTTAATGATCAAGTCCCCACCCCAGTCTCTTTTTTAGCATTAAAGGTCCTATATCATGCAAAATCGACTTTTTGGAGCTTTTAACCATGTTGTTATACTATTTCCTTATCAAAAACACCCCCAGAGTGGTTTTTGGCTTCATTCACGCAGTTCTCAGTAATCCTCCTGAATCCTGCTCTCTGAGCAGCTGCTCCGCCCTCTCCTGGTAAACGACTGGCATGTTCAGTTGTGTCGTCACAGCGGAACGGAAGTGCTCGACGTCTGTAATCTAATGCCTTACGGCCTGATTTTTATTTGTAAAACAGTTTTTTTCATTATTTCTGTCGTAAGAAAAAATAAAAAAAAAAAAAAAATAAATAAAAAAAAAAAAAAAGGAAGTGCCTGACGCTGCGCTGCCCCTGTACCGAAAACAAACGCTCCCCCTGAGCGTCCGAACGGTCTGAACAGATGGTCATGTCATGTTGCACCGAAAGTTGTGAAGAGGGAGCTTTTTCTAACCTACTCTGGAGTCTGGACACCTGTTCTTTTTTCTTACCTCACGATAATGTCACGGAGAAAACCGCGTTTGGCTGCGAGGACTGGACTTTATTCAACCGTCCTAAAGAAGAGGCCATAGAAGTTGGCATTTCCCTCCGGGATTCAGCGACTATCAGCCAGAATAGTGTTTGTCTGTGCCTGTACTGATGGATGCTTGGTGAACCTTGGCCAGAATCAAAGTGGATTAACTTTTATAACCAGCGCAAATCCCATACTGGAAACATCAGAGAGGTGAGTCGATCAAAATGCATGTTAGCGTGTGTGTTAGCCATTTAGCCATGAAGCTGTGTTGCACATGTTAACTCCTTATAACAGCATCATGAAATAACTTCACTTTTTGCTGTGATATATATATATAGTATATATATAGTTAACTGAATCCAAGCGTTTTGTCTTCCGGGTTGGAAAAATACCTCCAGAAAATACTAATATTTATCACAAAAATGAGTGCTCCGTAGTGGTAGAGGTACAATATATCATATAAAGGCCTATACTTTACTTTGGAATGGCTTAAAATAGCATGATACAGGTCCTTTAACAATTCAAATGCAGATTACGTAACGTCGGCGGAAACATAGACATATAAAATTTTTACATGGCTGACTCTGGGATGTCTCCATAAAGGAGTGCAGACCATAAAGTGATTTTTTTTATGGCTCCAAGAAAAAGTCACTCACTCCCCGTGAGATTTAATTACCCACATGTTTATTGAAGTTTGTGTGTGATGCAACTGAGACTAGAAAAGTTTCATTTATTTATTATTTATTTATTTATTAGTTGTGGATTTGCACAAGCACTTTGTGAAAACGGTTGGACTTTGTTGTTGGAATATAGAACTCCGTATTGCATTGTCAAATCTGTTAATAGGATTCCTGGCGCATTCTGTAAAATAATGGATAAAAGCGTTGCAGTGTGTTTTCCAGTAATGACCTTGCATCTAACAGATTTGTCCAATAGCTCTCTTCTCTACTTTTTAAGTTTTAGAGAGTCTATGAACAATGTTTGCTAGCTTTTGTGGCAACCTTCCATTTTTAACATTGATTCCACCATGAACTCTATTGTGGAGTGGGGTGGCCCTTATGCTGAGAAGCAATAATTTGAACTACTTGTGTATTCAGAAGACTGCACCTATCAAAGTGCTAATCCTGCTATAGTTCTTGCCGAAGGGCATGCAGACACTCCAGGACCTTGTTTTGCTTGGGTATAAAATCCTCCAAAATCCGTTACAACATGTGCACCGGGCAAATGTGAAGCGCCGCTTGTGTGAATGCTAAGATCTTCTTGAAAAGCTCGTAGAGTCTTTGTTCATATTCACCTTTAACTGACATTTCTGTGCCATTTAAAGGCATTGTCACCAGGATCTGTGCCGGTACAATTGTAATGCAGACCATGTTGCATAAGTAATAAAACACAATGAGGCAGTGTGTACTTGGCCTCATGTTGTAATATTTAGGGGGTCATTTATCAAGATTATTAAGATTATTTATTGTGGGCATGTTGCACCTAACAATTGAAATGGCCCATATTACAGATTTGGACCCCCAAATCTGATATGTAAATGAAGGAATGCTGCGAGACTAAGCAATGTGTAAATGACTGCTGCTCATTTACTTTTGCACACGCTTTGCACATGAGCAAACGCTTGGTAAATGTCCCCCTTAATGTCTAAACTCATCAGAGGGCAAATTTCCCTAAGGTTATCAACAAAGTATATCTAAACCTTAAAGGGACTATACGGAGTTTAAACATGTTAAAATTATGAATTTTCCTCCCCTACATGTTCCAGCAATGTATTACTGTGTAGAATGACCTATTCACCACAACTGCCTCTAAAATCACTCAAAAAGGTGTTAATTTGGGTCCGAATTGCCGTCATGCACGAGCTTAATGTAGAGACTGCAGTTACGTGTAAGACCTGAGATGGCAGTAGTGAGTATAAAATGACCAACTTTCATCTAGTCCCTTTAACCTCACACACTGTTATACTCAGCACTCTATGGTAAATGTTATTTGTGCTGTTACATGTCCTGTAACATTTATTAAACCTTGACCAGAACTTGTGCAGGGATAAATTGTATTATGTTCGCCACATAATTTATAGCTTGTGTTGTTGTCAGTGTTTTTAAAAGCAGCAGCTGTTTGTATAAGTCATGGTCAGTTCTCTTTTTGCCAGAAACAAAGTGCAGAAGGTGGAAGTCACTGGACTGGCACTTCTCTTGCTTAGCTATAAATTGTTTTTGCTTCTTTTATTGTAATGCACCTTGGCCTAGGAAACTCTGGCTGCGTATGTTTTTAGTTTGGTCAAAGAGTAAAATCTTTTCTTTACCAATGTCTGTTCCAAAACCCATTATAGATGAATTTATGATGTAAAGAAAAACCTACACACATTATTGGAGATATTAAGATACGATATATTTCATTACCTTTGGGCTTGGATTGAGATCACCATCTTCAACAATTATGCTGTATTGTCATTTGTTTTTCGTTTTTAACTTTTAAAAATAATGAAAGTAAAAGGGGACACACAGATAATGTGAATGTTCCATATTTCACTCAGTCTTAGGATCTATTTATTGTTGCTTTGTATCCTCACAATGCACTTGCACAATTCCTATGCTGCAGGGTCACTGCCTCTACATAACAGTGCACAATCCCAGCCTCTTTATTTGCCTGCCTGTATTTGAGCAATTTCCTTTCTACAGTGCCCTTCATATTTGTCACCTCTTATCTCCTGTGGACAGGCTGCAGCGACCCAGACTAACCTCTAGGGAGCGCTGTACTTGACCAAGTCATTTGAAGAAGACCTAGATAGGCCAGCACCTCCAACTCACAACCTCCTCATTGACTTTGCCTTTGGTGCAGCCTGACATTTACCTGTCTCTGAGCAGCATAAGGGTCCCCTGTACAACTGTGAATACCTAAGGACATACAGAAGAGGTGACGGAGCTGTCTGTGAAAACATGGGTATATCAAATTTGAGAGTCACGTAGTCACAGCTTTGGCTGAGATTCAATCTTGAGACCTTGTAATTGAGGGTAGGGCTATCTCTCCGCTGCATAAATTATTACGTCGAACCATTTAACGGAGGTTCAGTAATTGAATAAACTTTAATGTCATTATACAATTGTTCAACGAAAGAGCTATTGTGTGTAGAGACGGTGCCTTTCTTGGTGACTTACTACTCACCAGGGATCAAAACTCGGTATCAAAGAAAATAAAATCAATTCAATTCCTGAAATCATGATCTGAACAACTCCGTGCCAGTCTTTTTCACAGAGTCAGGAAGTGTAATTCTTCCGTTGTTAAATACTGAAAGAAATGCTTCCTGGAAGAGGCTTCCGACACACTGAAAAGGCAAGCCACCAGTTGAGCCCCACCTCTAGGAATGTTGCTTGTGAAATTGCTTATACTATGGGAAACGTGGGAGTGAGCCCCACAGCTTTGTATGGAACATTTGTGTAACTGGTCTACGCAAAAATAATAATGAATATCCCCCGTACCGTTTATGAGCCTCTTTGGATGAAGTCAGTATTTTTTGGCACTGTCTTGCAATATATTGCATCAACATGGTGATCTAGAGCCATTCCAAAAAACCTACTTCTCTTAAATGTAGTTTATAGTGAAGCTTTATATTTAGAGCCATATTTCCAACAGATACTTCGGGTTACCATTTTTACTCTTAAATATTGTTCCTTTTATAGTTTTTTGGTGGCAGCTGTTTTTTCTTGGCAATTGCAGTCAAAGTTTGTAGACTTTGTGCCAGATAAATCTTAGTGACTATTTGTTGCTGCCAGTAATTCCATCGGGTTTTTCTATAAAAAATACAATGTGTTGACAGGTGTGAAGTTGGCTCTGTGCTTCTTAACAATAAAAAGAAAATGCTCTTACAGTCTTTCACGCAGTTTGAGAGATGAGTTGCATCTCATTCATCAATAAGCATTTGAAAAGAAAGGTTGAATTTGACCCCTGTCTTGCCTTTGACATTCACCTTCTTCAAGACTCCTCAAATGTATGCAAATGTTTCATACCGAAGTGTAGGGGGTGAAGATTAATGGCTCTTTGGCAGAACAGTGGTCCGTTGTTAGTATTCTTTGTGCTTGTGTCGGCCGGAGATGGGTCTTGTCTGCTACAAGGGAAATGTGACCCTGAATCTACTTTAACTGTTAATGTCCAACGGTCTTTCTTTGCACTGTCAAAACCGTGAAAAGCATCTACAGATTAAAGGGAGACTATTACAAATTGACCAAACTAAGTACATTATGGCACCCTGTCATTTCACTATTTGGGCTATTGCAAGGCAGACATTCTATAAGCTCTTTGGAAAACATGTCAGCGTTTCTATTTGCAATTTTATTAGTACAACAAGATGAAAGTGGAAACCTTTTCCCTTTGCTCTTGGACAGACACCGCAGAGAGCTGTTCAAAGGACCTTCAAAGGCCTTGTCTTTCTAAGCATTAGTCTGGTTTATTGCCTGCTTACCACAGAATTCAACATTAGTCCTGATGCAATATTCATGCATCCACGGGTTTTAAACTGATAATTGTAATTATATTTGCGCAATACACAGAATAAACCTCAAACTTACTATTGTTTCTTTCCAGGCAGTTTTTTGATTACGCTTTGCAATTTGATTACGCTTTGCAATTGTTTTCTTGTGGCCTCAGTGTGAAACGGCTGGTTGAAAAGGCCAAAAGTCTATGTTCTTCTTCATACTGATCGGTGTTGTAGCATGTTGCGTTTTTTTTTTTTACTCATTAATTGTCCGTGAGAGTAAATACTTCGCTGACAGAAAAGAGAAAGGGAGAGAGGGATATTGTACATTGTGCCACAACCCAATTACACGATGGAGATAGTTTTTGTCACTCATACTTGGCTGTAAACACCGCTAAATTGGCGCTAGCCCACAGTTAGCTTTGCCCAATAGCCTGTTAGCTTCTTCTTCGTGATACCATTAGTGTGTATTGCGCCTCCAGGTTGGAGCAGGGAAAGTTGCAAGCATGGTTTCTGGCCAGAGACACCGGGGGAGATGAAAGACCCCCACTTATCCCATCAACACTTGTATTACCCCCAGAGGGACTACGAAAAGGATTTATTAAGGTAAACAAGTTACTTAGTACTGCTTTAAAGGTTTCAAAATAAGTCTAAGCTTAAACCATTTAACACTACCCAATTTATTCCTCCGAACTTCACACCAAAAAATGTGCGGTTACTGCTACAGAATTGGCTGTGGACCTCTTGATTTAAAAGTAGTATTAATGATTGATGATTAAAGAAAAAAAATCTCTTGAGAAGGCTCTGCTGAAACGTTATTGATTGATTAAATATATATTGGACATCGGCTACCTGAGGGTAGATATAGATTGAATCACAATTGCCTAGTCTTAGTAGATATTTCAGTTTATCTAGATTTAATGATTGCCCTTGTTTCCTTTTAGTTCAGCCTTCCCTTCCCTCTAGATCAGCAACTTGATGGCAGCTTATATAAACTGGAGAAAAAAAAGAAATAAGACATACATAAAACGACTGTATTCATTTCAAGCTCCTGGAGTGTTGGTCCAGACCACTCCCAAAGCAGCAGCTCCAAGCATGAACCCTCTCTCCTGGGATGAAGGCTCTATTATATGATTTATTGACTCAAATCTCGGGGGAGCTTGCGCGCTGAATGTCTGTTGGACACCACTGCAGTACCTATACGAACACTGCTCAAAGGCTCTGGGCTCAGGACGGGCAAAGTGGGAATGTGCCTCAGTGGGACTGCCTCACTCCCCAGACCGCTCTAACATTCTCCCTGAACTTGCTGGAAAAATAAGCGCCAGCGTTGGGGCTCGGCTGGATAAATGCAGATGTTAGAACTGCCAATATCGGCTCACATTACCACATCAGATATTTGAAGATTTGCCTGTGAACAAGAAGCCGTTAAACAAAGAAATTAATCAAACATTAATCATGGTCAGTGTGCCTTGACTAAGCAAACACTGAGGTAGCGGCGAATAGCGTGTCCAAAGGGCTGACTGCACTCTCCCAAATGAAAAATGCCCGAGAGCCGAGCCCACTCATCAAGCTGTTTAAAGAAAGCAATATTTTGTAAATGAGCTTTACTCTTCAAACCATTAGGTCCGGGGTACTTTCTTGAGCGAGGGGCCTTAATAGCCTCCTGCTTGGGACAGGTGCTGTGCAAATTGCCTGTCCTAAATGATTAATGACAGGGGGCCTGGTCCGTTTTGAAGACTGAAGCGTCAGACAGTAGAGAGGCAGATTGAGCGTCTAAATGATGGGAGACGAAAAGATCTAAAGGGGAAAGTGACTGTTTTGGCTGCGCTCGTGAGGACAGCAGGTTTATGGATTGCCGCATATGGCACGGGCAACCTCGGACTGATCAGCTTTAATTACTCTACTCCACTGTTTTCTAACAAACCAAGCCATTTGGATACTTTTAGCAACCGTGTGTCCCGAAGTGTTAAGGATATTGCTTCAAATGGTAAAAGATACAGATACAGATAACTTTTCTACTGTTATAACTTGACATTTAACTTATTATTTGCCAACTTCTACTTTTTAGTATCAACTAAAGAGCTATATTTGCATTCATTCTCTTTTAGCATTCGTTCACAAATGCACTATCCCAAATGCAAGAAACTGGAGGGCGCGCTCTCAAATGAAAGTTCAAGAGGGTCTTCCTCTATGTTGTACATTTGTATTCTCCCATCATATTCGCACCACTGAGGCCACGACTGCTGTCAAGAAGCTGTCACCTCATGCTGTTTTCGGCACCTCTATGGCCACGGTAACAAGAGGCCACACTCCGTCCATTACCCCCTTGCCTGTGTGTTTCCTCTCAAATCTGAGCTCTTCATTGTTCACTGCATCGTCTTAGCAGGGTTGTTGCTCGCTATACAGCCAGAACATTGCAGCACTTTATTGTTGGAATATAAAGGTAATCTTAATCTTTGGGTTCGCTGGGGGTTAGAATTTAGTGGTGGGATACATGCGGTCGATTGGTAGGCGCTCTGCAGCATTCAAGGAGCTCCTCCTATAATCTATCTGGGTGGGGTGTCCATGTCCTCCCTATGTCACTATGGATTTATTGGCTGACTGCCTAGAACGAGAAAGGCTCGTGTTTATGAAACATTTAGAATAAATGCGAACTACAATAATGTCTATGTTTTAGAAATATATACTCTGCCATTGGCCCATAGTTGTTGGGCTTGAACTAATAATAACAAGGATAAGTCGAAGAATATTGAAAGACTGAAACTGTTTAACTTAAAACGGTTCAGGAGTGACTGATATGCAATCCCCTAAACCAAGACAAAACTGAACCAGGACTGAAACGAGACTAAATCAGGACTAGAGCGAGACCCCAAAACACTAAACGTAAATTATGTCCCAGACCTTTGCTTGACAAATGTTTCTCAAATTGTATCTTGGTAAATTTCTGATCATGACTCCTGGAAAATAATGTAAAAAAAAATTAAACTTAATACTTTGGTCTCAGTCAGGAATGGCCTTGTCATCTTCTAGCAATACATTTTTGAGGATACATTGTTTTTCAGAGACATGAAATGGCAGTTTTCAAAAGTAATAATCCCTGAAAGTTTCTTGTCAAAGCCAATAAATCACAGCTCTAAAGCTTTGGGCTTTCATTGAGGCACCGCAGACCGATGACCCTCACCTACATTGGGAATGTCATTCTGCAGACAGTCTGAGGCTATATGATGACAACACCATTTTTATTAAACCCATAAAAGAGCTATATCAAGTACACATTGCTTAACCCCAACCTCTGACAACGTTATTTACGGATACCGTGTTGTAAAGGTTTTACTATTTTGGCTCTTGGGTAAACACAGTCTTTTCAAAGTACATTAATTTGAAAGCTTTTAAACACTTGCTGCGAAAGATGTGCTGAGTGGTGGGACAGTCCACCTCAGCAGTGGTGTCCCAGCTGTGAGCCAAATTGCACATCCAGCAAAAACTGTACACTGTTACAATCACCGCCATCATCACCTCCGCTGCTGCTGGCATTTCACGTATAGATTCACCTGAGTGCAATGGGCAGCGAACAGACCCTGTACAGCACTCATAGTCTGTTAAAGTAGGCCAGGAATAGCACAGTGCAGGGAGAAGTGTTATTGCCACACAGACACAATGCCACCTATAATTATCGTATCATTGTGTGTGTGCTAGACTTGTGTGTTTGTGACCTGTTACATGTTTTCATTTGTTTCCCCCTCCGGTTGATAATCACAGGGTAACGAATGGCTGGCTCCCTCGGCTCTGGATTTGTACTGCTCCTGGGAAGCTGCCTCTCTGAGTTAGTGTTCAACAATAGGTGATATATGAGTTACAGGCGTGCTGTCTCATGCCAATAAGGATGCTACTGAGGCTCGGGCCAAAGGCTGGAGGGAATTTCTGTCACTTTGTGGATGCAATGACTTGTCAAAGATGTTAATTAGGTAGTCTGTTTATGCCAAATGAATAAATGTGAAATGCGATTTGTCAGATAATGCAGTCGTACAAATTTGGTTGCTTCAAAAATGTCCAGATAATTTTGAGTGTGCTATTAGACTGGCCATTACGGTGTGTGAGTGGGCAGTCTACACAAGGCATTACGGTTAGAGGCCAAACAAACAAACAGTGCTGCCATGGCCCAGAGCGGGACACATAGCGATAAGACAAACTTAATCTTATCCACTGTTTCAAACACAAACTCCAGCAGATGAATACAGATTTTCTATAATCCAGTTAGCATAATTTAGCTTTCGGCTAAATATATAAAATATCCCTTGTATTAGCTGCTCGTGAGTGCATTGCGTCAAAACAGCTTGGCTGCATCGTCCCTGATGAAAAACCTCTCTTGACCGCTTGGTCCAGGCCAAACTTGCGGGAGTTCTCCTGAGTTTGAACACACTTCTCTTTGGTCCTCCTGGCAGGGAGCTGACATTGCTGCAGTGGCCAGGTGCAACTCCAAAATAAACTTTGTAAAACGGATTCCAATGTACACTTTACCCCTCCCACTGCTTAAAAGCCTGGCTCCAAAGAGTTTAACTTTTTCTAAAAAATGCTGTGACCCAACGCTGGACATGGTGTTATATTTTTGAACCATGCTGGTTTTTGTTCTGTGGAATTAAAAAGTTGAGAGGCTCTGGAGCATTGTGGAGATTCATAGCCGGTCCCCCACTCCCACAAAAGTGGGTATTACTGCCTTTTTGACCTTTTTAGGAACATGTTCTGTAGGAAGAGCAAGGTGCGGCATGTTATTTTCACAAAAACACAGGACCATTACCATGGGCTGCTGCTGAAAATTGTTCAATATTGGCAAATGTAATGTATATTGGTGATGTCCATAATAAACGTAGTACATTTTCCATAGCCTTAAAAAAACAGAAATCTTAGCTGTTTGACGACACAAGATCTATGCAGTTTAGTTCCCCTTAATAAAAACATATCTGACAACTGCGTTCAGCATGTGCATATGTGTAGTAATAATATCTGATGAAAATGCATGAGCCGCTGGCCCGCTACATTATGAAGGATGATCCTTATTCTAGAACCACATGCAATGTTCACCATAAGGCTGCAGCTAACGATTATTTTTCTATCGATTAATCTATAGATTATTTTTTCGATTAATCGATTAATCTATAGATTATTTTTTCGATTAATCTATAGATTATTTTTCCTTTTACCGATTATTTTTTCATTTAAAATGAAGGGGAAAAAATTGACGTAGGCCAGTATTTTCAAATGGCATGGCTTTTATTTAACCAAATAAAATTATGGCTCAATGTGCAACTCAGTAGCCTATAAAATGTGCAATTTCTGGAACACTCACTGTAAACATTTGAATAAAAGTAAAAGTATTGCTTATTTGCTTTAAAATGCGCAAAATAAAAAATAAATAACCAGCACACAACAATGATTGTATGATTAAAGTTAATTGTTCATTTGTACATAACTGTTAATGTTGTACAAAGGTAGTTTAGTTAGTTACACAACTAACGTAACGTTATGTAGCGTTAGACACGCGCGTTTTTGACTCCTCTCAGAGCGGAACAGTGCTTTAGTTTATGAATTTACAACGCAGATACAAATAATACATTCATGTTTTTGTGTAATGAAAATTACTCACGCGGCCGATTGACTGGTTGATGGCATGAACGCTGTCGGGTGTTTTCGTTTTAAATGTTCGTTCATAGCCGTTGTGCTGCTGCGGTAGGCCATTTCCGCTCGACACAGTGTGCATAAACAACATTATTTGGCCGTTTCTGGAAATACTCCCACACTTTTGATTACTTTTGGCGTGCCTTTTTCCCCTCGCTCGCATCGCCAGCATCGCGCGCCGCCATGACGTAAACAAGCGACGCGTCGACGCACAAAAACTGCGTCGACGTATTTACGTAATCGATGACGTCGACTACGTCGACGCGTCGTTTCAGCCTTAGTTCACCACCTGCTGCTGGGTGAAGATACACCACTACACACCGCAGCTGATTACAGGAGGACAAGAATTGCTGTGTGTCTGTCCTTGATCTATTTGATGAGAAAGAATGAAAGAAAGAAAGTAAGAAAGAAAGAAAGGCTTTGCCAATTTGCTGCGAACAAGTATAACTGGCTGTATCCTTACTAAGGGGAACCACGGCGATACATATATGAACAGTAGTGCAGTGAGACTGACATTAAGTAAGTGCTGAGGTGGCAGGGTAAGAAATCAATCTTTTTTCAACACTCATTGCTACTTGGACATCTCCGGTGTGAAAATCCAGCAAGTCCAGCAACTTTATGAGCAGCGTTTTCTTGGTGGTACATTTCTCACGTCGAATCTAAGTCCTGGTTTGGTGCTGCATATTCTGATGGGATCTGAAGTCTGTGTTTTCACTCCCCAACATTAACAAAAAACAAAAGTAAGCGGATTGTTAAAATTAAACATATTGATGGAAAAGGTTGACACTGTATGTGTAAATTTAACAAAAACAGGGTAATGTTTAAGAAATGTTCATGCATTTTCCTGACAAAGGTTTAGTGCCAAAGTTTTGCAATTCGTTGATGCCCTAACACCCACCTGGGTCCATAAAAGATGTGCAAATGAATTCTGCAACAGTTGTAGTGTAGTTATGCCAGCTTATACCAAAACATTCTCAGACGCCAGCATTTCTTAACTGGTTGTTTTAAATCCAACAAAAGCATACTTTCGTGGTACATCAAACCCCATATCAAATATAGAAATAACTGTGAACACGCAAACATTTGCAAAGGCATCAACACAGGTTTTCTTTTTTAATTAATACAAAAATATATTGCTTTGAAGTTTCTTTCTTTTCTTTCGGTAATAATATTGTTATTTTGGGGATATTCCTGAAACTGATAAAAATAGTGAATCCAGAACAGCCCCTTGCTTGTTCTTTTTGCTGCCATTTCATAAGATTTCCCTCAATTAGTGATTATACTTACATGGGCAAACTATAAACGTCTTAATAAACCTAATAGACAATCAGCTCGGGTCTGTCACATTTAAATGCACCTAAATTTCAAATTACAGATTTAATTTGTTCATTCTCTTGAAGTCGCATGTTCTGCTCTTACTTCGATAAAATGTAATTACAGAATCTGTAATTATATGCATCCTGCACACAGACCCATTTCTGCTCTTCTATCTGCTGTACACTTTTATGTGAAGTGGATAATGTGCACAAAAATAGACGGCCCCTCTGGGAATGTTCAGATTTTTTTGTCAAAATTAACTCTTTGCTGAGTGAGAAAGGATACATGTTCAAGCTGTTCTCATGCTACATATTCACCTGTTGTTCTGTCATTTTCTTGGGTTAATGCATTATAATACATTAGCCTACATATACATTGAATTTGTCAAAAACGCTGACTGTATGTGACCTAGTTTTACTTTAGTACCGAGCCACTGTTTCATATTTTATAGTTATTATTATTTGCTCACATCACACTTGACATTTAACACTGAGCAACTTCGCACTTTTGCAATACAGATAAAACATGACAGCTAAACTAAAATCAGAATCACATCCATTTGAGAACATTGGTTTGGTCTACTACAATAAAAAACCTGATGGAGAAATGATTTTTGGTGCTCTTTGCTGAGGACTTCACCCAAACAATTGCTGCTTTTTTATCCATTGTACATTTGTTTGGAAAAGAATAATTTTGCAGCCCTGTTTTACATCCTTCTGTATCTTTGTGATGAGCGTGTCTCAAGTGGTTAAATGGAAATGCTTCTGTCACCGTCACAATAAACACAAGGTCTGCAGACTGCCTGCGTAACTCTCTTAACGTTCAAGCCTGCTTCAGTTTTTCAGCTACTTACCAATAATGTTTTGCACAAAGAAATACAATGATTTTTCAATATTATCATGCCTTTCGTATGTAGTGGTATGAGCTGTAACTGTGATGCCTGCCTCCGCTTTTCCCCTCACCTGACCTCTCACACACTGGCGCAGCTGTCATGGTGGAAAGACTGGGGATCCTCATTGTTGTCGGGCAAGATAAGGCGCACTGGAGCTTCTAGCATCAAGCGCAGTAGCTCGTAGGATTGACCTGTTGCAGTATGGCCAAATTATGGCGTGACATCTCTGTTTGTCCTGGCTTCTGTTGGCGGGAGTCTCCCCCTTTTTCTGTATGCACTGTACCAGCTGTTCGGCCGTTGGATCTGAGCGCATGGCTGCAGCTTCTGGACACAATGGGGCTGTGTCTTTGTTTTGTTTTTTGTCATAACCCAGCAGTGATTGTGTGGGCGATGTAAATGCACTCATGCAACGTCTGAATTCCAAGGCTATAGGCCAATTGATAGTTTTTATGCTATTATAACGAACTAGAGTGTTAAATAAAACAACATGTGAAGTCTTGTCATGTAATCCTGTGTTTCTGTCATTTCAATCACTGAACCTGTGCAGCTTTTTAGCGTAGGATAAAATATTTTTCCTGATTTAACAGGTAGCGTTTTTGGGGATAGAACAAGAGTATTAAAAAGCAAGGACCATCGCCCTCACTTGGTCACACTTAAAGGAATAGGCCACAGTTTTTTTAACATACTGAGATATGTTCTTACCTTTGCTTAGACGAGTTGATGAGCACCGGTCATTGAAATGTTGTTTGCGTTTAGCCGCTCCAAGCAAAGGTATAGTCCCAAACTGGGGTGAAGTTAGACGCTACCAAGCTGTTCCACGTTTTCCCTATTTAAATACAGTTACGTGAAACGTTACACGATCCAAGTCTAGTTACACAAAATTAAACATGACGATTTTCTAAGCAGATAATAGTAGTAGATAATAGTACCCCTTTTTATCCACTTAGAAAATTGACATGTGTATGCTATGTGTAGCTATTTTGTGTAGCTAGACTTGTAAAGGCTCACGTAACTGTATTTAAATAGGGAAAACGTGGAACAGCTTGGTAGCTTCTAACTTCACCCCAGTTTGGGGCTATTGCTCTGCTGGGAGAGGCTAAATGCTAACAACATTTGTGTGACTGAGCGCACACACAAAGACCAGACAGGTGCACATCAACTCGTCTAAGATAAGGCAAGAATAAATCTCAGTATGTAAAAACGGTGGCTTATTCCTAAAGGAAAAGAAGGGACCTCTTTAGATTTCAGTTAGCTTTATCGCTCATGCTACCATACAGAAACTTGTGTTTCTCTCAAACCCTCGGTGCAAAAATACAACTCACCGAGACTAGGTGTAATTCTTCTCCCAGTGATCCAATACAGTATTTAATTTCTGCAAGATCACAATCCCCCAAACTCCGTGCGTGTTTTTCCCCCTGCCTCTCGCAGTTTTTCATGCCGATAATGGCTTCATTTACTGTGCAGCTCTCTGCTCATCACCACCACTCTCCCAAGAGTCTGGAGATATATTTAACAATTCTTGTGTAAAACTCAGTGCAAAAAAATATAGGGTTACTGCAGTTTGGAACGATCTATGTGCCTTTCGTTTTAATTGCAGAGACATGTCAGGTGTAGACTGTTGATGGCGGGTGTCTTGCCTTTGAAATGAGTGAGCGTCGCAATTCTCCCAGGTAGAGCTTTGCTGAAAGTCAAGCTGTGCTACATCCAGAAAAGCAAAGCACGTTTTTCCTTTAATTAAATGTACAATTTATTGAATATGAGCACAATTTGGAAAGTCTTATTGTGTTAGTGAAAATCCCCTTGGTGTTCCTCAAACTTTCGAAAGGGAATTGGCAAATGTGCTTCAGTGGCAGCAGTAGCTCTACTCCGCAGGAAGTGGCTAATAAAGCTAAATTGCTGGGACTGGGACTTGTACATGCACAGGCCCACGGGGATTTAGCAGTTACCTGAGGTGCTGGGCTCACACTGGGTTCGACACATGTAAATGCCCTAATTGAGTTGAATTCATGTGAAGCCAACAGACTCAAGTGGTACATTTGACGTTTAGTATGCAGAAGGGTGCGCTCCCATTTGTCATGTCATTCTTTTAAGATATGCAGGTTCATAGTGCATACATTGAACTACCTGAGATATATATGTATGTGCTCTGCTCTGTGCTGTGTCTTGAATCATACAATGTTCTGCTGTATGTAGAACCAAGACATGGTTGTATACTGTGTCTATACTGGTTCTGTCTGTATAATCCAGAATATACTCTCATTTTGGTTAGATAGTTTGATATAAATGCTTGACGATTTTTTTTATTTTTTTTATTGTATTTGTGGGGGCCATGGTCCTATCTTTGGTGTTCAGCACAAGCAGTGGGGAAAGGAAAACACATTTAGGAACCACTGCTCTATAATAAAGGCACAAAACAGAACTCTCCGTCTTTACGCCTAAGGAACACTTTGTGATGAATAAAACACTATGTGAATACCTTAATAGAATTATATAGATCTGTGTCATTATTAATTATTCATATTGAAATGCTAATTAGTCGTTGTACAGGATTTCATAAGAAAGAGGCCAAATTATGGAACTTAGAAAAGGAAGAGAAGGAAAACCTGAGCTGCACTGAACCAAAAATAACATCTGTGGAGCTTACAGTACTGTATCACTTGTGTTTACTTCAAAGAACAGAATAAGAAAGAAATTGTTATTCCAAACAACTTGACGTGTTTGTTCTCTGTCTTAAAGAGAATGCGTGAATTTAATTACCTCAAGCAAAATCAGCTTTTTCCATTTGTACACAAAACAATCGTCGCTTGACAATATTCACCAGTGTAATTTAATTTAATGCAATTCAGCATTTCAATGTAGATCCAATGCGATTTGTTTAGAGGTGGTTAAGGTAAGGTATGACCTTTCGCTAAACAACATCAACATCTTTACATTCATTTGACACACACTTCGAACCACTTGTAAAACAACTTCTGAGTGTCACTTTTGCAAAGTTGTGTGAGTGAAAAAAAGAAAAAGCCAATTTTCCAAAAACTATGGCAACAGAGTGGCATTATATTCAGCATTAAATCACTTACCGAGGTGAATTAGCACACTTTGATGCGTTGGAACACACTTACACCATAAGTAAGCATACATTGGTTGTGATGAGGAGGTCCACCGAGAGATTCCCAATTTAAATAAATGGGTCACCACAAAAAAGGTTTGTGAACCACAGGTCTTAAACAGAATATGCAACAATACTTCATAACTGCACTGTAAAGTCTTTTCTATTGCCTCCACAAGTGGTCTGTGGTCCCCTAATGTTTTCTCTTGTTTGTAGCTCAGCGTGTGTTTTGACAGATGCTAAAGATCACAGTTGAAATACGGCTGGTCCATAATGCAGTGTGATTGCACCTGCCCCTCCCCGGCAGCTGTTCCCGTCCCACACATGCGGCTGGCAGCACTTACGGGTTTTCGATCAACACCGCTTGTTTTGCTTTGAGCAGGCGAGAGCGAAATGAGAATGCGCACATCTTTAATTCAGAGCAGATGGAATCTAAATGGATGCACCGCAGACTGTACAGGGTCACATTGAAAGGCTCAATCTGAGTGTTGGGCCTTTTCAATTACAGTACATGTTTGCCAAGACTCTGCTACAAAACATTCAGGGGAGTTTTTAAGCACACTGCCATCAACATCCACAGCAAAAAGCGCCTGATGATCAGTGGTTCTCGAAATGTTTGGGACTGCGAACACCTTACTGAACAGAAATGATAATTGAAATTAAATGTAATTTGCATTAACATATTCGCATGAGTTAATTTTCCTAATTGCTATGGCAACGGTCCTCATTTTGCATCACTGTGTGAACCCAATAGGCCTATAGACCTTTCAGCTTACCTGAACTTCGCTCATGGTCTTTAGGGCGTCACATTGTTCCAGTGTCTCAGAGGGATGGGTCAAATGCTGAGGACAAACGAGGTCAACTAAGGCCTTACATAAAATTGATGCTTTGACCGTTGCATATAAAAAGCAATGCTAACTTTTAGGATTCTATTCACTGTCACCAACATAATGAGTTTTGAAACTAAAAGGTTTTGGTGGATTATCTTCCATTCTAACCAAACACTGAAGCATGACTGCTATTTTTGATCAATTGTTGCAGCACTGCCATGTTGTACTGCAGATGTGATATTGTATTGGTGTAATATGATTGATAAGCTCACAGTGGATCGTTGTCTCGCAGCCTCCTGTCTCCAAGTTTCCCCCCAAAATGAAATAACAAGTCCATTAGGTCTGCACTCCACATTTTAATTGCTCAGAATGAGGATTGTAAAAGACGGGGAACATGAAAGTATAAAAACGCTTTTGCGGTTAGTTTACTGCTTATGAGGGCTCGCAAATTATTTATTACAGCCAGAAGGAACAGCTTAACTTTCACTTTTTTCAAATGACATTTAGAAGCTTGTTGGCTCGAATGGCAGAGCACATAAATGCAATTGTAAAACATTGAGCACATTTTTTTATGTCAATAAATATTACCATTCATTAGTCATCATTAGTTTCATTTTATTTGTGCGTATGGCTTCCTGGATTTACTTATATACATATAAAATCGCCCCAAATTCAATTCTTTGACATTTTATTCCCCCCAATGTAAAAGGTTTTGTGTGTACCTTATCCCATCCTTTAACACTCATAAATCCTGAAACAGCATTTCCCTGCTATCCATTTTAACTGACCTGATTCTGGGCTCAATAATAAAACAGTGCGGTTTTGCCTCTCCAAACATTTCCAAGCCATAAATCTAATTAGGGCAAACATTCAGCATCACTGAAAATTATGCTGCGCGCCCGGGGCTAGCTCCTGCATGCTAAAGACTTATCTGAGCTGCGGCTGCTGATGAAGGTTAGGAGCTTAGGTCAGCAGCAGCTTTAGTTGACTTCTCTACTCTTCTCTGCTCCTCTTTCAGGTACACTGGACTGAATTGGCTTTGAGGGCCATCACTAAAGAGGTCTGGCCCTGTGGAGACTGTCCTCAGCACAGCGGGCTCTGCTGTGGATGTACAATGCTTTGAGTTTGAGCAGGAGGAAAGTTCACAAGGAAAATAGGGAAGTGAAGTGGCAGTTTTTTTGTTCAGACAGAGCTTGACTTTGACACGGGTTGACATACAGCGCATAGCTGAGAACCTGAGAGCTGCTGTTAGTTGAAATGGTTTTACAGACTGAACGGACAAGTCTAGCTGTAAAATAGTGCAGTGGTCTACTATATTGTAGGGATTTCATTGATGCGTATCGGCCACATTGAAACAATTACATTATTGATTTAGGGGACACTGGGCTACTCTGGCTGCTCTGTAAAAAGTCATGAGAAGAGTTTCTCCTCATGACCCATCCACTCCAGAACAATAGAGTTTATGCTGCTATGGGCTCATAGTTGAGTGACACATTACAGTAGAAGCAAATGTTCCTATGCAAAGACTTGATTTATAATATTAAGAATAATGTTGCCTAGTTAGTTGCAATGCCCTGTTTTGCTGTTTGGTTTATTGTGCTGAGCGCCTTGTCTTAAAAACAATGAGGAACATTTATGTTTTGCGGAAAAGAGGTCAGATAGAGAAATGTAGTATTTAATTTTCTTTTGTTAAGACCTTTATTCTGTCTTTTACACGACATATGTCAGAGTGATGACACTTGATTCCATAAATTTAGTGCATCTGTCATCATCAATACATCACACTTGAAAATGATCCTGTTACTCTCTATATCAATTACCCCTGCATGCTGTAGAATCTGTTTGCATCAGACCAAAGAAGGTCTAAATGGTTTTGACATGAGTACATCAACATAGACCGTGAATGCCCCTGGACATGGATGCTCTCAGAGACATGCACTTAGCCAGCACTGTATCAGCGAACAGAAAAAAGAAGGTAAACACATGCACTTTATACAATGGATACAGTTTTTAAAACAGCTCACAGCATGAATCTGAATTAAGGATAAAAGAGAGGAATGTGTTTTTAAGTCCTCTGCACATCCAATCAATTATCAACACCCGACAGGAGAAAGGAGAGGGAAGAATGTGAATTCCAGGGCTTTCAAAAGAGTGCTGCTTCTATTGTATGCAGACATCTCTCATTATGAAAATGCGGGTCTTCTACATACCATGAACACGGTCTGTTACAAATACCTGTCTTACATAAATGCAGGTGGAATTAGTGATGCTTATTTTGAAGCTCGACTGTGCCCAATATGTAGGGCAAAAGGAAGAACAAACAGACAGCAGGTAAGTTATTTTGGTCTCTACAAAAGTCACATTGTGAGCTAAGCATTTGTACCAGGCCAATCTGTACTTTGTTTCAACTACTTGGAAAACATAAACTTCCACATGGAAAATATGAGGAGGTAATACAGTACCTTCAAATACTTTTGCATGTCCCTCTTTTATCTGAAAGGGAAACTTGTCTTTTACCTTTGAGCCATCGCTGAATGTTACAGGGAGAACCTGTCAGCAGACCACACCACAGTGCCACCTCATGCTATGTCAACATCGCCAGACAGACAAATCTCACTCTGCTCACCTGCTGTTGATCTGTTGCTTTCAGGCAGGCACTATGGGCTAAATGCGACCATGCATTTAGGTTTCATGTAGTACTCGTGGATCTAGGATTGTTATAATCTTGTCGTAACCAAACAGTTGTTAAAAGTAATTTATGTTTACTTGCTTACAATAAGAAAAAATTGAAAATGCATTGAATTATTTAGTTGACAGAGGTGCGCTGTCAAACATTCACTCATAGCATAAAAGTTAGTCTTGAAAACAAAGCCACACAGTTACATAAGTTGAAAGAGGCTATAATATAATTTGAATAATAACATTGAAATTGTCAAACAATTAAAAGCTAATAAAAAGTATAAAGCCTGATCAGTGTGCATTGTTCAAAGACTTCACAGCTTGTGGAAAGAAGCTTTTACTGTGGTGACATGTATCACATTTAATGGCACGATAGCGCCTCCCAAAAGAGAGATGTTCAAACAAATCCCTGGCAGTACGCAGTGGGTCTTTAATGATGGCTACTGCCCCGGACTGAGGACTTTGTTTGTAAATGTTCTCAAGGACAGAAAGTTTCACACTGATGGCCCTACTGGCAGAGCGGACATTTAAAGCTTTTTTTTTCTTTTGCCGTGGCATTTCCAAACCACACCGCGATTGCAGAAGTTAGAAGACTTTCGGTAGAAACTGAAAAGAATCTGCTTTGAGGGTTGATTCTTTCAACTTAGGCAGAAAGAAATCCCACTACCGACACCTTTTAACTATACTGCACATGTATTTGAAATCCATCTTAGGTTGTTTGACAAGGACACACCAAAAATGTAAAATTTTAAAGTTCATCTCGACACCCTCAAAGCTGTTTTTGCTGTTGGTTATTAAAAGAAAGCAAATGGAGGAGGACTGAATCAATGTTTTCAAACATAGGGTACGTCTACCTGTCAAAATAAACCAGCAAGATCTCCGTGCGATGGAGACGAGCTTGTGACGTCCTGGTCCCAGCAAGTTACGAGTTAGGTCTGTGAAAAGGCGAACCCACTCACACCAACAATATAGCAGTGATCAAATGAATGCTTGTATTTTACTCAATTTATTAGAAGAAATGTTCTGCCGTCGGGCCCTATAGACAATCTGTGGCAGAGAATGCCAAAAACATCTTGGCGCTGGTCTTTCACGTTCATAAATCAACCTTAATGGAACACTGCACTTTCAGATCAAACCGTGTTAAGTCACAGGCCATCGAGGACAAATTATCTAAGTAATCGCGGTAGATATTGGGCGTATTATGTGAAGCAGAATACTCCAACACACTCCCTTGTATGAGGTGACCTAAATACTGTAAGCTCTATTTCTGTTAAGGCTATAGCTTTGTGAATACATTATGGGCAGCATTAGCACTGAACACTCATTTTATATTTAAGGCCATTTGCAATTTGGCTTCTTTATGACATTGCTCTCATGCACAGTAGCGGTTCTGCTTAACAGCGGTCCTATTTACTGAAAGGATCTGCGCCATCAACATTGTAATTACATATCTGAATCAAACATGCAAAATGTAATAGCTCTTATCCAAAGTTCACTGAATCCAATCTTTGTAATGTCATTTACTCCTCATGTCTCTGTGTTGTGCTTAATTAATATGCGGCGTTGTGTCTTTAGAGCCTTAAATGATCCTCATAGACCATTAAACTTGTTTTTAAACATTTTAGTGCCTGCAGTGTTTACTCTCTCTCTCCAAGACTCAGGATAACTATAAATAAAGACATACTTGCAGCTTCTGTTTTTAACCTCGCAAATCTGAATGCACTCAAGGTTACAAATTTATATTCACCAGTTATTTTGTTCACTATTTAGCTGCTCCGGAAATAACATACATGCTTGTCTTTAAATAATAGGCTTCACAGAGTCCTAAAATGACTCATTGATCCTTAAGGAAAGTTAGTACAAATAATGCAAATAATGTATATAATGAATAAGATGTTTGAAGAGATGTTTGATTCAAAACATTTTAATAATTACTAGTGTTTGTTATATTTAAGACCCAATAAGAAATAAAACACGAGTTTCCAAGAAATGACGTGGCAAACAATAGCACTTGGTTCAAGTTTAAGGCATTGAGTCTCGCGATCCTGCCTTGATAATAATTGTCCTTTACCTACAAATTAGAGATGCACGGGTCGGCTTTTTTTCTGACCCGCACCAGCCCGACCCGCTGTAAATCAAACCCGAACCGCCCAATCCGAAAAAAAGTGTTTCAGTTTGCGGACCCGACCCGAACCCGCACACATTAAAAACAGCGGCATGAGTCCGGCTGCAGCCGTCACTCAAACGGGAGCGCGTCACGTGACCGCGAGTTTACAGTGGAGAATTAGCACTTGATGCTTTGTTTTGCTACTGCGCTGCTGAGGAACCTTTGACATCGCTTATGGACTCATCAGGAAACGAGGAGCAGAAACTATCATGAGGCTTTACTTCTACCACGTCATGGACAACTCTTTCTGTCAAACTAAACGGAGTTTGGACTAACGTGGAGCCGCCTTAACCTGACGCTACAAGAAGTTGCTCTCCTCAAGTTAGTTATTTTAGTTTTACCTTGCTGCATGTTGATGCATTACTGCGTGTCGCACATGTGCTTGGGCACTGCTGTTGTGCCGCATTTGTAGCGGTGAGTAAAGTCAGGCCAGGCGAAAACAACAAACAAAACATGGTAATGATACATTTACCCCATAAAACTAAACATTTAACAAAGCACAGCCGACTGTGTGGCATTTATGGATAAGAATGCACTGTATGTTGTAAGCCAACAATGAAAGGACAACAACAGCTTTGTAGTAACCCGACCCACCTGCACCCGAAGTTTACCGTATTTTTGTGGTACCCGAACCGACCAAATCCGCGGGCCCCGCGGGTTGACCGCAGGTGTCGGGTAGACCCGCGCATCACTACTACAAATGGTATTTTTGTAACATGTATCTTCCTGTTGCTTTTAATTTGGTCCTCTTTTTCACTCCACATTATGCCGGGCTTTCAGCTTTAACAAGGGTGTGCATTTACTTCCACTTTGTCTTGTGCCATCATTATAGTAGAAACTGTGTGTACAGGAGTAATGTCACTCTGCGGCCCTGTTCCGCCTCTGCAAAGTTCCCGCTATGGTAACAAACAACAAGGACTGAAGAATCATTTCTACTCTTAGTCAAGGCACATAATGTATTTTTGTTTGTCTCAATTATACATGATGTCAAATGATAATATTAAATAAACTTCATTTTTATGTAAATTTCAAGTGTCCCTCAAGCACAATGTTGATGTCTTTACTGTGCCACAGTAACCAGCCTCAGTGCTAATGCTTGAATAGAAATAACCCCAGTATTTAAATCAAGGCAAGTTGAACTTTCTTGATGGCCTTGGAAGGATTAATTATGTAATTATCTTCAAGCACACTGGAATGTCCCGGCCTAATTACAAAGGCCCTTCATTTTTCCGCTGCCGCCGTATCTATCTTTCATACCCGACTTGTTTTTCAAACGTTCCAGTGGCATATAGCTGTGGCTAAATGCTTTAGTATAATAGTAAATGTGACTGCACAAGATCCAATGAAAATGAGCAAGATCTATATTTACTTTTAGATCCTTTGTTTGGTTCCTCAATTTAGTTTTCTCAACAACCTCTGGCATGTGCTTTTATTAAATACACCATCCAATTTTATTTCTATCTCTGTATTCATTCTCGGGCCGATGTGAGAGCGATTTCGGGTCACCTCAGTGGAGGAAAAATCAATGCCTACTGAATATTTTGTGGGGAAGCCTGGCTACCTGCTCATTAACTCCTATTCTCTTTCATCCACAGACTCTGGGGCTGCCTTCTTTGACAGTCGGCGGCCCCTGGCAGTCTCTACCTGCTGTCCCAAAGCTTCATAGTGAAGCGCTTCATTCGTGGTGCCCATGCTGCCACACACAGACATGGAGATGATGATGATACTGTGTATATTTTGGTGAGTAAGCTTTATATCTGCCTTAAGCATTTTGTGAACAAGTAAATCAGTATGTGTACTTGTATGAGCAGAGGAGCCCCAGAGAATCTAACGTAGGCCCCAAGTTTTGAGATGTTAAGAGACATGGGTAAATCAATGCAAACAATTGTACAATTGGGAAATATATACATTACAGGGGGAAAAAATACAATGGAGAACCTTGCCCTTAGAGAGCAGAGCGTTGGCCCAATATTCCAATAGTAAAAACTTGAGGGAGGGGTAATACACACATTCAGTGATGCTTTTTTCCACCCAATTCATTCTTGATTGCGTGTCCAAAAGCACACATTTTAACAATCTCTTAAAACGTTCACACATTCAACGATAGCAACTAAATGTCAATACAGTTGTATTTAATTTGGTTAAAAAAGAACAAAAACATGCACACACACACACATCCTTGTAACTCTGTCTTAGTGAGGACACTCACAGACATAATGTATTACCCAGACCCTAACCCTGAGGCCTAAGCCCCTAACCCTAACCCTTATCTAAACCCAATTCTAACCCTAACCCTAAAACCACATATTGACCCTCAAACAGTTCTCCACTTCAAATAAGTGAGAACCACCCAAAATGTCCTCACGTTCCAAAAATGTCCTCACTTTGTTAGTTAAAAACTCAAACTGGTCCTCACAATGTCGTAATTACAAGAACACACACACACACACACACACACAATCTCAAGTTTACGAAGTACCCTGAACCTTCCGGAATGTATATAGCTGTAGCCTCAATAATATTTGACAGCTGTAAGTGGAAGTGGTTTTGTTCAGCCTGCAGAGAAGTTGAAGACTGGCATCGAACCATATCGTGGGGAATCTTTCCAGACAATTTGACCCTGCACTGAAATCATTTTGCTAGGATTTTTTTTTAAGATATAGTTTGGAGATATAAGTATGTCTCTAAAGCACTGCTACTGTAGGAAACATTTTGGCTTGACAGGCCTGTTGTAACCGAGCAAATTGGCGGAAAGTACGCAAAAAAAGTACTGCACTTTCTTTGGACTTTTGTTGTTCCAAACTAAGTATTTTTAGTTGCAGAGTTTTAGTTGTTTGTTAAGAAAACAACAATGTCACAATATATTCTCGTAGGTTACAACTATGACATATGTAACCAGTCACAGGAACCAAAGACACAAGTCGGTTTTGGGGCATTATGAGATAATAACAGATTGTGAAAGTGTAGTCTCCAAGCTTTCCAATGATGTGTAACACATGGAAATCTGATAATAAAGGTAATGAATAATATTCATTGCATTTTGAGACATACACTGCCAGATGAAGTTTCTCGAGTGTCTGACCTGTAAAAATATGTCGATTTAATATGGGTAAATGTGTATTGATGTAAAAAATAAATGAATCGATTTTAAAGCCACCCTCAGCTACATTTTGCGCGACCGAAATAGACCGTAACATAGCTCGTTGTTTCTAACGAGGTTAACTTTTTCTCAAGGCAAGCTCCACACCTTCCCCGCCTCACCCCCAACACACGCCACACCATGTAAACACATACACGTGTCGGCATCGAAGCAACAGACGCAGCTAAAATTAGCGGCTACACGATTAGCGTTAGCGGCTAACGCAAAGTTTAGCATTTTGACAGAAGTTTACTAAAGATCGTAAACTGACAAACATCTGACCAACCTGCTCCGATTCTGCTGAAATCCTCATCAAATGTCCGTTTGTCAAATAATCCAATACCTACAGGAGCTGTCGTGTCTTTTTCATACTTATGGTTACAAAGGCTGCACGGGAGGCTGTGAGGCGTTCGAGGGTGAAAAAAACTGCACTGTAAAATTTGTTCTAAATAATTTTTTTATAAATAAATATATAAAAGTTATAGTTCATTCTCATGTCTTGTAATTTTTTGTAATGTAAAGTTCTCTTACTGAGACAGTTGCAGTTTGTTACAAGGACAAAAATGCAGATGTCAAAACAAAAAAAACATTGGTATGAATGAGTCATATTCTTTTCTTAAAAAAAGGTAAAAAAAAAAAATCGAAATCGGGAACTTAAAATCGGAAATCGAATCCAATCGGGGCTTGAGTGAATCGTTACATCCCTACTGGCCTGTGCAGTGAACATTTTCTGCTTCACTTGATATTGGGTCTTTGGCCTCACCTTAAGAGGTCGTGACTGATGATATGACAACAGTGGTGAATCTCAATGTCCCACACCTTAACCACATGACCAGGTATTCAGTGCATTTTCTCCAAAGTGACCTTTCCTTAAACTGTGCCTTGGCCCTGACTAATTAAACCTGTGCTGGATATTGGTATTCTGCTCTGTGTCTCACTTGTCTATGCCCTGTCAAGGTCGCTACCGTTCACCTTCTGACAACGCCGGCATTCTGACCTTTAAGCTACATTTGGCTCCACATCAGTGCTTCCCTTTTTCATTTAAGCCCTGACTGACAGAATATCAAACATTAATGAGGCAGGGCCCTATACGGGATCTGTGTGGCAAATAGGTCGGAAGAGGAGGGCGATGAGAGACAGCATGTTAACACATCAAACGTCCAATTTTCATCAAATTTAGGATTTGACTTTTCATAGGAATGTGATGGTTCTGGTCTGCTCGGCCATATTTGCACTTAAGGGTGAAACATGTGGTATTATCACTTTCATGTGAGTCATTCCTAAATGTCCAGTGTACTCTCTTGATGTGATTGTTAATGGTTCACTGGTCCGATATCAGAATCAGCATTACGTAACTTTACCTTTTGATTTTTGTTGCACATGCAATTTCTAGCTCAGAAAATAAGTACGTAAGTGCTTTATTTGTCATTGTACAACTGTACAACAAAATTGTGTTCAGGTGTTAGTCCTGAGCTGCTGCGACTGAGCCGCGCTGCCACTGTGGGCCAACCTGACCCGCATGCCAGGAGGTAGAGGAAACCGGACTGGCTGCCTTCAGTGCTCCTCTGAAACTGTGCACCGCCTCCTGGGTTTGTCCCTGTTTCAGAGCGTGGTATCCTGCACTGGTCAGCTCCTTCCTCTTCCTCCTTTGCAGCTCCCTCCGCTCCACAATAGTCTTTCACCATCTGTTGGGAGGAGCTTAGCAGTTAATCTGTTTTATAAGATATAAATGTATCAGTATAATTGAATAGATACAATGACAGGTTTACACTGGTTAAACCTTGCAGTGAAATAGAAAAATAAAAAAACAACAATAAAAACTTTTAAAGTGTAATTAACCTCCAAACACATTTACGTAAGATTTGCTGGCTTTGGCAGAGCACTGCGACACGGCGATGTGGTAGTTGGCGCTGGGACCTCATTGCAAGATGATTCTCGTTTCGATTTCTGCACCGTGTGGGACCTTTCTGTGTGAAGTTTCCCTCCATGTTTCCTCTACCACTGAATGGAGAAAGGGGTCCCTTCCTGTGCCAACTGCACTCCACTGAGTCTCACTGAATCCTGAATGTTAGTGGATTAAATTAACACTTGGTCCATGCAAGTCAAAAAGTATCCTAGTAATGGCAGTCATTTATCTCCGTGTTTCTAATGTCTTCAAGATTCGACATTAAGACCTTAATTTTTTAGAAATAACATTTACTGATGTAATTAGTGATACTGTAGTAATGCTAATAGTTGCATCTTTGATTACCGCTGTGAGTGAGGCCTAATTAAATAGTGTAAATGTGTGTGTGCGTGCACCTGATCCCAGCACTCATTAGAAGAAGTCGGCAGGTAGCTAATAACAGGCACTGCGCGGATGTAAACAAAGCAATCAGCGGAATGTGATTTTGCAGCGAAAATCTGTTTGTGGAATAAATAAGAAGTAGTGTGAAGATGCAGGATTTGTCTCTAGAAAATTGTTAATTTCACACCTGAAAGCGCACTCTTTGTCATTTGTTTAACCTGTTGGTCACACACTCGGCAGACACTCTCAGCGCAAATGTGTTTCTAAATTCGAAAACAAGAAAGACATAATTTAAAAGATGGCCGAGGGGCACCTCAATGGTTCACCTGGTTAAGCAACTGTTACTCCATGTATTCTTAAGGTGGCAAAAACCCAGATTGATACGAGAGAGCAAATAACATTAAGTTAAGTAATATCAATATGAAAAGATTACGGTTTAAATGTTTTGAGAAGAGGACAGACTTTGATATTTGCAGCGGATTGGATCCAGCGCACCTGATTTTAGCCAACCACAACAAAGTCTGAAAATGTATAGCTTAACAAAAAAAACTAAAGCAATTAAATACTAAACCACCTTTGCAACGCTCGATCAAGCCTCGCTTCCCTCTGTCCACCACAGGGCATCACTTACCATCACTATTTAATAATGCACAAAGTTGTTAAGCGACTTTGAGCGTCTGGAAAAGTGCTACGTAAGACTAATGCATTATTATTATAAAATATTTAGATCGATGGTTTGTTGTCGCCCCCTACGCGCCCATGCCGTACCAGGCAGTAAGTAAGTGTGTGCTGTTATTTAGGATGGGCTGTGCAGGGTTATCCAAATTAAATGTCTCAAGACTCGCATTTAGACATAGGCCATCGCATTGAAAAGGGGGGGGGGCCCTCCCCACAGAATTACCCAATAAATTAAAATGCTTTTGAATAATCCTGCTCAGAGCTGTCCCCTGGAGGTGCTTTACGATCCTTTACATATCATCACTCTCTCTGGTCCCTCCAGTTCGCGCCGACTGCAGCCGCACAAAGATCTATCAGTCAGGAAGACATGTGTGTCAGCGGGAAGTGAACGCTTTGGTAAAGGATTCTGGTCTCGCCTGTGTGCCCCCTGTTAGGATTATGTATTGTGTTTTTGGCGTGGAGGAAATTTGTCTGTCACACTTAAGACATGGTTGGCAATATAAAGAATGCCATATTTAACTGTGCCACAGATTGAGTGACCATTCACTCAAATAATCTATAGTTCTACGCACTACTCACTGCGTTTCCAATATCATATGTTATACAGGAGAAATGGACAGACACATTAAGTGACAAGTCACATATTTATTGACTCACCTCTCAAAGTCTATGGACTTTTTGGCTTAAATTAGTTTTATTTAAATACTACATAGCATGCAGTATGTGCAGTATTTACCATAGCATGCAGTATTTACCATACTATGTAAGGCAGATGATTTACTGAGCCCATTTTAGGAAAGCAAACCTGAACAAGAGGGACTGAAGATAATGTAAGTTGGTTGTTTGCTGCAGTAATTAGTGCCTAGGACAAACTAATTGGGGTCACCTCAACTAACTGTCCACTAATTAACTTTTCCGTGCCTTTATATTTTTATTTAGTAAATTAGACTTCTGTTCCTTATCTACATACATTTTATACAAAATGTCATAAAAGTGTATATAGATAAGGATACGTCTTTTACAATAATGGCCAATTGCATATGGCAAGCCATTAGCCAGTTATCACACAATATGTTTAAATACTCATTCTAATAACATTATTTACCACCAATGATTTACTTTGATGAAAATATATGAGTTCCACAAGATTTTCACTTACCCCCCCGTACCCTCTGTCATCTTGAATTCCTCTCCGAGACTTGACGTGGCCACATGAGAGCATTTGTTTCTTTGTCATGTCTGAATAACATAAATAACATTGAATCATTTTCCATAACCTCTTCATGTGGTCATATTGTACATGATTCAGAGCATTGCATTCTGGACTGAGCAGCCAGGACTGGTGTTCAAGATAAACCCGGAATGACTGCAACAGAATACACCAAAAACAATGAGCCGTTTCTTATAATATGGGCATGAGACAGATGTGGATTTCATAGAAGAGTCTGTCGTCAATTTATCTTGTCATTGTTAAGATCTCAGCCTACAGCTTGTTTGTTTACTTTTGTGGAGAATTGAAGAAAGATGACAATTGATTGTGTTCATTTGGAGCGGAGAAAGGCAAAGCTTCAGGCTTCTAATAAGCATTTTGTTAGTGGCTAAATCCTATTTGGATTAGACAGTGAGATGGGTGAGTGGACAACATTTGACTTAATATTATATTGTATTATTTTATTATCTTTGCCTGCTCTTAAGTGTATATCTGGAATTTATTTCTAAGAAACAATTGGCCTTTTGAAGAACTCTTTGTGGTACTTTGCTATTTGACACTGGCTATGGGGCTGATGCAGACTTTTATAATGTGTATTGTGAATCCTATGTCGCTTCATCTTTTCCAGCTTAACATCGATCTGATGTTGGTGTTGGCCCACTTTACTCACGATCACTGGGAGTTGAATTGATTATCTTTTCTAAAGATGGGGAAGGTATTCTTATAAATGATCATTATGGATACAAAATTGAAATGACCTTTAACTTGTGTCCCACTTTGACGTGAGTTTTCCGACAGACATGACATTACATGGATGGGATTCAGCTTCCCACGATCACGCTTTTTAGTCTGATCTGTTCTGTACTAAAATTGTAACCACTTGAAGATATTATGTAACAACAAAGCACACGAAGGACTGGAGGACTGAGTGAGCAGTTCCCAGTTTGTTGTCGGCATTTAGTGGATGGTCCAGGCCTGCTCCTCCGACTGCGGTCTCGGCAAAAGTCATTTGTCTTGTGATAAAAGCGGCACACTATCGCCCAAATCAATAACACCAATCAAACACATTCAATCAGACCTCTGTGCCATGGGGGTAGCCGTATGTCAGCAGTAAATCCTCCCACAAATCTCAGGTTTCTCAAACAATTAAGCGTAATAGTTTTCACCTAGCACAGCAATACAAGGTTTTTATCCATTTTTGTGGCAAGTGGAATTTATTTGATATCATTGCATTGTTTCACTTAGTTTCAAGATACTGAGCTTTTGCAAAACGGCGCCTGATTGCAGTCTAAACTTGGGAAATGATTAGCATAATGAATGTCTGAGCTTCTGTAAAGACTCATTTTTACCCAGAAGTGTATGTGATAAGGACCTATTGTTGGTACCATCTGATTACAAAACTGTTATATCCCAGTGTGATTTCAATTCTGGCTCTCATTGTTGAATAACAGTTTTCTAGTCCTTCCGTAATAAAACTGCACATAAACCTAGACAATGGTAATTATTGTGTTCTTTTGTGGTGAAAATGTTTACTTTTGAAGACAGTGTTTTCAGTTTTGAAAGCGAGTGGCCATGGCTTTACAATGACACTAGTTAACCAGACAAACGCCGCTAGATTGAAACCTTATTGAATTATGACTTCTTACAAAATTACTCAAAACGATCTGCGCGCCATAGCTGAGAGAGCGCTGAGTAAATAAGTTAATAATGCCAACCCCGACCAATCAAGCCAAATTTGAACAAATAATAGTAACGATTTGATTTTAGTTCAAATTAACTTGCTCCCAGTTAAAACATAATATTTTATTTTGAAGCTCATTCTGGTACTTCATATACCAGGCCTTTGGAGCTGCGATAGTCTTTGTTGTCCTCTGTTGAAAGAAAGATTAATAGTATGTATTGTAGACTGGTGATGTGATGTGCATTCCAATTTATTAATGATGGACGGGTCTCTTCCCATGGGCTAAAATAGCCTAATGAGTTTTTAACATTCAGAGAGGAGTGGCCATCGACACTCTGGTGATTAGAGGCAAATGAATGACTTGGCAACGGGACTCATAGACTGACTTTATGTCACTTTGGGACATTTTCTGATCTGGAGCCAGTTGATTGATTACATTCAGTTGATCAATCATAATAGAGTAGAGCTTATGAGGAGCAGTAAACAGGATGTGTAGTTTGGCCACTAGCTTCAGGCTAAATGCAATGTTACATCTCTTTTCAAAGCATTTGGTGTTTTTATGATGTAAAAGCAAAGGACAAACAAAAAACACACTTTAATATTACTTTGTAAACCTTGCAGTATACAGCACAATAAATGACAGCATGTTTTGTTTAACCATGTGCATTATATAGACAAACAAACAAACATTGTTTTATGCCCTATGAAATGATGTATTATTTATTTGAACAGGGACAGTGAACAATATACATTAGCCTCAGAAAGAAGAGATGCATTGTACCAGGTTATAGCACTTGTGCTAATTTCCACCTGCAGTCCCTGGGCCTATTGTACATGTTTTTAGTGGTAGGGGAAACCAGAGTACCCAGAGGAATCCTACGCAGACACGGGGAGAACATGCAAACTTCACACAGAAAGGCCCCGTCCAGGTGGGAATCGAACCCTGACCTTCTAGCTGTGAAGCAGAGGCGCTAACCACTGTGCTACCGTCCCACCCACATGATCATAGTTACATGCAGCTCTTACATAATTGATGAAATATATAATGGTCAACTTTGTTCCTCACACACAAATATTGATGATTGAATAAAAGCATAAATCCAGATCTAATATGGAAACTGTGAGGTGATTACTAGTGGCAGAAATGAAAGGTCAACATACACATGTTTTTGAGTGAAATCCCAGAGGCCAAATTTGATAGTATTGATTTTGGGTGTGCAATAACATACTGCATTTAAATGTTGTCTTGGTTTTACTGGGGGGAAAAAACTTTTAGCTTCAACAACAATGTATTTATGCATATCATCTCTGCTTGTCCTTCTGTGGACCCACCACCTGCAGGAGGAGCCACAGGGGCTGGTGCAATGTGATTTGGGCAGCTCCAACTGCTGCGCCCACGACCCGGCAACGGACAAGTGGAAGAAGATGGATGTATGGATGGATCTCTGCTTGTAGCAATAAGCACATCTTATACCTTGTTAATTCAGCTAGATAGACATATTACAGTGTGAGAAAGACAAAAATGATCAGTGCGATACACTTCAGATCAGTAGAGCCAACAGCTTACCTAATTTCGCAGCATGCCAGTTGTGGAAGTGGAAATGACCCAATTTGCAGTGGCCTCATGTTGTGGCGAAGAGAGTACGACAGAGTCAAGATAATTACAACTGTATGGCAACAAGATGATATCTTTATTCAACACCTGTCCAGTGAATGTGATTATTGAGAAAGAGACCTGCTATTTTATTCTCACTCTGATCTATTTTTTGAAAGAGCTGCTTGATAAAAGGTGCACTAAAAAGTTAGCTCACAACATTTTCAAACACATCCGTAGTCCCTTGCTCACTGTGGCAGCTCTTCAAGCATTCACGTGTGCACAGCGCCAAGCAGGGTTTCAATTGGACCCACTTCTACCTTCATTCACTTTAACAGTGGGGGGTCCTGTTTTATACAGTGAAAAGAGTTGAGAAGTCCAGCTGAGTGCCTGTCTTCGGCTGTAAATTGGAGACATGCTGAGAACTGGTCTGCACTGAATTACAGGGAAATTGTAATGTTACGTCTTCCTTACATGCCTTTAGCTATTCTTTGATAGAACAATAGCCAGGTTTTTTATTTTTTTGAAGGCTGAATGATTTTTGAGATAATCAAACTGCTTTTATTAGTGTGTTTCAATGGGAAGATAAAACTCTTTTATTATTATTAATATTTTTTTTACAGTTTAACTCTGGCCCTTCCTAGAGGAGCGTGGATCTGTGTTTCACATTCAAATATAGTAAAAACTAAATTAAGAACTCTTTTGTTATAAAAGTAAATTGTTGTCGAAATTGGCAACTGTGTCTCAGACAAAATTTCCATGACCTGTGGAGTCCCCCAGGGGTCAATCTTGGGACCCCTCTTATTCAACTTGTACATGCTTCCATTGGGTCAGCTAATAAACAGCAACAATGTGTCGTACCATAACTACGCAGATGACACTCAGATCTACGTGTCACTGACGGCAGGTGAACATGGGCCTGTAGATACTCTCTGTCACTGCATCGAACAGATCAGTTTGTGGATGCAAAACAACTTTCTCCAACTAAACTCAGACAAAACTGAGATCATTGTTTTTGGCCCACAGACACAAAGACAAAGTGTTATCAGTCACCTTGAGTCTCTCTCTCTAAAACCAAAAAATCAGGTTAGAAATCTAGGAGTAATCATGGACTCAGACCTGAACTTAAACAGCCACATTAAAGCAATAACATCATCAGCTTTTTACCATCTGAAAAACATTGCTAAGATCAGAGGAATAGTGTCAAAACCAGACTTGGAGACACTCATCCATGCATTTGTCTCCAGCAGGTTAGACTACTGTAACGGCCTGCTCACTGGCCTTTCTAAACGAGCTGTTAGACAGCTGCAGAACATCCAGAACGCTGCTGCTCGAGTCCTGACAAGAACCAGGAAATATGACCATATTAGTCCAGTGCTCCGGTCTCTGCACTGGCTTCCTGTCACTCAGAGAATAGAATTTAAAACAGCTCTGCTTGTGTACAAGTCGTTTCATGGTTTAGCACCAAAGTACATCTCTGACATGTTAGAGCCGTATGAACCATCTCGGGCCCTGAGAACTTCAGGGAGGGGTCTCCTGGTGGTTCCCAGAGTCAGGACTAAACACGGTGAGGCTGCGTTTCAGTTTCATGCAGCTAAAATCTGGAACAGTCTTCATGAGGATGTGAGACAGGCCTCAACTCTGACAATGTTCAAATCCAGGCTGAAAACAGCTCTTTTTACCCGAGCATATGGAAACTGAAAGTATTTTATCTGCACTCTTGCCTTTTACTGTCATTGATAAATGTTTATGTTGGATGTTTTAATGATTGATTTGATCTGTTTTCTTGTAATTTTATGCAACTGTGAAGCACTTTGAATTGCCTTGTGTATGAATTGTGCTCTACAAATAAACTTGCCTTGCCTTGTTTCTTTTTGTTGATCAGTTTTAACTGTTTGCGTTTATACCAGGCTGTTTAGTATTTCTGTACTTTCAAAGACATTTTGAACCTTTCACCCATTTGGAGCATGTTGTGTAAAACGTTTTGTGCTTTCAGGCTTTGTGTTGGCCTTTCTCTTACTGTGTACATGTATTGGTGGTATGTGGTCTCCTCTTGATATACGCAGTAGAGTCACAGCGTTTGGCGTTTGAGCATCCACGCCCGAGCGTAGACCAGGGATGATTTCTTCGTGGTTAGAAAGTTGCTTCATTTGAGCAGTGAGTTAAATTGAAGATAATAGATAATAGATAATGTAATAGCTATTGCCTGCTGTTGCGACCTCTTGCCCTCAACTGCTCTGCATTCTATATTTGCGTGTCTGTTTAACACCCATTATATCCTTATCTTCTGGTAAATAATGTGTTATAATAAATGTGGAAGTGTGCAGCACACATCTTAGGTATGCATGGTTGTAATTGTAGAAGGTGCCACATGATTGGCGAGTTTATGCACATCTGTTTTCCCCACTGACTGTCGGCTTCATCTTGCATTGCGACGTGTAAACACAATTTGCAACATCATTTTCCGAAGTGCAACATAAAATTGTTCCGCGCTTTTATTTGCATAGCATATCTGGCAACCTCCTGCGGTGGAACTTCTTGGACATTTGGCCCAGGAAGGCATGGGGGCCACTCCTCTAACAAATCTTCGTTCATTAATCATTTAGAGGAAGCAATTTGTGGAGCACCTGTCCCAAGGAGAGGCCCATTACGGCTGTGGCTGCGAGCTGCACCGTGGCTTTAATGGCTTTTCACTGCAACTTATTGGAAGACATATTGGATTCTGTACCACTGAAAACCAGTGAATGTGATAGTTGTCGCTAAAGCAAAAATCACTGTTTTTGCTTTGGTCAGTATTTATGCATTCAAATTTGTCAAGGGATCTATTACGTATGCTTAAAACAGTACCTCATCGCTTCACCACAATGAGATCTGGTCCTCCATAGTCTGGTTTGCCCATCATCATTTCAAGAGGAGTCTGTATTACCATGTGGTTTCTTATGGCTCTTCCCTTTTTTTATGTGTTGGTGACTTTTAAATTCTGTATTGAAACGAATTTTAGAGTCACTGGTTGCCCCGCTCATCTTTTTAGATTTTATGCTAGCTTCTGCCAGGGTGACAGTAAGAAAAGTGGTTTATTTTTTTGTATTATTTCATTTTATTCAGCAAGTTTCAAAGAGATGCCGAATCTATAGGAAAGTCCTTGGCCCAGAGGGAATTTTGTAGTCCATTTTCAATAAAAAATGTACAAAAAAGTAGATCGTTTTGATGAACTGCAGAACTTTGCTGTAAATTCTTTAATGCTTAAACTTTATCCTTGTGGTTTTGCTTTACTTCCACTGTGTTGTATTCCATCTGTGCCCCGTTTCCTCATGTATTTATACCCCTGTGTTTCCCATGCCCTTTGTTGGTTCATTGTCAGTGTCAGCCCCGGTTCCTTTGAGTTTTCATTTCTTCCTTCTCATCGTGTTATCTCTGGATTTTGGACCTTTTCAGTTATTAAACATCATGTTTTTATTGTTGCAAGTCCTGCATTTTGGCTTTTATTTTCCTCGTTTCACCACTCTGACCATGACACTATAGCTAAGGTCACTGCTTGCTTCTACCAGTGCTGTAGAAATAATGTGCAACATAATGATTACCAAAAATATATACGATTTCCACGTAATGCAGTAGCTGGCTCTGTCTGTCAGTGATGATTCCTGTAAACATGATTACAATACGCTTTCCCTTCTTTTCTTTTTTTTTTTTTTTTTTTTTTTGCATATCTGTCAACTCAGCTTGGACCTCATCAAATATCAGGGCATTTTGTCAATAGTGGACAAAATTGTGTTGGAATACAACCAGCTACATCCTTGCTTAGATTCTAATTAGCATTTCTGGTGTGTCCCTTGGAGTATTATCCACCTTAAGCAGCTGGCTGTCACTGGTTTCAGCAAAGCCAAAGGGAGACCCATGGGGAATGCAGTGTCTCTCAGAAAATGGTACAGTATCAGCCCCAGCAACGACAGGACCCATCAATATTAGTCTGTCATCTTATCTGATAGAGAAAAGCGCTGAATCACGCAGGCTTGAGCAATGCACTTGCCTTCACTCTTCTTTATGAATATGAATGGCATGTAACCACTTGGGTGACTTCCTACAACTTTTCCTCCTTGTACTCTGCAAAATTGAGGAGGTGCAACGGGCCAAGCAAACACAGGCAGGTAAACATTGAGAATGCTCAGATGAAAAACGAAATGCTCGGGAAAAGTAAATGGTTGATCACAAAGTAAATGGTTGATCACAGTAAGAGCTGGTCATTTACGAAACCACCCTGTGTAGAAAAGAAATCACTCATCTGACCATTGTTTTGGCTTGAGATCTGTCCCCGTAGAAGGATTCTCTCAAATGTCTCTTCTATTTTCTATTCCTTTTGCTCTTCTTGACAGAACTTTTATTTCACTTGCAAGGAGCACGCCACAAAAACAAAGGATGGCTCAGAAATACGTAATGATCAGTGAAAGATGGGCTCCGTCTCAACAGTGACAGCCTCCCATTCTAGTGTAGTTCTTACAGATAATCACAGCATGGCAGGACAGTGGCTGAATGACAGCATTACAGTAAGATGGTCCCTGGTTTGATTCCGGGGTGGTAGTGGTTTTCCTCCATTCAATTCATCAAGAGGCTGGCTCAAAGTCTCCTGAGAGAGATGGGCCCCCACTGGTCCTGAGTGGTTTCTCTGTGACATTTACATTTTTATTTATCCAGGCATGGAACTTAAACCAAAAGGCAGGTTGGGACAGAGATAATATATAAAATCCACTATTTTACAAACTAAATCAAAAAATTTATTTACATAATTTGGCTACTCGAGTCTCTTTAAGGAGTTGTAACACGTCACAATTAGCATGCAAAACTATTGTCTGTGAGCCTTAAAGATGCCTCACTTTGGCTGCATGATTATGTCCCTTATTTTCACCCCCGCTGTCATCCGTCTTGTTTCTTGTTAAACACTATTAATTGTGCGGACATGTACTGTGGGGCATTGTTTATTAATTCCCATCCCATGCCCATTAGGTGCTATCAAGCATCCCCAGATAAATGGCCAGTTGGCCATCTATTAAACAGAGTGGCCTACTAATGAGGCAGCGGGCGTTTGGGTCCTGCAACAGACAGAGGGCATCTGTCAAATAAATGCACTGGGGACTGCGTAACATTTTAAAGAAAACAAGTTCCCCAAGTACTCGAGTACTCCCGTATCATTCATCTCTTAATTTCTCCTCGCAGCTTAATCAAATTGCGAAGGCGCCTGCCTTGATTTATCAGTCCATAGCCCCCCCATAATTTTGGAACGTAAGCTCACACTTGCATACATTTCACGTATAGAAATAACCATTTTAGAAAAGCTCAAAACGTGTTATTTTTCCCCGCATACGTTTGCTTTGAATTTAGTATGTCTCCACCAAGCCTTATGTAAGTTCTAAAAGTCATTCAATCCACAAGCTGCTTGTGGATTGAATGACTGCTACACTGCTTTTAGCAGTTCAGTACTGGCTAATAGTTTGATGAGCTTACCATTTTTGAATAAAGCAGGTTTTGAACAAAGCAGAATAAAACGCGTCAGAAAACATGTCTATTCTTTCAGTGAAGTAAAGCCTAGCCCCCTAATGTGACAGTCCCATCATTTTAAAAAATGGGAAGAAAGGCTACTTTATAACACACACAGCAGGAGCAATTTCAGTTGTAATAATGACGCTGGGGCAATTTTGCCATCCGTCTTCTCTCCACGAAAAACATAAACAAGCGCTGGCACGGGTAAGTCTGTAAGTAAAGAGAATAGGGTTTTGTTCAATGCAGAGAAAAAAAAACGTGAGTTTTTAGAAGAAGAAAAAAAAAGCTTATATAGATAATTCTGGTTTATGGGCAAAGGTTCAATCAATCAACAAACAACTCATGGTACATCGGAGGAATACTACACATAGATTGCAATTGTATAAGTACAAACACACAGTGAAAACAACCACAATACTGTCAATGTCATATTAAAACTGCATCAAGATCTCAATGTTTAATACATGTTAACGGGCCGAACCTGGACAGGGTCATTGTGAGCCATTTTTCCAGCATTCATCATGTTTATGAATCTTCGTTTTCAACCAGAAAAATTCACATGTTACATGAATGTATATAATATATGTATATTGTATAATATATTATATAAAGAAGATGTGACCGTATGCAATGAACTGAACAGCCAGCCTTACATTTATTTATGTACTATTTGTATTTTTGTGCTCTACACATAAACTTGAATTGAATTTACTTGAATTTAACATATCACAGCTATGTGGTATATATACTTACATACTTACTTAATATTTTTAATTTGGGAAAAACACTATGGAAAATTGACTTCAGAATGTGTTTCATGGGCGGATATACTATTCAGCTCCATTTAAATAAATAATATAGTCCTTTTAGTTATGTACTCAATCATTTGCATTGCCTTTGAAGTATTTTTGCCTGAATGTGTAAATCAAACAACGCATCAATATTGTGCCCTTGAGCACAACCCTTTGATTCCACCGTGAATGCAGAGCTGACGGAGATTAATGGCAGACATTATGGACAGGGAAACGGGATGTTCATTTGCTGACCAACATCCTGCCCTCGGCTCAGCTCATTCATTACACTTATACTACAAACTTTAATTATGATCAACCTGCACTTATTCAACCTGGACCTTTGTCATTAGTGCAACTTCATATTGTCAAGAATGATAAATTAGACAAGAACGATGTTAAAAGTTAATCCAGTGTATTTCTATGGCATCTAAAAACACATGTCAAAATACTCATAAAATAAAAATACTGAAAAGTTTGCCAGTCCCTTTTAACATTAATTTTCTTGGGGGTGCCCTGATAGTTTAGTGGGTAAGATAAGAGCAACCAAGATAATCCTTTATTGCAGTGGTTCCCAACCTACGATTGCAAGGGGGGCCCAGAGTGTTGCCTGGTCAGAGAGTCAGGTCATAAATGATATTATTTGAGCAAAATAAATGGTCTAAAATAATAGATTATAAATAATAGAAGGGGGGGCCTTCAAGGAAAGAAGGTTGGGAACCACTGCTTCATTGATTTCACAATGGAGAAATTCACTCAAGGCTGCTGCCGACAGGGAAAGTAGTTCAGGGCCAGGCCTCTGAATCATTGGTTTGAGTTCTGGCTGAATATCTCTGCCTGCTCTTCACCTTCCTGAGCTACAGTGCCTTGTGAAAGTACTAATACACCTTGACCTTTTGCACATTTTGTCATGTTTACAACCCTAAACGTAAAGATTTTATTTTCAATTTGTTACTGAAAGTGCACATACAAGTAACAGACAACCTTGAAGTGAGAGGTCAGGGATAAAGTTGTGGAGAAGTTTAAAGCAGTGTTAAGTTATACAAAGATTTCCCAAGATTTTAACATCTCACGGAGCACTGTTCAATCCATCATTCGGAAATGGAAGGAGTATAGCCACTGCAAACTTACCAAGACACGGCCGTCCACCTAAACTAACAGACCGAACAAGGAGAGCATTGGTCAGAAATGCAACCAAGTGCCCCAAGATAACTCTGGAGGACGTACTGCCGCTGAGCTGGGGGAATCTGTACATGGGACAACTATAAGTCGTACTCAAATCTGGCCTTCATGGACGAGTGGCAGGAAGAAAGCCATTATTGAAAGGAGGCCATAAGAAATCCCGTTTGAAGTTTGCTAGACGTCATATGGAGGACACAGCTACCATGTGGAAGAAGGTGCTTTGGTCAGATGAGACAAAACTTTTTGGCCCGTTTTTGGCAAAACGTTATGTATGGAGCAAACCTAACACTGCTCATCGTCCTGAGTGCACCATCCCCAGTGTCAAATATGGTGGGGGGAGCATCATGCTATGGGGCTGCTTTTCCTCAGCAGGGACTGGGAAGATTGTAAGAATAGTTGGGAACATGGATGAAGCCAAATACAGAGACATTTTGGAGGAAAACCTGCTGGAGTCAGCAAGAGAATTGAGGCTGAGGCGGAGATTCACCTTCCAGCAGGACAATGACCTTAAACACAAAGCTAAATCTACAATGGAATGGTTTAAAAACAAACATATTAATGTCTTAGAATGGCCCAGTCAAAGTCCTGACCTAAATCAATGGGCTAAAATGTCAGTCTCTAGATGTGCAAATCTTGTAGTCATACACCAGAAGACGTGCTGCTGTTATTGCAGCAAAAGGAGGTTCCACAAAGTATTAAGTCATGCTGTATGAATACTTATGCACGCCCCACTTTTCACATTTCTATTTTTTGGAAAATAACAGAATCATGTATCATTTTGCTTTCACTTTACAGTTGTCTGTTACTTGTGTGTGAACTATCAGTAAAAATAAAATCTTCATGTTTATGGTTGTAAACATGACAAAATGTGCAAAAGTTCAAGGTGTATTAGTACTTTCGCAAAGCACTGTATGGCATCTTTTGACAAGGGGGAAAAAAATCGCCAGTGACCAAGACAACCAGCCTAACCCAGCAATAAGAAAACGCAAGACTTCAGCAAAGTATAACCCATATCTAAAAACTTAAGTTTACACCAAAACACCAAAGCAGGAAGTCAACTAGGACTAAAAGAGTGTCATTATGTCCTTGGGAAAGACACTTTATTCATCTGGAAGCCATAAAATGTATGTCTGAATTCAAGAACATACAGTATCTTAACTACATCAATTTGATCTTCAGTTTAAGTAAAATTTTTAATAAAATTGGCTATGTCCTCAATCATGAATAAATTCTTGAAGCCTATACGCCCGCACAGCTGTCCACAACCACGGTCTGAAAAGCTCCATAGTTTGGTATGGGTGCAAATGTGATGACTGTATAGGAACACAGCGATAACCAGTGGCTATCTATCAGTGTGGCTGCTCTTGAGAATTATTTCCTGAGCTGCTGTAAATGCATGAGTGAGCCCCTTTAAATTTTACAGCCTTCATTATGCTACAAGGCAACTTCACTTATTCCCGTGCCCTTTTCTGGTGACATGGCCTATCAGTCATGAAGAAAACTCGCCATTACAACAAAGTACTACTCGGGACTGAGCAGACTGTGTGGAGTTTTGTACGTCCCGCTAACCACAAAAATAAATCAGTGAGATACTGCAGAAGCTTGGGTTAGTGTGTTGGTTTTATAATACAAACATCAGTTGAACATGTTGGACTTTGTTGTGCGAAGTAGCTAAATATTGATTAACATTTTTAAGTTGCAGAACAAGAGCAGGCATGACTCATAAGTTGGACTAATGTAAATGTTACAACATTTCAAAAACTCACTTTTCTGTTGCTCTGGTTCCTCGTGGCTTCCTCCCACTATTCAAAGACATGAACGCATTTGTTGGATGCACCTATATTATGCAACATCATCCTCATCAAAAACATACAAGTGGTCGCATGTTTCAGTAATCCTGCATATATAGTCTCCCTCTTCCGCACTCTATAATAAATGAAGTTCAGGAGTTATTTTTCAGATACAGTGAGAACCAGATACACTTCATAAAAAGTAGCATTTTTTCTCAATGTCTGACATGCAACCAGAATTAACTTTTTATTTTTTTTAGGTCAGTTAGAATTTTTTTAAATATTAATTTTTGTCAAATTCCAGAAGAATGAAGCTCCTCTCAATAGTTGGCAGGAGTTTTGATCCATTCCTCCAAAGACAACTAGTGTAACTGAGCCAAATGTGTAGGCCACCTTGCGTGCATATCCCGTTTCAGCTCTGCCCATACATTTTCAACTGGACTGAGATCTGGACTTTGTGATGACCACTTCAAAACATTGACTTTGTTATCCTTAAGCCACTTTGTAACCAGTTTGGCAGTTTGCTTTGGTTCATTGTCCATTTGGAAGACCCACCTGCACCCACGCTTTGACTTCCTGGCTGGTGTCTTGAGATGTTGCGCCAATATTTCCACATAGTGTTCTTTCTTCATAATGTCATCTATTCTGTGAAGTGCACCAGTCCCTCCCGCGTTATGCTGGTTAACCTATGCATATCACATCTAGTATTTATGAGTAAATAATGTAGTAAGACCTTGATATTTCTTGATTTGTATTACACTGTACACTGTACAGTTGCTTACCATGGGAATAAAGTACCATAGCCCTCTGGTATTTGAACTGCTTCTAATCGTCCTGTGGTTGCCCTTGGTGCATGCCATACAATTCTATCCAAAGGTCATGAAGAGAAAAAGATGCTTTGTGATACTTCTGAGCAGCAGAACCCAGTCGCCTATATAATTACATTGTCATTGACCGCCCATGGACCTTTTCTCTGTACCATTTATTTTCTCAAAGCACTACAGCAAATATGAATCCCTTTTCTTTTTCCTTTTTCCAACAAGCATGAAGCACAAAAAGGTACTGCGAATGGATTCTCTTGTGTTGCTTCTCTGCTTACTTGCTGCATGTGCGAAAATTGCCGATGCAGATTAGTTGAACATGATTAATCAGGCCTGTATAAACACCTGCATGTCAAATAGGATGCACATAATAGCTGAGTCACATGAACACAGAGCGATGAATTAGCATTTGCCAGCACACTGCCTCTGACCTACTATATCACTGTTCTCCTACGGGTTGTGCCGCAGAAAATACCAAGGTTTCCAACATAAAACTATGACATTGCTCTTAGCATTGCTGCATGGATCATTGAGCTGTATCTTGTTTTAATGATTCAGACATAAACCTTTCTATAAAGCCTTGGAGTCAGATGTGCCTTTTCCGCAATTGACAAGTATGTTCTTTCAAAGGAGTGACACGTAGATGACACTGGTCTGTACTGTTACCATGACAACTATTTAGTAGTTTATTAGTCCTTTTTGCCACAGCACTATAGAAATGAAGGTAAATAAAAAGAGAAACAGAAAGATAAAATGAAAAATAATAATTAATTAAATATTACTGAATAGTTTGTTCTGTGTTTCTTTCTTTCTTTGACAGTGATATCACGGAGCTAACTTTATTCTCTATACTCTAACCAAGAGTGGAACCAATAACACGGTAAAACCCCTCCTTACTAGAACTTCAACCTGGATATCCTCAGAGACAAAAGCAGCGATTAGAAAGATTTATTGACATACATATTTTGGCGCTCAGACCCCGGCAGTAGACATCGCTATATGGATTATAGTTAGTATGGATGGTAGGTTTGAGTTAGTGATGTCTACTCTGGAGCCTGGACACGGGTGGTGGTATGGGAGACCGGTAAAAGATGAAGGGGTGGAAGTGGGACGCAGCACAGCTGGGAAGCTGACGAGCCATAAACGCTGGAGCTTAAACGCAGGACCGCGGGCGACGATTGGCTGCAACAAAGGTGAGGCTCTGTGCTGATAGGCTGAGGTGGAGGTGTGAGCCTCGCAGAAACGATCATTAGCTGGAGGTAGGTGATGCTGAAATTAGTCTTCCAGGTTGAATTTATGCTTAAGTTTCATTTTATAAGCCCAGTCTGCAGAGAAAATAAGTTACTGACAAAGCCTCTTGAGGTTAGTGGTGAAGCCTACTCAATACTAAAACAACCCAGAACAAATAATGGCGTAGGGAGATTTTCTACATTGGAAAACTCCTGTACGGCGAGAACTTTTGCTTTTGCTGCAACCAGACCGTTCAACTTTTTATATTTGAAATATCAGCAGAATTAAGAGGCATGTCCTGTTTATTAGCAATGACATTATGGAACATCTCTGTTGCCTTGTTGGCTCTCCGGACGTGCATGAGGAGGGGCTGGTCCAATGCTATGATTTTCTCGCCATCTGCTCATGTCACGTCATCTTGCATGATGTCACTTGATATGTCACTTGAGAAAACGGGCTTTCGGATTTGATTTGCGATTTATAAGCTTATCAAGCATGCTGTAGCACTTGCTCCATGCATGTTCAGATGCTCTTTGAAGTGCAGATTTTTGCTTGGGAAGACTGGTCTCTTGAGATGACTATATCTTCTCCCCTTTTCCTTTCAGTGGGTGTTATAACAATTGATCTGGGAACATCTCGTCAGTGGTATTTAGTCTTGCTTCTTTATTTAATTCAGTAACACGACCATAATTCACAAATATTCGACAAAGTAACAGATTGTAGTTGTTGCCGATGTTGTAATAGAGGTTACAATACAAGTACATTTAGTAGCAGCAATTTTAGTTGCTGTGTAATATCAGTTGTATGTGTTTATGCTGTAGAATTTAGAATAATGCATCCTTTTGCTATTTTTTTTTTTAAAGATATTTATATTTCAATATTTTTTTTTTTAAACGTTTTTCAGCTCTGACTCACTATTTTACTCATCAGTCACCAGCACCAGTATTTACAGAATCACCGCGAGCCAAATGAACTGCAGTCTGAAGTAATAGTGATTGATCAGTGATAAGTACAGTTGTCCCTCAAGAGCAGGTTAGACACAGCTCAGGGAAGCAGGATGTGATTGGTCATGACACGAGACCATGGGTTACACAAACAGTCATGTCTGCGCAGTATTGAATAGAATTAGCCAGTTGATAACACAGGGGACGTCTTACCTTGTGTTCTCCAGCCTCTAACAAGATCTTACTGTAGGCACAATCTTAAGCGCATAACATGCCATTCAGTCTCTTTAATCAGATGTTGGCTGGATAATATTTAATATGTGTGTTAACGTGCATGATATTTGCCCCATTTTTAATCCCACCAACATCAGTGCATATATATATATAATTTTTTTTATGGTAAATGGTCTCAACTTATATAGCGCTTTTCTACCTTCATTAGGCACTCAAAGCGCTTTACAGCAAGGATCCACTCACCCATTCATACACCAGTGTACGCAGACACTGGAGGCAAGGAGTGTGACGTGTCTTGCCCAAGGACACAATGACAATGTGCACCTTCAGGAGGCGGAATTCGAACCCCCGACCTTCCGATCATGAAACGACCCGCTCTACCATCTGCACCACCGTCGCCCAATAAACCAAATAAAAAGTTTCCCCCTCCTATCCCCTGACATACAGACAAATTGATTCAATTCATTTTAACCTGAAAACAATTCATTTTAACCCTTTTTGTAGTATGTTGCAAAAGTAAAACAAACAAGCCTAATATGTGAAGTTTGCATTGTATGATGATGTGTTGCTGTTGTGTATGGTCAGCCCAAATAAATTGTCAATATGCAACGAAAAGAGGTTTACCTTTTCCGACCGTGACGGAAAAAATATCTATTATGTCAGATTTGGACTTTTAGCCAAAATCGGACAACATCGGTTAAAAATTGGTATATTGTCTTTGAATAATTAAACAGATGCTTTAACTGTGGACACTTACAGTAAATCCATTTTATTTATTCAGATCAAATAGAAATTTTAAATAAAAAGGTAATCGACCGGTGGGGCAGATGGTAGAGCGGGTCGTCTCATTATTGGAAGGTTGGGGGTTCGAGTCCCACATCCTGAAGGTGCGCACTTCACCCACCTTGCCTCCAGTGCCTGGGTATATTGTACATTGTTTACATTATTAACGAGAGTGTGAATGGGTGAGTGGATCCTTGCTGTAAAGCGCTTTGAGTGCCTAATGAAGGTGGAGAAAATCTTTTTGTCTTTCTTTAAAAAGTAAGACGCATGACTCAAAGATAGATCACAAAAAATAAGGTGTCAAGGTAACTGTAGGGAAATGTATTGACATTCATATGATTTATTTGCAAGTTTAGGTAAATTAATTACTTACGGTATAATTTGTCAGGTAATTTTTTGTGGGCAATATACACTGACATCAAGTCCCAATTTAGACTGACCAGTTCACTCCATACAGATGTAGATATAGTTCACCATGTTGGCAGGGATTATGTTTTCTTCTGAATGACAGAAACCAACCTGGCTGTCAAAGGGTTAAATTCTAATTTCCCCAAGTTATGATATCTTATCTTGCCGGTGTGTCACCTCTTTCCGGCACCAAATCAGTTCCTTGGCTTTGTGCAAACCATTTCCCCTTTTTCTGCTCAGATAAATTGATACATCTGAGAAATTGTTAAGTACAGTGTTGTCCCCGGCTGCAGACACCGCTGGGAAATCATAGGATTGTCCTCAGCAATGACATGAATGACGGCTGGAGATGCTTCACCCGAAGTTTTAATCAGGCGTGATGACAGGGAGGAGACCTAGGTGTGTAGAGCGGAATACGCAATCGGTACAATGACACGGATAGCACTGTTTATTCCGCCCTATCTGCTGATTTAAAGATAGCCCGATGGAAAGCATTTGGGCACACTTTAAATTTCAGGGATGACAGAAAACCGTCGAACGTTACTTCTCCCCAGGCTCTGGGCAAGTCATTTATGCGTTCACTGAGGTAAAAATAAAAGTGTTCCTGTTGGGGATTTGCAGAAATACTGTGGTCAGTGCCAGCAGAGCATTGATAAAAAAAAAAACTGTTTATTATGGATGTAAATGTCCAGTAGGTGAACAGAAGATGCTTGAAGTACAGTTTCCCCCTTTTCATTTAGCTATAAAACAGCCAGAACGTTTTCTAACAACTGCGAATTGACTTAAAAATGAAGCTAGCAAAATGTGCAGTTGTCAGCCCTGGATGTATGTGAGCGTGATGATTTACGACTTTTATAGCAATACTGACATCATAACGATTGTGCAGTTTAAGTGAGTTTGTCAGTGTCATACTGTAGTATCTACAATTGTGCTTTTGAGACATATGCAAATGTTGTCACAAAACAATATTCTTTTTGTTCTTCATATCAATTCAATTTTATGTATTCATGTTTTATTAGCAACACACCAACATCTCAAATATACTCATTCACTCCTGTGCAAAGTTAAGGATATACTGTTTATCCAAACAGCAGTGGCTGGTACTCAGTCACTTATTATATTAACATTTTGAAGTTATTGTCATTCTTAGTAGCTTTATTATGCCATACGGTTGGATATACAGCTTGTAGTCTGTCATTGTCTGCTTCATCTTGGATTTTATAAGTTTATGTCCTAACTAGGGGTGGGCGATATATCATTTACACGATAATATCCAAATTGTTGTGCAAAATTGCAATATTGAGTATTTCATAAATTGTAGAATCCGACCCTCCAAACATGTGATGACGCAAGTGTAAACAAAATAAATAATGCACACTGTAACCTTTCAAAGAATTCTATTTAGCGAGTTTAATACTGCAGGTGTTTGTTTGACTGTATTTTTAGCTTTCTTTACACAAATCACGACGTTTCTGCTGCAACGGCAAGATAGTACAGGCTACGAAGTCCTACCTGTGCTACGTTGCTCCTTCTCCAGTCAATGTTCACATCACAGGTTGAAGCAATAATCCCAAAATATAAAGAGGAAGCCGGTGTAATATGACCGATTTATGAAACAGCTCCAGATGAAGCAGTGGTTCAGCGAGGACTGCAGGCTCTGCTCTCCGCCCTCTCTCACTTGCCTCCTCGGCTTTGACTTTAGTGGGTGCCACCGATGTGCGCTTTTTCTGGCCTGTGCCCGAGTCTCATTCCTCCACTGGATCTTTATATGGCAATGCTATGCTTTTATTTGACAGATGAACACTGCGGGCCAGATCTTGTGGTTCATAGTGCAGGCTGTAGAGCAGACGAGTGCGCAGACAGGTGGCGCTCCTTGCAATCTTCAGTATCATACCTGGCGCAAACAATGGGCTGGACAGGGGGTGGACAGACTCGCATTGTGATGTTGTGGGGCCGGCCCCTCCCCATGCTTTCCCCAGACCGCTACTGCGGAAGGCGGTGGGTTGCGGGGGGTGTAGTTTGTCCTGTAAACACTTAATAACATGCACGAGGCAGCGCGCACTGTTTAATAAAGATGAAAGAAATAAAACTGTCCCTCCGCTGCGTGCAGCCACAGGATTTAATTGATCAGAAACTGTCACATCGGCTGCGGAGGAGTTGTAGAGTTATGCAGTAGTTGCAAGAAAATTATAGCTTATTGGAACATTTGAGCTACAGCTGCAGGATTCTTGGAGCGGCTGAATTGGGGAAAAAAAGAACAACGTTTGTGAAATGCGCTTCTTTCTTTTGGACTGAGCTGTAGCCGACGCAAGGAGCAACAATGTAAAAAGATGAGGCTTATTACAACGACCACCGCTGATGCTCTTCATTCATCAGGAGGTAAAACTGACACACGATGTAAACGCATCCTTTTGGAATCTGAGAGCCACCATGTCTTCCTTATTACTCATTTACTCTTGTCTATCTGAAAGAGAATGGCAACAGGCATGGCACTGTTAAATGCATGCGTAAGACAGAGTGACACTGTACGATTTAGATGTCAGGACACAGACAACCATGACAGCAAATAGCTTAGCCGTGCTCCGTCTCAGAGGGGACAACGAGAGGTGAGATAAAAGGGGCTAGAAGAAATCTTGGTTTGAAGCTTAAATCTCAGAAACTGATGTCCTTTAAGTGTTCCCTGCCCACACAGTGTGACTGAGGCAGGCTCCGTGGAAAGCGGCTTACAACTATTGTGGTGCTCTCAGCTGTAAAAGTTGCACAAAAGCCGAGCAAAAGGGGATTCTGGCCGGATATCATACCGCTGTGTGTCTGTTCCACTGGATCAGCTTTGGTGTCCGATCCGAGATGTGATGTTGACATTTAGGCAAGGAACTGCGTTTGAATACTAAATATCTCACTCTGCGTTGTGGCATTAAAATGGAGTACAAAAAAATAAAACAAATACTCATGACAAAACTGTAGGGGTGGAGAATAACCTACTCTCTCTTGTGGCTGGATTTTGCGAGTGAATAAGGCTTTCAACATGGAGCTGGAGATTATGTTCATAGTTATTATTAGTTTTTAGTAATTACTGGAGGCATGCGGTGCAGAAAGGTCTGTGTGGAACAAATGGATTAGCATAAGGCGATTCATCAAACGTTAGCATTTTCTGGCTTTGGGGTCATGTGACACATTGAGGTCACATGTCCGATCTGGCTAGCGCTGAAACAGGTGGGTTAATTAGGACAGCAGTGAGTGCACCTGTGCCGTTATGTTGTTGGTTTATTTATGATGCGCATTTGAATAAGAAGGAAGCCATTTTGTTTAGAATTGGCTTTGCTTTTGAAAACAGAATAAATTATGCTTTTGCTTAAAGAGCTCATGACCTGGAGTAGTATGTGCTTCATTCAAGAAGGTTTGAGAAATCTTGTTTATTTTGTTTCTTCTTCTACTGCTGAAACGCTCTGATGCCTTATTTCCAGGATTACGTTGTGTCATACATAAAATCCAGCATTTTTAAAGCCCATAATAACATGACGAGATCTGTTCCGCACACAAACTGCTTTCACCACAGCGCATAGATTTATGCCACTGGGTAAAAATAGAGTTACATGTTTAAAGCAGTACTAAGTAACTTGTGTACCTTAATAAATCCTTTCCGTAGTCCCTCTTGGGGTAATACAAGTGTTAATGGGATGATTGGGGGGGTCTTTCATCTCCCCCTGGTGTCTGGCCAGAAAACAAGACCGTTGTTGTAATTGTGCTTCTTTTCTGTTGATGTACGAACACTTCAAACAGTGTTGTGTAAGTTATAGTTCTTTGTAAATAGTTTGTAAGTATGTAGCATTATCATAGTTGTTTTGTAATTAGTTGTTACGTAATTTTGGGGTATGAATACAGTGCATAAGTTTCAGTCATGTAAAGCCATAATGTAAGTACCATCTTGTAAATGGTCATTTCGGCCATGGTCGGATGCTGCCTGTGTGTAGGGTCTGTTTTATTTTGCTGATGTTTCCTTGTTGCTATTGTGTTCCTTTGTTGTTCCACTATGTTCTTGTAAAATGATGATTTTAATTGTATTGATTTTGGGGGTGGGCGCTTTTAAGCTCTTGCTTCGGCCCACTCCTTTTGAGAGTGTTTGCTGCTCAAATAAACAAATAAACAAACAAATAAACAAACCACAATTGCAACTTGCCTGCCACCGGGTCGGAGCCACCATCACACACTAATGGAATTACAGGCTATTAACAGGCTAATGGGCAAAGCTAACTGCGGGCTAGTGCCACTTAAACAGTATTTACAGCCGAGTAGGAGAGAAAGAAATTATCTCCATTGTGTAATTGGATGTACAATATCCCTCTCTCCCTTTGTCTTTTCTGTCAGCGTTGTATATTTACTCTCACGGACAATAAATGAGTAAAAAACGCAACATGCTACGACACCTGCAGTGGCGCTTATGGCCTCCAGGGGCATGAGTTACTTAGTAATTCACTCTGCTGCCTGCAGAGGGTGCTCTGACCAAACTTTGAGATGCACACCAACACAGCCCTGGGTGATAACTGATAAAGTTAGTCTTGCCTTAGTGTGAATGAGGGCCCTATGGAAGGGACTGGATAGGAAGTTTATGCTGTGGTTATGCTGTGGTTGATGCCTTTGGGGAAACAGGGAATGTGTCCAAAATAAAGTAATGACCGAAGAAGAGCGTTACAACACCTGAAAATGTTGAGTGAGTTTGTCTCATGCTACGCTCTCCCAAGCGTTCTGTCCGTAAACATGCAGTTGTTCTTGGCATGTCGGGACGTTTTCTTCATCCAATTGTTCACGATGAGCTCCAGCTTCACCCATACAAATGATTTCAATTGATTTTTTTGAGAGAAGCCTTCCCTGGGCAGCTGATTTCCCTAAGAGAGGACATGAACTGACCTGCGTGCTCGCTTCATTTAGCCCCTGTGATTATTTCTTGTGGGTTATCCCAAATCCCTGGTTTGTAACGATCATCCACAGACCCTGGAAGACCTACAGAAAAACTTTCAAAACGCCAATATACCGGTCAACATGCTTGAAAGAGTGCACCAAAACTTTTAAAAATAATCTGGATCAGTGTATTGACAATGGAGGTTGACATTTCAAAACTGTAAAACAACATTTCCAATGTTGTGTGGTTGGTATATACTAAGAATAAAGTGTGTTGTACAGTTTTTTCTATTTCATTTTCAAAAAAGGAAGTTCCCCCGCCCCATCGTGTATTGATATCTTATAAAATACAGAAAGTATACGCTCAGTAAGACACAGGAAATTTGTTGTAATCATCTCATATTGTAAAAAGTAGAAAAAACAGAAGAAGTACGATATTTAGCTGGAGCATAAGTAAATCAAATGTTGTGAATAGATAAAGGGGCTTTACAGTTGTGAAAAAGGCTAAAACTACAACTCTATGGCTGCATCGTCCCTACTTACTATTTGCCATGTGCATTACGTCCCATAAATAGAAGTCAGCATACACTGTGTTACTTCAGTACCACTAAGGAGTTCAGTTTTGAAGCCACGGGGACTGACTGTCAGAGGAGTGCCCCCTACATGCACCACTGCAGCCTGATGGTCCAGAACCTACATTTCTATAAGTGTTCCCGGCTGGGGAGAGGAAGTGGTCTCGGCTCTGCTCCATCCTGTCTTACGCAGTTAGTGTGGCCAGCTTTTTGCCCAGCGAGTGGCGGAGGGAAAAGTTAATTCGATCACCCAGGTACATCAGAGAGACTGGCATATTACTACAATCAAATTATTGCTTTCTGTAACGAACACACAGCGTCTCGGGCTAGCCTTTCCATCAAATGACTAAGTGCACTCAGGCATAGCTACATACATGCTCGCCAGTGCACACTATAAAGCGGGACATGCCCAAGCTGAAAGAACCCAAGTCAAATTAAATCCACTATATTGACATTTCTTATAGGGGACGTGCTTTTGAGCCTGCAGAATAGCAAGCCTGTTTACATGCGACACATTAAGGCTATGCTGCAGAGTAATTCATCTGTTGTTTGATGGATGCAATAGCTCTGGGCTGCAAGTCCTCCGAGACCGCATCCCAATTGAAGTGCGCTGATCCGGCCTGTCACCATCCTCTTAGCACTGGCGGTATAGTGTATGTTCACAAACTAGGTAATGTTTGCCAGAAATAGAGCGGATACATTTCTGACGCCAGGGTGCAGGCTGAATAACGGCGACCCGTATGGAAGTTTACTTAAATGATGGGAAGCATGAAGCTGCATATTTCTTTTAAATGTTTCCCCCCATTTCCACGTTCAAAATCAAGGTCACCAAGACTTTTTGTGGCATTAAAGTTTTATTTTTGCCCTTGTATAAATAACAACATCAGCATTCAGGGCGGCACCCAGATTTTGAAATGAAAAGCTTTTTCCACAAATGTTGGCCTTAATTTGAATATTTATGCCAGTGGTTATGAGGGAAGGAAAGATTAGACGTTTTAACAGATGGATCCTTTTGATAGCTGCAAGTAAAAATTGTTATTCAGCACAGGCAGCGCAAACTGATTTGCTTAAAATATTGCCTTAAGTTGAAATGCAATACGCTGCAAACTTAAATGGACTTACAGAGGGGTTGTGCGTGGGGAACTTTGTAGTAATATTTATTATGATGTTGATTCCAATAATTTGTTAATGTCAAGTTACAAATAATTAGAATTTGATGGAAGAATATTTAGCACTGTGGGTTTAAATTATTGGTCTGTGAAGCAGCATTCATACTACTCGGTAAATAGAACCACAAAAAGAGTGATTAAACAGTTTCCCCAATCCTATTCCTAACTGTGTCTGACTTAAGCATAACATAACCTCCCTCATACACAGGGATGGTGCACAGTGTTACGGTAACGCATACCGCTTCCATTTAGGTGCTTTTTAATTATAAGCAAATGATGAGGAAAGCTTTCTAAAAGTGGATTAATAATTAAGTATTTACCAATGGTTTACAAATGCATTACAGATATTTAAATGTATTAACTTATTTTAGTGTTACCTAATCTACGTAAGTACATTCTCCACATCCTTCTGTTGGTTCACCTAAAGGTGCACACGTAACACTAGGCTGCTTTTTACTGATTTAGAAAATATTTGAAAGAGAAAATGACATGGGTTAGGGTTTTTCTATATCGGGTATATATATATATATATATATATACACACACACAAATCCACTATATTATATGTTTTTTATATTGGGGATTAGGGCCCGACCAATATCGATTTTTAGGGTCCGATACCGATATGAAGGAGGTTGGCATGGCCGATAGCTCTCTCAAATAGCCATAGATAAAGGGGCTCTACAGAGTTTAAAAATGTTAAAATTATGTATTTTCCTACCCCTACATGTTCCAGAAATGTCCTAAGGTGTAGAATGAGCCCAGACCTATTCACCACAACTACCTCTAAAATCCTCCACTGTCACTCAAAAATGTGTTACTTCAGGTCCGAAGTGCCGTCATGCATGAGCTTAATATAGAAGTATTGAGTATAAAAAGACCAACTTGCATCTAGTCCCTTTAAGCATGTATTATTATAGTGAAACTTTCAATCATGGAAATATATAGATATGGATATTTCTAAGGCCGATGTGGATATTGGGGATTTGGATGGGCCATGCTAATATGCACTGCTGATATTTGGCAAAACTTTTAAAAATGTCTCATCTATAATCCGGTGTATAATGCTTCTAAACGTGTCAATGTTGAACTGTGATAGCAGGGGGTATTAGGTTTATATGGCTGATTTATTCAGGACATTCATGTTTAGTAGGTACTTTAGAGGGAGTTGCATTTTCTAAAATCAGCAGATTCCAAAACGGCAGGTCTCTATCTCTTATGATGCCCAAATTATAAGCAATTATAAGTCTACAACATAAAATACAGAAAAATAGGTGTAGAAACTAGTGACTGATTTTCACCGCGATGTTTCTCCGACCTTAAGGCCTAAGAAGACTAATTTTAAAGCTCTGACTCTTGAGCTCTTTCCAATGCAAAAAAAACAAAAAACGGGAAGTGACTATTATTTTTGGCCCCGGAGATATCTGCCTTTTTATCGGACGATATTGTAAACAAAACAAGTATCGGCCCGGTCGGACCCTATTCGGGAATCGAGATTGCTTTGTTTTAGTCGTTTTCATTATATATGCACAAATGCAAATACTTTTACAGCCAACTCTATCAGGACGGAAGACATTATGAAGGCAAGGCAAGGCTTGTTTCTTTGTAGAGCACAATTCATACACAATGCAATTCACAGTTGCATAAAATTATGCTTATACGTCAGGTTATACGTCAGTCGAGTCACTCCACCTCTGCTCAGATGTGGGCCATTTCCTTTAAACAGATCGTTGCGTTGCCAGAAAAGATTAAAGTTCTCTATGAAATACAGTCCCCTTGACTCACAAACTTTGGATAGCCATGTATTCAACTGAAACAGCCGGGAGAATTTGTTTATCCTTCCGTCGATGTTTTAGACAGTTATACTGATTAATATTTGTATTGCCTCTTTATCCAGAGTCTCTTTATCTTTATCTCAAAAAGTTTTCTTTCAAGATTTCAGACTGTTCATTTATTTTCTGTCCACAGCACTAACATGTAAAACAAGTTGTTTAATCCCTTGGTTAGTTGTAATTTCCTTGTTTAGTACATCTGTGATGTCCATGTTTAAATTAGATATGGCTCCGTCTCCGAGCACCAGAATATCTCTGGCATTGACACTTTGCACAGTTTTTCTCCATCTTTGTTTTGACTTCATGTTCTCTGTTTCTCTCTGGTTGTTTCTGTTCATTATAATCAGCCTCTGAGAGAGGTAAACATCTGTTTGTTAACTTTATTCCAGGTCCATTTTCACCAGTATGTTGACTTTGCTTTGGCCTAGCACCAAGTTGTCTGTTAAGTTTTGGGAACGTTATGGTATTGTTTAGCTTTAGGTTACAAGTATCAGTTTTTCCAGTTTGCTTGCTACTGGTTTCCATTGGAAGCGTGTCATGAAGTCATTTTTCCAGCGGGATGGTGGCGCGGTGGTTAGCGCTTGTGCTTCACAACTAGAAGGCACTGGGTTTGATTCCCACCTGGACGGGGCCTTTCTGTGTGGAGTTTGCATGTTCTGTCTGTGTGTAGGTTTCCTCCGGTTTCCTCTACCACTAAAAACATGTACAATAGGCCAGGATGTTTGTGAGTGTGGGACAATGGCTGCAAATTAGCCCATGGCTACAATCCGGAGTGGCTTGTTCATTAATGCACTGTCACTACCAAATAAACCAATAAGGCAACAATCTTGTTCCGTAGAAAGCAAATTTCCTGTTTATAGGAAATTTGCATTGAGACCTACACATTTCTTCTTCTGAGACACTGAAGAGGCACCAGGAGCCCCCACAGCTGCAGCACAGAGGAGGCGTCACAAGAGGTGCTACAGGAAAAAAGTAAGGGACAAACGAGAGATGGTGAAAGACTGTTGTGGCACGGAGGGAGCTGCAGGAGGAGCTGACCAGTGCAGGACACCAGGCTCTGAAACAGGGATCGTGCACCGTTTCAGAGGATCAGAGGAGACAGCGAGAGAGGGTAGCCAGCCAGGTTTCTTCCGAGTGCTACAGTTCCCCCGAACTCCAAGGTCATGCGGATCAGGTTGACACAGTGGCAGCGCGGCTCAGCCGCAGCAGCTCAGGACTAACACCTGCACACTGACAATAAAGCACTTACTTACTTACTTACTTTCACAAGGAGATGTTGTTTACATTACCAAGTTGAGTAATGGCTCATTAGATGAGTTGTAAAAAAGGCATAAAAATTATTTAAAAAATGTCTTGGTTCATTTAAAAGAAGAAAATAAGATCATATTGAATGAAATTATTAAAAAGCGAATAAAAAGGCAAGCAGCAGGAGCAAGCAGAGATGCGCCCTCAAAGACAATACCCTTTGGCAAAATGTGGCCGAGCAATAAGAAATTACTGATTGAGAAAAAAACAATGTGATTTTTGGATTCAGCACATCAAAATGGTCCTAAATCAGCTCACAACAGTTAGTCACCAAATTTGTTGAAGACCTGTGTAATCGATTGTGTGTCACCACTTAATACCCATATTACGGAACGCCATAGCTATTGTCAGCCCAATAACGAGTCGAAGTCGAGTTGCTGCCAAGGCTCTGGCCACTAAAACAAGGACTGGATTATCATTTTAACAAAGCTGAAACTCTGAAAGCACAGCTCAAAATATATCATCAAAATAACTACTGAATTGCCCCAGTGTCTGAATAGAATGCTGCATTGTTATTGAAGTAATCGAAAGCTGTGTGCATCTTGTTCTACTTTGGTGTGAAATAACCAAAACAAAGGAAATTGTTTAGTCAATTCAGCGGAGCGTGAAGAGGCTTGATAAACACCCTCCTATTTCCACCTTTAAATAGCTCTGTGCTGACAATAGCCGCGGCCATAATGATGATAATCACCAGAATCATCACTGGGTCCTGCCTTCACAAATGATGACAAATCTGAAAGTGCGGCTGTATAATCGACTGCAAAGTGACAGCTAGAGGTCAGTGAGTTTGGAGGCCAAGCTCGAATAGATATTACTAGAAATACCATCCTCCATTTTCTGTGATGTGACGTCCTCTCAGTGGTAACAATCACAGGCATGAATATTGTCATTAATATAGAAAACATTTGCCCACATAACTTTAAGGGACTAAATAAGCAGCCAAAAAAGTGGTAGAATGTAAGCAGATATATTTTAATTTCACATTACAGTGCTTTTACTAATAGTAGTCGAGAAAAAGAAGTCACAGAGGTCATAATAATACCCTTAGCATCAATGGTGGAACACTTGAGTAACAAACTTTTTCTGTGTTTCTGTACAGGGCATTTTAGAATATCGTCTACTGTTCCAAGTCCACTTTTTTGGCATTTTAGAGTAAACTAATGTAATTGGCAGTCCTGGGCACATCTACAGCCAATTTTGAGTTCCAAACTTTTCTCATCAGCATTTTTTGTGAGGCAACTCCTATTTGAATACTATCCATAGCGAGTAGAAATCTGAAAAGACTTATAATGAAATGCTTTACAGATAGTGATCTCTGGACCAAGTCGGGTTTATGGCCCCCTCAAGATGGGTGCGGGAGCCAAATGGACTCCATATAAAAACAGCAGGATATACTGTGGAGAGTGGAGAAGTAGTGTGTTAAGTGCTGAATCAGAGTATATCTGTGAGGTCTCTGCAGTCACAGTAATTAGACATCTGCTGACCAACCAAAGAAAAGACTTATGGATGATAAACACTGTTGGGTAGGATAACCTCCAGACACACTTTATATTCATCATAATGCTTTCGAGTGAATATTATTAAATAAAGGAAAAGACATTCACCTTTCTTTTATTATTTGTACAACATAAAATACATGCTTACAGCAATCTTTAATTGTTATAAAATCAAAGTCAAATAGTTTTTTGTACAGCCTGAAATATGTTGTATAAACATATATCTCCTAATAGTCAGCTAGACAGGCAATGCTAGCTATGTTTCCACTGGGTTATCAGGGGACCTAATCTATTTTAAGGTTTGGCTACCTGTAGCCAAGATGAAGAAGAAGAAGATCTTTATTTATATATCGCCTTTCACAGACATGGTCACAAAGCGCTTTACATGAGAGCATTTTACATTAACTCCATACTCTGTGATGGTAGGCTACGTTAGTAGCTTAGTTTCCCCTGGGGGAGACTGACAGAAGCGCTGTCGCGAACGGTTCCTCTGACCACCACCATGCAATCACACACGCATCATTCATCCTGGCCTATTGTACATGTTTTGGGTGGTCTCCATGGAGACGAGCTGGTGATGTCCCGCTCCCGTCAAAATTACAAGTCAGGTCTGAGGAGAGGTGAGCTGCTCACAGCAATTACACACAGGTATTCTTCTCCAACAAAAACATCCAGTATAAAGACAATGGTTGTAGTTTACTTATGCAGTAGTGATGCGGTCAACCCGCGGGGCCCGCAGATTCGGTCGGATCGGGTACCTCAAAAATACGGCAAACTTCGGGTGCGAGTGGGTCGGGTTACTACAAAGCGCTCTTCTTTTTTTTTCTTACATTGTTGGCTTACAACATACAGTGTTTTCTTATCCATACATGCCACACAAACTCGGCAGTGTTTTGTTGAATGTTTAGTTTTATGGAGTAAACGTGTCTTTTTAAAACATGTTTTGTTTAGATGTCGCCTGGCCTATCGCTCCTGTATGACTTGATCACCGCTACAAATGCGGCACAACAGCAGTGCCCAAGCACATGTGCGACACGTACACGTGGTGAAAATAATGCATTAGCAAGAAGCAAGGTAAAACTAAAATAACAAAGACACAGCGTCTAACTAACCTGAGGAGAGCAACTTCTTGTAGCGTCAGGTTAAGGCGGCTCCACGTTAGTCCAAACTCCGTTTAGTTTGACAGAAAGAGTTGTCCATGACGTGATAGAAGTAAAGCCTCATGATAGTTTCTGCTCCTCGTTTCCTGATGAGTCCATAAGCGATTTCAAAGGTTCCTCAGCAGCGCAGTAGCAAAACAAAGCATCAAGTGCTAATTCTCCACTGTAAACTCGCGGTCACGTGACGCGCTCCCGTTTGAGTGACGGCAGCTGCAGCCGGACTCATGCCGCTGTTTTTTAATGTGTGCGGGTTCGGATCGGGTCCGCAAACTGAGACCCTTTTCTTCGGATTGGGTGGTTCGAGTTTGATTTCCAGCGGGTCGGGTTGGTGCGGGTCAGAAAAAAAGCCGACCCGCACATCTCTATTATGCAGTGTTTTATCTTGAAGAATATTATGTCAAGTTAACAACCTTTTCAGAGTAATACTACTGTTTCGAAACCATCGTAGTCTTAAAACTCCCCCTTTGACACTTCCTCCTAGGTCAGAATATTAAGTAGTAATGTAGGTTATGGAGTCTTTTGGAGCGATGCCCGTGGGTCGTAGATGTTGATTCTTATGCTCTTCTTGAGTTTGAAAAAGGCCCAGAGCAAACAGGCTGCAGCCTTTTATAGCACAGTGATGTGTTAAATTGTGTCCTGGAGGCCGGTGCGGTACGGAGCGTGTACTTCTCTTCAGAGTGCGCTCTGAGATGCCCTGCCGTGGGCGTCTGTACCACACTTCACCACAGCCTCTGAATGCATCACTGGCCATCAATGTAGATTGCATTTTTAAATTATGTACTCCACACAGTCAACCACTAACTGTTCGTTTGTGTGATGTAAATGGGTTGAAAAATAAAAATGTTGACATTTTGTGTCAAATTGTTACGTTTCTGTGTACACAGTCCACTCAACTTTGGCTTTCACACTCATACATTTCATATAAATCTTTAGACATCGCAACAACATGTCCTTCTTCCAGTTGCTCTGCCATGCAACCCCATTCTAATTGGAACTGGAAATGTATGTTTGTTATCTAAGTGGGGAAAACTGAAAGGAACACAAACATTCTGTTTAAATGCACAAGAAGTACAGCATTTATTACTTTTTGTAAAGTGATTTTGACTGACTGGCTGATAGTACTGTTTGTGATAAATTTGTAGTTGTATCAATTGTCAGATTGTACGTTGAACTCAAATAGGGAACAACATATTTTTGCTGCATGTTTTGAATGCTGTCCCAGTTTGCAGCATATGTCGTCTTACACAACTGTAAGCATGAGCAGCCCCCGTTGAGTTACGTTCAGAACCAGTGAATTAAACTAATGCATCCACTGCCCACATGTTGGAGGACATTATGTATTCCTCTAATCTATATCTATAAATTACTCTCTATGTAACAAGTGCTTCTTTTATGCTAATAGCCTTAGTTAGCATGTATACAATGCTTGATATTGACAACTTGTTTATGACTTTTTGGATTAAAAACTAAAAGCATTAGTTCTATCTCACAATAGTGATATAGGGCCTTGAGCGGGACTCAAAGCACGTAGTTCATACTTTCAAAGTTCAAGGCACTTTATTGATTCTGTAGGGAAATTCATTCTCTGCATTTGACCCATCCTTTAATGCCACGGCACCCATCTCCAGATGTGCAGCCAGGCAGTTCAGAATCACCTGGCTGGGGAATTCACCTGTTACACATGTATATTTTTGAGGTAGGGGAAACCGGAGTACCTGGAAGAAATCTATGCAGGCATGGGGAGAACATGTGCCACTGTGTCGCCCTGTTATGGTCGGAAATAAACAAAAACTACTCATTGGTTTCAGTAACATTTGCTACATTGCTGAACTGTTGCATTAAATTTAAGGAAAACCTAAATCTGATATTCAAGCTATTCACCAAAGCCATGCCAGTAACTATTATAATAGTTGCAGTAGTAGAACTTGTAATGGCAACATTACACATTAGTTAAATGTGGGTTGACAGTAGCTGAGGTGTAAGTGGTGGCATGATGGTGATTCAACCAAGCTCAAATTTGTTCTCAGTACAATCGTGCAACATAGAACATAATTATAACACAGAATTTAGATAAAAATAAGCTATAAACACTTTAAAACTATAAGGCTATAAGGGCATGCTTAAAGACTATTAAAATAAAAAATAAAAGTAAAATAATGTAATAAAATAATATGTTAAGATGACAACAATTTGACATAGAACAGTTCATAGAACGATTGTATTTACAGATGTGCAGGTGCATAAAATGATAGCAGCGGATCTAAGTGTGGACATACCACATAGTGCAATAGAGCAGATTACATCCATGTCTGTAACTATTTATTTACACGAGTTATTGGGTCTTGTTATCGTTCATGAGTCTGATGGTGGAGGGGAAAAAGCTGTTCAAGTGGGGGGATAAATGGGTCTGGATAGACCGTAGCCTCCTGCCTGAGGGGAAAGAAGTGAATAGTCCGTGTCCAGGGTGAGAAGGGTCAGCTGTGATCCGACCCACACGCCTCCGGGTCCTGGAGGTGAACAGGTCCTGGAGAGATGGGAGCTCACAGCCAATCACCTTCTCAGCAGCACGCACAACGCGCTGCAGTCGATGTTTGTCCTGGTCTGTAGTGCCGGGAAACCACACGGTGATGGAGGAGGAGAGGATGGACTCGATGAAGGCCCTGTAGAACTCCAGCATCTTGGTCGGCAGCTTGGTCGGCAGCTTAAGTTTCTTCAGTTGCTGCAGGAAGAACATCCTCTGCTGAGGGAGCAGATGATTGACTCCCATTTGAGCTCTTGGGTGATGGTGGTGCCCAGGAAAAGAAAAGAGTCCACGATGGAGATGGAGGGAAGGGGAATGGAAAAGTATTAGAATAGCAAATTTCATAATTCAAAGCATCAAAATGCTTAACAAGGGACAATTAGGTTAATTGCATATACAGACAGAAGCATGGATGCCACTCTGTGCCAACAGACCCTAAAGGCACCATCAACACACTCACAAACTGACAAAGCTATGTGGTATTCCCTCGCGGCCTCTGAGCCATGAATAACCGAGCCCAACCCTGTTTTGCTTCAAGATCAGGTGAGTTCGGGCTTTCACAAGCACAACTGCATGATTTTCTATGGACATGTAGTCCCAGTTAGGACCTAGTAAGTGCTACAATCTAATTTTCACTTTAATGTCCAAAAGTTTGTGAAAACAGGTGTAAATCTAAAGCCTTGAAAACAATCATGCCAAAATATGTTTTCTTTGATGCAGTGTAGCCCTGGGATTCCATTATCTCAGCTGGGTCGGCATCACAGGAGGCTGACTCCAGGGAATATCCCTTTAGACAGGTGCACAAGAACAGACGCCAGTGTTATTAACCAACCATGGCGTCCAGACCCCAAACTTTCAAGACCACGCAACAACTCCCCTCTTCAAAGCCTTGTTGAAAGCTGCGTGCATCTTATTAACTTGTTGCTAATCTAGGCTGAGCTCAAAGCATTAGAGAATCACAGTAGATTTATGATTGGATTTAAAAAGGATCTTCAGGCTTTGGCGCCAGCAAACAGCTTTTTGTTCAGCCACCAAGAATGATTTATTATTCTGCTGGTGTAGTGCCTCGTGATGCGCACATTTTTTTATGCTGCCATCCAACTATCTGCACATGCACGCCTGTGTTGTGAACAAATGGATGACTGTGAACATTGGTTTGGCCTCAAAATTGATGGGCATCATTAACGAGTGCCAGGTCAGTGGAGGTCCAATGCAGCACACATAATGCATGCTTCTTCTGGAGTAACCTTTCATACAGCAAGGAGCCATTTTGAAACAATACAAGGCTGTGTGTGTGGTAGAGTGGATGGCTAACGATTTATCTTCCCTATATATATATATATATATAGGACAAAAATAGGCCATTTGTTTGTCATAAAGTTATGAGCAAATCAGACAATTATTTCAAGGGCTTATTTAGAAATCATTCAGTCATGAAGAGCAACCACTGTAGCCTGAACATGTGTGCATGGAGAGGTCTTTTTAAATTTTTACTTACTTGATGTTAAATTTGGAGGACCCATGAACCCTTTAACACGGGTAATTATGACTAAATAGCCAGAGATGTTTGGTGGGGTAAACAGGTTATTCATTGGTGTATTAGTCGATGATGAATTTTAATATATATAATATTGTTACACATTTTACTTGATTATGAAAGCAAACACTTTCATGTATAAACAAAAAGTCATGACTTTACCCCACTTAACATTGTCGCCAAAAGCTACTGTTGCCTTTCCATAATCATGGGCTGTTTTCATTTAAGCACAAAGTAAATGTCATTTGTTGACAGAATGTACGAATAAAGTTGTTTTCTGCTAAGGTTGTGTTGTGCCCGAGGGGAGCTGTCATCATTTGTATCAAATCACTTTTTCTGCTTCTGGCAGCAGCCAATCTTGGTTCTACTTCTACTCTTTTACATTTCTTCTTGTGCATTGTACTTGTGAAGGACGGGAAAGCAGTTGCTCTTGCCGCATGCATAACACCGTAACAAGCATTGCCTCAGCAAAGCAAGGTTAACCCACCTGTCAATGTCAAAATGAAAAGGCTTCTTGATAATGATTGATCAGGCTCTCATCAAGCAAGAGACATTTTTCGGTAACACGCTGTAGCTCTTGGGAGAAAAAAAAAAAAAAAAGTGCCGCGCAATGTCATTAGTGCGTCTGAAGTTGGTGAAAACTTGGAGTTACATTCAAATGAACCTGGACTTGATTGGCACTATGACCCAGCAGCTTTGTTAATCGTCACAAATTCTTGGCGATTAAAATCAGTTGCCAGCACCTCCCACTGCGATGATGGCAGCTTTATGGAAATGAGGGCATCATAATCCTGATCAGGTTGTGTCGGCTTATTGTGTGAACAGGGCTCCGTGCCGCCGCCGCTGTAATTGCCTCTCGCAATCATCTAAATCTCGCTTGACACAGCTGCAAATCCTGACGTCCCTGTTTTTTAGTGGTGACCTTGGTTTTCGCGTCGGAGCTTTGGCGTAGGATGGAGATGAATGTGGCTTGACTAGCACGTTACATTTAAGGTCTAACATGCATCCAGCCCGCTATTATTTCAGATGAAAAAATAAAAAAAGTAAATAAGAGGAAGTGACATTTCAGGTGAAGGTGTTAAGACCCTGCTAAAGCTGAAAAGCCGTATTCTGTTTTCGAGCAGACGGATGAAGCAAAAGGGTGAAATTTGAGCCCTCAAAAGCCGACTAATTATGCCACAAACACAGATAATGTTCAAATCCTTTAGTTCCCAGAGGCTATGAATAATGCTTTATTAACTTAACATAATTGACTATAATTAGAAATGGCTCTTAGATCTTTTGTATGAGAAGCCACCGCATTTTGCCATAATGGCCTCTTTAACGTCAGATAGTGGACTCTAATTTCCCCTTTTCTCAGTCAATGTAATTCTTAACAGTGTGACCACAATCATGTTTTTTCTTTGCCGCAACGAGACGAAATGTCATGGACAAATTAGACGAGTTTAATTGTTTGTTCCAAAAGGTCATCGGGAAATCAAAATATTCCAATTAGGATAATCATTCGAATTATTTAGCTCAAAAAGGGCTATAAATCTTTATTATAGCAACTTTTCAAGAGACACGATTAATGATTTTATTGGGGATATTGCTGGGTTGCAGGTGACATCACAGCCACTACTATTATATGGAGGAACAAATATTTTGTTTTTGAGGACATTTTTGGCCAGAGAGATCATGGACCAAGTGACTGATATTAATGATCATTTTTTGTAATTCATACATTTTCTTTTTAGATACGACTTGTAAAAGTGTAATGCAGTTAATAGGAAAAACTGGCTCCTGCCCCCCGCTGGGCCCGGTTTTTCTTCAATGAAAGTGAACCATTATGTGTGTTTCATAAACTAATCTGAGAATGCTCTGTTTTCCATATTGTGTGCTTTGTTTTCTATTGTAAATCTACACTATGAATGTTCTCAACATTTATAAACGAAGTGGTGAACTATAACCTATAAAATGCACACATAACCCGTATAAAACAATGACTTCAGGTAAAGATCCCGGAGAAGGCTGCACAGGGCTTTACAGGTGCTATATGTTTTCTCCACCCCATAGACAAATAATGATGAAATAAAACAAACACATTTCTGTATGTGGCGGTAAGGTAATCTGCAGCAACATCATGCCAATGTGAAAGTGTAAACAGACTCTGCTCAAGTCTTCCCCTACAGTAGTGAGGATACCAAAACAAATAATCCCCAGGTGAAAGATTCTTTTGAACATTTCCCCAAACTGCTGGCCAACACAATGGCTTGATTAATTGCTATTTTGTCTCCAGGCCGCCCTATTGTTTCTAGTCCTTTTCTACTGCTTTTCAAGTTCGCAACAACGGCGTCTGTTTTTCGCCATCATGGGTGTCAATACGAGTTGTGTTCCAAAATAAAAGGCATTTGGCTGAGCTGCGTGTGCATGTAAGAGATTCTCACCCATTATGTTCGCAAAAGGCACCATTGGCTGCATTTTTGTATTGTGTTCAAACAAGCCAAAAAAAAATCAACATGCCAAATGACTTTCACAGACAATCCCTCATTGTGCAGTGGCTCATATGTGACTCGATTACACAAAGACAAACAAAGGCCACCAGCATCATCTGTTTTGTCTGCTGCAATCATTCTGGCTGAGAAATTGAATTAGAGGCGTTTGGGGAATAGGGGCAGGTAAAGGCGGGCGTAAGGGGGCTCTTTGCTCATCTAGACTAATTGTATCTGTGAGTGTCACAGCGGCTCCGATTGGGGGAGTCTGGGGTAATCAGAAGGCTGTGTGCTTGTTCATCAGCCCACAGCCTTTCTGCACCATTTGCTTAACTCTAGAGCAGCACTGCACTGATGGCATGGGCTGCAGCTTCACTATACGTATAGATTGACAGAAGCATTAAGCAGTGATGTCAAATTAAAATCATTGTGTTACAACCCTCAGCTAGGTAAAAGGAAGTCACAAAAAACCAAGATGTAAACTAGATAAAGTCGTAATTTAATAAAAAGGAGTGTAAAAGGCGTACTGGCCACAAAGAGCCACCTCAAACGTTCTTTAGCGTGGCCTTTTATAGGTGTGGTTGATTAGGGGCCAGGTGTTCAGATGCCGCACCAATCGGGACCAGGGACGAGCAGCCAACCAGAACCAAGCTTGAAACGAGTCCTCCAATCCCTGGCCAGGGCTCACACAGCCAGGTTTACATGGAGGAAAGGGCAACATTAGCGCCACACACACTCTAATACAAAAAGGAGGGAGACTGGACGCCTGGGGCCATAACAATTGCCCTAGAATCAACATTTCTCTTTTGAGTCCTTCAAAATTAGGTCCATAACAGGAAAAACCCATGTGACTGAAACACATGATAGACAGAGGGGTTCTAATTTAACCAGGAAAGTCCTACTAAGATTAACAATCTCTTTTCGTGGAAAATAAAAGGGCTCAAACTTATAAGTGATTAAAACTAAAGTTTTGTGTTTAGGGCCGCATGATAAGAGAAAAAAAAGTGAAGAGTATGTTTCATTAGATGTTTAAAAAAAATTCTTGCTGAATCCGAACCACTAAAACATCACAATTGAACTTGTCTGTTAAAGGTGCCATAGACATAAACTGTACTTACTGACTTATTTACAAACTAAATTAGGAAAATTATGATTTTTGTTTATTTGCAGTCAAATTAAGTTAGATGAAACATTTCAGTGAGTTTATTATATGTTGTGGCTTCTTGCCATTTGGATTATCATTATTACCTAATAGTATGATAGTGACATTTTGGCTGTATATTGTGCAGCCTTAGTCTGTACAAAGTAACCAAGTACCACAACAGCTAGTTTTACGTCCTCGTTTCATACCGCTTAAAAAAACAATAATAATAAATATGCTGCTTTTTTGCAAGGCTACAGGCTTCATGCCACCAGTTCTAAGTTTGGCAAAAGATAGTAACAACTTTTGTCAACTCCATGATACAAACTGAAACAGCCTTTTCTGGGTAAAATATGTAATTTTCTTATTTTTATCAATGAGCCATGTCACTTATAAATAATTAAAAATAAGTTTCAAAATAACCCCTGAAGACCACTCAAATGAAAACATACGTTATATTTAGAAAACATACTTAGAAAGTGCATGTTAAGTTATTTTCCACTCCCAACCATAAATGACAGAGACCTCCTCTTGTTTTACCACATGAGAAAACAACACATTTATTTAATCTCGCCACGAAGCGAAACAAAGCAATTCTCTGTTTGTGTCTGGAGACTTCACACCACTTCGGCTTCAAACCAAGGGGGATATTTTTAGAAATGCTTTACTGGTACTCTGGTGTCTTCATGAGTTTATGTGATAGCGTAAGTACACTTCCAAATTGAGCTCTAAACCTAAAAAAAAGGTTGTTAGATGTGAGTCCGTCTTGTTCTTACAAGCATAGAAATGTACGTTTATATCTGAATCAGAGCCAGTTTATGCTTCTTTCAGTAAGGTTATAGAAATTAGTCATCACCATTATCCCCCAACACCAAACATACCTAAAACGTACACAAAGTTTAGGAATTGTAGGTCTTGGACAACTATTATGCCTTTTATCAGCGGTTCATCTTCCTACTCTGTACACACACTTTTCTTTTTATCTGTATTTTTAGCCTGCACAGAAAGTACATTGGCATGATTACACAGATCACATGTACAGTAGCGTGTCATATCTATTTGAATCAGCCTCCGCAGCCTTTTATCCACAGTATTGCCGCATAAGGGAAGTGTAGCCGAACCATCTGCATTACAACTGCACACTCTCGCAGGCCTGTAGGTTTTGCTGCACGTGGAAGAAAAGTACCACACCAGCAAAAGACAGACACTGCGGTATCATCTCAGGATTCTCTCCAAAAGTATATTTAATTGGAAACGTGTCCGTGCCATGTTCCGGGAGGTCAGCGATTCCCCTGACAGCTCAATGTCCGCCGAGCTGGGACTAATCGCATTAGAATCCCTGCGTGGGGAGGCAGAAATGACTGGGCAAACACAAGGCTTCTAATGTTAAATGGGCAGATTGATCTTTGTGGTAGGGCCGGCAGTGCAGTCATCAAAGGTCGCAGGGCTTTAGATGCTCTGGTTGAAGCTCTAAATATGAAAACATAGGTAGGTTTCCAAATACCTTCCTATGTTTTCCTGTAATCCAACAGGGACCACTTTATTGATTTCAAACCCTTTTTACAAAGCAATGGTATATGGCAGTGGTTCTCAAACACAGGTGATACTTTGGTTGGTACTCAGGGTCGGCTACAACTGTAGACCTGTGCGTTTATAATGCATCTAAGTCAAGTGTCTCTCTGGTTTAATTGTGGCTTATTGTAGACCTGGTTTAGACAATTAAGATATATATATATATTTTTACCTTACCTTTTACCTTTAGTTCTGATTTGATCTAGGGCTGGGCGATATATCGATATTTAAGATATATCGATATATTTTAAAAAGAGATATGGAATCAGACCATATCGTATATATCGATATAGTCCAAATTTGCGCTGTAATACTTGCTTCAGGCAACCCGCTGAACGGAGCTCTGCACTGCTCCCAGCGCCCCGGCCCCGCCCCTCGTCTTTGCATGCATAGAGGGAGAGGGGGGAGAGGGGAGATGGGGCAGGAACAGGAACAGACACTCCGCCGGCACTCTTCAACAAACATGAAGAAAGCAACAATGTCTGTGAAGCGCGCGGAGGAGAGCCCCTTGGTTGGTAAAACAAAACCAGTGGCTCAATCATTTGGAGATGGTTTGGGCAGAAGTGAATGTAGCGGCGAGATATGGTGGCGACGTGCGCTGCGCCATGTGCTTTTGTTTACTTCTCAGTCTAATTAAGGTTTGCGGTAGATCGTGGATGTACTGTGAAAATATCAGCGTTTGTAATGCTGCCACCGCGAAGGACTATCGCTTTTTCCCCGTTAGCATTGCGTTAGCCGCAGCGCTAATCACTCCAGTCCCTCGCTGAGCTCTGATGATGAGCAGAGAGGGTGAGCCTGTGCTGCTTGTAAAGAGTAACGAGTCGTTTGTGGCTCAGTTTAGGAGCTTATGTTTGGGAATGCTTTGGATAAAGAACTTATCTCAAAACCACTGACTAAAACACAGTTAAATCAAGAGCAAATATCAAGAAATTATTTGGGCTATTTATTTATTTATTATATTTCATGATTATTAAGGAGTAAAAAGTAAGTAATACTTTAATAAGTCATATTTCATTGTCTCAGTTTAGGCTTTAGTTTAGTTATATGCAACATAAAGTTATTAACAGCAAATGGGGTAGAAGAAAAATAAATAAAATAAAAATCGCAATATTAAATATTAAAACACTCCTATTTGGCAGTGACTTTGACTTAACATTTCATTTCACAGCTCTCACTTTGTGGAAAAAATATCGGGATATATATCGTATATCGATATTCAACCTAAATATATCGGGATATGACTTTTGGTCCATATCGCCCAGCCCTAATTTGATCTTGGCCTGGCGGTAGTCGATAGTCAAATATTTTATGAGGTGGTACAAAGGTGGCCAATAAGGGATAAACAAAAAGCAAAGCCAAGTGATTACTCGCTCCCATAGTTTTAGAGCACTAGTTATTTCAGTTTGCCTGAAACTGGTTCCCCAACAGCAGCAGCTCACTTGCTTTCACTTACCATCGATTGTGATTTAACATGTGCAAATGAAAATAACATAAATCAAAAAACAACATCGCACACTCATGAGCCGATGTCCACATTTTTAATGATAGTGATTACGTTTCGGCATTAGCCTTCATCAGATCGTTCTTTTTTCTTCTTTAAACCAAAATGTGTGTTAAAGAAGAAAAAAGGCTAGGCTGAAAAAGCAGGGACTTTTTTCTTATTTTTTTTTTTAAATGTACTGTATATTTTTTGCACTCCAAGCAGATTGAGATGGCATTTTCTTGGACACATCGCAATTTGGTTGTCCATTGATGTGGAGAATTTAATAAACGAGTGACCAAAGAGGTTTGGCCTGTCTTGAGGCCTCACTGACAGCTATAATTATTTGTGATTAAACCTACTGACAGGCTGTAATTTAGGCTTCAGCATTCATCGACACACTGGCCTTTTTCTGTGAACAAATGACCAGTGAACAATTCAACCCAGCACAAGTCGTTCCCCGCATGCTATGCTTTTAAGCTGATACTGTGGCTCTTTTGTGTGTTTGTGGGATGAACTGTTCAATCGTAATTGTTCAACTCATATGGATCAAGAAATTAGAACGTTAGATTGTGAGCCTGAAAATAAGTTTGGAGAAAACCCTTTGAAAGCTTTTTCTTTAGATCACTGACATAATGAAAGGGGAAAAAAACGTATTATGAGTTTTCTATTGTTGTATGTTTGTGTGAGCTGCCAGTCGTACAGGAGTTATCCATCGTAAACTAAGGGGATCTGTCATCTGTTGGACATTAAGTAGAGGTTTTGTCAGCGGCACCTGATTTCTGACAGGAGGCGTGCTTTTTGCCATCACCATTATACATTTTGAATACAGCATTTTGTGAGGGAAAAAAAACAAAGCAAAACTGGAAAGGTATATTTAATTAAGAGCAACAAACAAGTTGGGACAACAGCAAACAGTTTATACTCAACCACCTCAAACTTTCAGGGTTTAGAAATGGATTTGTGCAACTTTAATTTTCAGACTTGCTGAAAGGTTAACCTGGAAGTTCAGCCCAGTGTAAATGATACTGATGGATGGATGTCAAGTCCAAGTGAAAGGAATTTTCCCTCTACCTTTAGAATGGGAAAATACGGGGCCTTGAGATGAATGGTGACATTTATTTGATTTGGGAGATACTGTCAAGAAATATAAATGGATACAGTGCAGCAATCCTATTTCTCTGCTAGTTCAATACACTGTGGATATAAAGCTCCAACGGTGAAGGTGGAAAGACATACAGGTCAAACCTCAGCAGAGGAGTAGTTCTTTGTCCAAATACTGATGACCAATGATATTCAGAAGCATCATAATATTTTATCTTTATAGTATTTGATGTCCATTTTCTTCCGCTTTATCCGGGGCCGGGTCGCGGGGGCAGCAGTCTCAGCAGAGATGCCCAGACTTCCCGATCCACGCACACCTCTTCCAGCTGTTCTGGGGGGACCCCGAGGCGACACCAGGCCAGCACGGAGACATAGTCCCACCAGCGTGTCCTGGGCCTTCCACGAGGCCTCCTCCCAATAGGACATGCCTGGAACACCTCCCGAGGGAGGCGACCAGGAGGCATCCGATACAGATGCCCTAGCCACCTCAGCTGGCTCCTTTCGACGTGGAGGAGTAGCGGCTCGAGTCCGAGCTCCTCCCGGGTAGCTGAGCTCCTCACCCGATCTCGGAGGGTGCGCCCAGCCACCCTGCGAAGGAAACTCATTTCGGCCGCTTGTATTCGCGATCTTGTCCAAGAAAATGGATGGATGGATGGATGGAGTATTTGATGTGCGATTTTACAATTAAAGCCACAGTGCGGAGTTTTGCAGGTCATATGTTGCTATGTCACAAGAGTACACTGCCGTAAAACTCCCCCAGCTTTCTGTGGTCTGTTTAACCTTGAACACCATCCCTTTCAGTAAAGTTTTGGTGAGACACTCAAAAGGCCTAAGCCGCATTCATTTCATTGAATCAGGCTGTATGGGTTCCTTATGTTCAGGACATAAACTCCTCAAGCCGTCTATAAGCTCCATACAAACACTCTAAGCCATATTTCTCGTCTGCAGGCTCTTAAAGTGCTGCCCCTGACAGTGATTTATTAAAAAAGAGCTGCAAAGTCTGTTGTCAGTTCCTCATAGCGCTCATGTTTCAGCCCATATTACATTGTGTCGTGAAAGCGCCAAGATGAATCCTTCCAAGGTTATGTCTCTGTATCTAGCTGTGTGATGTTAGACTGCACTTCATTCGCTGACCATAGATTCACTGATTAAGTCTCTTTTCATGAAAAAAGGTGCCGAAATGTTTTAGGCTTTGGGTTCTTTTCGCAAACATGTGACTTGCTGAGGCTTTTGCCTGACTGTAAACCCACATAAAAGTGTGTTGGGTCATGAAAAGACCACTGAAAACATTCTGACCTGTTGTTATGCATGCATTTTGGTATTTTCCAAAATGCTGTTCTAAAAATATACTGCTTTTCACCGCCCTTTATGCGCTCGGTTGGATCATCGTTTCGTTTTGTCCTGCTAGAGGTTGAATGCCACACACTCCGCCAGTTGTTCTGGTTCACAGGTATTGTAATCGCCCCAGGTGCAATATACCTGAACACTAGCTCACATAGAGGCAAAAGGTAAGTATTGGACGCCCTTTCTTTCCAAGGTTGGCTACAATCATTTATTTCAACAGAACATGCCCTGGTGCACCACTTGAATAGGCCCTGCCACATGGCGTCGCACTTTTGGAGCCATTGACTGTTTTAGTTTCAGCATTTTTTTGTTTAAAAGAAAGCATGGTGCAGTAAAATGGTTCCAGTGTTATAGTTTTCTCCATGAATAATAACGGTAATAACATAATTTGTGTAATTTTTTCTCGATGGGTTTTGCACACTTGTTTAATCTGAAAGCCAGGGCAGAGCTAAATGTCAGGGGGAGCCGTGTGAGTACAGTGGATGATTGGCAGGTCCAGGACTTGTTTATGTGCGCCTGCAGATGTGACTGTGGCGTCACCGAAGGGCAGACCGCTCTCCTCTCCTCTCTTCATGCGGGTCAGGTAGTGCGCTCCATTTCCTCACCTGTCACTACGACAAGCTAAACACTAGGCTTTTTGACATTGGCATTTTACATCGCTCATTCTCACTGACAACTCCAATCCAATGCAGCTTTGACACGGTGTCACTCCCCATGGACCCCCTCTCAGACAGCCCTGTGCAGCATTTACAGGAAGGAAACAGTGCCGCGTAGTCATTGGGATGGTTGGGTTTCTCAAAGGAATTTGCTTTGTTGACACAGGTGACCATCCTGTTTCGTTTGCATTGAAAGAGAGAAAATCATTTCTGTCTGTGATTAAAAAAACCAAAAACAAGTGTGATAACTCATTGCTTTCAGGATGGCAAAATGCTGAACGGTTATAATTACTGAAAGTGAAGAACTTAAGAAAATCCAAAAGGAAAGTCCAACGGTTTGTTGAGAAAAGTGCCTCAACTCTCAAGCCACCACAGTTCAATGACTGAGAGTGAGTGAGCCATTGACTAAATGCATTTGTGCACACAGGAGCTCAAAGCAGGCTGAGTCACTTTGAGTTTTCAGAGAGATATTTGTTTCCCACCTCCGCTCTGTTCTTAAAAACACAAGTCCAGACAGTTGTAGTTATAGGGCACCTTCAGAAAGCAGTTACTCCAGGGCCCCTTTTGCAGAATGGAGCAGTCCAAACAGAACATTTATAAAGCCAATTATTTATATATTTATGCATAGAAACATCCTGAGTGAATTCAAAATAGCGATATACAAGAGAAGAGGTTCTATGTATCTAAGTTCATGCACTCATTATAGCATACATTATGAGATTGGCTTTTAACAGGTGAAGGGCTGCAGGACTGGATGGGATCACAAGATGCATTTTGAATTCCAAATCCTGCGCTCAACAACTAGCCCCTGTGTTCACTGTCATCTTTCTCCCAATGCAACGTCCCCACTTGTTTAAAAACAACCTGTAATATTCCATACTACCAAATCATCAAAGCCAAACAGTTTAAATATTATATTGCCCCATTGTGCTGAAATACTGTGAAAGGGTAGTTATTGACTCAATTACCACCTCCATTCCCCCATACCTTTTGAACCGTTAGTTTTCCTACCACCCCAATCAGTCCACTGAATATGCAATAGCTCACATACGGCACAAAGTCCTCTCTCACTTGGATGCCTGAGGAGAGGAATATCACCCTCTTTGTAAGTAGGACCTGAGTTTTCTCACTGACAAACAGCATGTAGTGCTCCTCTCAACTCTGGATTCCCTCAAGAATGTGTATTAAGCCCTCTGCTCTACTCACTTTGGTCTGATCTCTGGCGATGACGAGACAGCTTATCGCTCACAGATTAACCATTTTATAGACTGATGTAAACACAACAACCTGAAACTCAACATTGACAAAGCAAAGGAGCTTATTGTGGACTTCTGCAGGCGCAAGCAGGAGCATTACCATCCCATCAACATCAATGGAACACCAGTGGAAACAGAGGACAGTTTGATATTTGGCAGTGCACATATCCCAGGACCTGAGCTGGACAACACCCACTAAATTTTTAGCGAAAATGACTTGCCAACCCCTGTGCTATCTCTGACAATTGGGAAATTTTAGATTCTCATCCCAGGAGCTATAAAAGTTTTACAGCGGCTCCATTGAGAGCATCCTGACTGGCAGCGTCACAATGCAGATGGGGGCTGCACTCAGCAGGACGGTCTGGCTCTAAGGAGTGTAGTCCGCTCGGTAGAGAGTATCCTGAATTTCAGCCTTCCAAAACTGGAGAATGTTTACATCCAGAGATGCCGGCGCAGGGCTGAGAGGATAGTGAGGGACACCAGACATACCAATAACAGCCAGTTCTCCCTGCTACCATTGGAAAGGCGATATCGCCTTCTCAGGACTTACCCAGCGAGGATGAACACGACCTTCTATCCTCAGGCTATTAGGCTGCTAAATCAACCTTACTCCTATTTCCCCCCTGCTCCTGTAGTATACTATATTGTGTATTTGTCTTAAACTCTGTCCCTGACCTAATTCCTCATCTGATTTATTGATCTTTTAATCCTACAAAAAACAATGCAAAATTTAATTTGTTACAGATTGAAAAACTGAACAAGATATGCAAATCGTATTAACTAATATATCACCAAAATAAAATTATAAATTAAAATCTGGCTCTATCCATGATCAATATTTGGTCATTGGAAATAATCTTTTTACCCATAAAATGCCTTATTTTGATATGAAAACATTAAATGAAAGAACACATAAAGCTTAATCAATCAATTATCTACAATGAAAGACTGAAATATCTCGAAATACATGTATTCACCTGCAGTGCCTTACATTAAGGCTTAGAGCTGCACTGCTGTTGGTATCTATAACTATGAGCTTAAGATGGACTGATTAAACGCCAGTTAGTCCAACACAAAAACAATTCACTTAAATTGAATTCCTTTTCACTAGATCCATCCTATACACCCACATCTATGATATGTTTTCTTTTGTTTTCTGACACTAGAATATTATGTAAAAATTGTATTCACACACATTTTTGGCAATGGATCAAACTTGCTCCAGTGCCCTGGCTTGGGGGTTGGATTGCTAACCACTCTGCGATCAAACAGCCACACTGGCCAGACATTTCAAGGCGAAAGTATGAAAAATGAATCAGGACGCTTTGAAAATAAAACTGTACACTTGTGATTTCAGATTTTGGCATGGGAGCTCTGGAGGAGAATGAAGGAGCATAAGGAGAAGTCACGTCATGAAGTCTGAACAGAGTGGAGGTGGGAGGAAGATGATCCGGAGCTGCGGGGGATCTGTATGTCCCTCCACTTCACAGTAGGTCTTACATGTCTGTTCTAATACATTTACAGTGCCTTGTGAAAGTACTAATACACCTTGAACTTTTGCACATTTTGTCATGTTTACAACCCTAAACGTAAAGATTTTATGTGGAAAGTTTTACTGAAACTTCACACACAAGTAACAGAACTGTGAAGCAAAATGATACATGATTCTGTTATTTTTCAAAAAATAGAAAAGTGAAAAGTGGGGCGTGCATAAGTATTCATACAGCATTTTCTGAGTGCATTAAATTGCCTTTATAACATTCCTAATGACTGCAGAATGTTCATACCTTGCCCTAACCATTAAATAGAGGCCACCTGTGCTTAATCTACAGTATAATTTCAGCCGTTCTGTGAGGGCCTCAGAGCTTTGGTCGGAGTGTATTGGTCATTAAGCAACATCATAAAGGCCAAGGAGCTCACCAGAGAGGTCAGGGATAAAGCTGTGGAGAAGTTTAAAGCAGTGTTAAGTTATACAAAGATTTCCCAAGATTTGAACATCTCACGGAGCACTGTTCAATCCATCATTCAGAAATGGAAAGAGTATAGCACCACTGCGAACTTACCATGACACCTAAACTAACAGACCGAACAAGGAGAGCCCTGGTCAGAAATGTAACCAAGTGCCCAAAGATAACTCTGGAGGAGCTGCGACGTCCTGCCGCTGAGCTGGGGGAATCTGGACATGGGACAACTATAAGTCGTACTCTACACAAATCGGGCCTTCATGGACGAGTGGCAAGAAGAAAGCCATTATTGAAAGGAGGCCATAAGAAATCCTGTTTGAAGTTTGCTAGAAGTCATACGGAGGACACAGCTACCATGTGGAAGAAGGTGCTTTGGTCAGATGAGACAAAAAATGAACTTTTTGGTCCAAATGCAAAATGTTATGTATGGGGCAAACCTAAGACTGCTCATCGTCCTGAGTGCACCATCCACAGTGTCCAATATGGTGGGGGAGCATCATGCTATGGGGCTGCTTTTCCTCAGCAGGGACTGTGAAGATTGTAAGAATAGTTGGGAAGATGGATGGAGCCAAATACAGAGACATTTTGGAGGAAAAACTTGCTGGAGTCAGCAAGAGAATTGAGGCTGGGGCGGAGATTCACCTTCCAGCAGAACAATGACCCTAAACACAAAGCTAAATCTACAACGGAATGGTTTAAAAACAAACATATTAATGTGTTAGAATGGCCCAGTCAAAGTCCTGACCTATATCCTATTGAAAATCTGTGGAAAGACCTGAAAACTGCTGTTCACAAACACTTGACTTGTTTTGTAAAGAGGAATGGGCTAAATGTCAGTCTCTAGATGTGCAAACCTTGTAGTCATACCCCAAAAGACTTGCTGCTGTTGTAAACATGACAAAATGTGCAAAAGTTCAAGGTGTATTAGTACTTTCGCAAGGCACTGTATAACCTCTCTACTATATACTTTCGCAAGGCACTGTATATACTCAAATCACGTAGAAGCTTTGCATTATCTATCATTTGTTATGAGTCACACTGAGCTGGAGAAAGAATGGCGTGGCTTTGTGGGTGTTTTTCATTTTCTCTTTGCTCTTCTATGACTGTAAGTCCAATAAAGTTGATATGAAAAATCAATCATCCTCAAAAAAACAATGCACTCTGCCAATTTTTACAGTAGCTACTTTGATATTGCAAAAATATACATTGTACGCAAGACTTGGGCAACTAAATATTGCAGTGGTCAAATTAAATCAATTGCAAACTTTATTCTTTCTGACAGTTATCCTAATGCATTACTTCATATACATAATTTGAGGTTGGCTGACTGACGTAAGCCAATGTTTGTCCATTTATGTAGTATATTTTCAGTTTGGGAGAAACTAGTGTCTGTGACAGCAAATCGATCCTTTGTTATTTGAATTTCCTTCAGGATGTCGTCATTATGAAACCTGAAAAGAGCCAAAACGTAAAAGTGGTGATGTGGCTTAGAAACTTCAAATTTGAATTAAAGTAAGCAAAGTGTGTTTATACAGCACAGAGAAGTCATGAAGAGCTTCAACAAAATGACAATAGAAATACAAACACAGTGCAGTTACAGTCACAAAACTTGATGGACATAAAACATCTCTTAATCTACTGGAATAAAAACGCTTTCCCGAAAAACAAGTACGTTTTTAATTTGCTATTAAAAGCGAGTCGGTGCCCCAGCCTGCAGAAGGAGCGATCTCCTCTTGTACTTAAATTATTAAATCAAAGCAATTCATGAATAACCACTTAGTGGACACTTGTGTAAATCTATGTGTGTATAATCTGTGTCCCATCCATACAATTGTCTTTAGATTTTTGTTGTAAACCTAAGTTTTAATTGCTAAAGGAAAAGCCACGTGAGTGATCCGATTCATTGATTTAACGTGGTCAACTATATCAGGGTTATTAAGGGGTTCCAAAGTGGTGATTGGGATCATATTTTTTATAAGACAGCATTGTATGTGTTTTTGTATATTAGTAAACATACAGTATAACAACATTATAATTATTTCTAAATCATTGAACTTGATTTGAAATGTTTTAAACCTGAAATGATTATAAGTACTATTTGCATTTAAGGGTCCCACATTGTTGGTTGTTTGGGGATAAACAGTAATGTATTTTTTGTCATTACCATATAAAACGCGTGTCTTACATATCACAGCCTTTGACGTTTTGTTTTTTTATGTTTAGTAAACACTAAGTAAATCACCTGCGGTTCCATTTTTGCAGTCCCATAATGCAAAATAAAGTTGCAACACGGAAATATATGTGTAGTACAAGGTTGTAGGTACTGTGGATGCAAATGTTTCAACTTCTAATAGTCTGTCTTTACTTTGCAGGCGTCTGTGGGATAGTGCTATTATGGACCTGGCTGCCTTTGGAAACCTCTATAATTCTCCTCCTATGGGGCTGTGGATCACGGAGGCCCCACAGGTGTCCAGCTGGGGTGAGTGTAATGAACGCCCCAATGGCACTCTTTGGGGGCATTCTGGGAGGCCTTATGTGTGACTTAGAGGAAGCAAATGGCCCTCAATTCCCCAGGCTAATAGCTGGAGCACTGCCCAGTATATAGTGTGTGAGCGAGGTTCTGAAGAAATAAGCAGGGAGTCAGTTGCTTTAGATGGCGGCATTACCAAGGCTAAAACACTCAGGGGAAGATAAAGCTGTTCAAAAGTTTTGCTGTGGAGTTTTGTTTCTGTGTTTGTTCACTTTTAGGCTATGGAGAAAAGTTGGTACCGATTGTGCTGTTCGAGGCTTGATCTCTGTCAAAGGAGCTCACCAAGGACTGCGCACTTTCCTTGTAATTTTCTTCTATTACTTACCACTCTCCTTCCTCCATTCTCAATAAATCCACATGAAAGTCCATCAAAGCTGATAGCCTTCTCGCTGTTGTTTGCTTAAGCCCGTGTTGAGTGGCACTTTGAAATGGATGGCTCAAAACCTCAGGATAAGACACATTAAATTGTCTGCCTTATTTAACACTGAAGAAATAGAAATGTGAAATGTATAGTGAAAAGAGGGATAATAATTCCAAGGCATTGCTGATTAGCACCGTCCATAGACAAATATGCATGAGAATTCAGTCAGTCTTCCACTTCCTCACTCAAATTATATTCTGTAAATATAGTTTTGACCTCCACCAAACCAAACAATCCCACACATGGTCTAGTAGTAGTTAAGCCTAACCCTATCCACCTTATTCCTGGGGCGGCTCATGTAGGAACGAGGATGGGGGGAATTTCCGGTGAGATGCCGGAAGTTGCTCTGAGCCATTGGTTTGGCTGCTGTAGGAATAACTAAGAAACAAACTTCCAGGTTGGATCTACAGCACTGCAACTTCAGCATGGCGTAACAAACACACTTTGAACCTATAATGTTGTAGCTGTAAACTGTAGCGAAATACTACTCCTCCAGGTCTGTTTTTGACGAGGGAATGTTGTAACATGGTTTAAAGCTCTTAAAAAAGTCAGTTTTGCATGAATGTCCACTTTAAGTTATACTACAGAAACAACTAAGGACTAAAGTGACTGTAAAAACCTATTACAGTGTAAGTTTAGTGTTAGTTTATTTATTTATTTGAGCAGTTTATCTGCTCAAAAGGAGTGGGCCGAAGCCAAAGGCTTATAAGCGCCCACCCCAAAAGTAAAAACAATAACATTTCATTTAACAAATTATAAACAAATCATAAACAAGGGAACATATCAGAATCAGAATCAGAATTCGTTTATTGCCAAGGTTTGTGAACAAGGTTTACAAACTAGGAATTTTACTTGGTGCAAACGTGCGACATAAAACATATAACACAGAATAAGATAAAAAGTAAGCTAAGAACGTTAAACTATAAGGCTATAAGGGCAAGCATAAAATAAAAAATATTAAATAAATAAGATAAAATAAAGTGACATATGGTAAGACAACAACAATTTGACAATGAACAACAGCGGGATTGTATATACAGATGTGTAGGCATATAAAGTGGTATTAAGTGTTATAAAGTGATAGCAGCGGGTCTAAGTGTGGACACACCGCACACTGCAAGTGCAGATACATCCATGAGTCTGTGACTAAGCTACAGAGACTTGTTATTGTTCATGAGTCTGATGGCGGAGGGGAAAAACTGTTCAAGTGGCGGGAGGTATGGGTCTGGATAGACCGTAGCCTCCTGCCTGAGGGGAGAGGGGTGAATAGTCCGTGTCCAGGGTGAGAAGGGTCCGCTGTGATCCGACCCACACGCCTCCGGGTCCTGGAGGTGAACAGGTCCTGGAGAGATGGGAGATATTAGCTGTTATGGCAAGGTAACAGCTAATAATAAAGAACGGTAATAAAAAAAACAACAACAGCAAAATAAAGAAACAACAGCAAAAGAATATACAACAACACTCACAATGTCTGTTCATATTTAAGGGAATATGGATTCTTTGTAGATTTGTTTGATGCTTTGATCTAGATTTTTCAAAATGTCTATACCACGTCTTGTGGGACACATGATACTTTTCAAGGTTGTTCTGGAGTACTGTTTATCAAAACTAATTTTACTTCTCAAGTTGTATTTGACTTCTCTTTTGCAGAACATATTTTGTATACTTTCAGGAAGTGACTTTTGTGAGGCTTCAAACATGATTTGAGCCATCTTAAATCCAGTAAGGTCCTCAAATTTCATTGTTTTTGATTTAAAGAATAATGGACGTTTATGTTCACGGTATCCAGCTAAATGGATTATTCTTATTGCCTTTTTCTGAACTTTAAACAATGGGTCAAGATTACTTTTATATGCATTTCCCCAGATCTCTACACAATATGTTAAATGAGGAAGGATAAGTGAACAGTATATATTATATAGAGCTTTGTTGTTAATAATATATTTTGATTTATTCATTAGGGCTGAACTTTAATTGCAACTTTAATTTTAATTTTTATGATGTGCGGTTTCCAGCTGATTTTATGATCAAGTGTTACACCAAGAAATGTATGTTCATAGACTCTTTCAATGGTTTCGTTGCCAATTTTAACTGGTAATAGTACATTTGTTACACAATTTCCAAATAACATTGCTTTGGTTTTCGTAATGTTTAGAGACAATTTGTTTTACGCAGAACCTTATCCATTTCTTCCGTAATCTCGATCACCATTTGCTGTAAGTCTGCACCTGAGAGTATGATTGTTGTATCATCTGCAAAAAGGCCCAGTTTTAGCTTTTTGGAAACCAAGTACAAATCATTGATAAGTACTAAAAATAGTTTAGGTCCCAGTACCGATCCCTGGGGGACACCACACACTAGGGTATCACACATGGATCTGCACTGCCCCATTTGAACATACTGTTTACCGTTTGTTAAATAGGATTCAATCCAATTGAAAGCAATACCTCTTATCCCATATTTGTGTAGTTTGTTCAGGAGTATATTGTGATCCATAGTATCAAAAACCTTCTTAAGGTCGATGAAAATACCTATTGAATACTTTTCCTTGTCGATATTATTTGTAATTTCCTCTATGAGTTCCATTAACGCGAGAGCGGGAGATCTGCTTTTGCGAAAGCCATGTTGTAATTTAAAATATTGGATTTATCTATAAATGCATCTAGCCGAGTTGTATAGAGCTTTTCTAATATTTTGGAGAATTGAGGTATTGAGGTATGTATTGAAACTAGCTTAAAACTCCATAAACTTTTGGGGGGAAAAACTTGTGTCTGTGGCTTTTAATCTGCTTGAATAGGTCGCTTTTATTTTTAGCTTCCTTATTAGTTTCATCCAGCTGTCTAGACTGTGCGTCGAGCGGGTCTGGCTGCAGCATTAGCGCTCTGTCATTGCCTTGTCTCTATCTTTCCATGTGTTGGACTGTTATTTTTGGTACAGCATAAGAATGAAAATATCAACCGTATTCTCTTGCAAAGAGAGACGCCCCACTTAATCCACCCTTTTCCCAGATGATGGTGTTTCTCCCACCTGTATGCATAATGAGGGAAGATCTTATTATGGGAGATAATCCATATTACAGCTGTAATTCCTCTGACTATCAAATCCTGTGGTTATTAATTTGCAGATAATTCTGGGAGGGCAACTGTTTCCCCACGGCTCCAGCAGCACTGTATTAAATGTATTAGATGTATCAGTGCTTGTCAGGAAGAGACTGGGTTCTGTGTCACTGCGGGCATAAGGGTTTTTCTCTGATTAAAAGAGATTCATCTAATATGCCAGAACAGAGCCTGGTGCATGGGGATTGAGGGCTGCTGATGTGCTGAGGCCTGCTCGTTCTCCGCAGCATACACTTATATATTGGAAAAAGGCGATGGATCATTAGGTACGGTGTTTGGAAAGCCGCACTAGATCACCAAATAGGATTTCATTACATTTTCTCCTGTCTTAATTAGATCAGGGCTGGTAGAGACTAATGTTATTTTGAGTAATAGAAAATCCTGACAGGAAATTAACTGGTGGGCTAATTTGATTAATTTTAAGATTGGGGCGAACCGAAAATGTACCCTTGAAAAATAAGGGCCAGTAATGAGTGGTTAAATTGGTAAAACCTTTTTTTTTTATGTATATATATATATATATATATATATATATAAATATATGGGACATATATTCCATTATTGTAACATGTAACTGTGCAACTTTTAAGCAATGTGTGTAGTGTGCTCTCTTATAGTTTTTGAAAGGTACCACAATAACAAGTAAACCTGGATTGCGGTAATCTGCATGGACAAATTTGTTCACTTTTCCTCACGCTCAGAATCTCCAGCATTACGTTACTGAGCTGTAGAGGCTGCGCAGCAATAAGAGAGCAACCCAAAGTGTGGGACTCAATTTCCTTTCTGAATGGACAACTGTCCCAATAAATAAAAGTAAATAGATACATAAAATTAGAACAACAAAACTACCTTAACATTACAGCGGATACAAGTGAAAGCAATATTAAAGCAGAACTAAGTAACTCATGCCCCTAGAGGCCATAAGCGCCACTGCAGGTGTCGTAGCATGTTGCGTTTTTTTTACTCATTAATTGTCCGTGAGAGTAAATACTACGCTGACAGAAAAGACAAAGGGAGAGAGGGATATTGTATTGTGTTGTTTTTCACACAAACATGGCTGTAAATACTGCTAAAGTGGCGCTAGCCCGCAGTTAGCTTTGCCCGTTAGTCTTCGCGATTCCATTAGTGTATATAGCGTCTCCGACCCGAAGCAGTGAAAGTTGCAAGGGTGGTTTTCTAGCCAGAGACACCAGGGGGAGATGAAATACCCCCCAATCATCCCATTAACACTTGTATTACCCCCAGAGGGACTACGAAAAGGATTTCTTAAGGTAAACAAATTACTTGTACTTGTGACCTAAAACTGTTTCTGGGGACAAAGAAAAGTTTATTAAATATTTTTGATTGGGAAAACGGGAAAAGAAGAAAATAAAATTACCAAAAAAACAAAAAAAACATTTGTTTGTTGGTTACTGTGTCTGATTAGACACAGCAACCAACACATCCCAGTCGCAGTAATTCACAAAACAGTTTGCATCTACCATCCTCCAATGCAGGTCTTATGCACACTATACTAACCAAAGCTGAATAATGCATTTTCTAATCCTTGTATCTGATCCCATCTAACAGTACCTTATGCATATTTAAGCCAGGCACAGATGAAACACTCTACTTTAAATTTACACCCTACATTTTGACACTTGAATAAATGGGCTGTTGTAAAATCCTCCAAAGTGCAGTATTTTTTTAAAATATAGCATGACTGGACCTGTGAGCTCATAGGGTTCAGTGTGCACTCTGTCACGGCAGCTCTTACAGCAAACGTTTTCTCTCCCACTGCCTACACTGTGCTCGTGTGAGTTCTCCTTCTGCTGTAGATCTGTCTTTCCCCTGGTTATAAGACATCATCATCATCATAAGACATATTCTTTTTCTTAGCATGGAAAATCCCAGGAGACCATTTTATTTTATTTTGCTCTGCCCTGCAACCAGCCTTGAGATCAGATTCCCGCTTGTAAAGGCAACTGCACTGTTGATGAAACCATGTCATATCAGAGTGCATGTTTGCTGGTTTAATATCTTCAGCATACTCTGCCCTTACGTTGTGTTTTTCAACCCCCAGCTACCATGAAAAACACACAATAGCAACAATATTATGGAGGTTGCAATAAAGGCAAAGTAGGGAACTCCATAGGAAGCCTGATGATATTTGAATTTAATATAAGCACAAATAAACAGAGCTTCACTCTGGCTTCATGTGTGCACCCTCTGAACACAAATCCACACGGCTTTTTCATCATAATAAACACTGCTGACTTTAAGATGGAATAGATGGATTTCTTCTAGAAACTGTTTACATAATTTAATCCTGAAGCATATGTCACAAAAGTAAAACAAAAATCAATACAATAACAAACACAAATAGAAGCTAATATTAATTTAAGTTAAGTACAAATTTAATGAAAATGTTTACAGTCACTATTGCCTCCATTGTTTTAACTTGCTACAACTGCAATCTTTAGCTAATACTATGTGAATACATTTGAATAGTGGATTATTTGTTTATTGACATGCCTTTGGTGTTGAAGGGCAGCTTACTGATGCACAAAGCTCTTAGTTCAGCTTATCTCTGATTTTGGGTTTCTGCGTGGAAAAACACAATGTGCAAAAACATGATTGTGGAATATCAGAGCTTGTTCTGTGAGGCAGAAATGTACAGAAACACCCCTTTCTCTCATTTGATATGAAGCGCGCACAGTTCATCCTCCCAGCGCATATATCTAATCATCAGCCCGTGTCTTTGATGTGGAGACTAAATGTAAAAATGTGGCGTTGTTGTGAAGTCGTGGGACTTTTCCACTAAGTTGTACTTATGAAAGTATACACTGTATGTTGTTGCTGCATATTTCTTTGCCAGTTTTCACCCTGTTGTTTGCACATCATCATAAACAATAATGACAGTTTTTGATATAAAGTAATGTGGAAGACATCTACAAAGGCAACTCATCATAAAAGACAAATGAAATGAACCCTGATTCTTTCAGAGTCTATCATTAGTGTGCAACCTAACTGCGCATCACAGAGGTGTCATTCCCATTTTAACAAGTATTTAGTTTGTTTTTCCTCTTGACTCTGTAAAGCACATCAGAGTTTAAAACAATGTTTGTATCAGCTCTTTCTCTGTCTTTTTCCAATTCTATTTGATCGCAGTGAAAAGTGAGCAGTTTCCTACCGCAACTCATTTCCATGTGACACAAAGCAGCACAGCTTGTAAAAAATGCTACCACAACCATTGGGTGCCACAGCCAAGTTACGGCGATGCCACGCTTGTTTTGCTGGATGTTCTTAGGACAGACAATAATCACCATTGCGTTCATCTCAAACTCAATACCAAATTTACCTCAAACCAGTTTCTGATCTAAGGTGTCTCCTACAATCATTAACAATCCTTCAAATCTTAAATTGTATTAAACCCAGGATTATTATTATTATTATTGTATTAAAGATTATGGGGCAGTGGCGTAGTTGGTAGAGGGGTCGTCTCATGATCGGAAGGTCGGGGGTTCAAATCCAGCCTCCTTAAGGTGCACACTGTCAATGTGTCCTTGGGCAAGACACTTTACCCACCTTACTCCAGTGTCTGCGCATATTGGTGAATGGGTGAGCGGTTCCTTGCTGGAAAAGCACTTTGGGCCTAATGAAGGTAGAAAAACTCTATAAAAGTTGAGTCAATTTACCATGAATTAATTAATATAGTTTTAGCACTGAGCACAATATGTAAACATAGCCACAATATAAATGCATTTCAATCACTGCTGTTTTCCACCTGATTTGGATTTGGATTTGAACTGAATTTAACTTTCTTTCCCAGGACCCCTCTTTCTCTTGAGCATTAATGATGAATTCCCATTTTCTCATAAACAGCTGATAATTGATAGCCAGTGCAGACCTCCTTTTAATTGTGTGCCATAACGATAAGCAGGCAGGAGGCATTTGCCTCTTGATGAAGTGTGGACATATCGCACCATAGAGGAAGGAGAAGTATTAATTTCACAGTCTGCGTCTTCCGTAGGAGCAGCTTATCAACTGTATTTGTGAGAATGGAGAGGCGGAGCGGGCAGGAAAGAGGATAATTACATCAAAATACACACGTTCCAATACAAAAGGTCCATCGCAGATGTAATGTAGAAAAAGTAGCATTTAAAATAAATGTAATCTTAATTTAAAATATATATATGTATATATTTACGTCAAGCCACAAAAGGCCACAAGCGAGTGTGCTCCTTGGGTTTATATTGAGGCTTGATAATTTATTCAGGAAGGGAATGTTAGATAACCTCTATAACAAATAACAATTCCTGCAAGGAGGCAGTGTTGTGACACCAAAAAGAAGCAAGCCTTGCGATCCCAATTCACCAAACTTCTTTTTATTTGAATGTACCCTGGACAAGGTAAATAAATTCTACCATCGCATTTTTATATAGCAGGTCTCTAAGTATGAAAGACATCTCCTCTTCTATCATCAATAAGAGCTAGCTTTGTAATGTCTTTCACCTCTAATTAACAACATTAACTGATCAAACTATCAAAACTATAGAATTCTTATTAAATAAATCTGAGTGTGTGTGATGTGTTCGTCATGTCTTATACTCAAGGAGAACAATGAGAAAGCTGTCCGGGTTTAATTGCACCTCTGTTTTTTCAAAGAGGACATGTTAACTTATTTCTGTCAGATCACAAACCTGGGCTGGACATTAGTCTAAAGCAGTGGTTCCCAAACCTTTCCCAAACCGTGTACCCCCTGAAGCTTTGGGTGACGGGTCGTGTACCCCCTAGTTTGACGGGATTGAAAACACTGGGAATATCACATGTAATATTATGTTTATTTCCTCCATTATTACAGTGAACTCAAGCAGGTTTTCCACATTCCGTTTTTTTTGCTCGTCTGGTCGATAGGCCATTAAGAATATGTAAATGCAAAAAAATGAAAATGCCAGTTTTTTATATATTTGGAAAACAAGGCTGTTAGTGTGAATGGGTAAAGCTGAGTGTTTTGCTTTTTCCCAGTGGACCAGCTCATTCTGAACATCAGACTCAGGTTTGGACTCTGCGTTCTGGCCCCGCCCCCTCAGTAGTACTGTCAAACCACCGGTGCAGATTCAAATGCGCTGGTTTAAGCTTTTGTTAAAGCGAAGATAATATGCAGGACATTACAATCTTTGCACGTGTCACTGCACATCAGCTCATAAATTTAAATGTGTCAGATACAAAGCCACAGGTTTAGCGGCAGAGGAGGGGCCACAGACGCTTGTCCTTCTCTCCTCGGATCAGAATGCGAGGAAAACTCCTGTTGCAAATCGAAGTCACCGTCAGTCGAACAGGCTCCTGACAGATATTACAGAAATTGCAACTCGATCGAACGTTGGCGCTGCTGCTGTAGCGAGGGCTGACGCTCAGCCTCAGCCGCGCTCCCGGCCTCCGCGGAGTTTTACGCACTCGGGTCCAAAGCGGCTCTTGAGGTTCGGAAACATTTAGGTCCAGAACAAGCTCATCCACGTCTGAATTAGACTCTTTCGAATGTATAAGCGCGTTTCCCGTGCGGCGTCAATATTGATCAGATTGTGATCAACTTATTTTTTTCTAATGGCTAAAGATGTTCTTTAAAGCAGTTTTCAACACACCGGGACTATACTGACATGGTTTTCTGTGCCAGAGCCCATGTTTCCACTGTGACAATTCATTGCCCTTGCAGTAGCAGTAAATTGATTTTGTTCCACAGTTCTGTGAGGCCCTGCTCAATAGTGATGAAAAGAGGCTGAAAATATCGGGGACTATCATGTACTCCCGTCCCCATTGTTTCAGCTCCTTTCACTGTCCCTTTAATAATGGCCAGATACTGATCAAATGAAGGGCTTTCCACTCAGCACGGATTATTAATTGATGTGCTGTGGTGTGTCATTTTGAGGGCCTTATAGGGGATTCAATAAAATCTGTCTTTCCTCCGTGCTTTTACTACTTTGCTAATAATATGGACTATGGCTGACACTGAACAAAAATGAAGAAAGAGGCTCTTGATAGCATGATGGGGCAACAAGGTAAATGAAATCCACATATTGTACTTCAGGTGTTGGCAACCTCTGTAAAAGTATTCTAATAATAATGAAAATGTTCTTTAATATTCCTGTGGAGGACCCTCAGAACCCCTGCTCGATCTAAATGATGACCCACATGACTATTCATAAAAGCACTGCTTGAGTATGGGCCACTGGGAAAGGTTCATATTTTGAACAGGAAAAGAAAAAGGACTGCGACCAAGTGCTTTCCCTACCCCTGCAGTGCTTTAAACCCTAAGGAATGTTTCAGTTCCAGAGCTATAGACCTCAAAGGCTAATACATCATCTCATGCTGCTCATAATGGTGATGATGATGAGGGTGGTTTAATGCATGTTTTTGTGTGTTCTTTCTTTGTATTCTTAGTAAAAGTTCCCTTGACAATCACGCATAATTTGAAACTTTAACCTTAAATCATTAACCATTCAACTTTGTGCATAAATGATCAGGGTATGTTCAATAAATATAACAAGAAATGTTTGTACAGTCAGTCAGTGCAAATATGCAGTGTTTTATCTATTGTATGTGAATTGAATACTGGTGCTAAAACTGCCTAACACATCCACTTTCTCTCTGGTCGCTCATGTCACCCTGTAAAGGTCACTGAATCAAATAGAAACACTTAATGGTCCTCATCATGAACAGTGACTTGCACCACGTCCAGCTGAGGCACAGAATCAAAAATGATTTCTACATTATTATAGGAAATATTTTGGGATAATAGTACTGCACTAGTAAAGCAGTATAACCTAAGAAATAGCCTTTGTAGAGGACAGAACCGACATTATGTGTCAGTTTCAGGCTGGATGACAACATTTTTAAAGGCATGGACGTTGTGTGGGGTAGAAATGGGGCAAAGTGACAAAGAAATTCACTTGGACTTTCCATGGCTCTGCTCAAGCAGCAGCAATGTACACTCTGTCTGAACCAATGGGAATTGAAGAATGGAAACAAATAACACTCAGGTTTTGTGGCCTCTTCGCTTCACTTTCCCTACAGCCAATTTTAAAAATAATTTCAATATTTTTTTAAAGGATCTATGTTCTCATCACAACACATGAACCGTTTCTATTTCTAAACTCGGCGACCAGCCGCTATTTCTCACAGCGGCTGGTCACTTAGGACCTGCTTCCAGTTCCTTCACCTCTAACCGTCCATCGAACTAACAATGGACGCTCTCACACTGTGTGACGCGGTGGGTCTGACTCAGAATCAAAGACATTTCCGACCTATTAATAGCAAACTCAGGACTAAACTTGAACACCAGTCTAAACTGACTACTAACTCCGGTGCATTCCAGCAGAAGACTGAGACTTGAAGTTTTGTCAACATAGAGTGTGCACAGTATGGTAGCCTAGCCCTGATTCTATCTATCTTACAATGACGCTATTTGAAGCGGTTCTCTGTATGCGCATACGCTCACGAAACTGGATTGTAGGGTCATATCTAGGCCACATAGTTCACACATTATTACTGTGAACATAGACTGCTTCACCTTCTTCTCCCCAAACCTGTCTTTTTCCATTTCCCTTTATACGCCAATTGATCTTGTTCCTTTGTCTCTTTTTCTTGCAGCTGCCACCGCTCTGCTTCGAGGCCATGTTTAATTAGAATGGGTGACGAATTGTCTTCTATCCTAGAACAGTAAAAGAGCATACAGTTTGAGAAAAAGGAGAGAGACGGAGATGGAAAGAGAGCAGAGCATAGAGAGGAAAAGGACCGGATCAAGGGAAATAGTCATTATATTTGGACTGTGGACCACTTGAGACTCTCAAAAACTGTAATCTGTTATGGAGTGCCTCTGTTGTGCTGCGGCTCATGTAAATTTTAGGAGTTGGCCGATATGCTTTTCAGTGGTTTTGCTTGACTTTTACTGAACTAAAGGTGAATTTGATGACTCATTGGAAAAGAGTTATGTTTATGTAAGGCTTGTGAAAGAAATACATTAAAAGATGCGGGCAAGAACTGCAGTGTTATTATGAAAAATGCTTAGAACTTTAAAATAAAAAACTGAACATGATGACTGGGATTCGATGATAATACTCTTGTGTAACTAGTGCAGTAAGTGTGCCTTTAAGCAGAATGTTTTATAAGTAATGTGCTTGACAAAAACTGCTTTTTGATGTTCTTGATTTTGTATCTTAACGAGGAGCAGACATTTAGTTTAGTCTTTTTTCTATCTTTCGACGTATGCCATGCCCAAAAAAATTCACTTTAAACCACTCAAATCCACCCCCGACTGAAATTAGTACCCAGACCCTACCGGTACCTAGCAGAACATTTCTTCCCACTTCAAAGCCTCAAAACTACAACTTTGTGTTCATACTTCTAAGCCAGACTTTGCATTGGCTTTTATGCAAACACCACCAACTGCCCTCCTCACAATATTGTTTTGCGAACGACCAAAACAAATGTTTCAATCTGTTCAAGATACACCATCCATTTATCTGAGGAATCAGCTGCTCTCTGACGTAATAAAAGTCCTTTAGTCTGAGGGGGACATGTTTTGTACATCTTTGGACCTTGGTTGGGCAAGCCCTCGTTTTCCCAATAACCCATTAATGCACTTACTGTTGACTGAAGCTGACTGAAGAATCCAAAATGATGCCCAATTCATAGGGCATGTTTTTCAACACACTTGTTTTGGAGGTTTCTCTTCATAATGACTTTTCGTTTTGTTTTTTTATCGACAATTTATGAGCGTCATTTGGTTAAATAGTCACCAGATGCTTCCCACTGTGGGTGCTTTGCTTTTAATCACTGTCGTGCGTGTCCTCCATAATCCGTCTCAAGATAAACTAGAATAGGCTCGAAGGCTTAGTTACGATTTCAATGCAAAGGAAAAAAATCCATCCACTCTTTCAAAGTATTCAAAGCATTTTATAGCAAAGCCCACCACAACAACGCTACTTCTCATTCTCATACTGTAATCTATGCCACAATGATTGTAAACATTTTTTCTCCATTAGACTCAATCAATTTAGATCCCTTTCATACAATCACATTAAATTCTTGTTACACCTCCCTCTGAGCTTCCAAACAATTGCAACTATTACCATACATCGCCAGTCATTTCTTGACCCCTGACTGACAATTTGCTAAAATGGATTTAATGTATAGTGATAACATAAAATGGTTTAATGGTGACTGGTGAGACCTTATTTAAGCTTGAGAGTTTTTACATTGTTCAGACCAGCCCACATTGAGCTTGTTGTTTTGCTCACCTAGATAAAGGCTGGACTCAGGAATTGATGACTAATGAGTTTGCATCTGCGTGTCGTCATGTTTACTTTTCACATGTGGCAGCCACACGCATAATGCCATCGGCAGCCCTTTTACCTATATGTTTTTATTCTAGATTATACACGGGTCACAAATTACTTTGTAACCGCTTTCTTAGTTCTGTCTGGCCCTTTCCAGTCCATTTTTTACTCATGCGGCGAGCTGAGTGCTAACAGCAAGGCGCAACATTTTGGATCGTAGATTGTGAATGGACTAATTGTACCTCCCTTGTTACGGAAGCTGTGGAAGCAGTGGAAGCAGTGGAAGCAGGTACCAGACGTTATTTGCTCTAATGGACTTTCCATTGAATTTTTTGTTTGCCTGTCTTTAAGTCATTATTGGCCACACGCCTGTCATTCTTACTTCCACTTTTTTCTTAACACATTGGCCTATTTTTTTTCCTTTCACTATTTTTATTTTTTATCCTTTTCTGAATATGGAAGCGGTTCTAAAAATCCAGCCCAAAGGCAAGCGTGAATGTGTCACGATTCGGCCTTTAGTTACCCTGTTTTGCTTTGTGTTTTATCTGTCCTTGGTGTTTTATTTTTACATGTCTTTTAGGTCTGTGTGATTTTGCTTTGCTTCCCTTGTGTTGATTGCCCGCCCTGATGTGTTTCACCGTTTCCTCATGTATTTATACCCCTGTGTTTCACTTGTCCTTTGTCGTGTCATTGTCCATGTCAGCTCCGGTTTGTTTGATTTTTTTGGTTTCTCTGGATTTTGTTATTTTGTTTTTCGTCATTTATTAAACATCACCAGTTTTGTTGCAGTCCTGCATTTTAGGTTTTATTTTTCCTCACTCCACCATCCAACCATGACAGAATGAATATCCTTTATATATATATATATATATATATATATATATATATATATATATATATATATATATATATATATATATATATATAAAACAACCATTAATATTTATTGTACATGCATACAATGGTCATTAAAAAAACATAATTTTTGTAACTTTAACTATGTCAAATTATAAACAATTATAAACAATAACCTAGGCAACTTGGAGCAGTCTAACCAAATGTCTAACTTTGAGAGGCTGTTTTATTTTGTAAAAGTGGCACTCCTGATGATGCAGCATACCACAGGGGGCTAAGCAATTCTTTTTGGTTTTGTTTCAATCAACAGGAGACACTTGTCTACTTTTTCATATCCCTTCATCATTTGCAATATCATTTGTGTCATTTTTCACTGACATAGACACACAAAGTCCTCCGCAGAAGTCACAGATGCGGACAGTGCTGCCTCCCGCAGTGATTGAAATGAATGGTCAGGGCTGGGAGCATGAGGCGGAGCGGGGTCTGGAAGATTTACCCTCCCCCGAGCAGCTGTAAGTGCAACCTCTGGGGCTGCGGTGATGAAGTTGCGATGAGAGAAAGAGCCGTCTCGTCTCTCTCCCATCAGTGCAGCGTTGCCTCCAGCTTTCTCTCTTGGCAAAAAGCCTGCCTGTAGGTTATTCCTCTCAAACTGACTGCCAGCTCTTGATTTATTCAGAGACTTTGCTGAAGCTATCCAAATGAAATGGTTATGGTAAATAGTAACAACCCCCTTTTGAGCACAATCATAAAGTATACCTTCCATCATTTTGTTTTGTGGATCAATCCTCGTTTAGGGCTTAACAAAGACAACACTCTTTTTTGAATAAAGAACTATCACAATATTGCAAATCCTGTTGACTAAAACAATATCCATGCTCACTTTACTGTAATTTATGAAAATCCTTAGTGTAGCTAAGCTTGATAGGAAGGTGTCTTGTAAAACTCTAGAGTAGGGCTGGGTGCTGCCAAAACCTTCACAATAAGATACGTATCCCAATAGGGGATACCCTACCGGGCGCCATGGTAGTACAGCGGTTAGCGCTCGTGCTTCACAGCTAGAAAGTCTGGGTTGGATTCCCACCTGGACGGGGCCTTTCTGTGTGGACTTTGCATGTTCTCCTCGTGTCTGCGTAGGGTTCCTCTGGGTACCCCAGTTTCCCCTACCACTAAAAACATGTACAATAGGCCAGGATGAATGAGAGTGTGTGAGACTGCGCATGGGGGACAACGGAGGCAAATTAGCCAAAGGCTACAATCCGGTGTGGCTTGTTTACATGATTGGAAAATCAATTGTGTTAAGATAAATAAATCGAAGTGAGGAATTCCCTGCTCCCCAACATCTGTTCCTTTGAAAATGACTGTTGCTCGAGTGACATGACATAACAAACAACAAGTAAAAAAGGGCTAATATTGTGCGCACGTGCTGCGTTATCGGTGCCACTGGCGGTTTTGGCCTTTACTTGGACAAAAACGTACGACACTGCTTTTTTGAAATTATGAAGATTTGTGATTCATTACTTTATTTTTTTGAACCAATTCTGGTCCTACTTTTTATGTATTTTGTCAGGACACACATGTGAATACATCACACCGTATTTCAGCCTTGGGATAATTTGCATCTGTTGTCCCGCAGTTGTGCTGGCTATTCTGAATAAAGTCTGGGTTCAAAGCATATTCAATAGATTTCTTGAATGATTTACATACTGTGTTACTGTTCCCTCAATTTGACACACATATTGTATTTTATTGACTAGTTTCAGGAGCAGGACCACACCTCAACCAAGCCTTTCTTACCAGCCAACCATGTCTTCACTTAACCATGCCTCTAATTACCCAGATAAATAACATCCTGTTAAAGTCTTCAATCCAAAAAACAGGCAATTTACATACGCACGCGATAATTAGCTATAGAGATTGATCTGCACATCCATTTCTAAGCTTGTCACCAACGTTTTCCTTGAAATTTGACTTGAAAAGGAAGTGTTTAGGCATTTAGCCCCTTCCCATTATGTTTGTGCCTCAACTGAGAGACAGAGGAGGAGCAGGAAATTGTTTTTTCTGCTTTGCACTTTCCTGCATATTCTGCAACATATTGATTTTTTTTTTTTTTTTTTAAGCTGAATATATTTTATTTATGTTGAAAATATATATATTTCCTAATCCAAGTCAAAACAGTACAATTTATGCCATTAGTAGGCTTCCTCAATAGGCGTGGGCTAAAATAAGGAGCCAAAAACGCACACTGACACTTGACAACCTGAATCATCTCATCAATGTTCCTGAATTAGTATTAAAAGAGCTCTTTTCATGTGAGACACATTATCACAAAGTAAGTAAGTGCTTTATTTGTCATTGTACAAGCGTACAACGAAATTGTGTTCAGGTGTTAGTCCTGAGCCGCTGCGACTGCTGTGGACCAACCTGACCAGCATGTTTTTGAAAGTAGGGGAAAAAAAGGACATTAGGGTTATAACAAAACAATGTTGGGGTGCAGTGGAGCGTGGGGAGCGCGGGGGGAGCACAGAGCTAAAAAGGTTGAGAACCACTGCTCTAGATTATGGCACATTCATCATTACACAAACTGCAAAGATACTTATAGGTTAAGGTATTCTTCACCATCCCCACTGGGAAATACGTTCTTCGCATCTGACCCATTCTTCAATGCCTCATAGGTTACGAGCAGTGGCTGACTGCTGTGCAGCGTCCAGGGACCTAACTCCAGATGTCGAGTCAGGGTTGGTCAGGACAACCTACCTGGAGATACTCAACTTTAGGAAACCAGAGTACCTCCTAGACACCAGGTGAACACACTACTCCACACAAATAGGTCCCTTGTTGTCCAAGAATACAAGCCGGGACAAATTCTTGCTGTGAGGCAAGCAGCAAGCACACAAACCCCTTCAAACAATCCCCTGATATAGGTGTGTGATATGTATTGCAGGGCCACATGACTCCACTTTAGTGCATTTGACAATAAGGAGCGTGCCCTAGCCCTCTGTTGTCCGCCGCGCTGACAAGGAGATGACGCTGGCTGCATTGCCAGGACCTGACAGCTGTCTGCTCCCTGGCACCTCGCAGCCGGCTGCTCTCCCTCAGGAGCCTCCAGGTGCCAAGCATGCACTCTGCACATCTGTCTATCACCCAAACACAGGAATCAGAGAACGACACATGCAGCACGCTCAACTGCGAAAACAATTAATGAAATTATGGACTTGTATATTGAGCAAGCAAAACGATGGCCTATTTTGAGCTAGTGCTTACAGCAGATTATTTCCCAATTGAGGAAAGTTGTCAAGGGTTTTTAAGATTTCAAGCTATTAAGTGTGGTATCTCCAAAAAATTAAACAGTAAAGGGCCAATGAAGAAAACTATATACAAGCCAAATCTTGTAATATTTGGTGAGGGTAAGCAAAGACTAAAATTGCAAAAGTGGCACTCATTTAAGAAGGAGCATCATTTTGGATTGACCTTCAAATGTTGATGTTTTTTGTTGTGGAAGAGCTCCATAAAAAACCCAAAACAAAACGGTATTAATGAACATTTCCAAAGGTTTCTCAGCTCTGCATATTTGAATGTTCAGCCAAAGTTTCATTTGGACAGAAAAGTGCAAACCAAAAAGACGCCATCTGTACCACTAATATGTCATAAACTTGAGCTATCTCTCTCATTTTTCAGGCCATGTTTCCTTGTTTCCTTATACCTTTAAATCATTCACTGCTGATCATTCTGGTGTGGAGAGCGGCCTGTCAGTGCTCCAACATCGTGTCTTATCTGTCAGAATTTGTAAGTGTGATGCAGCGCGTTGAGAGACATATGTGCTATATTGTCGATATTGAAAGATCATCTTGCCAAAAAGCCCTTTTAGATCTTTTATATGTTCTCGCTGTGCCCGCAGAGTGCAGGGGGATTCTCTTGTGAGGATGAAATAATGTTTAAATGGACCACAGCGAAGCCATTTGTTTTGACCTGGACTGGCAGCTGGACCTCTTCCCAGTATTGCGGTAGAGAGGCTAACCGTTCAGCTATCACTCCACAAGACTGACATGTTCACTCAAATAGGAAAGATTTAACTTCATAGCTGTATTATAAATTCTCATAGGCCCTGCTGAGCTGTGGATGGACACCCTTGTGTGTTAACTTTTCCTCCCACAATGAAAGCCATTACATTTGATATTGCAGATGGTAGTATCCTAATATGTTGTCATATCTCAGTAAGTCTAGTAAAAAACACTTGTACGTTAGGCCTTAAGGGAAGAAAATGTCTTATTCTTATGTTCATTTTCATCAAGCTGAGAAAAAGTTCCACATAATATTTAAAACCTTCTGGATCATTATGTCATTGTGAATGTTTTACTCTGTGCGAGTGGTTGAGGTGCTTAGTTTAGTGAGTTTAGTTGAGTTTGTGGGTGAGAGGACGGAAGCAAAGAGTTTCATACTGTATTATAATGTCTGTGCTAACATGTGCACCTTATTCTGGAAGTTCGCGTGGGCACCGCCATGAATTCTGCCCGCCCCCTCTCTCCTATAAGTTAACACAGGACCGGAGAGGTCAAGATAAAATCAGTTACTACACCAGTATTAAGCCGTTTTTAGGCCGCGCAGAGAGACGGTGCCGTGTTGACTGACTGTTGTTGGCGCAAGTGGACAGGAAAAGGAGGAAGTAGATGACGAAATTTGCTGTAACAAAACCGCAACCAAAACACCGGTTTTATGAATGAAGAACAGAAGAACTTTTTGAAGAACTTAGTTATAAGTGGTAAATATCTATTGGGATGTCAAAATGTTTATTTATCTCCTCTGTGAGCACACTGATAACCCTAACCCTTAACATTGTGCATGTATTTTACAGGTTGTGGCAGTTGCTGATTCTTGCTATAGCTCTGCAAGGTACTGTATATCATTAGCTAGATATACTGTAATACATTTAAACCTAATTGCATAATGTTAAAGGACCTGTATCATGCTATTTTAGCCATTCCAAAGTAAAGTATAGGCATTTATATGATATATTGTACCTCTACCACTACGGAGCACTAATTTTTGTGATAAATATAAGTATTTTCTGGAGGTATTTTTCCAACCCGGAAGACAAAACGCTTGGATTCAGTTAACTCCGCCCCCTCTCGCCGCTCATACAACTTTAGCAGTAGTAGAAATATATATATCACAGCAAAAAGTGAAGTTACTTCATGATGCTGTTATAAGGAGTTAACATGTGCAACACAGCTTCATGGCTAAATGGCTAGCACACACACGCTAACATGCATTTTGATCGACTCACCACTCTGATGTTTCCATTATGGGATTTGCGCTGGTTATAAAAGTTAATCCACTTTGATTCTGGCCAAGGTTCATCAAGCATCCATCAGTACAGGCACAGACAAACACTATTGTGGCTGATAGTCGCTGAATCCCGGAGGGAAATTCCAACTTCTATGGCCTCTTCTTTGGGAAGGTTGAATAAAGTCCAGTCCTCGCAGCCAAACGCGGTTTTCTCCGTGACATTATCGTTGGGTAAGAAAAAAGAACAGGTGTCCAGACTCCAGAGTAGGTTAGAAAAAGCTCCCTCTTCACAACTTTCGGTGCAACATGACATGACCATCTGTTCAGACCGTTCGGACGCTCAGGGGGAGCGTTTGTTTTCGGTACAGGGGCAGCGCAGCGTCAGGCACTTACTCTTTTTTTTTTTTTTTTTTTTTTTTTAATTTTTTTTTTATTGATTTTTTCTTACGACAGAAATAATGAAAAAAGCAATTTTACAAATGAAAATCATGCCGTAAGGCATTAGATTACAGACGTGGCGCACTTCCGTTCCGCTGTGACGACACAACTGAACATGCCAGTCGTTTACCAGGAGAGGGCGGAGCAGCTGCTCAGAGAGCAGGATTCAGGAGGATTACTGAGAACTGCGTGAATGAATCCAGAAACCACTCTGGGGTGTTTTTGATAAGGAAATAGCATAACAACATGGTTAAAAGCTCCAAAAAGTCGATTTTGCATGATATAGGACCTTTAAGCTTTTAAAGAATACTTGAAGTGCTTGAACTCACTTCAGTAATAATTGATGACGCGGTGCCCTCCGATGCATTCGCCACTTCTATTAAACGCTGTTAAATGCATTGCCTGCAGTTCAAACCACCACAGAAAATGCTTGCAGTATAATAAAAACATAGACATTTTGGGACACTGGAATAGTGTGAAAGACCTCTCCTGAGTTGTCCATTACCGTTTTATCTGCTCCGCACTTCCTCCTCAGAGCTTCTTAGTGGACGCTACTTTTGAGAGCAATCACCTCAATATTTAAAGGTTTGCCGAAGCCCTGGAGCGCTTATGCTCTGCCAAGAAAATAAGCCCGGGGACACAGTGGCATTATACGTACGAAGGTCAGCTTGTTAACCAAAGTAATTGGATTTTTCAGCCCTCTCTAGGTGATGGGGGCCTCTTTGGCACACAATCTTTTCCTGCCTCCAAATTTTGGTTATTGATTTGTCTTTCGTTTGGATTTCAGAGACAATAGAAAGAAAGAGTCGGCTTTATAGATGAAACATATGTGACACTTTCCTGATTCGCTTCCACGCTAATGTATATAGATTGCCTGCAAAGTGCAAAGTTGTCCTATAATAACAGAAAGGCATAGACGTCTCCCATTATCTGCTACCGACTTTTTGTGAGACGTAGAAAAGGGCTGCAAGGTAGATTTATCCGTTATAAGCTTTAAGGCAAGTGATGGAACAGCTGAAAAGAGCATATCAATAATGCAGGAGTCAGAAATGTGGGGCCCGTGGTCTGATGCTTGAACAAAGACAAGGAAAAAACGGTTGCTCGTAGCGGTTTTAAAAAACTCTCGAAAAACTATTCATCAAACAAGTATAGTTTCTGTGTAGAAAGGTGCAATAGGTAGAAAGGGAGAGAAATTTCAGGGAGAGTTTTCTTTGGGTTAAACTTCTATTTGGATACTTCTGCAAGTTTTCAATGACACAATCTTTATATATATATATATATATTTTCGCTCCGCCACGATATTTTATAACATAGTGCACTTAGTCATGAATAATAACTCGTCTCAAGCAAGGTTTTTGAATTTTTTACATCGTTGAGCTTACCTTTTGCCATCTCCAAGAACATAGGCTTAAGTAAAATCTATACTATTATGTCCACCAGAACTCAAACTAAATAGCCAGTTTGAAGTGTGAAAGTGGCCAAACACAATGGGAGTACACCGTCTGGATTTTCTTACATTTCTGCCTAAATTGGTCATACAGTTGGTCTGATCTTTATTAAAATCACAAGAATGAATAAACAGTGTCTGCTTAAAAAAAAATAACACCCAAACAATTACATTGATCATGTTTTTTATAGGCAATAACACTCAAACATTCACAGGACAGCGTGGAATAAGTGAGTACACCATTAGATTCAATAGCTGGCTGACCCTCCTTTGGCAGCAATAACTTCATCCAGATGTTTCCTGTTTTGAGCTTCAACTGTTCTTCAAAATATCTTGATAAACTTGTGAATTCATTTTCTATTGATGATAGCACGTTGCCCAGGCCCTGAAGCAGCAAAGCAGTCCCACACCATGGTTCCCCTGCACTTCACAGTGGGGTCAGGGTTTTGATGTAGGCGGGCTTTTCCATTTTTCCTCCACACATGACGTTGTGTGTTCCTCCCAAACATTTCAACACTGGGTTCATCAGTCGACAGAATATTTTGCCATTAGTGCAGTGGAGCATCCAAGTGCTTCAAACGTGCAGAATTTGTTTTTGTTTTATTAGACATCAGTGGCTTCCTCCGTGGCGTTCGCCCATTAACCCCATTCTTGTTCAATGTTTTACCTGTTGTAGATGTGTCAACAGAGATGTTGGCATGTGCCAGTAATTTCTGTAGGTCTTTAGCTGACACTCTAGGGTTCTTTTCTACCTCATTAAATTTTCTGTGCTGTGCCCTTTGAGTCATCTTTACAGGGCGGCCACTCCTTGGAAGTGAAGCAACAGTCTCCATTTATAGAAAAGACTTCTAACCGTGGATTTTTGAAGATCATGACTTTTAGAGATGTTTTTGTAACCTTTTCCAGCTTTATACAAATCAACAATTCCTGATTGTAGGTCTTCAGAGAGTTCTTTTGAGCAATCAGATAATGCTTCTCAACAAGAGACCATTCTTAACTAGTGTGTGTTTTTTCGTGCCCAGGGCAGCGTTAAGCCACACCTCAGTGATTGGACTTCATGTTGGCTCACACCTGACTCTTGGAGGAACCTTAGCCACTCACTTATTCCTCCCTGCCCTGTGAATGTTTGAGTGTCAATGCCGATAAAACATGATAAAATGTAAATTTTTGTTCAAGCAGACACTGTTTAATCATTCTTGTGATTTTAATAAAGATCAGACATTTTATGACCAATTTAGGCAGAAATGTAAGAAAATCCAGACGGTGTACTCACTTTTTTCTCCCACTGTAGTTCCGGTCTACACCTTTTATCTTGTATTGCTTTTTATGCAACAACTTGAGAACAGATATAGCACAGCTTTGCGCTGCTCTGCAGTGCTTCTGTGGAGGGCTAAAGAAATATGGCTATTGAAAAGAAAAGAAGAAAGAGCTGGAGTTGCAATTTACAACACGCACATCCATTATCCATAAAGAAAAAAAAAAAGCAGCAGCCGAGACAAATTATAAAACAGACAATGCAGGACCGAAGTATGAAATGTACAACGTGTAGTATAAAATGATGAACATTTTATACAGGCGCCTGAGTGAAAATGGCATAAAGCAGTCCAAAGACCAAAACTAAATGATTTTCTCTCCAATTTCTTCATAAGATTAGTGCAAAGCAGTTCAAGTTTTATGTTGTCATTAAAAACATAACCTAAAACATTTCTGACTGTATATCGAGTTCTAGTGAATAGGACAGTATAGGGCGAATGTGTGTGCAAAGTAGGTTGAAAAATTCAGTAACCCATCAGGGTCAGGATTCAAACCCATGACGCTTCGGAAAGGTAATGTGTCGGACCGCCACAACCTAAATTCATAGTTGTGCCCAGGCCAACTCTCGATAATGTTGACTCTACTGGTTTGTAAAATGACATCCAATTGGCTCAGTCGAAGTGAATCAAGGCTTTTGACCTGTGTATGTCTATTTTCATATCCGCGATTACTCCAACAATATTTCAGATTTACCGCTTGCCAGATATTCAAACCATAGAGAAACACACGCGCTGTATATTTTGTTTGGTTTTAGTGTCAGTTTAATTCGATTCCCCCGAGTGTTTGCTGTTTAAACACCATCTGCACGCAGCGATGCTTAATTACTGTCTGCATTCCTGTCGAGAGATGCAGGGGGACGACATCCACATCTCAATACTGCCGGGTTATATAAAAGACACAGGAGTCAGTTGGTGGAAATGTCCTCTCTGCTATTGTAATCATCCCATACCGCTGCAGTCATACTGGGCTGTTTAGAGGGACAGGGGGGTGGCCAAAATGCAGTAAAAGTCTGTCAATCTTTACATTTTTACTTCAGTGTGTACATGAAGTGAAACTATTAGTAGTCATAACAGGATGTGAATAATAAATACAGATGTTAGACACCATCTGTGGCGGTTCGTGGAATGACTATGAAACCAGACGATGTCAAATAAGAGCTTGAAACAATGCAGAGATGAAATATTAAAACAAAATGAGGCTTATAATATTCATAGTAATGGCCCTAAACATTGTTATCCTTTTATTACCCAGTTATTAGTGCTATCAAGCTGCTATATATTCAGGAAATGGGCATCCTTTGACAGTTTGATAAAATAGAGCGCTGGTGCAGGCAATGCATTTCAATCAGGATACTTTTTTTTTTCTTTCTTTTTTTTAAATTAAAAAACAGAATACTAGTGCTATGTAACCCAGTCTGTAACAAAAACTAATATACTGTAGACAACAATGTAATGTAATCCGCAGTCAAAGACACAAACATTAAGGGGAATTCATGATAACTGCTTACATAGATGAGTCTATGTAATTTGTTACCATACTTTTTTTCTTCCCTAAAAGATTTAATTCCACATTTACTAACACATCAACAAATTGCGTATTCAGACACCAGATTCTCAAACCTTTTAGATTTGTTTTTATGGAACTTGTAGGCGTAAATCCACAAAACTTGCAACGAGATTTTTTTATATGTGTAGTGCATTTTTTTCTTTGACAGGCTGATTTTTGTTTTTGCTCCAAGGGTCTCTCCACTATAGGCCACATGTGTCCATCACTTTGATGTTCAGGCTTTTGTGACTCTAATGATATGTTCGGCAACACTGTTTGATTCATCTACAAACAACAAACCCTCACCCCCTTTCCTACTCAGCCATCCTGATGCACTCCAACAACATAAAATAATATATTATTAGAGCTAAAACAAATAACAGCAAAACCAAATTGTAAGGTCACAACCAATCACCCGTCGGCAAAGATCTGAACATCTCAGTGTAGTACCTGCTACCCTTGTTTAGACCCATACAAACATGTTCTAAAAACGTTGTGTGGCAATGCGAGCGGTTAGCTTAGCTGTTTAAACATAAAATATGCCACAACGCCAGCTGGAGATGGCCAGCACCAGAAAATAAGTAAAGCACGTAGGTTCGTTGTTGAGTAAATAGATCACAGAGGACGGGCACTTTAAAGAAAAGTTTGACATTTATTTTCACATTCTTTTGTTGAATCATTTGCTTACCATAGTTCACTTCACAGTTCTTTTAGTCACTTGTTTTCATAGTCCCTGTTTTGTTACATTTACCACAGTCCAAACGTATTTATGTTGCGCTCCTGCGCGGAGCTCCGCACCGTTTCCAACATCCAGGGACAGGGGATACGAACACAAAAGGGCGAAGTAACAGGTGTAAAGGACAAACAAAAAGGCAGTGACGACCCTCCTTGGCCATAGGCGTATACAGATGTTACAGAAAGCATTTGTCACTACACAAGTACAAAGTACTAGAATATGTTACTAAATTGACCAAGCCACAAACCTGAGCGGGGGCATTAGCATGGCTCGGGGCTTTGACAACGAAGTCCGAGTCAAGGCAGCCGATCCACTCATGAATTTAGACAATAAAGTATACACACAAACAAACAAAACAAAAAGCACATGATTTTTGAATGACCTTATTCAATTCAAATTTTCGGCTTCTCTTATTGTATCAGAAATCCATTTTACCAAAACTCTCAGTAGCCCTTTTATTTTAGGAAACAGCAATCATGTAAGAAGTCGAGAATTTCCTTCTTTTAAGACCAAGTATTTGCAGCTTCATTGTGTTAATAATTTTGAATATTGTTTTGTATAAGCTATAGCTGCTTCCCCAGTGCTTTTTCTCTTAAGGGGGAAGGCTGGGATGAGGGAAGCCTGACATGTTCCTCTTAAGTCAAAAGTAAAGTAGGACAGGCATTCATAAATTATGGAATAAACAGCCTCCAAAGAGGAGTCAAATGAGATCTAAATGTTGCTCTGAACTTTCTGTCTCGGTTTTCCCCACTAAGGTACTTTCCCAATCCTTTCAAATGTACTTCAAGACTGTCACAACTCAACCTTTAATAGTGTCGTATAAGGTACGCTTCAGATGATAAAAAAGGGCCTAATTGAGGGCACTGTGCATTGTCTGTAAAGGCGGAATACACTTTTCAGTATCGGCGTAGAATACAAAATAGTTTGTTAATTAAAGATTTACGCCACAGTCTTAAAAGTCACCCGAGGCAAATTGGCAACAAATAGTAAACTGCTTTTATAACTTACAAATGAGAGGAGTAGCCAAGTCTCTTTGCTGTAATGAATACAAGAGTAACAATGGACGCTCGCATCTTAATAATTAGTATTGAGTATTAGTATTATTAATTAGTTCAGCATTTGTTCTGACTTTCATTGTTTCAACAAGGTTAGGGGCACATCCTCATCACTACTGAACAATACTGAACAATCTAAAACTGTAACATCCGTAATATATCGTTACATGGACTTGATGAAAACATCTGTTTCTCGTACGCATCATTAAAGTTTTTTGTTTTTTTTGTACAATCTGTTGAACAACTACTACAATAAAAAGACTAATGTCCTGGATGAGAAAAGTACCAGGGGGTCTCTGGCCAGATAACCACACTTGCTACTTTCTCTGCTCCGCCCCGGAGGCACAATACACACTAATAGAATCATGAAGAAGAAGTTAACAGGCTAACGGTAAAAAAAACGCAACATGCTACGACACCTGCAGTGGCTCTTATAGGGCCATAAGTTACTTACTTCTGCTGTGTAAATAGTCCTTTTTTACTACTATTATATTAATACATTTGGATATGGTATGGTATATCTTGAAACTCCCCACTATAGTGACATGGGACCTTTGAGAACCACAGTTTTAGAGCATGTGCTTATCTTGCTAATTGTAACAAAACAAAAACAAAAAAAATCACACAATCAACTGAAAGTGCCTTAGTAAATGAAGCCTTTCTTTTAACTCTGCACTGTTCAAACAGAATCCGTTTTTAAATACCCAATCATACCCAGCGCGTTCACTCTTGAATCGATTTCAAGTGTGAAGCCATTTTGTCAAATTATGCTTTGCTCCTTTTCCCGTTATGTCGTCTAATTTCCTCTTGTATAGTGCTCCATCTGCACTGTGGAAAGGCTCACAGTGAGCTGAATTGGCCGATTGTGCTCATGTTTCCTGGACACATCTGCCAGGCAGTCCTGTCAGCTGCCACTCGGACATGTCCAATTACTCTCCACTGAGGGGGCAGCGACAGAGGGCCAGGGACTGACAGATTGAGGAAGAGGAAATGGAACATGTTTCAGGGAGTAATAAATGCAAGAAATAGATTTGTGTATAAACTAGCATCTGTTTTATCATACAATGGGAATTCTCTGTCTGTCATGAAAGTGGTTGTGCTTTTATTTCTCAGACTTCTTTAAAATCTGTTTGGTTATAGGAAGACTTGTCCTCTGTATATGACCCATTTTTCAACCAGTGCGTCGGGGCAACTTTTTAGGACAGGGGCGACCACAATGGAGCGCCCTGGGACCTACCTTCAGATCTTGAGCTAGGATCATGTTCAAGAGTACCAAGCGGATTAGCATGTTGTAAGTGACCAGCGTTGGGTTTATTGGGGTAAACCAGGGTATCCAGAGGAACTCCACAGAAACGAGGAGAACATGCAAATTCCACTCAAGGAAAGCGAATTAAATCCGTGAGTCAAACCTGGGCCCTGCTTGATGTGAGGCGAAGAGTGCGACTCATTCAGTCACTGCTCCATTAGATTTTGCGCAAACGCGTTTAAATTTAGTTTATCAGGATGCCCGTTTCCAAACCCTGATTCCAGTGAAAAGTAATGTCGGTGGAAAAGTACTGTGTTACCAACATTGAGCCTCTGGTGCTGTGCAGCTTAGAGACCACTGTGAGTTAGTTGCAGGACTGACACAAAGATGTATCTTGAAGGTGAATCTCATCACCAAAAAAGGTCCAAAGGAAAGGTAAATCTTATTGCTGTTGTCTCACTTCTCATTCCAGGCAGTAAAAGCCAAAGTGTGACGTCCATCTTAAATACCTGGAAATAATACACCTGCGTTCCTTATTCTCCCATAAATCCCCGTCTGCAGCTAACTTACCGGCACAGAGGTGGTCCTTGTTCCAGACCACATCTCATTGTGAGATTTATGGAGGCCAGGAGTCTCTCTCAAAGACGCCCATTTACTGCCCCTGAGTCTTTGTCATCAATCACAATGTAACGCCAAGGACGTCCTGTTTGCTCATGACATCTGCTATTTGACACACTCAAATTGACGTGAGTCAATTTGGGGAGATACGTGCTACCATCTCCCTGATTACGCACCCTTGGATAACAGGCACGCTTGACAACACCGCTCATGTTTTCTCATTCATTACAACTAATCGAATCGCATAATCTTATCCACTTTTTTTTTTTCTTTTGGTGTTACTGCAGTGTACTTACCGTATTTTGCACAAAAACCAGAGGAGATGTATCCAATTCAATTTCGCAAAACTGGCAGGCACTCTTGTCTTATATCACTGCCGCAGATAATAAAGACTAATACTGTTTGGTGGGTTCACACTTGAGCGGTTCCTACAGTCCTTAGCCTGGTTTCTGCATCAGTCCCGATATGGGGACAATAGAATGGCAATGGATCGGATTTTTACATGCTGTACATGATCTCACATTTAACCGTTTCATTGCAGCATGATCACTGGCAGGGTGTTCTCTAAATGAATTCACTCTCAGGGTTGATACTCTATTACCAAAGCTTTTGTTTTTCATATTTTTACAGCATTTGAACTGTACCATAATGCCCGCCAGACTTTTGACCGTTGGCATCTGTGTATTGAGTTTCTTTTTATCTTGCTCCAGTAACCTTATGAGGTCTTTAATAATGCACTTTCTGACTAAAACAAAAAGTGACCACCTGGATTTACCAAACTGTTATAATCTGGGGTCGCTGCAGTTGGCCAGGTCTGAATATCCTGAATGAGCAGTGAACCAATGGATTTTTTCTTTTCCTTCCCTCATGGCATGGGCATAATTTATTATTCCAAAATCACAAAGGATTCATCGGGCTCACATTGTGAAAGAGTGGCTCGGGGAGCATGAGACATCATTTTCATGCATGGATTGGCCACCACAGAGTCCAGAGTTTAAGCCCATTGAGATTCCTTGGGGATTTGTGGGAGAAGGCTTTGCACAGTGGTCACACTCTCCCATCATTAATACAAGATCATGGTGAAAAATGAATGCAACACTGGATTATTTTCTTTTTTTTCTTTTTTTTTGTTTTGTTTTACATTACATGAGCTTATTGAAAGAAAACCACAGTGCTGGGCTGTAATCAAAGCTGAAAGCTAAAGGTTAGAGCTTGTGACCCTTTTTTTTTTGGGACTAAATGTATTTATTTTTTTGCCAGGCAATGTATGTTTTCATGCATAAAAGTGTGTGCATTGAAATTCAGCCACGTGTACCATGTACTGTACCAAACCACTGCATTCCACTGTGTGCATCTGATTCCAACTGTACATACATTTTTCATGTTCATTATAAAATTGACAATCTCCTGTGGCCTTCTCATTCGTGTTACGAGACAGTTATGTGACAGAATTAATTGCTGGACAGGGTGATTACTCTCCAGCTGATCTGCCATAGCTTGAGCTGCATCTCGCACTGCACTATCAAAGAGATGCTTGTGAAATTACAATGAGAACTGAACTTGTAACTTCCATTTCATTTTTTTTTATTTTCACACTTGATTGAGGGTCTCCTTAGAGTTTACATCTGACGGGCCTGAGCGACTGATGGCTGATATTAATCAAAGGCAGATGAAGTGAGGGATGATGGGTATGCTAATCCTGGGCCTATGAATACGAGATGCCTGTAATAAGTCATTTATGAGTTATAATCAGGAGGCTGTGGAGGTGTTTTGTTGTTGTTAGCTTCATGAGGGCATTAATATGCAGAGACATGAATGATTTAGAGTAGAGGCACAGAAAGTTTTATGCTGTTTTTGTTTGTCTGTGTAAATAGGTGTCGCTCCAGTGTCAGTTCTCATATGACACGATTAGAGACTTCTGTTCTGGTTGTTAGTGCCCGGGATTGGGATGGTTCAAAAAGTCGAAGGTTATACTCTATCACTTAGTCACTTAAGACAAATCCTGTAACTATTTGGACAGAACATTTAGCTTTAGTATCAATTTAATTTGCCACAAACATATAGTTAGATGTCAATACGTGTATTTACAAAGCAGGCAAGAGTAAAGAAATTAAACTTTTCAGAGGCAAGATACTTCATTAAGCTTTTGTTATTAGTTAAACTTTAGCCAAAACTTTACACACATCTATTCATATGTGCAATTTATATTATTTTTGTTATTAGCAAATGTTTCAAGTAAATGCAGCTGAGTAAATGTAACCTCTGATAATAGTAATAATACAAAAGCATAGACTAATATGCTATAGAATATGCTGCACGGTTTTGAAATAAACCCCCCCAAATGGTTTCAGGTCATTTAAATACATTACATGTGTATTGTCTTTTTGCTGGAGCTTGGTACTGACTTTTTTTCTTTCTTTTTTTTTTTGTTGGGCATTTTTACAGCTTTCTGTTTCGTGGCGTCAGAAGCATCAGGGAAAATGTGTGTAAATCTGTCCAGATTTAGCGGACAAAGGGCCTTTCGAATGAAATTGGGACATTATACCTCCATCTATGCCTGCACAACCTCGGTGTATGCAGTCTGCCTCTGAATGTGTTGCTGTTGTACTGTTTTAAAGGAGAGTCATTGCAGTTACACCAAACAACAAAAGTCACGTTTAGAAAGTCACGTTTAAAAGTATTACTCATAATGTTTTATTTGTATCTTCAATGTAACCATCTTGATGAGTTTCATGTGAAATGGTTTTGTGGCCTAATGGAAAGAGCATTTACCCAAGAACTAGAAGATACAATTTAAAATGGAAGCCAGCACTTTTCCCATTGAAACGGACAAAATGTGACTTCTAGCTGACATTCATCTGCAACTTAAGAACAATAATAAAAGACTAAAGTGGCAGCTGCAATGTGTGCGCTCTACAAACCAAAGCATGAGTGTGATACAGTAACGGCATGGGCTGAACGTATGGATTTGTAAGTGAGTGACAGAACAGACCCTCGGGCTATGCTTTTAAAATGCATTACAGGCCTATCATTTCCAGGTACAACTCCAAAAAATAAGAGATCAATAAATAGGATGATTAGAAGGCTGTAAAGCACGTGCATGCCATCTGTGGTCAAGAAAGTTCACCATGACCGGGGAAGTTGTATCTCTCTATATCATATTGTGATAGATATAGGGCGTCAGTGCTCAGCATCCACATGGCATACAAATCAAGCTTTTTCTCATTACTTTGCATATAAGAGGGGGAAATATCTGAGCACTGCCTGTCATGGACAGAATACTGAATGTATTTTTGTCCAGTTTCTCAGTAACATACTGACATAAATTAGCTGTAATGGCGCTTTGTTTGTGTTTGTGCGTGTCAATCCAGATATCAGGCTCTCGGCACATGTTGGATGCAGACTTTGTTTGTTTACCTTCCACCTGTGTCATTTGTCATTTCCATCTCAAACTGCTATACAGTAGAGACAGTTTCCTGTGATGCACGGCATTTTCAACCACAAACCTCAGGCAATAGAAAAAAATTCCACCTTTTTTCCCCAACTATTTTGCTGTTTTATATCAAATGTCATCAGTTTTCAAAGCTCGTCAACTGGACACGGGGGGTTGAACTAAAGACGTTTTGCTTTTATCTTCAGAAGCTTCTTCTTGCTCTTGTATGTACAACAGTGGTCACTCCCCAAGCTTTTTCCTCCTACAGACCGAACAGACTTGGGGTGGGGGGGGGGGGGGGGGGCAATGTTGTTCATAGTAAAACAGTCCATAGAAGGAGGATTTATGCATGTATTTGGTACACCGTTGTTGTGCCGCACAAGCTGTCAATGTGGTATTGAAAAAGTGACAACAGTGCTTTTCTTATATACACTTTACCTTGAACAATCACTGGAAGCCTGATTGCTATGCCTGTCTGCTGGATTTGGGTGATTGGATGAAAACAGCACATTCCATATTCTTTTTCATATACCAAAGTGACACCCCGATCCTCTGATCTTGGCGGTTTTAAATTCAGACCGTGAGTCTTTCTCCAGACCACGAGGGAAATTAATAAATGATTAAAGTCGAAGGGGGTCAAGGGAAAGAATGGTACCTAATGGTTCTTTGGTGAGTGACGCCTGTCTCTCCACACGCTCAGACTCATGGCTCCATCTGACAGTGTGAACGCAGGGGACGGGAGCTGCTTTGTTGACAACAGATAAAAAGACACTTTACGGAGAACCTAATTATGTCATAAAGACTCCCGGAAGTCACCTTAATGCAGAGAATAAACAATAGCAGCCTGGTTGTTTATGAACTTATTTTCAGTCAATAAGGCCTGTTCTACCAAAGCAAATTACTTACAAGGTTTGGAAGATGCCATAGTACAGTTTTAATTTATATATTTGTGTGAGCCTTGGGTTGACACAGTATGGGACAATAATGTATTGGTTCACATTGCGCCATTATTCCTGATTAATTACTTCTTTAAAGTCATTAAAGTCACTCTCTTTTTCTTGTATTAGGGTAAATCCGTTTATGCCCCTCAGAGTATATTGTAAAAGCAGCGTTCACATTTCGTTGATTGGTTTCATTGTATTGGCCACATCCCACAGTACGTGTCTAAGATTGTGAAATGTCCACTGCAGAGTGTGTCTGTGTCCCTCATCATCTGTGCTAAAGGTCTGATGAGATCCTTTCATCATGCGGCAGTGTCTGTAACATACTTCATGGTGTACTTCAGATCAATGAGGTCTACTGGACACAGCAATCTATCAGCCACTGAATGGATCAAAGAATGGATCAAAGAAATCCTCTTTGTAACAGTGTTATCGCTACATTTGAATGACCGATACCACCACATTTTGTTGAGTGTTCACGTGTCCGATGACTCTGATGATAAATAAACTTCTCCTAAGTTCGTTGTCCAGCGTCTCTTGCCTCACTTTACAACTCTTGGGCTCATGAAATCAGGAATTTCTCCAACAGTAATAAGCTCAATTATAAAGCGTTACCGGCAGGGGTTAAAGTGGGCCGTAATCATCTGGAATTGAGTTCCGCCACCTTGGATAGTGACCAGAAAAAAAAACAAAAAACGCCTTTGACATCAACACCAACTAAACAGAGGAGAAGAGGAGTGCATGGAGATTATTGTTAATTTGCTGAAGCTGCGCTGGACAGAAGTCCACTTTATAAAGAGAGACTGGAGGAATAGGAAAAAGGCGACAGCAGCTCAGTCCACTCCCCATGCGCTTCATGGAAGCAGCTGCAGGTTTAATGCGCCTCAATATAACAGAATCATGAAATCATGAACTCTACAGACATATAGTAAACTAATCTATAAACAGGGTTACTCTTCTCAAGGTTTTAGCCACTTTTTATTTGAATGAAATCTGCCTCATATTTGCGGTTCTAGAGATTAATTTAGGATGCAGAATGAAGAGAAAAGTAACATAGCAATCAAAGGCACTGCCCATGGTTACGGCGCGTGGGTTGAATACATAATAAAAGTAGTCCAACAGGAGCTAAAAAAATTGTTTTGCTATAATGATTTAAACAGTACAGTATATTATTGTCATACATCAGATTGCACTCCGTTTTATCTGATTAGCACACCTAGAAACATTTTATTCTTCAAAATGGTTTTAAGACTTCTTTTCAAAATAAAGGAATGAAAAGTAATATTGAAGTGTACCTTGTGCAAATACGCACAGCTTTTCATATATTGGCCTAAAGTAGCGGTCTGAGTGTTCAAGAATAGAGTTCCACCACCTCCCAAAGTCCACTTTAATCACTGGTTACTGGTACTTTTAATTTTAATAATGCATCAACAAACACAGGATAATAACAATAACTTTACACATGAGATTGTTTTCAACTATCATACAGTATGTTTTTGTCATTCTGTGCAGCCTACATTTATAACTCTCGAGTGTGAGCAATTGGTTGATTTGTCTCTATAAAGTTGCATGTCCAAGTGAAAAATTATGACCTGGGTTTGGTGACTTCAGGAAAATGCGATGTGACACCACAAACAGGCGCGGGCTGCACTTCAGAACAGTGGCGTGTCCTCTGGGAGGCCTGGGTTTGAAGCAGAGGCCGGCACACTTCACAGCCAGAAAAGCCTTTTATCAGTCACCCAGCCTGCTGCCTTTGAGAGCAGGGCACCACGCTCTGTGCACTGGATGAGGCAGGGAATCCACTGGAAGTTAACGTGGAGCTGAGCACTGTGGAAACCAGTGCCTGCATAGCTTCGACGAATTAACTACATGCTTTTAGATGTGCATTTTACATTAGAGGCCACCAAGGATAATTTGCAGTTCACCATCATATACACATTTAAGCTCTGACTCTATAGAACATAGACAGTTGTATTGAAAAAGATGAGCCTTTCCCGAAGTGAAAGTGGAAATTGCAAGTCTACTGTGCATCAAAGAATATACTGTAAATGAATACACTTGAGAAAGTCGTCTTCAGACCACTGAACTACTGCATCATCTGCTTTGCTCTGTAAAACACATTGAGTTTGACATTTATTCCCCAAGTGGAAAAAGAGATGACATTAACATTGTGTAGCTACATGAATAGTGTTGGCTTCATAACAATCAGCTAAAAGGCATGAAAACGTTTCATAGCTGCTCTCTGTCCTATTGAAAGGTCAAAGGTTATCTCTCCTCTCAGGAACGCGGGTATCCAAACTATTTCCCACTTTACCAGTGGAAAATATGAGATAAGGAGGCATTCATGTGCAATTTTCCAATCGACAAGTGGTATTTACCATAAGTACCACTTGTTATAATTGACCACATGAAAACGTCAGGCTTTACACTGAAATAAAGGGTATGTAGCATTTCATGTACATATGTCATAAACATTGCCTATCTGTTTTCAGAAATATGAGATAAACCTTTTTCATACCAATTCATATTGATTTTACTTACAGAGCTGGAGGAGATGTGCGTGGATAGGGAAGTCTGGGCATCTCTGCTCAGACTGCTGTCTCTGTGACCCGGACCCGGATAAAGTGGAAGAAAATGGATGTTGGTTTTTGAGAGGATTATTTGATCAGATTGCAAAATAAGTCTCACACTTTAGTTTTAATTTACCTATACAGACTCTCTCGCTTCCAAAATCCGAGCACCAGTCTCCAATCAAGTCGTCCTTAGTGCAGGCGTTCAGTTAAAGCCAGAGACTGAATACTCACATACTCACATACGTGTGTCTATGCACCTTATGGCCACCCAGGTTGAGTTGTGGGTGCAATCGACTAACATGTTTGTGATGTCACATTCGGGGACGCCATGCTAAATAAGTAAGTAAGTAAGTGCTTTATTGTCATTTTACAACTGAACAACGAAATAGTGACCCGCATGACCTTGGAGGTCGGGGAAACTGTGGCACTCGGAAGAAACCTGGCTGGCTGCCCTCTGTCTCCTCTGATCCTCTGAAACGGTGCGGCGCCTCCTGGGTTTGTCCCTGTTTCAGAGCGTGGTGTCCTGCACTGGTCAGCTCCACCTCCTCCTTCCTCTTCCTCCCTCCGCTTCACAACAGTCTTTGACCATCTCTCATTTGTCCTTTTTTGTTTCCTGTAGCTCCTCTTGTGACGCCTCGACTGTGCTGCAGCTTGTCGGGACTCTTGGTGCCTCTTCAGTGTCTCAGAAGAAGAAATGTGTAGGTCTCAAATGGGTTTAGCTGATAAGCTAGCATTTTGTTTACATTTAAAAAGCTGCTTTCTTCCGGACCATTTTAGACTCTCAAAGTAAACCAATCCACCAAACCTCCACAAAAACACGGCAAAGATGTACAAAAGTATCCAGAAAAACAATGTGGAACACATAAATCACAAATGCAGTTCGCAGAAAAAGGCAAAAAACTCGGCTGCACAAGGAGAGAGCGAGGTCACTTCCTGTTTTCACGTCGCCTGACAACAATGATCGCAATGGGACGTATGGGACCCCGCTGTATCAATTATGTATGTCGAAGATTGGCGTCATATGACTTGCACTCAGTATGGATCCTTCAGTAATGTCTGCAGTTGACCAATACCACGTTCTCAAAGTTTCTAAGGGGAACTGCTTGGTCACAGAAGTAAAACAATCTTGAAAATCAAGTAAACAGCATACAAATAGGATGAAGTAAAAAATCAAGTCAACTTATTTTAACACTCCTTTTTTCTAATAAACAATGCTTTCCTTTAGTTGACTTTTAAAACTATAATTTGACTGACCGTGATGAGATTTTAAATGTTTAATCTTGAAGCCTCAACCATTTATATATCTGACAATCTGAAGTTTGACAGCTGCCGTATGTGGGTATGAATGAAACATAATGCAGAAAATGGTTAAAGCTCACCTGACTGTGACCCTGCTCAATATAAAGGAGGATTTTGGCTCTAAGTGACCCACTGATATCTTATTCATACTGTGATGGCAGACCCAGCAATAAGCCAGTGCCCCACAGTTACTGTCGTAAGGTATATTATACCTTTCCCAAAATACTGTCCGCTTGAATGATAACGATAGATGTCTCAGTGTTCCATCAAGACATGATTCTGGTGCCGTTCATAACGCCTGTGGATAGTATATTTGGCCTCTGCCTCCAGCATAATTGTCTTTAGTCCCTTTCACAGTAACAACTTTGTGTAGCTTCGGCCTTTGAAGAATAAAATGGAAACTATTCTGTGTTTAATGGTTCTGGTTTATTTTCAAATGTTTATCTCATAAAACGCCGATGAGCAAACATTTTTTACTATAATTACTATTGAACAATAATTGGAGGGGAAAAGCGATTTCCTGTTTAGCCAAAAAGCCCTACCAGCACCACAAGCTAGACCTTTAGTTCACTTACAAGTGTCGACAAGTTAACACAATATGAAATTCCGATGACAGGTCCAGATAAAGAGTATAGTAACCATCTGACAACGTGTCCTTAAATATAAGAAAAAGCAATGTATAAATACATACCGCGTGATAAGAAAGATGACGGAACTTGGGGGGAAAAAGTTCCATCTTTAAAAAGTTTCCCTGAGAGTGAAAAGGATGTAGATTTGTGAATAATCAAAGTGGATCTGACGTAAGTTATAGCCCTGCCCGCACTGTAAAAATAAAACATGGTTACCCTTGAATCAAGATCAGCTTTAGATCGTTTGTTCATTTCTGCGTCCTTGCCGTGATTTAGAACAAAATGCATGAAACCTTTTTAAGCATTGTTTTATGGCCTAAATTTAGGGACGTCTTTTGCCTCTGCTCCACACAAAGGATGATTACAAATGTGCAGCGTCCACCTGATGAATACCATTAGTCAAAGCCGTATGACAAAGTGTTTCTGATTCATAACCCTGTTGAAATCTAATTTCACTTTAAGCCGAAGAGAAGCCACCGCATTTGTCACCATGGCAACACACAGAGTCGCGTCACAGCCAGGCTGACATACTGCTGGGTTAACGAATGGCAGGAAACAACTTTAAATAATTTCCATGTAATTAAGTGAACATAAATCAATAATTGCAGGACACTATTCATTAGAGTGGGTGTGATGAATTCAGTGGGGCAAATAACTAAATACATTGAGCTTTTCTTTTCAAAGTGTAATGCACCATTCCCTCTCACACACCCTGGCCTATTGTACCACAACCGGAGTACCCGGAGCTAACCTATGGTGGCACAGGGAGAACATGCAAACTCCACTCAGAAAGGCTCCGTCCAGGCCAGGTATCGAACCTGGGACCTTCTAGCTGTGAAGCACAAGCGCTAACCACTGGGCCACTGTGCCAAATTAGCGTATGATTCCCCATCCACACGCACGCACACACACACACACAAGCACACACACACACACACAACAAAACCTTTTAGAGTCTGCTCCGAACAGACCGTGATCGATTGTAATTATTAGTTGCAGTAATGGGGCAAATGGCATATTTGTAGTAGCAGTAGAATATAACGCTTTTCCACCTACTTTAGACACTCATAGCGCTCGTTACTCTTCATTTACTATAGTATAGCAAGTGTATAGTAATTGTGGGATGAGTCACTTTTATGTGGCAATAATCATAATAGTAAAACATACATTAAATGTACTTTATTTGGGTAGTTATGTACAGCTCTTTTCCCTGCTCTGCTGTGAAGGAAAACATGCGCTCTGTGAGTGAAGCTTGCGTGTGTTTGGGTAATATTTAGCATCTGTTGATGCAACAAGAGAATAATTTTCAAGACGCTGTTGTATTTTGTGAAAACACCTCTTTGTCCCCCGGAGGAGCGGCACAAACATCAGATGACTTTACAGTGTTTGGCCATGTTATTGATCGAGCTGCTTTAAAGTCTGTACAGGTGCTGGGTTGTAAAATACATGCTGCTGGGCCTGCCTCTTTTCCATTGGACTATTGGAGTATTTTTCCATCTAAATACAAGCAATATGTTGAAGAATTAGTGTCTTAGAACTTGTGATTTTACATGAAAGCTAGTTTATGTTTCAATTGAACTGACTTGTACTGACCCTTATGTGGTATACATTAGTCAAGCGTTCTACCTCACATTATACCTATACTGAGAAGATCAGCACATGTTAGTTCATAGACAGACCGATTATTCAACAGCCTGTACTAAGATTCCAGGTGTAATGTTCCTGCCCAGGAGTGAGCAACATGATTTAAAATCAATGAGCAATGATTTCATATTTCAGTTATTTTGCATCTTTGTACTCAAGCACACACATGTGACACATTCCCCATCCACTGCTGTCTGGCTCTATAGTGGCAGGTCGGGGAATGCAACCAATGAAATGTGAACTCTCAGAAGAAGCAGATAGCTTTATTTATCTGCACAGGAATGTGATACAATATGTGCAGTGCTGGGCCCTGTGTCCTGTAGGGATCAGTGCAGAGATTACTGTCTCTGCAAACATCGCTAAGCCACAGCTTCAGTGGATAGATCTGAACTGTGCTGTGGCATCTCTTCAGCTCTGGAAGCCATTCTGTGTCACAAATAAAGCCATTGATTATGGTCACCAATGTTTGGAGACTTCAAAACAAACACACTCATCGCACAGGTCCATTAAACAGTTCTCGTACTTATATTTATTGGAGAGCCTGGATTTATAATTATTTTTTTTGCAATATTTGTTTATTGTCACAATTAGGTTTTAGAGCCTCATCAAAAACTTACTTGGAGTTGCGTTTTGAGGCATGTGCACGTGTTTGTGTACAATTGAATTTGCCTCAAGCTCCTCCCATGGCCCTACGTACCTCATACCACAGTGTCACTACAAGACAACACGCTGCAGCCCCACGCCCTGACACTACTCTGCAAAGCAAAACCCCGCCCACATTTACAGTTTGAAATTTGCCACCGTGGGGTGTGGGGTGAAGTGAGAGGTGCACGAGAAACGAGGGAAAGCTGCAGACCCGGAGCCGAGACAGATCTACCGTGAAGCAAATCCACCGTTATAGTGCGCCCTCTGCTGGTAAAGACAGATATACGACGGTATTAGCTCTTGGGAAGAATGATTTGGATCAAGTCAACGAAGGTGAGGAGACTTTAATCGAGTTATTTCATTTTTAATTTCTTATGAACACTAAAGCTAACACTTTAAACAACATACGAATTACTTGATCCCCCCCCCCCCCCCCCCCCACCACCCAAAAAAAAGATGACACGTAATGTTCTGCTTAAAATAGCGTTTAAGATAGTTGTAAATTTGTAAAAAACAAAAAAAAACAATACATAATCCCAATTACATAGGCTACCCAAATGCAATTATTCATATGTATTAAGGGTATACCTTTACTTTCTGTGGCAAATTATTGCATATTTTAATTTCAAAGAATCTTGGCCAGGACACTTTTGAAAAAGAGATTTTTAATCTCAACGAGCTTTATCCTGGATAAATAAAGGACACATAAAATGTAAAAAAATGGCACCATTATTAATGGCACATTGTTGCATGTGTATGTCATTCCAGACTAGTTTTGACCATATTGTTATTATTATCATTATTAAATAATTATGAATAAAACAAAAACAATTGTAGATGTAAAATTACATAATGGGAAAAAAATGCATGGCTGATTCATTCATATAATGTATTTAATTTGTGTACCACAGGACATACTCAAAGGGAACAAATCTGAGTGGTATCCCTTAAAGCCACGCTTTCAGGTACTTGTTTATTTAGATACGGAGGAGCACCAGGATATTTGTGTACCTCAGAACCCTGATAAAAAGTACACAGACTGTGCTGAAGGTCAACGATGAGGTGGAATTCATTGTTGGCTTCCTGTTTCCAGAGGTACATCCAAAAAGTGTGACAATGTTACTGTTTTAGTTTTGATGTTTACTTTATTGTTACTTGTACAGGCAATCATTCATGGAATTTGCCAACTGAAGAACATACCCTGGAAGGAGGCAAAAGAGGCGTGCCTCCAGGGAGCCATTTATGAACAAAGGTTATTTTATTTTATTTCAGATTTGCTTTTTTTTTCTGCAAGCTAACATTATTAACCCAATGATTTCTCTTCTTTTCTGTACTGATTACAGCAATGGCTGGTTACCACAATAAAATGTTAATTTGTTCCAAAATATTGTCTCTGTCCCTTGTTCCTTATTATTATGAACAAATGAAGGCACTGTCCTACAAAATACAATGGAATATTGGAGTAAAACATAACTGTAAAACGTGAAATAAATACCGTCGTATATCTGTCTTTACCAGCAGAGGGCGCACTATCACGGTGGATTTGCTTCACGGTAGATCTGTCTCGGCTCCGGCTCTGCGGCTTTCCATTATTGGGAGAAACCGCTGCGTCAGATAAACGCAGAGCATTGTCACACAGCACGCTTGTGCAGCCGACTTCTAATGACACATGCACGCTTGATGCTTTGTGGAGGTAATACTGAAAACCTGCGCTTCCTCCTTGAGCGTGATCAGGGAATGATCCACTTATCAGATCGCCCCTGTGGTCATGGCGTGGACCTCCACTTTGACTTCCACCGGAAACAAAGCCAAATTGCAGTTCACCTTTTAGCCTTTAGGGGTGCAGTAAACACATTTTAGTTGGTTTTGGAGTACAAAAGTGCATAATACACTAGTTTACTCAGAAATTATGTTTAAAAATGAAATAACTGGGAACAGCAGACAACATTATATATAGCAGAAAAAGTTGTTTGGGGGTTTCAATTCAATTAATCTTTTTTTATTTGAGCATCTGAGTTCCACACAGTTCTACTTATATACAAAGTTTAGCAACAGTAATCAAAGCCAAAGAGGTACAGTCGTAGGTAAATAAGTAAATAATGAAATAAATAGTGTGGATATGACGCTCAAAAGGAGTAGGCAGAAGCTTAAGCTTGTTTGCACCTACCCCCTTGTGTACTGAAGAATTTGATACATTAATTTACTAAGCATAATTAAGAAGATATGCCAGTTATTTTGTCCTATTCCAGTGACTATACAATCAGCAATATTAACATCACAATATTCTACTAATCCCAAGGCAAGGAAAGAAAACCTTTTTTTTCAATAATTACAAATACCCATCACTTTCAAAACAACTAGTCACCAATCGTTTAACTTGATCATTTGTTACTTGTTGTTATGAATTAAATGCTATTAATGGACACAATATTACGGATTATGTTATTAACAACCATAATTATATGATTTATTAATGATGTAAATCTATTTCATATTTTTAACTATTATATTATCATTATTTATTCCTTATTTCATTATACCATTGTAATATTATTTAATTATTATGAATGATATTAATTCATAATCAGTCACTTCGTTGTCACCATCTACAGCCGACTATATGATAGTGTGAGCACTATTCTGTGAGGTGCATTAAAAAGCAGAGTGTGGGCCAGCCGGGAGGGGGGAGTGGCCCCCAATCAACCGGCCCAACCCTGCTGCCCTGAGTAATTGACTTTACAAGTGATGTTGGTAACCTGTGCTGTATGATGCGTCACATGACGAGTTTAATGAGCCCACTGGGTGGAGGGGGGGCCCTTCTCTCCATCAGGTCCACGTCTCGCCTGCCATTATCCTCTGTATAGTTGAGGAGCAGTGACGGTGACAACAAGCAGCCACTATGGTGTTTTTAAGTTTTGTTTAGTTGCAATCTAAAACAATTGTGGAATTCCGTATGTGATATTCAGTCATTTTCTGCCTTCTATGATTACATAAAAAAAAAATGCAATGAAGAGGTTGCAGGATTAGGTAAGTTTGCGTGGTACAAAGACGAACGGTGAGTGAGATGAGGCAGGAGATGAATAGGTTAGTGGGAGTGAGTGGCTGAGAGCGTGGACCGGTAAATATGCATGACAGTTGTATTTCCAAGTGTGTGTGTGTGTGTGTGTGTGTGACTCATCAGCCTGATGACTCACTCCATATGTCCATCCAAACTCGGCTAAACCAACATTTGCTCTAATAACAACAAGGGCCATGTAGAGTAGTCTCATTTACAGTCCAGTCTGGCCTGTGTCTAGCTTCAGGGACTCTGACTAATTGTTTCACAATAATATCCCAACAAAACTCAGAGTCATATTGCTCCCAAGCAGTTTGTCCAGCTGGCCTGCTATAACGGTTGCCAATGCAATTTTAATGCAAATGGAGACACAAAAGTGACCAGACAAATAAAATAAAAAAGAAATATAGCGGGTGAATGTTGAAGATAGCAAATTATTGCTTGGGGAAAAGGTACTTTACTGCAAGAGAACATAAGGGCATGGGTGTGTTCGGAGACAGCAGTTTGGTAAGATAAAACTGAAGGGTTGTATTGATTTTAGACTAAAAGTGTCTTATGAAAAATTGCTGTGCTTTTATCTTTATTATTGAATCCACTGGTATATATTTTTGCTTTGATAGTGTTTAGAGATGAGCCTGTAAGGAAACTGACTTAATGACATCTGGAAACTGGCTGTGTTGTTGGAATCATGAGGATATTTTACATATTTTGCAGGTTTTCAGAAAGAATCAAAGAAAAAAATCCAAATGTTCATAAAAAAAAAAAAGCAAACACACTATATATCTGAAAAACCATTCACTCACAACTATTTTAACTCATTTATTTACCCGATACGCATCATCTTAGTATATCTTTTTTTTTTCTAACCAAATTAAAATTGTATTGATGTTTCATTGCACACTGATACTACATCTTTCGATATCCTCAGCCAATTAGATGGTTTGTTATAACCAACACAACATTGGGGGTCGTTTACCACATGTTTGCACATAAAACGAGTAGCACATGCAAAAGTGGATCAGCAGCGTCAAAGTCTTTTGCACATTATTTGTTTAATAAGACAGCATTCTCTCATTTAAAAATTAGATATGGGACCCTAATACGGCCCCTCCTGGAACCGCCACCTTAAGCATCCGACTGATCCTGGGAGCTCTGTTGTCGGGGGCTTCGTGCCCCTGGTAGGGTCTCTCATGGCAAACTTGTCCTAAGTGACGGGTCAGACAAAGAGTGGTTCAGAAGCCCCTTATGAGAGACCAACAAGCCCGGTTAATTGTGAGGCCATCCTCCCATGGGCCCACCACCTGCAGGAGGAGCCATAAGGGGCTGGTGCTATGTGATTTGGGCAGCTCGGACGGCTGCCCCCACGATCCGGCAATGGACAAGTGGAAGAAGATGAATGGATGGATGGATGGATGAATGGATGGACCCTAATACTGTAATACAGACCAGCTCTAAAGGTAAATTAGGTGCACCATGCCGACAAATATCTATATTATTTTCCAGCTGGCACTCGCTATCTAGCACCTGCCTCGATAAATAACCCACATTGTACAGTATGTCAAAGTAATCTCTTTTTCTTTCACCAAAGCCTTTAAAATGTGACTGATGAAATTACCGCATGCTATAGCTGAAAACATGTTTTTGTAAAGTGATATTTTTAGATGTTTTTGTAGACCTTCAAATCATTTTTGCTCTCACCAAAACACAGCAGGTCTTGATTTTGTGGTTTTGTTCAGAATTTAGTCAGAGCATGTGTGGCAACATACACTAATCGATTGTATTGTATTCTGCTCAATGACGGGACTTTAGATGTTAAACTCACCTCCCCCACAGTATCCATAGAGACACACACAAACCAAAACAAAAAAAAAGCAAGGCAGCCGATCATTATCACAATCAAAGCAAAACCTACTGTATGCTCCCTTACACAACCGCCTCCCCTCTCATCAGCACCCAGGACTGTACGCTTTGTCCCGTCATGCCCAGTCAAACTGTGGTGGAGAAATACACAAGGCGAGAATAACGTCAAATACAATTAACCCAAAGAGGACCCAATAGTCTCTTCTCTCCTTTTATCTGCCTTTAAAAAAGACTCTTCTGCATCACCTCCTCCGCCTGTCACCGGCCGATACCCTTCCTCGTCCCTTGGTGCAGATTTGATCCGTCTAAGTTTGAGACAGAAATGTAGCGACTGAGAGGCAATGTGCTGCGGTGCTGTGGGCAATGCAAGGGTCCAGGCATCAGTTTCATAGGTTTTTAGTGCAAACAGTTGCTGATTAGCTCTGGAAACACAATAACACTCAAGTCAGGTGTAATTATGCCAGTAGATTAGCAAACAACATTACGGCCAGTTCATGATGAGAATGTCTGACAACTGCGGTAACATTAACAATAGTCATGGAAGGTATTGTAATTTACTAACGCCTCAGATGCAGCATAAGTGGATTTGGAATTACAGGATCTTAATTTCATACTTTAGCGGCCATTAGTCGACAATGACACTGTGGCTGGTGTGCTGTATAACACGGGCACAGTCAGCGCTGGTCATGTTCCGAGCCTCAAGTAACCAGCACTGTCATGACTAACCTCACTAGCAATCTTCCTTAAACGTAACTAAATTCACCAAAAAAACATGTGCAATAGGGTCTTTCTGGGACCAGGATGAACGTTTGCTTGATTGCAATTGCATTAGATGGAAATTAAAATCCGGCATGGCATGTTTACATGCACGAGTCGCATGTGTTCATTAGCATGCACTGTTCCAAAAATAAACAAACATATAGAACAATGGGTAAAGAATACGAATCATCTCACGTTTGACTCACACTTCAGTGGCTAATATCACATGACAAGGCATTAAAAGTAGCCATATTTCATAACAAAAAAACCTATAACTGCACCAATTATAGGGTTATATATAGTTTGTAGTAGTAATGCTAGAATTCTAATTCTGGATATGTTTAAATTTTTCACTGCACCTAGAAGGTGATGTTCCAATAAAAAGGTTAACAAACTCCTTCTCTCGACTTGACATTTTGTTTAGTAAAATTGCTTTACGCACAACTCTTCAAGAATGTATTTACAACTTCACTGATCTCTTTTTCATAATATCAACATGATGTGGATTTATTTTAGTTGAGATAAATGTCACTGACTCACAGAGTCTTTTAGATTTTTCAAAGGGCATATCTAGATTTCGAATGCTGTTCTGTTCAATAATAAATTAGTGCAAGTATCACAGCGGTTCTGGCAGCAGCTTAGATTAATTCCATTTATATCCTCATATTTCTGATTGTACTCTACTCCTTCAATGTCCAGAGTTGCTTGTGGCTGGGCTAATCTTGATTTAGGGCCAAGCTCCACTGAATATAGCACCAGTATTTTTGTATTGCACATTATGAGGTTATAAATTGATTTGTTGATCTATTTTGCGGGATGGACAATGACCAATTTAGTTGACATAGATGACTCTGTTATGAAACAGAAATGTTTGTAAAGTTTTAAGGTTGAGACCCGTTAGATTCACTAAGACTCCTACAAACATGAAGTCCTCCTTCCACAGCAGCTATGTTGTACAAAGTCTTACTGGCTTGCAGTCTTGATGCTCAGCGTGCAGGAAAAGCCGAGTTTGCGAGCCTCTCGCTGTCACACAAGGATTGTCTATTCATCTGTGGTCTCAAAGTGGAAATTGGCAGACGCTGGATGCAGAGAGAGCACTGAGCAGCTTCCGCACTGGCATATATTGAAAGAAGTGTGTTTCTTCAGAGATTTACACAGCTGTTTCTGAAAAATAAAAGAAAATCTGTGCGGAATTAAGAACACAAAAGGAAATCAAGCACTCTTTCTACATTTGTATCTGAACATTTCTGACCTAAAAACCTGACAAAAAAACATTCTTGACAGTTGTCTCCACAGTTTTAGTACAGGCAAAGTACGTTTAATTAAGTTAAGTTGACGTCGTTTTAATTTTGGACAGAATTCAGTTCACAACTTATTTTACAGCTAAAATGAGTTTCAAAGTCTATGCTCGCATAGATCGCTATACATGCGATCTAAGTGATCGCATGTATAGAAGTTTAAATATTTTTTTTAGATAGATAGATGTGGTATGTGGTAAAGGTTAATGATGTGTGTGTCATTACATTACAGTGACTGTCTCCACATAGGAACCAGGGCAGAATATGTTTTCAAACCACTGTGTGACCTTTTCCAGTCTGTGTCCTCCACAAATATATGTCTTAATGAGCGATCGCAAACACAGCAAATGTCACCCTGTATATACTGTACATGTCACCCTGTATAAAATGCCTCGATATAAACCTCATGAATTAATATAAAATTTCACTCGATGTAATATTGTCATTGAATTTACAAATTAGCACAATGATAACCAGTTAACAATAGGATTTTTGAAATGGGAACACAAGTCATTTTGGACAAACCAAAGTCGGTTTTATGTAAACGTCTTTGCTACTTTTTTCTTGTACCGTAAATTAAAACCATTTTCTTTTTTTCTTTTTTTTTTTCTAATTCCAATGAAAGGTCTTGTATTCCGTGCACAGTGCACATGGCAGGCAAACAGGAAGTCTTTGTACAACATGTTATCTTGTGTTCTCTCTTGCAGGCTGCTTACTTTAAAAGATGTTTCAAACCACAATCAAACACTTAAAAAACAATGCTTTTCTTAGAAGCGCCTTTTCTCCACTGTCAGAAAAACCCACAGTTTCCTACACTGCAGCTGGTGCATTGGGTTAAAAGCAGTTCGTCCCTCCAGCTCTTTGTTCAGTAAATTAAATAGTGATTAAATAGAAGAAGTAAATGACATTGCACTTTTGGGTGAACTCATCGCTGACGCCAAGGGTCAAACTCTGGGCACTGTCTGCTGTAGAGCTATGGTCTGGCGGTCATTATCTAGACTTGTAGTAATTGAAATTCCCCTGAATTGTGATAAAGCTCATAATCATAACACTACAGTGGCGGCTAAAGTTTGATGGGCAGAGGGAGTATTGCTTTTTGCACAAAAAGCACAAATTATTTTTCGTCTTGGCAATGGCATTTCACCTTTTTCCAAAAGGCCATTGTTCTAATAGGGATCTCAACTAAACTAGGCGCATTGAGTTGCCCTGTGTGCGACATGCGAGGTATAAATAAAGTTGCCTTGCCTAAACAAGTTTAAGAACCACTGCTCGAAAAAACTTCTATCACACAATGAGTAAGAATAAACTAATGACTGAATTATATTATTAACTATTATATTTGTGTATTTTCACCCCATCTGAACTGCTGTGGGCGATGAGTCAGAAGTCAGCGGCTGACCAGTGTGACTTCAGCTAACTGGCATCAAGTCCACTCTGCACAGATTGCCAGAAAGTCTATGGAGCTCTGGGGATGTTTAATAACATTGCATCCCTGGGTTTCTCAAAGTCAATAGAGTGAGCCCAGAATATGATCTATCTTATGAAAGTATAAAAATGCACGCGACCGGAGCAGATGCCACAGCGTTGTAGATAGTTCACTATTCCGCTGTATTTGGTGAATGCGAATCAGGAAACATTTTGAAACCGCATTTTTCATAATGAGGGTGGCTGCATTTAGGTTAGCGCGCCACTGCCCGTTTTCGGTCCTACATGGGGGGGCTACACGCAGAGCACACTTGTGAAAGCTAACAGGGACAGATTCATAACCTTAAGATCCCCCCGTTATGCTGCTTCATCACTTTTGCAGAGAGCATACAAGACTGTGGAAATGCCAATTGATTCACCTCCAGACTTCTTGTTTGACCCTTTGCTGCAGAGTGTGACAAATTATGTGGTTATTATTTTAGGAGTGTATGTATGTATTGTTTCCCTTTTACGACCATTTTAGAGTTTCAAACTAATGGCTAATGCATTTCTAACATGCCTGGGGGCTGGACCTTTGGTAAACAGAGAGCAAATTTGGTATATGTAAACAAAACAAAAAGTGTTTGTTATCATAAGTTTTCGAAAGATAATATTTGAAACCCTATTCCAGATCATGAGATAGTATATGGGAAGTTTATTTTGTACAGCACAGTTTGTTTGCAAAATGATCAAAAGTGCTTTCCATGAAAAAAAAAAGGACGTGTTTAGTAGGCTACATGAAATACACTTAAAGGGCAAATAAAATAAATAACACATGAGTTCAGATAAAAATACTTTCAGTTCATGTACACAACAGCCTAGATTTGTACTTTGTCAGGTTATTAAGACAAAACACAGAAAGAGCCCAGAAATCAAGCACAATCCAATCTGAATTTGTCTAAGGGCTAAACTTTATATCATTATACATTATGGTTTTTGACAGCAGGGAAGAGACATTTCAGCAGCCTCACATTAGTCCTGTGCTCACATATTGAATCACAAACACAGGGCTCTCCTCCTGCCATCTGCTCTCTGTTTATGAATAATTTTGCAGAATACAAATATGCTTCGTTGCTCCCATTTACTCTCCTTCACAATGCATTTTGGAGTTAAGTGTTTTCACTGATAACAGTTCGCACTCACACCACATACATTACCAGAGTGCTCCGGAATCAGCCGACTGTTGCACAGATCCACTCCAGCAATCAAATGACAATGTCAAAGTGACATTAGTCATGCATTGTTTCCTTCCTGCAGACGGATGATTTCTTATCGATAGCTTGTTGAGTTACTAATATTGGATGTCTTAATGCAGTAACACAAAACAATGCAATATTCACCGGAAATTCTATTGATTGCTGAGAAGAGATAGAGGGTAATCAGATGACGTCACAGCATGGTAACAGCAGAAAGTCAGACGATGAATAAATGAATTCTTCCTAAACTGAAGTTGAGGAATTAATGTGAAGGTGATTGACATAATAATAACCTTCCAAGAAAGTGTTTGTTGCTCAAAAGTGCTCAACTGTGAAGCACAGGAGCACAGCGAGAGGTTGAGGGTTTTATCCTTTGGGTACTCTGAATGAAGTGTACATGCCCCTAGTAGTAGTGGTAGTGGTAGTAGTAGTAGTGGTAGTGGTAGTTGCAGTGGTAGTAATTGCAGTGGTAGTAGTGGTAGTGGTAGTAGTAGTAGTTGTAGTGGTAGTTGCAGTGGTAGTAATTGCAGTGGTAGTAGTGGTAGTAGTAGTAGTTGTAGTGGTAGTTGCAGTGGTAGTAATTGCAGTGGTAGTAGTGGTAGTGGTAGTAGTTGTAGTGGTAGTTGCAGTGGTAGTAATTGCAGTGGTAGTAGTGGTAGTGGTAGTGGTAGTTGCAGTGGTAGTAATTGCAGTGGTAGTAGTGGTAGTGGTAGTAGTGGTAGTGGTAGTAGTATGTGTACAGTACGACGGAAAGGGTTTAGGCTGAAGTCAGTTTAAAAACTTCCACGAAACCAAAACACACACATTTACAATGAATTACAAGTGTCCAACAGACGAGAAACACATTTGTATTTATTATCAATAATACCATAAATCATACATGTTCTTATTTAATTAAACTAAATCATAATTGAATTCATTCAAACCAAAAAGGATCTATTAAGGTCTTTAGTCATCCTGAGCTCTATATTTTTGAATTATAGTAGATTTAAACCATCTTTGACTGCATTCACAAAGAAGACACAATTGGAGCAGGCAAAAAGCAATAATAAAAGAAGAGAGGTATCAAACACAACCCTATAGGCACTCTCTACATAATGTATACAAGTGTGATATATAACCATAAACAATTAAAGTCAGAGTAACTTGAGAATGATGTGTTGCAATGGTTGCTACTGTTCTGTCATAATTATCTGTATTCATCAACACAAATGTGGATGCAGAATTACAATGTATGCTTTAACCAGTTTACAAGATACAAGATAGTTTATTTGTCAAACCATTCACACGGTTAGAAATTGTATTTCTCTCATCCTTGATTGTGGATCAAGGATGAGAGTACTGAACTTGCATCATCCTAATGAATTCCTCCTCCAGCTCCTCCTTTCAGTAGAAATAACACTAAAATTAACTTAGTGCGAGGTGTTGGCATTTAACTTTGTGCCCAATCATTCGAATAATAACTCCCTCATAGATGAATCACAGCAAACTATTTCCAGTTCTTTGGCAGTGAGAAGATAAAGCTGTCAAATTCACTGTGACGGACAGCAGACAATGAAAAGTCATACAGACTATCTACTGGAGCCTCCCACTGAGAAAACAAATAATATTTGTTTGTTCGATTTGTCATTGCAGAATGCTGTGACACCGAGACAATTCAAATCACTCCTTTGTCTATTTGTTACAGGAATGTCCCAGCATCAGACCATATCGAAAGTACCTTTTTTATTGCAGACTTTGTGTTGACCTGTGGGAAAAGGTGTCCATTGCTACAGGCTGTTCTGTTTTCTTATTTCAATCAAATTCTAATGTAACAAGCTAAATAACTGAGGTCATATTATTAAATGATCTAGACTAGTCAAATCTAGGCTCGTATTCTCATTTCAAACCATATATACTTGGACTCTGGAGCTGGAAGATTTACATTCTGAAGAGTGGCCACTTTTTTGACACACAGTGCTGCACGAAAGCTCCATTGCCAGAGAATTTAAGAATGAAGTGAGCTCATTTCATCTTGACTGTAAAAAAAAAAAAAAAAAAGTTGGAATTGAAACTCAGTCAAACTCTGGTGAAGATTTAGCTCGGCATTGAAGTTCAGGCAGTGTGGCTATGCGCCTCCACACTGCTTCTGTATTTATCTCCAGCCACATAATTACAATATATTTTAAAGCTAAGACAACACACACAGTCAGAGTGCACAGGGGGATATAATTTGGACATAAAACCTATTAAGTAGCTCACCCACGTCGCCATCATGTTGTTTTCCTGAAGAATGGCGTAGAATGCGTTTTCTCACAGCTGGAGAGAGGTCATTTACTTTGAAACGCTGGACCAATTTTGCCCCCTACTGACACAATTTATACATGCTCATATGCTGTGCTTACAGAGGCTGGTGATGTTTTGTATTCAGAGGGTATGTTTGTCACATTTAAAACAATGGATACAACAGCTTCCAAACAGAGCTGTTTTATTGTACAGAATTATCCAAACTATAACATGCATATTAAACCATGTGTAATTGCAGTGAGGGGATTTGTGGCTGTGGAGCATCCAAACTGAAATGATGTGCTTTTGATTTATCTTGCAACTCAAGGACGTTTTGAAAATATTTTTGTTCACAAACCACCCATCACTATAGCAGCAGAATAAAGACAGACACTGAAAGGTAAAAGTGGGACAGAAAAGATGACATTTGTAATTATTTTTGTATAGCAGTGGCCCACCATTATCCCTCTCCTCTGTGGCATGACTCATGATCCAGCAGTATACAGTCTCACATAGGGCATCATATGAGGCAAGAATCTGTGAGTAAAGAATCCACCAACAAACACGGATACCCACAGCATAGCCCTAAAACAAAGGTATACAGCTTTATGAAACCTTTTTTCAAATGTTGTTGTTGTTGTTTTTTTGGAGTCAACAAAATTTGGTGCAAATCTTGAGTGGCGGGAGTTACGAGTGTGAAATGCACCACCCGTGTCAGGGGGGCAGGCCTGGCTCGAGTGTGGTAGGAGAAAAAGGTTGGGAACTACTGTTCTAGGGGAATGAATGAACTCCCACTATTTTTATTTGAGGCCAATGGAAGCCTCGAGGTCTATACCAACCAAGGGAGGTCTGAATGTGCCCTGAGATATTATTAAGGAGCACTTTATCCTTTATCTGTGTGGTCCTGCTCAGAATTCCTTGACACAGAAGAAGAAGTTAAGCCTGGAATTACAAAACTACTTATTTTATCTTATCACGTAAAGCCTTATGAAGCCCTGAGTTGAGCATTGAAATGTGAAGGTGATAAAAACGTGTCTTCGGCTCTTCTGCAGGGTATTAATAGGAACTGTCGAGTTTCCTGAAAACGGTGCTACTGTAGACGATGGTGATTTTCCCTCCCCTTGTACAATAGTCTTTATTATCTTCATTTATTTATTTTTTTTCATAACATTTGGTGCCACTAGTGGATTTCCTAATTGACCCTTCTCCCCTACACTTTGCCACAATACCACGCAGTGTCCCCCTGCAGCCTCTATAGCAGCTGGAGATAAGGATTCGCTTCAGCAGCCGATTGACAGCCCGACACACCATCTCCAAGGTCACCGGGGCTAATTGGTTCTAACATATCTCAGACATTGGCCATTAGACTGCACAACTTAGACTAACATACCCAAAACATTCCACGCTTTTTATTGGGAATTTCTTTCAGCTTGCATTGAATTAGAAAAGCTCTGTCAAGGCTGAATACTATAATCAGAATGTCTGGAGCTGGGGTTCAAGACCTCAGAGAAAACAACCCGACAAGAATGTAAAATACTAAATATGTAAAAGAGGCTGCATTAGGATCATGCTCAGCAAACAGCATGTAATTCAAAACTTTACACATTGAATATTTGATTGTTCTATATGTCTGCTTTAACTAATTCAGATAATGAAGTATTTCAGTTAATCTCTGCAAAATATTAAACGTTAATAATGGACTCTAAAATGTGTCTGAGCCTGTGGACCAGACCCTTGTGCCTGAAAGACTTCTTAGACCTTGGCCATACCGCCTTTGCTCTGCCCAATCCTGTCAGACCTGGGAAGCTAAGCAGGGAACGGCCTGGTCGGTACTTGGATGGGAGACCGCTTGGTAACACCAGGAAGCCTGGTGAATGTAGTGTGTAAGTGAGTGGTTGGTGGTGGTCGGAGGGGCCAATGACGCAGACTGGTTGCCTTGCTTCCGTCAGTCTACCCCAGGGCAGCTGTGGCTACAATAGTAGCTTACCACCATCAAGTATGGAGTAAATTAATAATTCAATGTAAAGTGTCTTTGAGTGTCCAGAAAAGCGCTAAATAAAACCGATGTATTATTATCATTATTACCTTCTCCGGGTTGTCCTGAGGCGTCAGCAAGGACTGGACATCACCAGTCTCCCTATCTGAAGATGGGCTCCCGTCAGCTCCACCTATTGCTCGTCTATTCATCATGATGCATGGAAGTGTATGCCTCCTTCAAAGTGGTTCTGCTCAAGGTTTCTCCTATTGAGTTTTCTGAGATTTTCTTTGCCGAGAAGGAGGGCCTTTGGACAGGCGGTGCAGACGTGCATTTTAAATGTAAATCTTGGTAACAATACGGAGATTACCGAGTCAAACAACTTGAGAGTGAACTCCTTATGGCAAAGGGGATTTTGCAGCTTGGAAGTGAATCTGCGTTTAGAAAGCCACATCACTACGCACATTTCTGAAATGAATTGGATTAGTATATTTCTATATACTTTATAAACTCTGTGAATTCTTTACGTAGTATATTCCTCCAGAAGCTTCACTTATACAGTAATTAACACAGTTGGGCTGCCATGCTTACTGCAACACATTGAATAAAACGAGAAAACTCAAAAACGAGCAAGTCGATACACCACACACACTTAAGTTAAGAATGTAAGCCATTTCAAACTCAAAGGCACAAAATTCAACCGCGGACCACCACTGAAGCGAGTGACAAATGTGCACTGAGGGACTTTCTGCTTAGGCCTTCCTCTCCTGCAAACACAGCTGTCCCGCTGACGGCTATTATCTTTGACAGACTGCCACTGACCACGGCTGCCCCATTGTTGCCTACTTGAGCCGTGTCCAAAAAAGAACCACCTCGCACAAGAGCGGGACAAGCGCAGTGAATGGCACCTAATCTGCTTTAAACTCCGCAAACCTTATACACTCCTGCCCCCCGGTGTTAACCTCGTGGACCCGGAGGTTGGCTAATTGATTTAAGCCAACAATGTACTACAATGTGTCAAAACCGCCGCCTGTAGCTGCTAATACGCTGGGGTGTGTGCTGGCGTCCACATCACATAATCTTGAACCCCCCCCCCATTCGGTCATTGAGAGCAGGCCATCGGGGAGAAGAGGACAGTAATTGGGTGCGCTGGGAGCGAGTGGGCTGAGGAGACCACAGAGTCAATTCCAGGAGCTGACAAGGGAGGGGAGAGAAAGGTACTGACACCACTTGCTGTATGTAGTGGGGAAGCGTCTGAGCGAGACAGGGGAGCAGAGAAATCATGTGAAAGAACACAATGGTGTCACGGACATAAAGGATATGCCCATGAATGACATTATCTTCAATGGGACATGTCTGATTTGAGATAATGTCAGAACTATTCTCTGTAAGTCTCTGCCATGGCCTTGATGCTGCATCCATTCGTCGTCTGCAACTAGCACCGAATGCAGCTGCACGGCATCAGGGCGCTATGACCACATCACTCCTGTGCTACAGTCACTTCATTGGCTTCAGGATACAATTGAAAATCCTACTGTTTTTTTTTTTTTAATCACTTTGTATACTCCCGTGAGAGCCCTGCGGTCACGTGACCAGCTGATTTTTAACCAGCCCCCGCTCGAATAAAAAAACCCGAGGTGTGACAGGGCGTTTGCGGTCGCTGGGCCCAAACTTTGGAACGAGCTCCCTTTGAGCATTCGATCAGCCATTGAGAGTTGTAAGTCAATCTTAAAAACGAGTTGAACATTCCAAATACTGTTTATCTTATTTGTACATTGCATATATAATTCTGTCTCTTATTTTGAAACATGTACAGCACTTTGGGCATTGTATTTTAAATGTGCTATATAAATAAACCGTGACCTTGACCTTGACCATGTCATAACTGTGGCTTCCAACATTCTTTTAGGCTCCTCATCATCCATATTTTACATTCTAGATAGTATCTATATATGGAAAATATACAGTATGAGGAGCACTGTGTCGGTCAGGATTTCATAATGGCCTGGGAGCGCCCTCTGCAGGCAGCAGTTGAAATACAAAAATGGTAATCAGCGCCATCTATGTCAACTCAAAGTCTGGCATCTGTTGCAATGCTGTTGCCATGTCATCTACATAACCTTTATAGGCTTTGATGACTGTTAATATACAGTAGAGTTGTTAACGCCCATTTTTAAGGAACTTGTAACACATGGCTGTCTGTCTTTCTTCATGTACAAAGTAGTTTCTCTTGGGAATTAATTAGACGCGTCTAACTCCTAAGGCTAAGGCTGTTACTGTGTCTATCTTGCAACTCACTAGCAAGATCCATAGATGTGGAAATAGCATGGCCTCCTATTACCCCAAAGAAGAAGCAACATCTGAACAAATGAGTGAATAAGAATTCACTCAAGTTATCCTGCAACACTACGAAACATTGCTCAATACACACTTTAATTTCAACACAGATATTTATTGGAAAAATATCGCCCCAAAAACATGTCTTCATAATAAACGGGCTCCCCGCTCCTTACATTTTGTTTTATTCTGATTACTTCATCGAGATCCCCTGCTCAAGACAATAAAGTACCAGCAGAAAGGGTGGAACAGCTGTCAGTTTATAGGTCGCTGATGTAGCACAGTTAGCATCTGGACGGGTCTCCCTGCAAAAAAAGAAATGTAACCATCAAGCCAGTGCTGTAAATGTTTTAATGCTGACTTTAGAAGAATTAACAGGCCGTGCTGGGTGGTTCTGCGATTCAAACGCTGCAGTTCTTTTGAAATGTGAGATCAAGTGGCGTGATAAGTTACTCCGCTCACCATAAAAGGTGCAGGGCTCAAAAGGAAAAGCTGATGATCTTTTGGGAAGCACTTCAAATTAATGCGATTTAGGCTGTTTAAGATTTTATGAGAGAGAAAACATACTGTAAGGATGAAATTTTAATACTACAAGACTAACTGAAATTGGATGGTTCATGTGTATATTAACTCATTTAACCACTTAACTGCCACCCTAGGGTTAGGGTTAAGGATTAGGGTTAACAATTATTTACATCCAAGTCTCAAAGTGTATTGACTGGAGAGTTTACAGTCTATATGCCAGTGTGATACCTAATTTGAAAGCCAAGACCTTCTAGTTTCTAAAAATATGTGTGAGATCTGTGTGTGTGAAACACAACCTACGTTACATTTGCCGTTCTTAACCCTAATTATATCCAGATTAGGGTTAACTAACCCTAACCCTAACCCCAGCACCCTGATCAGGGGAGACAGCAGTTAAGGGGTTAATGCTATCTGCAACAGCCGGAAAAAGGATTCCTCACTTTTAACACCCTCACTTTCTCCACTTTTTTTTATTTTTATTGTTTAGATTAAGGCCCCATTGTACTCTGAAATGAAACCATACAACAAACATTAAACATTTAAGATTAGAAAATGATTAAATGTATGTATTCTAAACCTTTGACTTATTTAAGTTTCCACCTTCGGCAGATGTAACGTCTAAACAAACTTGTGGCATTCAAGCTATTCTACCGATTTCCCCAAATAAATAACCACCGGTTATACATTAATATTTCAATGACAACAAGTATCTTCCTCTGCTCCCTGTTGCAGCTAATCTCTTCATTATAAAACACAGAGCGATCCAGTTCAAACTAGCAATCCGCAGGTTTACCTCTGCAGATTTCAGATTAGTGCAGTGTAATGAAAGGATTTACGAAGGCACACGGATTTGGAAACCTTTAATGAGATTATCCATGTGTTAATCATTACTCCGAAGTTGATATTTTGAATACAAACAGATCACACAAGCACCACCACCTCTGTGTCTGCCAGGCTGATCCCTAACGAATATTATAGGAATGGACCTGGCCCAGACAAGCAGAAACACATGGAAGGCTATGTCAGGATGTACTTTATATAGAGATATGTTAATTTTTTTTTACGTCATTTGCGATTGTTGGTATGCTTATTGTCTTTAATAATTACCACAGTAGCCACAATTTAAATAAATATCTTAATGTTGTCACTTTGGATCACGTCTATTCAAACATAGACTACCACCATTTGTAGTATAACAGTGTTACTTTGTACCCTTAACTCTTTCCACCCACAGTTACCACATATGTGCCTCTTCCACTCAAACCGCCGTTATGTATTGGCCTTAAGACACATATTGTGTCAGTGGGTAAAACGTGAGAGAGTTTCACTTACCGTCACATGTTCCACTACTGTACGGGGAATGAGGGGCCCACAGAGTGTAAAAAATACCTTTTTACTAAATGTCCAACCAGGTTTCTCATAAGTCTAACCTCAATCCACAACCTACCGACACACAGGTGACAAACTGGAAAACCACAACTCATTTGACATTTTAGGTGAAAGCTCATAGCATCATATATTACATCTGCCAAGGAGACCTATCTGTTCAAGTTTGACACTGTGGCACCTGATTTTGTAGAAATGGCTGATGTCTAATATAGATAATAATATTAATAATAATCATAATAATCATAATTTCTATGATGATTTGATGATAATGTATAATTGGGCAACACATGGTTCTGTAGCCTTTATAGCTTGAAGCTTTACTACAACAGCTTTGGTCAGTGATTTTACTAGATTTGGACAATTCTATAATATTTTGAATGTGTGGTTAAATATGTCAACACATTTGGCCTGTAAATTGACAAATTGGCATTGATAAACAGGACAATATGACTTAGTGAACAGTAGATTGTCAGAAACTTTGTGTAAAATCCAATGCCTTAAGTTTCAATACAGGTTGAACAGTTGAACAACAGTTCACCTCAGTCTGGGCCACTATGGACCGTGTGCAACTCACAGAGGTCCTTCTATTAAAATGCTCTGTTTGCACTGTCGCCTTTCCTCCAATGCCCTTGTCAAGTGTAACAAGAGCTTCTACAGACCTCTTTAAAATGACTCCTTCCTCTTTATAACTCAAGCGTAAATTATAAAAAATTTTAAATGGCTATTTAAACTAAGCAATCATGAGGCCTTACTGTCTAGGTTTGCAGATGCAATTATAAATAATGATACTTGCTGCTTAAGTACATAAAATGACAAACCACCCAAAGCTGGTATCAGTTATATTACCATGATTGCCATTGATAATACCACATATCTTCTGTTATTACTACAAACCAGGTATGTGTTGTAGAGCCTTGGTTACAATTTCACAATTAACATTTAGACAAATATCGATATTAACAATTTCAGCCTTAACAACTATTTGAGAATATTTTGAGAGATTGTTGTGTTTGTTTTTTAATCCTAGAGTAAGCGTTTCTTTTGCACTACTTTCCACCCTTGCATTGTGTAAGTGTCCACGTTTCCGTTTATCCCCATGACAGAGTGCAGCGTTAGTGGGATGTACAGTGCACTGCCGGGCTGCCTGAGGGGTCATTACAACCTCTGTTCCTTGAGGTGGAAAAAACAGCCATCAACTCAAATGAAATGGTTGTTCTGTCATCCAGGTGCCCGGATCAATCTGGGACAAAGTAATGAACGGCGCCTCAAACTCCGCAGCTACTCCACTGTGGCTGCACTCTACGGCTTTCACCAGCAAACAAAGGGAACAGGGAAGAACTGTCATGGCTGCACATATTTACGGGTTTTATGACGGTGGAGCATTTTCTCTTGACCTTGGAGGAGAAGGAGCGTCTGACAGATTTTTCAACATGGTAAAAGGCGGCCTTCAAGGCATTCCACAATTATAATGAGGATATTTAAAAGGAATTACCAAACTCACGACCCTGAGCGTTATCATTTTTTTTGTTTAGGATGGGATCCACACGTTTTCTATATTAATCTTGTGACTCTAAGAGGCTTTACTTTCAGTAGAGCAAAATCTCACAATTGGACTATTGTAATGCTCTGTACATTGGACTCAATCAGGCCTCCATAGTAACACAGATTACACTTTGTACAGAATGCTGCTGCCGGCTCCTCACCAACCCTTGCAACTTGCAAGTATATCACACCTGTCCTGTCCTCCCAGCACTGGCTTCCAGTCTTTTTCACAATTCAGTACAACCTTCTGTTTGTTTTCTGTTCCATCCACAGCCTTGCACCTGCGTATTTATGTGAGACTCTGACCCTTTTTGGGGCGACGGTGGCGCAGATGGTAGAGCGGGTCGTCTCATGATCGGAAGGTCTGGGGTTCGAATCCTGAAGGTGCACATTGTCGTTGTGTCCTTGGGCAAGACACTTCACCCCCTTGCCTCCAGTGTCTGCGTACACTGGTGTATGAATGAGAGTGTGAATGGGCCCCCTATGAGAGACCAACGGGCCCGTTTGGAACCATGAGGCCGTCCTCCCGTGGGCCCACCACCTGCAGGAGGAGCCATAGGGGACTGGTGCTATGTGACTTGGGCAGCTCCAACAGCTGCCCCCATGACCCGGCAACGGACAAGTGGGAGAAAATGGATGGATGGATGGACTCTGACCCTTCACCAGCCCAGCAGAGCCTTGCTTTCTGCCCTGTAGCCCCTGCTTGAGGTGCCAAGGCCATATACTGCAAACAGTGGAGCGATCGTGTTTTTGCTGTGGCAGGTCCCAAACTCTGGAACTTGTTACCCATTGAGTTGCCATCACAGACCTGCCTTTGTTCAAAGTAAAACTTAAGACGCACCTAAGAAGGGCCTTTATCATATAGTATTATCTCACTTGTTGTAAATGTGATAATGCACTGTTTTTGTTATTATTATGTTTATTGTAAATGATATCTGTTTTTATAATATTTTGTGTTGCGGTCGTTGTGTCGGACTGTTGTGGTTGTTGGTGGGCTGGGTCGGGGTTGCGGGGCTCTCGATTTACCGGTCGACCTGCGTTCCTGCCCTCACCTGTGTTCATTAGATCTGGGTAATGACCGAAAGTACAAGATCGTGCATATAGCCAGCCGAAATGAGTTTCCTTCGCAGGGTGGCGGGGCGCTCCCTTCGTGATAAGGTGACGAGCTCAGTCACATAGGAGGAGCTCGGGGTATAGCTGCTGCTCGGGCATCTCTTATGGATGGATGGATGTATTACTATTTTTTGTGATCTTCAACCCCGATGTAGCACTGATGTTAGCATTACTTTGTCAGCACAACTCCACACCAAAATTATTTCAAGAATTGGTTTTGAAAATTAGAAATATCAATTTCATTTTTCCTTAAATAGCTCTCTATATAACATTAAACTAGAGGCTCTCTGTAATGTTAAGATGTCACTTGAACGCTGTATGTAGGAAAGTGGTCTCATGACCTTGGAGGTGATAGAGTGCCTGACTGATATTTCAGGATGGTAATTTGACTGTTTGCTTGGGAAGTCTGGGCCCCATATCCCAATCTCTCTTGGGGGAGGGAAGCAGTTGTGGTGATAAATCCTGAGCATCAAAAGGCCATCACAAATCCAGAGCGTTATGGTTCAGTAATATCCCGGCCGATGTTGTTGCACTGTGATGTAGTACATAGAGAGGTGATGCTACGTCACATCAGTAAAAAGTCACTTCAGAATCACGAGGATGTGAGAATCATGTCAGAGAGGTATTAAATGAATGTAAAAAATATATATATAATTACGTAAAAAATATATTTTATTCTATGTTAATGGTTGTAGATGGTTGTTACACACAAAATCTGGTGGAGCAAATACTGTGTATGTACGTTTTGTTCATGAGTAATACATTTTTTTTGCCAATGATAATTAAAATATTATTTTAAAAAATCCATATATTCTTCCAGTCCAAAAAGTTGTACACTTTGTTAAATGAGACATCAGATCAACAGACTATAAAAGTTACTGGAGATGGACAGTTTCGATGATTCAATAATGGAGGGCTATACTGCTGCATCTCACCCAGATATACCTTGACAATCCGGACACATTTCATTTTACTGAAACATCCCCATCGTGGCACGGAGCAATATCTGACTGACAGTGAGTCCCATGGCACAGGCATCATGGACGAGTACGAGCACTATCGTACAGTACACCAAAAGTACATACCTAAGGAAGAAAACTTTGTCTGGTTAAACTTGGATAAAGAAAAGTGGGTTGAAGCCAGGACGTCGCTCTTCAGAGGTATTCTGAGCAAAAATACGAAACAGAAAGCAGGACTCAGAGTCTTAACCCACTCTGGTGACCTTGAATATTATGTGTATACAGCATGTATTTAAGACCCTTTGCCTGATTTTAAGTCAAGTAGTTCAAAAGTGATCCAAACTCATTCCTATCTGTCAGTTCATAAGCAAGTTTTGATTCTTTTGTATTATATCTTCACTATCTTTTGCTATATATTATTGTAATCTGTCTTATTTTTGAAAAATATATATAATTAATTATGAATATAAATAAATTATAAACAATATGATTAATTAAGTCATGCTCCAATCCCTGTTGTCCTTAACACACTGCATGAGCGTCCTGTAATCTTCACCGCAGTTGCCCAATAACCTCCCTATGCCCGCACCACATGTTCATGTATTAAGCCAATGATTTATGCATTAGCATGGATACACACAGGGCCCTTGATAAATGATGAAGCTGTCTGCAGTCCCTGGCTGAAGACTTATGAGTACATGTTAGACACATTCACTGGCTTTGACATACTATCCTCTTATTGATCAAAGTGCTTGGGACATCTTTCATTGGCCTTTCGGGTTCATGGAAAAATGTTGTGAGCCTGTTCTCAATTGCATTTGTACATGGTGATTAAGAAAACCACTATTTTTTTGTTTATCCAATAACAGTTTTATTGGTTCACTCCCAGTAATGAGATTGTATACTGAGATCTGTCTTTAGGCAAGACAATAAATAGAGAGATTGTACAGTGGCTCAGTGGTTAGAGCGTGGACCCTTTTCTTTTTAACCCTGTGAGCTGCTTTTTTGTAACTAACATGTAGGAGCTACTACTTGTTTGATGACGCTTGTGTAACTGTGCAATTTATGGTTAACCCTGCAAAATGAATGGCCAAGATGATATTTCAACACAATTAAAGAAATGACTTGAGTTTCCTCTTTATATAGTACTATATTTCCTAAATATTTTCAGACTCAGTTTAACACTATTTGCATATAAAATGCACAAAGGGAACCCACATTGTTGATGTAGCTGAACTGAAACTCTCTACTGTACAGAATGGTATCGACCACTTGTTTCGTCATTAATAGATTTCGCAGGAAGCCTGTCCAGGCTTAGGGAGGTGTTGCTGTTATATAGGCCTGAGTGCCCATACACGTATTACCACCGGGACCCATGTCTTATGTTACCCAACAGGTGTCAGCAGGGAGCCACAATATGCCTCTGATCCATCTGTTCAATCACTTATACTGAAATGTATCCATAGACCCGAGTCAGGAAGAAGATACAGGAATTATTCTATAACTTTCTGTATGTAAGGGACCTTCAACGCTTTTAATTAAAAGCTTTTAAAGGGATTGTCTGAGAAGAAAGATTGTATTGGTTTGCTTGGTGATTCCCGTCTTTATCGGAGGGATTCTGTCAAAGTAAAATTGAACATATTTTGATTTGTGTGTATCTAACCCTTGGATAGGGACACTAGCTTAGATGGTAATGGTCCCCCGGTTTGCAAATATAACATGGCACATCCTCCTACAGAGAATATTCTTTAAAAGGGCAGAAAGGTGGGAAGCCCTGCCCTCGCAGGATGGGCGGACTTGCAACAAGCCTCCACAGTGCTCCAGGGCCTGTCAATCAAAGCCTCAGGCTTAAACCTTTCAATCCCACAGAACAAAAATCAGCTTGGTTAAACATAAGATACCCCTCCCTGCATTGTCACAGCGATATTTAGAGCAAGGCTGTTTTTTATTATTTATTTTTATTTATTTGAACAGGGACAGTGTACAATATACATTAGCCTCAGAAAGGAGAGATGCATTGTACAAGGTTATAGCACTTGTGCTAATTTCCACCTGCAGTCCCTGGGCCTATTGTACATGTTTTCAGTGGTAGGGGAAACCGGAGTACCCGGAGGAAACCTACGCAGACACGGGGAGAACATGCAAACTCCACACAGAAAGGCCCCGTCCAGGTGGGAATCGAACCCGGACCTTCTAGCTGTGAAGCATGAGCGCTAACCGCTGTGCTACCGTGTAAAGTGTAAAGTGCTTTCAGTTAGATTCACGTCAAGACCTTGAATAACTACCATTGATAAATAATATAAATACATATAACCTGCTGGAGAACATAAACATGCTGTCTGTGTCTTGAAGTGTAAGCCACAATGATGTCATGCCGATGTATCCATAGGACAAGATAGCCTATAAAGACAAAACACACACACACAAAATGTATGATTATTAGGACGCCTGTGGTGCAATCTCTTTCTTTAATACTTAACAACGTAGATGATGTGTGCGCAGTTGACTAAGAAGTGTTTTATAACTGATCAAAAGAAAGAACACATCATGCTGTATTATGTGACAGACCACCAGTGCCCTCTAGCAGACAAACTCGGATCATTGCATCCTCTGTAGTTGCAGCATTTGTACAATTTCCTGAAGTAATGTGTGCTTGCATTAAATACATTTATGATTTACAGGTTTAAATATGTTTTCATGATTGCCATTGGTAAGTTAAGTGGTAGGTTAAACTTACTCAGTTATCTGTTATTACTAATTGTAAACTACTTGTTACTTGTTTGTTAAATTGATACCGATATATTGTGTACAGGGCAATATTTTATTTCCATACACTTTTTACAACTGGAAATATGTTCTGATTTACGGCTTGTCATACATTGTGGGCCTTTGAACATAAAACCATGCCAAGGTATTCTCTCTTCTGACCAAACCATTTCATTTGTTGACAGACTACCAACCAGTGGTGTGGACGTGCAGCAGGAAACTACTGTTGAGGTGAAAGGCCCTTAGTCGGCTGTTATTTGTCGTTTGTGAAACTTAGTGATACAGCCCACTCGGACAGAACAATTATAGACACTTTTGTTAAAACATGTTACATGCAACAATTTTTTCCATCTGAAAAGTCAAACACAACATAAAGAGGCAATTGCACTTATATTAATTGTGCTGATATGCTTTTTTGTGCAATTAAACATTTTTCAGTTAATGGTGGACGCGTATTCTTTACTGGAACCCTCTTGATACATGCATTTGTTAACGATACGATAGACTCAACCGTTTTTGTTAGATCAATTTCAAATTTGTATCTTCAATATTATTTAAAAAAATTTAAACATACATACATTTATATGTATGTATGAGCTACTAAATATGTATACTACATATTAACCATAGCAGCAAAAAATCTGTATAATAAGAAACACAATAAATAAAGAAATAAATGTTGAAAAAATAATGATGATACAGGTTTTGCTGAATTTCCCACAATAAGGCCTAACAGTAAAGACTGCAGAGGGAGCTGTAACAATAAAGTGTCTTAACATGAAAACGTTCTGGTGAAATGTTCCGAAACAAATTATCCCCCTGCTTCCACCAGAGGGCGCTACAGACTCATCAATAAAAATGCAAACGCTGGTCTGTACTTTTTGACACTTTTAAAATCAGCAGCCATAGAATACCATAGTATTTTTTCACCCACAGTAGTCTATTGACCGCTCTTATATTATTTACAATAATTAAAATTACCACTAAACAGAGCATTTTATAGTTTCTGTCTGAATGAATGTTGGCTTATATAATAGTAACTACTTTTTGTACATTGTGTGAAGCGTTTTGGGTCAACTTGTGTCATGTGAAAGCGCTTTACAAACTAAATTCTCTTTACTGATAGAAATCAAATGTATGCAGTTAATGTTCAAGATGATTGAAGAAACTCAAAATTCTAATTATGCATTTAAGATTTAACTTAACAGTTCTATGCATTGCACTTAATTGAGGCTTTAAACTTATTTTCCACACCATAACAATGGTATTTATGTTCCCTAATAACTTAAACTCATGGATATTTGTGGCGAAAAAACAAAATAAAGGCCTTATTTCAGCGCGTACAAAATCCTCTGCTGGCACCAAGGGGATTACAGCAATTTAAGCCAAAACCAATAGTTGCCAGCCATTAGAACTGAATTTCTTTGTTGTGGAGATAAATGGAGCACTAAAGTGATCAGAAGAAACTGGTGAAGCAGTCGGGACTCTAAACGCATCCTCTCGTGACATCAGCAGCATTTCGAGATCTTTAGAAGGAGACACTGATGAATGAACTGTAAAATTGAAGCTCATTATAAGGAAGGTAAGGAGGGTAATTTTGAATCGCGAATAGGATGTAATTATTATCTGCAATAATGGAATTGAATGATACTATTGAAAACCAACTTATTTTAATCTCACATAAAGACATAACAGTGGTGCCCATCGTGCTGCAGTGATGTCATGTAAGAGCCTACAGAGAGGCGCCATGGTTACATGAATACACAGCGGTCCACTGTGAAGTGAGGTGAAGGAGGATACGGCACAAGGCTGCTGTGACCGTGTCTGACCACCAGGGGGTACTGACATTTTAATTCAAGGTCCTCTCCAGACTACACCTGTAAGTGAGTTGAAAATATTCGTATAATAAAGGGTTAAATTATATATAGATGACATTTTCTGTGTAACACTTTTACTTCAGCTGTACGCAAAGCTTTGCCCTTAGTTTAAGAAGTATGGTATGTTTGACCATAATGTTTTCTTTTTGGGATAAACTTAATTAATGTTTTAGTAAAGCGTGAGACCCTGACACTTAGCCTGTGGAAGATTAGCGGCTGTTGTCTGTACTGCCACGGACAGCTACCCGCGCTGCAGCCATAGAAATAAGAGGCCCTTTGTAACCTAATCGATTGTCGAGCCGAGACGCAGACTATAGCTACTGGGTCCGCCACACTCCGCCGTGATCCATTTCTCTGTGTGTCACACCAACTTCCCAGAATAGCCACTCGGGTCTGCCTTGTCTGCTGCCGCCGCCGCTGCTTGCCTGCCAGTGCGTGTGCACTGTGCTATTGAGGAGATGGAGGAGGAAGTCAGTGGTGGATTGAACAACTGTTGCTCGAGCCACCGCCACCTCTTCGGAACTGCCTGTGAGCCCCACACCGGTTGGCGCATGTCGGGCTACAATGAAGTGCTGATGCGCCCAATGTGGACGAGTGTGCCAGTTCGCGGGATCATTTAAGTTCCAGTGTTTTGTAAAGGTAACGGGAGGAAGATGCCCATGTGTGTGCGGCAATAACAAAAAAAGAAGAAGGAAAAAAAAAAAAAAAAAAAAAAGCGTGGCATTGTTGACTGTGGACTGGGGTAGAGAGATCCAGACGTGGTGCCGTAAAGAGGCGCATGTCTGCAGCAGTCAGCAGACAAGGAGCGTCTGTGTCTGGTGAATGGAAAGGCTCGCTGCGGTGATCGGATAACCTGTTGAATTGAAGCTGTCACTCAGTCAGTCAGCGCCAGAGACGTGCCCTGGAACACAGCACTTAACGTCCAAATAGCGTCGTTTTGAATGACACTTACAGCTTGATTTGTTTCTTTCTCGTCCGCCAGCCCATGATACCATATTTATAATGCATGCGTGTAAATGATGAATAGGTATTTAGGGATGGTTTGTGAAAGTGAATTCGCGTTGCGCTGCTAAGGCTCACGCGTAATTTCTGGCATTCTCATGGGTATTATTCACGCTGTGTTTAAATGCATCATAAAGCCTCCTGTCGCTGCCCACACGGATTTTCCAGTCTTGACAGTATAGGTTTGAAAAATAGCTTGGCTGCTCCCTGACACTGTGGCTAATTCCTTAGGAACCGGTGCATCCAGTTTGATCGATCCCTCTCCTTCTCTTCCTTAACCAACTTCTTGAGTCTTACCCCCGTCACAGCACTAGTCTGCCCCGCTGTCAGAGCCGCGGGAGGTCGGTATAAACTCGGGAAAAGTGTGGGAGAGGAGAGTTTGCGTGTTTGGGCTTTACGGGACAGTGCCAGTGACGCCTTCAAAAGAGGAAAGTTGACGGGACGCGCGCACAAGACGCACCGGAGATCACCTGTAGGATTTTAGACACGCACTGACAATGTTTCTGTTCTCATGAGGATTGTGTTTTTGTCGCATTATTATTTGGATGACGGAAACATACTTTTTCCACCTCAGGAATGTTTGATTTTAATTTTAGTGGAGGAGTATAAAGACCGTTGGTACCCATCCTTTGCCCCGGGCTGAAACCCCCTTCTCACTCTGCCCTGGAGACGCTGAAGGTACATTATTTTCCCTCAATATAGTTTCTCTCAAAATCGTGGTGGCTGTAATGCTCACAATTTTCCACTCTTGAAATATCAAAATATGGTGGATTAGAAGGATACGAGACCATTTTTATTGAGTTCACATTTTGTAAATGATGTCTAGGCTTTGAATGGTTTTTAACTGCCTTCTCTATTTCCGTTTATTTTACACATTGACCTAATAACTAAGCACTAGTGAATCTAAAATCAAGCTTTACGTTTGTGTGTATAACTGAAAAAACAAAGTATAAAATAAAATCACTCTGGTTTTACTGGTTAGGCAGAGCTAATATTATTGTCAATTCGCCCATACGGTAGACATGCAACTGAAATTGAGAAACACAAAAAGAAAGAACGCAATTCCTACTCTAAAATCCTTTCTGTAGTTTTCAAAATCATCCTACAAATCAAACGTTATCCTTTCTTGTTTTAGTTGCGTGAGTGAAAGTGTGTGGAAGCGTTTTCAGAAACTTAAACCGGACAATTATCAACAAAGGTTGCTTTGAAAGTGACTTTGACCTCCACAGTAATATTTATTTGATAAAGCTGAAATGTTATGCTGCCACTAATCAAATCTTTTTTTTATATATATATACAGAACTGCCAATGGAGACTCCTGATGGTTTCTGCTCCAGTAAGTCATTTTTATATCAAGCCGCGATGCACAAAATGTTTTTCTTTTTATACATTTTTATTAATGTCACACATTTATGCCTGAGTGTTACTGCTTCATTCCCTGTTGCGTTTTACATACCAGTCATAATGAGATAAAAACTATGCAGTTACAACAACTTTAGGTAACAATAATAAGAAACATTTAAGTGAATGTTTCTTGCATACAAGTTATAAACATTTGGAGGGATTTTCCCTCACTGCAGCCTTTTCCTGTGCAGCCCTTAAAGCTTGAGAGAATCATGCATTATCGACATCCTGTGTGTGCAGCAGATACTGGATATGTGCGTTGTGGTGCTCCATTGCCCTTTGCTGGTTTCCTTTGGGCTCGTGTCTGTGTGATCCTGCCTGCCCCCCGCAGCGCTGCATTCTGCTTTTGTGTGCATATCTTTAGCAGCAGCGCGACCTTCGACAGAACAAGGGACTTGTGGGTCTCAATTTTAAACAGGGTTCATTTTTAAAATAAACATTTGTTTGGCAATGGTTTGCATTTTAAATTGTTCATAGATTTATGTAATACTAATTAAAAAAAAAGATCAACTGGTTTGATACTGTATCTATTGCAGTGGTCTGGTCACATATGTTGCTATCTCATGCTCAGTCTATACTTAAGAAAGAGACCACAGAACAAAAAATATGTTGGACTGTTGGGATACAAAGAAAGTGTCATCGTGCTCACAACTTTACCAAGCAGCACTGAAAATAATAGAAGCTACAATCATGACACACTGCAGATCTACAAAACACTGTCCATTTATTTCAAAGCCAAAGAATGCTTGAACTTGTTCCCAAGTTACCGACTTTAATTTTTGCATCGGTATTGCTCGAGTTCAAGTAAAGTGAAAATTAATACGTTTAAATTAAATTACCACTATGTGTTCAAGTCCTACAAAGTACTGCTACTGCTTTTGACTACTGCAATATATGATCCAATATATGATATATGGGCCAATATGATGAGGTCCAGATATATTTTCTCTGATTTACAATTTTCAATTGCGACTAATTGTTTCAATAAATAAATTACTTACTTAACATTTAAACCACAATAAATAAATTTGAAATTGAAAGTTACTGATTAAAGTATTCTGGACGGTTTTACTTAAATACTGTGTATATTGACTTTTGAGATAATTCATATCAAAATCAAGGCAGAATTAAGCAATGGCCTTGCTAGAGTGCGCACTAACAACATGACCTGATATAAACTCTGTGCATAACCTTGTAGCCCTGATAGCTCATGCACTGAGCACTTTTAGGACATGATTTGTTTTCTAAAAGTCATAAGATAACAATGAACCCACCCCATGCACTGTCATTGTTTCTGCCTCCCACTTGGGTTGGGTTATCGTTCTGAGTTATACTTTCGCATCTTTTGACCCTATAGGTGGGAGAATGAGTAAACATGTATTAATTTGTGATTCAATTCAGTGAATAAAGCGTAGCATCGTTTCCATCGTATGTAGGCCTATAGCTGTTCCTTTCCATCTGTCAGCGCATTAGTAGATCATATTATTCTTATTTAGTGCATTACTCAAATATACCATCCCACTGATTGAAAGCCTAATGTGACTAAGCAAAAACATGTCGCCACCGTCGCTGTGAAAGTGTAAATGAATGTGGTTAGCGTCAATTCTGCATTTTCCAAACATTAAAGCGTTGTGGTCCGGGATGGAAAACAGATACTGTACATCAATATGATTAAAGAATCTCTTTCTAGGCACGTTTCAATCAGAAACTGTGTCCACAACGTTTTTGAATAATTCTTGGTATATAAAAATAAGTAATAGTAAATAAACATAGCAGCTTGTCCTGTGTTCTGGATGTCACCCCTGTACAAGGGAGGCAAAAAGTAGGCTACAAGATTTTGTGGCAAAAAGCTGGACACAAGTGAAAAGAAAACCACACTTTATGACGGGAATACAGTTTGATTAAAAGCAATCAACAATCTTATCTAATCATACCTCTTAAAATAAATATAGGTATTTTGATATAAACACACTTAGACAATTGTATTATACATTATTTAAATAGTAAATGGTCTCAAAGCGCTTTACAGCAAGGATCCACTCACACACCAATGTATGCAGACACTGGAGGCAAGCTGGGTGAAGTGTCTTGCCCAAGGGCACAACAACAGTGTGCACCTTCAGGAGGCGGGATTCGAACCCCTGACCCTCCTATCATGAGACGACCCGCTCTACCATCTGTGCCACCGTGGCCTGAGTATTTACAGCAAATAGCCTCCATAAAGATGATCAATATTACATGAGTCATGCCAGCGTGTCCATGCTCTCTGTGGCTGGATGTCCTACACACTGCTGTCTGTGATGGCTACAGTAATGGAAAATACTCCATGACAAATCTGGGCCAGTCCTGTCTCCAGGACAGCGCTGCCAGGGGAGAGACGCTTGGTCACCTGAGATTTCCTCCAACCCCGACCTGTGCAACCTGAGCCACGTCCCAGGGATTGTGTCAGGGACAACGTTTCCCTGCATGCCTCACTCGGTCAGACTGCCAGTACAATGGGACAATGCAGAGAGAGCATGTCCAGCTAATGCAAGCTGTCAAAGCAAAATGATATGGCAACTTTTATGGAGAATAATAGACGGCAGGTAGAGGATTTATTCATTGACTTTCAGGGCCAATTTGGGGAGCAGGTGGCTAGAGCAGGCACAAGATATGTAAAACCATTGCTCTTTATCTTTGTGAACGCACGTTCTAATATATATTATATATATATATATGTGTATGTATGTATATATATATATATATATATATATATATATATATATATATATACACACACACACATATACATATTATTTATGGGTAACATCAGTTCAAAAGAAACCTTAAATTGTACTTAAAATGTTTGCTCAAGTAGAAAATGTGTTTGTGTATGCTTTAGGAGATGTCCAGGAATTTTCATTGCAGTAGAGATTTAAATACTGCTAACTCGACAGGTTTGAAATATAGTGCAAGTTGTGTAAGTTAATAAAAAAGATATGTACAGTAAATCTGTATACAGTATACAGAATATCAACAAGAGTAACACATTTTTGTACATTATGCATTTGTACTAAAAGAAAGGGCTCCGCTGTATCAGTGGACATATTTAGTTTCTACTTTATTGTGCCACCTGTGTGCAGGTAAAAGACATGTCTATGTGTGTCCTGTGGGACGTGACACCTAGGTCAGTGGGGGTGTCTGCCTGTGCCTCTGTATTGTTGAGCTGACCCTGATGGGGCCGTCCTGTAAGAGGATCAGGGATGGGTCTGCTCTCCTCTGAGTGGACACTGGCTATCCATGGCCTGCTCTAAGCACACCGCTGAAGGTGCTGCAATCCGATACACATTTACTGGACATAAGAATCCTATAGGCCACTGAGAGAGGTGCCTATGGTGTTGTGTTGTGTTTGGACAAAACCATAATGGCAATTGTAGCATAGTCAGCAAAATCTAAATACTTTGTAAGGAAAAAAAAAAAAGTGTGTGTGTCAAGTGTGATTTTTTTTCTTTTACTATACAGAATGATGGACAATAATGTTGTGTCTGTTTGTTAGGCAATGGCAATTGCTCTCCTGGTAAAGAGAACTCCCGGATGCTGATGGAGAAGTCCAATGGACAGACAGCTTTACGTGCACCCAATTCCCCCAGTGGTAAGTGCTCCTTACTAAATGTTTTCTTCTTAAATGTAAGTCCTGAAGCTGCAGGCAGGGTTTTAACAAAACATGCACATCAAAAGGCTGTAAAGACCAGCACCATCATGCAGGGTAGTGACTGATCCTCCTTGTTCATTCAGACATATTTTCTGCCAAAGTCTTGTGAAGAAAACTATGTCTTCAATAATAACATGTGCAGTTATAACTAAGTTATTAAACATTGAAGTAAGTAAAGTTTTGTTTTCATTCTCTAGTCCTTCTTGTTGTGTTAAGTATGGGTTAGATTCCACATTTTGATTATTCAAAAAAAGCAAATCAATGTAATTTGATTAATAGAAAGATATGCTAACATCATCAAAGACTATCTAACACTTTGCTTTGTGTTAGTGGTAGCGGTAACCACTAAACCACCATACCACCAGATTTAAAATCATTTAGTGAACGTTTCGTTCACCTCCACTTTTAAGACAAGTTTTACACAAACTAGATTAATCTACTATAAGTTATTGACCATGTCTTCTTTTCACTTCTGTAATTTTCTTTTTTTTCTTGGCTGTGTATGTAGACAGGGTTTTGAAATACTCAGAGTCTCTCATGGTGTTTGGCATTGTATGGGCCGCCCATTCAAAGTCTTCTTTATCCTTATTTGATCATGTTGTGCTTACCACTGGGCCACATGACAACGGACAGATGTAAAGATGTAAGGAGCTGAAGGACGCAGGTCTGCTCCGTGTTGCCTGGATACAGCTGTGAAAGACAAGGCTCGCTGTCGGGATAAGTGTTTCCACTGAACACATGCTGCCCACAAGAAACACTGTTGCTTATATAGCCTTACAGTGGCGCAGACCTATAACACCAAATCCAAAAGTACAAATCTCCTGAGCTTAGACCTCTGCCAAGGCATTGGTCCCATTACGCAATGTTTAGATTGTCTAGAAAATGACACTTTTGGCGTCTACTTCAGAGGTAATTCCCCTTTCAAGCAATTCACACTTACTGTTTTATAGTAGGATAAGTGTAGTTTTTACTAATAGAAAATTAAATTATATCATTTTAGTATCAGGCATCTACATAATAAAATCGAAGCAATTAAATAAGGTCTGAAAACTTTCTGAAGCCACTGCAGTTATTCACCCCAAAAGATTGTCATGAGATTTTAAGAAACTAGTAAAAATGTTACCATGCCATAACCATATGCACAAATAAACTACAATACAATAAATAAAATATAGCAGCATGATGTATATATTTTGTACATTTTGTACTATGAGATTTGCATGTTATTACAACTCTATAGTCCTCCTTACCCAGCGGGAACCACTGGCTTTAGACACATTGAAAAGTGTAATCATTTGGATCCCTGTTGTGGGCTATAGATGGATGAGCACCTGGAAGTGTTAGAGGGAGGAAGTAGCTCAGTCTAATGCACACACTGTGATTATTGTCCCTGCAAATCCCAGAACTGGACAGTCAGGATCAGTCAGTCAGTTTGTTTGTTCAAGACCTAAATTACACTTGCTAAATCTCTCGCTCAGTACCATACAATGTTGTACAGTACAATTATGGGCAGATTTAAATGACAAAATTCTGTGTGTAATATCTACAGACATGTGAAGGTATGCGCTGTGGGTCCTGGCACCAAACGACTTGTAATGGATTGAGGAGAACGCTAACGAAAATGATAGTGAAACTAAGAAAAAGAAATGTAATTTGTGGTCGATTCACAGCATAGGAATAATTTAGAAACCCTCTTGGGAAATGTATGTTCCGTTAGAATTTTAAGTGGCTAGCACTTAAAATCTGTACCAAAAATCAACATAAGGCACGACATAATTAGTAAGATTTTATTTTTATTTTATCTGTTGAAGCCCAGGTTCGGCCCTGGGCTAGGTCAGGCTGTTCTGTGTGGAGTTTGCATTTATTCCCTCTAAAGGTTTCCTCAAATAAATAAATGAAAAAAATATTGTTTATTGGAAATAAGGGCTTTTAAGCCCAAGACAAATGTCCCGCCTGTGGGACAATAAAGTTCATCTTATGTTATGTTATCTAATTATTGTAGTGTGCATGTGTTAGGGGTGGGGGTTACAGAGAAGGGGATGTCCATGAGTGCTGACATGCTCAGTCACTAATTACTTAACTAAGAATAAAAAAGTATATGATGAAAATTCTGCTTGCACTGATCTGATTTAGTCAGACTGACAAAACACCTCCCTAAAATTTTGGAATTGATATATTGTCATACAAATAAATAATTCTCAAAACGTGCAAGGATTAACGCTCTTTTTCATACGTCAACATGAAGGTTTTGTCACTTTTAGATCTGGTCACAGTGGGTAGATAAACCTTCATTTGCTTGAGAGTATCTTAATACTAAGATAATAAGAGCATTGAAATGTACTTCAATTTAATATCACTTAAGTAGAAATAAAAAGTACTGTGCAATAAAACTACTCAACAAGTGTGTAAAAAAGTTACTTGATTAAATGTTACCGAGTTCTACTCGCCTCGAATAATAACCACCATCTTGTTTATTGGACAAAGTTTTGTCTAGAGTCGATACCTAGAGGCTCCAGGTGGTGAATAGTTTTCCTACCCACACACGCACACGCCCCGGACACCCACACACACACGCACACACCCACCCACCCACACACACACACACGCACTCACACACACACACACACTCACACACACACACACACACACACACACACACACACACACTTGTATCTGTTCAATTACGATGCTTTTTACGCTGCTATCCAAACAGCCTTCCCTTGGTGTTAGCAGCTTCAGGGCTGAGGCACTCCCTTTCTCCCCTGGGACAGCCGCAGGAACCAGACCAGCCAGTTTCAAAGTCTCCTTTTGCCTCTCACAATTCGCTAAAAACATTTTCTCATCATCAGAAAAGTTGATACCGCCACTGTCGGCCTATAGAGTTGCTAAGTTACTGGCATGGCCACTCTACAGTATGATATAGGTCAATTAGAGCAGTTTGGACAATGTTATATTTACTTACGTAAATATTAAGATATATTAAGATATATATAAAAAAAAGTTTCTTCTCAGAATGTTTTGTTGGTAAAACTTTAGATATGGAAAGTAACAAACTCGTTTTAGACACATTTCTCTATTAAAGATAAAAGTTGAAATGCAGTCGCTTAAGCGGTAAAGTTTACACTGACAGCTGCATACTGTCAAGGCAATGTACTCTTTGTGCTAGTTCCGAGCCTGGATAAAAACTCAAGGTTGTGTCAAAAACGATGTCTGAGACATTCAGCTTTGCTTAATTTAAATGTCCAGAAAGGGAGACCTCTTCCCAGGCAGAGAGGCACACGTATTTTACTAAATCTGTAATGAACTTAAGTACTTGTCTCTATATTGTGTGCTTAGTCTGCACATTAAACGTATTATTTGTTTCAAAGCATAGACCCTTTATTTTGAGATCAATCTCTTATCTTGCAGAAACATTTGAAGTGGTACTTTTGAGTCCATGTTGCATGAACAGTCTGCTGTGTGGGCTTTTTGTGCACTTGTCTATAAACCTTGCCCTAAAAAGCTTTTGAGGGCATGTCTATTCAACTCTTTTATATTTTGATGAAATGAAGAATGAAGTGTCTCAAATAAATTAATTAAAAGCAGAGAAATTGTCGATTATGCATACTGTTTGACATGATTTACTGAACAGGTCACAGGGTTCATCAGACAGAGAGAACAAAATATGTTAACATTCAAAATGTCAATTTCAATGACCCCCATGTAGTGAATGAGAGATGAAGAATCATATAATAATAATTAATAAATATAGCCGCAAAGCAGCAATTATCGGCCCTCGCCGACCGCCCTGCCCAAAGCAAGGGGGCGCTTCGCGCCCTTTTGTCTCCCTCAATCTAAAATTACGGTATTGCTACTGCCTTTATGTTTGTTTGTTTTTAACCTAGCGTCTTAGTTTTAGGATTTTTGGAATGCGCTAACGTGCCCTCTCTGCATCTGACCGATATCTGTTTTTTGACAATGCTGAGCAGTCCGCGCTCAATTTTGACATTATACAGAGAAACATTTGTATGAATTTGTATCACACTATATCTGCAAACGGAAGCATATTTTTACATTTTACTTAGGGTTGTGGCTGCGCCGCAGCAAATCCACAAAGGTTATCCAAGTACTTTGGATAACCTTTGGTTCCTCATTTCTCACTGAATTATGGAGTTCATAATTTTTCCATAAATTTTTACCCTAATTTGAATTTTGCCAGATGACCAGATGGAAGTGATTAGGACTGTGACTTTAAGAACTGATAACAAAATGATCGAAATCGGGCTTCATATATGCGAATCGGAGCCATTTTGTTTTTTTGCGAAAAATGGCAAAATACTTCGTACAGTTTGCGGCTTCGCCTCCTGAAGGTGCATGCTGTCTGTGTGTCCTTGGGCAAGACACTTCACCCACCTTGTCTCCAGTGTGTCTGCGTACATTGGTTTATGAATGGGTGAAAGGATCCTTGCTGTAAAGCGCTTTGAGTGCCTAATGTAGGTGGAAAAGCGCTATATAAGTTGAGACCATTTACAAGAGCCCCTTTGCCAGCCTTGATGGCGCTCGGGCCTAATAAAACACTAACACATTAATTTGTTTGTTTTCAAACCATTCCGTTGTAGATTTAGCTTTGTGTTTAGGGTCATTGTCCTGCTGGAAGGTGAATCTCCGCCCCCGCCTCAATTCTTTTGCTGACTCCAGCAGGTTTTCTTCCAAAATGTCACAATCTTCCCAGTCCCCGCTGAGGAAAAGCAGCCCCAAACGGGATTTCTTATGGCCTCCTTTCAATAATGGCTTTCTTCTTGCCATTCGTCCATGAAGGCCAGATTTGTGTAGAGTACGACTTATAGTTGTCCCATGTCCAGATTTTCCCCTCTCTGGTGTGCTCCTTGGCCTTCATGATGTTGCTTAGTGACCAATACACTCTGACCGTAGCTCTGAGGCCCTCACAGAACAGCTGGAATTATACTGAGAGTAGATCACACACAGATGGCCTCTATTTAATGGTTAGGGCAAGGTGTAATAAATGTAATAAAGGCAATTTAATGCACTCCGAAAATGCTGTATGAATACATATGCACGCCCCACTTTTCACTTTTCTATTTTTTGTAAAATAACAGAATCATGTTTAATTTTGCTTTCACTTCACAGTTGTCTGTGTGTGAACTTTCAGTAAACAATTCAAAATAAGATCTCTTCGTTTAGGGTTGTAAACATGACAAAATGTGCAAAAGTTCAAGGTGTATTTGTACTTTCGCAAGGCACTGTAAGTGAAACAATGGAAAGTTATGGATACAACATTGTCATCTATGTTGCAGGTCGAACAATCAAACAGGAGGATGAAGCCATGGAGGAGGCGGACAGTGGAAGTCCTGAACTGGAGGAGCTGAGTCAGACGGGAGAGGAGGGCGTCCCTCTGGAGGAGTCCATCTCAGACAGCCCCAGTGGCCTGCAGGACGGGCTCTCTGGGCCCACCAACCCGGCAGAGGCAGGCACTCGACAGCCCAATGGTACCACACGCAATAAGTTTACATTGCCATACGGCCGAAACTGCTACTATGACTATGATGGATCAAGGAGTTAACTCTCCACTTAACTGGTTGTGCCCTATGACTTTTCGAGTGAGTCAGAAGTCTCTTGGTTTTCCTCGACAATGGGTGTGGAGTGCTGATGATTGTTTTGTGCAATGACAAAAGCTTTGGCCTGGAATTATTATCAGGGAAAAATATCCTCGGAATCCCCCACAACCTGTTCTAACTGCCACCGCCACAGTGTTGGTTGCCATAGCATTTCTGTTCTGATTTCTGTTTTCCTACAGGCTTTAGATCAAGAAACACGGGCTGCTATGACACAATGTACAATATACAGGTCACACACGGGTCAATGGGCATGATAAATGTTGCTAACTGATTTTTATAGGATATACAAACTAGACTAAGCACATTTCAGCCAACAATTTTGTTGAATTGCTCCACAAGCTGAACTTATAGTGCATATCGCTGTTCATTATGCTCTTGAAGTGCTTTGAAGTTAACATAAGTCAGTACTGAAAACTTAATATGAACATCTACACTGTGTCATAAGGAAGTTGAAAGTAGAAAGTAGAGAGTTGTATTCCACAGAGTAAGCAATTCGATCCTTTTAGTGTCAAAAGTGTTCTTTTGACACTAGAACATGGGCAATGCAGCAATTGTGTCAATTTGGCAAACTATTTGTATTATTATTATTATTATTATTAATTTAGAGAAATTGTTAAGTTCAGCATGGCATTCTTATTTAGCGTGTTCCTGCAGACTAAGGTGGTGTATTCTATTACATATGCACAAACAAAAATAAGTCAGAATAAGTGATTGTGGTACATACACTTCACCTGTTATCTTTTTTTTAGTAGGTGCATTCCCATCAGAAATCTGAATGAATTTGATATAACTATGTATTATTCTCTACAGCAGCTGGAAATATCCTTTCGGATAACAATAGTTTTGGGGTCATAATGGTTTAAATCAGTGTTGAGTTTGAGCCACAGTCATCAGAGTTATATCCAGTCATGAACAAGTTCTTAAAGTTGCCCGTATAATGTAGTTATTTATTTTTATTTTTTAATGAAAGAATTCAGTCTTTTAATTTTGATTTCATGTGAGAAAATAGTAATTTGATAGTCAACAAATTGCAGTCCAATCTGCCCCACTCTTGTGATTGTTGTGTGTGTAGAAAGACTTGATCCACTGTGACTTCCTGTGCTCTGCAGGCGACAGGCCTTTCCAGTGCAGCCAGTGTGGGGTGTCGTTCACTCAGAAGGGAAACCTCCTGAGACACATCAAACTGCACACCGGAGAGAAGCCCTTCAAGTGCCCCTTTTGCAGCTACGCCTGCAGACGCCGCGACGCACTCACCGGACACCTGCGCACGCACGCCGGTGAGTCTTGTTCATCTTTGCCTCAATAGGAGGCTGATTTCACTGCATGGCTCATTTTATGGTGCTGAAATTGATCTCTCAATTGTGTTAAAAAACCTTACATCAACCTTATAATAATAAAAATGCAAAATTAATATATATATATATATATATACATATATATATATATATATATATATATATATATATATATATATATATATATATATGTTGAAAGAGAAATAGTTTTTTAGCTTTAAAATATGAAACAAACAAAAATGTTAGATTAAGTCCTGTGTTTATGAGACACTTGTTATGGGTATCTCAAGAAAATGTTATTGTTTTTATTTTGGGCGTTTATAAGCCTTTTGCTTCGGCCCACTCCTTTTGAGCAGACTAACTTCTCAAATAAACAGATAAACTAAACTAAACTAATAAACCTTTTAAACATAAAAATCTATATATAGGCTGACTTACCAAGCTAGTCCTGTTCAATGTTAGTTTTCTTCTTTGTGCCGTGAGTGCTTTGCGTTAAATGCCAAGGTTGTTAAGAGCTGAGCATGTTGTGTGTAGAGACTCAATCCCGTCTGTCTCTCTCAACTGTCACCCACTTCTTTATCTTCAGGATGTGCTCTCTACAGTTTTAAACATCAAGGTCAAGCAAGCATCATATCTCTCCTCCATGCCATTACAAGGTTATTCATACCATTCAACTCTATTGAAAAGTACATCTGGGTTGCATATTATTCATTTGGAGCCACATCTAATACTGTAAAAATATCTCCTCCAAATGAGGTTGATTTGAACCACTTGCTTCACTCTTGAATGAGAAATATATACGCAATATCATATCAAAGGTCTGACTGTAGTGTAATGGATTCCTGTTGATGGAAATTGCAGGCATATTTTTACTAAAATATATATACAGTATGTTTGCGGTTAATGGTGAAGCTCCTATTAGTTCTCCATAATATTAAGGATCTTTGGATTTTCTTCAAGTCAGATTGAATGGATGCAAAATTATATATTAATTCAAGTAAAAAAAATGCTTAATTCTTTGAAATAATTAAAGATGAAGTCGTTGCCACTGGGAGTTGTCAGGATCCTGTGTCTGTTTATATATTGCTGCAAATGGGCTGGTTCGAAATTTGCGTAATATTGTATTTTACATTACTTGTCATACTGATGATTATACTGACGTCTTTGAATTTACATTTTCAAAGTGGAAAAATGCAGATAGAGTATAGAGATTTTCAGCGGCAAACCATTTTCAGATGTCCAGAATTGTTGTTCATTTGAGTGTGTTGGGTATATATATACTGTATTTTTACAAGCAAAGCTGCTTAAAGGTGACCCTTCACTATTCAACATCTGCCACAGCTCATGTGTGGGCGACTCCATAAGATCTCAACTTACTGTTAGTGTCTGTGTGTTAGTGCACTGTGTGCTGACTGCAACGACAAAAGACCAATACTTCACTGTACTCCACAGTAGGCCCTGCCTCCTCCGCTATTTAAGATATGGCAAATACCATAATGTATTTTTACTCTGTCCCTCGTCAAAGTTCAGTGACCGAACTGAAAATGTAATCATATTGAAACCATTCGTCATTTTTGTGTTGTGGATCACCGACAGTATAGTTATGAAGTTAGTTTCAGATTTAGCCAATACAGTGTCATATAAAGACCACAATGTAGTACTAAGTAGTTCAAAAGCACACACTCATCGTTCACTAAAAACATGGGCGACAATCCTTTTAAGCTATGAGTGTATAGGAAGGGATGATGACACCAAACCATCACACACTAAGTTGAACTCCTCACTACTTCACACTGTGATCATTGTTTCCTTACGTGTACTCTTTCAAAGTGAAAATAACTCTATGGACACACCACATGATGCAAGTCACTTCTTTATCAGTTGGTTTAAGTCCACTTAGCGGTTCTCTATTTGAGTCACCAGGCAGTTCACACGCAGCCGGCCCATTTCCCCAACTGCATATTCAAACTAGTGCGCTCAAACAAGGGCTTTACTGGTTCTCAAGCTGGAATATGAGGACCATTGGTGGTCTTTTGCTAAGGGCTGTCTGGGTCTCTTGTATTATGGTCAGGAGCCTTCATTCACTTTGGAAGACGTCATTTAGTTTTAATTTACTTAATTTTTTTGTAATTTTGATCAATTTTAATTGAATGAATCAATGGATAATCTCAATGACCAGCATGGTGCTTTTTCACTGATATAATGATATAATGTTCCATGTAAACGAATTAAAGTACTCAAAGTACTCATTTATTGTCTTTCTCATTAATTATATTAGTCATATTTATTTGTTTTAGTGTGAAAAAAATATATTTAATTAAAACAAAACAAAAACTGAAATATATCAATATGAAGGATGAGGGGGTCTTTTCACTCAGTCTTATTCTTATTATTCTTAGTCTTAGTCTTATTCTTCTTTTTTAATATATATTATTCTCTCACGTTAAAGTGGAAGGAATCAAACGAGATAAAACGCTGAATGAATCACACATTCCTCCATAGGCTTTTGCCACTGGAGCTACTTTCCAGCACCGCCACCATTGGATGCCTTCAGTTCAGTCATTGTGGGCTGTCTCTCTCTTAGACTTTGTAACTGTCTGTCGCCCACTGCTGCCTCTGTCTGTCTGGCTGCTGTGGAATCCTCACACTAGTAGTGGAACATCCATGATCTCACTCACTTTTGCTTTGTTTGTACTCGGCATTATTTACTACTACGCACTACCTAAACTACACAGCATCTTAAATTATCTCATCAGACTGGCCTACGCGTTCTTCGTGTTGAGCAAAGAATGTAATTAATTTGCTCTCCATTGAATGTCTTCACTTTTAGTTGGCAAACCACACAAGTGCAACTACTGTGGGCGGAGCTACAAACAGCGCACATCACTGGAGGAGCACAAAGAGCGTTGCCATAGTTACCTGCAAGGCATTGGCATGGATCCCATCGCAAACTCCGGCCCATACACAGGTAAACACCTCCTACATTAGCAAATAGTCAGATCGACAGTAATGTCACAGGAACACATACAAGTGATTATTCATGATGTATAAAAGGGACACTGCCTTGTTTATCCAGGAGGAATAGGGGGAATTTGAATATCCTGCATATGCATTTTCTAATCCCAGAGTCCGCAACCTGTGGGCTAAGCCCCGAACCGGGCTGTGGGCTCTGGTACCGGACCACAGTGGGAAAAAACAAAACAAATAGACAGACACAGACCCAGTCCAGTCCAAATAGAGGCTTTGCACTTTTTACATTTGGTCTGGAGTGTTATTGACAAAATCAGTGTAGCCAATTATTATTAAGTATACACTCACACAGGCCAAAACACCACCGCCAAGCAGCTGTATTTAGACTACAGTGAGTTAAACACTGTCCTGTGAGGAAGAGAATCTTGATGGGCCGGTGCCGCTCTGGTGCTGTTATCAGAGATTGCCGGGTTCTCCATGCAGCAGAAACACGATCAAAACATTTCTGACGCTAGCGCATGTATTTTACCCCACCACTAACTCACCCCCACCCCACTCCAGCAACACCACCCCACTATAGTTCAAGACAGAAAAAAAAAATTCTGGCTTGACATTTTTATGGGCCATGGGCAGAAAAAAGGTTGGGGACCTATGTTCTAACCACCTAAGTGAAAGATAGGGATCAAGATGTGTTTGAAATTATCACCAAATAACTGCAAAAAGCATAATACCCGCTCTTTAAAACATGACATACATGAGACAGAGTTACTTATTGTGTGTGTTTAAAATAGTAGGTTAAATTAACAATAACTTTATTGAACTGTGTCCTTCAGGAGACGTTCCTTCAGAACAGAGGCTCATGGCAGAGTCCAATGTCATGGCGAGTTTTGACAGACCTCCTGTCATAGAACGACTGCACAGTAATGTGGCTAAAAGAAAGAGCACCACCCCCCAGAAGTTTATTGGTGAGTAGTTTCAATCACAAGAATAACTCTATGTTAAATACTGTATTCACTGCACTATGTTGAACAATATTTTATTGTTATGAAAATAATTACTTGGACATGTTACAAGGTATGTAAAAAGTGTACATGTGAGCGTCAATAGCAGCATGATAGTTATTGTACCTCATGGTATGTGCTTCTGTAGACTGATAAGGACAGACTGTGCTTTCACTTTGGTTTCACCCAAAATAGTGTTTTACCACAATATTAAAGAAGAAGATTGAGAGCAGTAGAACAAGCGGATGACAGACAGGCAAGGAAATGTTTTCTGTGGTTAGGTACACCTGTAACACTGCCATTGCCCTTATCAAGTGAAAACAACTTACCGCATCCCTGTTCGGGAGGGGTTAACCAGTGCTCGAGCTGGATGGGGCTTTCCACTGTGCTAGACTCAAAGGACATACAAAACATACAAACAAGTACAAACCAAGGAGCAAATTATTAACACAATATGACATTGGTTATATCAGCAGAAAGTAGGATGATATGTTTGACATTGTTTGGGCCTTTCTTCTGTGCAGGTGAGAACATGATGCGCTACAGTTTCCCTGATATGGGATACAACATGGCCTTGAAATATGAAAAGCAACCGGAACTGCTGCCCCCTCACATGATGGAGCCCCCGATCAGTGCAGCACTGCCGTACCTGGGAGCCGACAATCTACGGCCCCTGATGCACCACCCGGGCCCGTCAGTGTCTATGGTGGATGTAGTGCCTATGGTTAACCCCCTGTTTCACCGAGTGCTGCCCTTGGCACGGGCTGAGCGCCCTAGGAACTGTGAGCTGCTGCAGCCGCCTCTGCCCTCAGAGTTCTCCGGCCAGCCCACCACTAATGGCCCCACATCTTTAAACAGACACATTAAGCCCCCCCAGGGCAAGGACTCTCCTAATATCAGTGGAGAGGAGGCAGTGGACTCAGCTCGCAGCAGTCCCCAGGAGATACAGCCCCATGCAGTTAGAGAACCTCCACTCAGCGGTCAATCCCAGGCCAGTCCTGCCCTGGTGCTGTCAGGGGAACGAGGCACAGATGCATCACCCAGGGGAGGGCCAGGGATACTGAGGATGGCCACTGAACGGCACACGACCAACCACGAGGGCATCCGGGTGTTTGGGCGCGAGGGGGAAATGAGGGCATTTCAGTGTGACCACTGCAGAGTGCTCTTCTTGGATCATGTCATGTACACTATCCACATGGGTTGCCACGGTTACAGAGATCCTCTGGAGTGCAACATCTGTGGGCACCGCAGCAAAGACCGCTATGAGTTTTCGTCTCACATTGTGCGGGGCGAACACACGTTCCATTGAGCAAAACTGCTGAAGATATCCTCATCCGTCCTAAACCTCAAAAACAGCATGCCCAAATGCACAGGAGAAAAGTAGCACAATCACTGACTGTTTTAAGCTACTGTTGTGAATATTGATGCTGAACAATCATATGAAGGTATGGCCAAAGACACATTTTATACATATTTAATTACTTTTGTTGTGAAATGCTGAAGGTGAAGTTTCCCCTCGTCTTTTCGTGCTCACTTAGAGCTGGCTGATCTGCAGATGCAGCGCTGTCTGCTTTTTGCTATAGTTCTAGAGTTGCTTTATGAAAAAAAAAGAAAAAAAGTTTCAAGAGCTTTGATCTATAATTATCGACTAATGGGGGTTTCTCCCAAAGATGGTACTGAGGATGTCCACCCTCAGATGCATTTAATTGTTCCCCCAACAATAGAGTCATCATTCTCTTTGTATGAAATCTGCATGCTTTGTCTCATGGGCCAGTTATCTTAAACCTTCACCTTAAACGGCAGATAGGTAAGATTGTTGTCTACCTTGCTGTGTTAGCTCTGCACTTTAGTGGAGGTTGTACTAGGTGTCACCAAAAGCTCTCACAACATACAGTATATATTCTAATTTGAAGAGAATCATGAAGTTTAAGGGCATTACTTTGTGTTTATCGAGATGGGCGCTGCATGTTCATACTCACATCTGATTTGTACAATGTTTAAGCTAGGAAGAGAGATTTCATTTTTGCCTCTGTAATTGTTGAGTTAAGTCTCGTGGGTTTCTTGAAATAGTAATCATAGTTTTAGTAGAGAGTATACCTTTGGTTAAGCTTGTGTTTATTCATTAGGCAGCTCTAAATGCAGCATTCTGGTTTCATTTTATTATATACAGTGTATGTAGCTCACTCCTCTCTTCTTCGACTTGACCTTAACCTCTTCCTTACACTCATTTTCAATAACAGTCTTATCAGGGACAGTATTTTTATTTATATTGCCCAGCTTTTTCAGCATCCTTTGGATAATATTATTTCCGGACACACAGAAAGATGATGTATTCCTGCAGCTTTTAGTCTCTCTGATCAATTCCTTTTGAAAGGTGGATGTATTGACAGTGAAGTGAAGCGAGGGAACGTACAAAGCCCCGAGTCCATACGCTTTCTGTGGACATATTCTTCTCTCGCCTTTTCTTTTTGTGGCTCCAAGGTAACGCGCTCACTGCACCAATGAGTATTTGTTTATTTCCTGCACTGGTCTCAAGAAGTCAGTGATCAGGGTGACGCGGGTGGGCTGGCTGTATTATGAACTAACAGATTCCAACACATCGGAAGAAGCCGATCCGAGTGCACAGCTTTACGTCAATGGATACCAAAGCGATAAGGGAAGAGAGATGTCAAGTGATATGCCTTTTCAGTTTTGTAGCCTGTTTTTCTTTTCTGTTCCAATTGGCTTGGGCCTGAAAGGTTTCAGAACCATCGAAGAGTTTATGCCCTAACTGCGCTTAAAAATATCAAACATGACTTAGTCCAAATGCTGGCGTTGTCTGTACATTTACCTCTAAAACTACGCTAAACTAAATAAAGCATAGCAATGTTTTTTTTCTAGTTGTTATTTGTTTGTTGATTTGGGCATTACGTGTAAACCCTAATGCACATGGCTAATTTCCATAGTCCCCCACTGGCTCCCTCAAAGACTCTCTCACTCACCCTGGTACATGTTTTTAATGGGGAAACCGGAGTATACCTAGAGGAAAACCTATGGAGCCACAGGAAGGCCCTGTCCGGCCCAGGGATTTAACCTGTCCTGGGACCTTCCTGTGCCACTGTCGCCCATTATGAACACCTAAACAACAACACAAATAAATATATGTAGCTGCAACATTTCTGTCTATTATTATTGTTTGCCCCCCTTTTTTCTTCAATGCAAAAGGCAGCTCTTCCCTGAGGCTAATTGACAGTGATTGTTATTGACAAAGTGATTGTTTACATTTAGGTCTTTAACATAAAATATAATAGTCATTCTCAGCTTCACTTACTGAGAGTATCCAGAAGGAAATTACACTGCTAAAGTTTTTTGAGAGGGAGGTGAAATAGGCTATATATTTTTACTGTGATGCAAAGAGCCTTATACTAATGGAGCCATATGAACTGTACTGAGAAGGTCTTCTAAATGAAAAAGAAAAGAAAAGAAAAAAAAGAAAACAAATGTGTTTACTTGAAATTGAAGCTTTGCTATTCAGAGATTAACGAACAACTTTTTGTACATTTTGAGTGTACAGATGTCTATTTTTCTGCAACAGTCATGCAAATCGTTTTGTGGACCTTGTTGTTTGATTTTGTTAGATATGTTTATAAATTATGACAGGGTTCAGGTGCATTGAATTTTGTAAAATATAGAAAATTATATATATATATATATATATAAAATATAGAAAATTATATATATATATATATATATACATTTGGCACTGATTCTCCAAATAATTATGAAATTTCTCATATTGACCATACAATGGTGTGAGGGCACTCAGGTATTTACATAGGATGTTGAATTATGTATGATGTATTATTGATGGATTCAGACAACAAAAAAAGAAAAAAAAAATCCAATGTTGTGTTCTTGGTTTTTGGTCAGTCCAGTTGTAATTCTGGTGAAGGAAGTTGAACCATGTTTAAATGAAGATACCCTGTGAAGAACATGTATTTTATAAGGACTGGGATTGTTTTGATTAAAGAATGGACATCACTTCTTTGTCGTGGTCTTTGGTTTTGACTTGATATTTTTTGTTGGCCCTTTGCTTTAATATAGGAGAGAGGGAGCAAATTCACCCACACCTGATGGTAACACAGCAGACCCACTCGCAAGCCACCAACATGTCATAGTTATCTAAAGCACTTTCTAACTGCTAGTTCTCATCACCTTCATAAACACAACTTAAATCGATTTTTACTGATAACTGTTTATTTTTCTTTATCCACAATTACGCAAACATTTAACATGATACAAGTTGTTTTTGTTTTGGTTCTCAATCTGAAATCCAATGAGAACGCAGATGAGGCCCTGTGTTACAATATTTAGTCAACCTAAAAGGACTCTCTCTCATCTAAATGCCTGCTACCAAAAGCTGAGCAACTGTCCCCAGTCAAGCCTTTTTTTTTCTTCTTTTTTTTTTAAAGAGCACACACTGTTCTGCATGCTGTTTGGAGTATGGGCATCATAAACCCTGAACAAAATAAACAATCATTATTATTTCCTTTTTTTTCATCAGACAGAACATTACGAATAGATTCAATGTTAGCTTGGTACAGGTTAAAATTGTAAACATTGCAGATCATTCTATTTCCTAAACACTCACACTCATCTCTGCGAACAATGTCAGGCACTAGGAATTGTTTGGACCACAGTTTAAAATTAACTAACGGTTTATTTACCTTTTTTTGGGGTGGGGGTGGGGTGGGGTACCTACTACAGGTATCGCTCGCTACGCTCCTGCATTGTTACCGCAACCACTACTACCAGTGCAGGTATGACATTTGTTTTGTTTTCCATGTACAGTGTGATAAAGTTTGTTTCATTTGTCTCTGAACAGGTGGGCGCTGCTGGGGCCTCTAAATGTCAGAGCAGCCTGTGTCACCTCCCTGCTCCTTTAATCTGTGTAACATGCACAAACATGTTTGTTTTCTGTGTTTTTGATTTACCACAGAAAATCTAAAACTCTGAAGGTGAAGCGTAGTGTAAAAGTGTCAATCCTTCACTGTATCTCTCTCTGTGTAGATTCCTCCTGTGTGTACTCTGATAGTATCGCAGTTTGACTCATACTACAACACCTGCCCAAACTACAGACCCATAGAGCGGCAATTGCTACTACTACTACTACTACTACTACTACTACTACTACTACTACTACTACTACTACTACTAGTGTAGAACTAGTACAACTACGGCTACTACCAATATGTTAACTAATCCTAACAACCTAATACAATCCTCTAAAGTGTTATCATGGGGTTATTTAGAAGAAGAAAGTCTATGTCTGAATCACACCTCATCTTTATCTTACTAAGCCGATGAAGCCACCTTGTTTTCTGCACAGCATTTTATTCAAGTATTTAATCAATGTGCTTTCAACCTTTCACATTGCAAATAGTTATTCAAGTCACAGAGGTCTGGTTTTTAAGTGGCCCGAAATGGTCCGACTTCCTCTACTGGGTTCCTTTAGCCACTTCTCCTTCTACAGCAGATCCTGTGAGTTGACAGCGTGTTGCTTTGCATTATTATTGTCCCATAATACTACAAAGGAAGGCTCGTCTTTCTGCAGCCGGGCTGAGACTCCAAAAGCGCAGTGAGTTGTGCAATCGTCCACTGACGCGTCGTATTCCAGTTTTTCCTGCCAGGTAATGCTGGATGTTTGGACTAGCCTTGAAAACCTAAAACGCAGATATGCTTACAACCCCCACCCCATGTCCGCCCATTCTGGCTCACACACCCACATTTTTTACAACTGTGTGTCACTCGCTTTCCTATTAGACTCTGGGAACAATGACATTTTAGACTTTGATTGCTTAAAGCACTTATACTCCGTGACATCGCTGAATAACTTTTGTCACCATATTGTTGCATATAGGAAGACACTTTGTTGTTTTGCAAAGGTCTCTGGGTAATGTAGGTTTGTGGTCAGGATAGACAGAGGTTGCAATCTTCATGTGGTGGAGGAAGTACTGTGGGGGAACTTCCACTTGTGGCTCTGAGAAAAACTGGGGTCCAATTGTGACAGCAGAGGCAGAACGTGTACTGAAAACATGGATAAGTGCTTATACTATTGGATAAGCACTTTGTTACTATTGCTATGCTACTGACTGTTCTGGTCCACACACCAAGTATGCCTTCTCCTAGATGGCCTACAGCATGGCCAACAACATAAACATTTCCAGAGCGAGAGGGGCCTAAGGCAAGAGGGAACATACGGCGTTCCAAGATAGACAAGGAATGTGTGTGCAAAACCCACATCAAACCTCATACATCAAGGAGCAACTGTTAAAATAGGCTTGTATGGTCAATAATAATAATACAAATAATAATCATAATGCATCAGTCTCATATAGCGCTCTTCAAGACGTTCAAATTCACTGCAAGGTTTTGTGCATTATTCAGTCACTCCATACTCGATGGTAGTAAGCTACGTTTGTCAGGTTGGGTTAGACTGACGGAAACAACTTGGCCAGTCTGCATCATCGGTTTATGCGACCACCACCAACCACTCACTCACACACACACACACACACACACACGACATTCACCTAATACGCAATTTACAAAACTAGTAAAACATACTAAAAAGTAAAGGGTATATCCCTATATATATATATCCCTATATATATATGAAATGTGTATGAAATGTATGGTGTTACCTTGTGATGCAGGGTAATGAATAAACACGCCTTGTCAATCATTAAAACAAACGTTAGTTACATTTGCCTATACAAATAATGCTGAGCGAGAAATGTTACAGTCTCGTACATGAATTTGGAGCAAACGTTGACACCTGCAGAGGAGACTGAACTGTGAAATCACACTGGGAAGTAAAAAGAACTAAGTTTAGAGTCGGCACATGTTTCTTCTGTGGGATGTGAGGATTTAAGCCCTGGCTGCAGTGGCTGGTGTGACAGAAATGGATCAACAGCTGCAACATGCTGAACTGAAAACAGGAAATAATTATGGAAACAAGCTAATTTTACAGACAAGTGAAGAGAAAGAAGTTTCAATGTGTAAAACATTATATACAGCATATTCAAAATAATGTAATCACTAACACTTCAGTTTACACGAGTGGTTTTGGAGGTATAAAGTGGGTCAAACAAAGCGAGGTGTGAATTTATCTGATATTATTTAACAGCAAACCACGGGAAGGAAAGGGCTCGTTTAACCCACAGGTAGGTGTTCTTAAAAATACTATTCGAGAACAAAAAACATATATAGGTAAGTATGCATTATATTATTGCTTGTCTAAAGGTTTACGGGCTAATTCACTTTTGTTCAAACTTGTAACACAGTTTTTACTTTCTGTGCTTTCCACAACTCTTTAAATCAGTGATGTCAAACCTCTGTCTTTGTCATTTACTGGCAGTGAATGTAAATGCTTCCTTTTATGTGTGATTATTACACACAATGGCTTGAAATAAATGTGTAAACCTCATGTGCTGTTACTCATGATCTAACTCAAGAGCCAACTACAAAAATTGAAATGTCAAATTGAAATGCAGAAAATGAATTTACATGACGTTGCTGACAGTTTATCAGTCATCAAATGTCTCACCTTGGTTCTTGTAACAGTCAGGGACCGACATCATCAGGCCTGGGGGCCAAATCCAGCCCTCTATAGCCCCCAGATGATTTAGAGAAATATAATTGTACATAATAAAACAATCAAAGTTCTGTAAAAATACTGAAAATATTATCAGTTCCTTTAAAAATCTCCTGACCCTCAGACTGTCCTTTTAAATACAGGGAACAACATTATAGCCAGGCTTGGGTTGGGGCTATTGTGGGAAGGCTCAGCCCTCCGGTCTTTGGACATTATGTCAAAAAATTGACCGACAACTTAAAAAAACTCGCCTGCAACACGATAGGTCTATATGTGAATATGTGAACTGGTTATATTACTGTGGCTGCTCGCACAAAAAGACAATGGGCCGTTTTATGTCTCAGATTTGGGGGATTTTGATGAACATTAGTTAAATGTTGTGTTTTGCAAAGGGAGCAGGTGCACAGAATTCTGGCACGTTTCAGATTTTGTTTTGTCAAATGTCAGCGTCTTCTTGCGGTTGAGGCGTCTTGGGTCAAGAGAACAACAAAGAGAGGAGAGAGAGAAAATATAGATGGAAAAACTGATACAGCTGCATAGCATTGGCCCAAACCAAAGGCCTGACATGGGCCTCTCAACAACAACAAGTCAGTTGTAAATACACCATAGATAAATGGTGCACTAAATGAAACTGATTTACTTTTGTATTTACATTATACACTTAAGCTGTACTTTGGTCTCATAAGTACAGTGTAAGCAATCATGAGTATCAGAAATATTTTTGAACAAGTCCATGAATACTTCTCAACAAATTGGATTCTTTGCAGCTGAAATTATGCTTCCTGCAACTTGAGCACCATATAGTAAAGTTATCTTTAACTGCCAAAGCCCAAAACAAAAAGCTGTTTTAAATGACATAACATTATAATGATGCTGGACTTTCCCCAGACGGCTCTTTTATTACAGATACTAAATGTACTATATGCATGAGAGAAGAAGGCTGTATACAGATAATCTTATAATCCCATTAGGTGAAATAATAGAAAAAGTATATATAATAATAACAGAACTTTTTGAGACCTTTTTTGATAGATTGTTGATGAACAAGCCTGCTAAGAGCCACAATTGGGACAGTGGCTCAGGTGGTAGAGCAAGTTGACTTATCATCAGAGAGTTAGCAGTTCTAATCCTGGTTTCTGCAGGTGAAGTGACCTCTTTTACTTTGACTACTGCACCAAGCTTTTATGAAGAGATCATCTGGATTTACAGATGAACAGGTTTACACTCTTCGTGTTTTATCAATCTGAATTTATATCTATTTTCGAAAATCTCTGGCCTCTCCATGACTGCCATCCAGTGGCAGTGTTGGGCAAGTTAATTTAAAATTGTAATATATTTAGTGTATTAGTAGTTACAACTTTAAGAATGTTTGTATTTCATATTACGGTTTCAGAAATGTAGCGAGTTACACTACTTTGAGTTACTTTTGAGTTATTTCTGAATTACTTGGAGCAAAATATAAACTGAAAATAGTGATAAGTACAGTCAACGATTTCATTTTCCTTGACTTTCCCCATTCTCTCGTGTTTTGGTTTGACGACGTTAGCTACACACAATTGCAGATCTTATACACCAATGAGCAACTTGATTTGGTGCTTCATTTTATTTGGGGGGAGTTTGCATTTCTCTGTTCATACATCAATACAAACCATTTATATGCACTTGTAACTTGAGTTACTTAAATTGTAATGACAAATATATTCCCACATTTTGTTTAAGTAATATGTTATGTTCCTTAATGTAACGAGGTTAAAATTACGTTTATTAAATCCCTGAAAATTGGCTGCGCGCTTCTCTTGTTGCGCCGCCAGGAGTCGCTGTGGCCTCGCCGCCGACGCACATGGTGTCCGTGTGGATTTCCTTGCGCCGATCGAAAAAGCTCAGGAGGTCGGACAAGACGGCAGAGTCCACCAGGAGGAGAAGGGACTTTTTATTTATTTTATTTTTTTATGTCGCTAATTGTTAACAAAATGAGTTTTGAGTGCCTTTTCGCCTCTCCGAATTTAGGCTGAGTCTTCATGGTCATTTATTACACAGTTACACTTCTGAAAAAACTATATATTTTTGTAACTTGTTACTTTTGTAATAGCCTATGTTACCCCCAACGCTGTCCAGTGGTTACTTCTCACAGGGATTCAATATTCAGGCCTTCTAGTCCGTTGTGTTTAGTCCAACATGTAAACCTTCACTTTAACAACAAACGGCATTGAGCTACAATACATGTACTCAACGCTAATATTATAAGTTACAACTGTGAGAGACTTATGAAAAAAGTAAAAGTAAAAAAAAAAAAGCACAAATGTCTCTGCTGCACTACACTTTCTAGCCTCAAGATGGCAGCAGTGTCAAAGGGAAAGGTTGAAGTGCCCAGCAGTGGAGAGCAGGAGTGAAGCACACTGTCGTTCTCATTAGTGATTAGTAAATGTGGCAAAGTCCCGCGCGCCTCATCCTGGTTTAAGCTCACACGCGTGGCCTCGTTTGATCCTTTGACCGCACCGCAATTTGCAATGTAAGATATTTACTCATTTACAAGGGCGAGCTCTACCGCTAAATGCACTTTACGCCCTGGGTCTACCAGCAAAAAGGTCCAAGGCAGGGTTGTCCAAACTTTTTTCAGCCAGGGCCGCATATTGAAGTGTATAGACGGCATGAAGGGCAACAGATCGGTAGTCAGTGCAGTGACCCAGGTTTAAACCGGGCCCCACATCTATTTTTAGGCTTGAAAACATAATGCCATCTCTGTCACACAGTCAAATTTTAGTTTTTCAGGTTAGTTTTTCAAGTTTTTCCAAGAAATTATGTAAAAAGTACTTTCTCAGGAGACGTGCGCCAGGTTTAAACCGTGCCCCACATCTATTTTTAGGCTTGAAAACATAATGCCATTTCTGTTTGTCTGAGGGTGTTTTAACTTATTTTTTCATTTGAAGTCAAATTACAAAGACATAAACATAGACATTCGGCATACTAAACAGGATTCCTAGCCACCTGTGCAATTAAAAAAGTTGCAATGCATGCAAAAAACATTAAGCTCTTATCAATTTTAGGCTGGCAGACAAAACGCCAACAGTCTGACAGAAACTGTTAATATGCAGGGTATTTATTGGATACTTACCAAAGTACGCAGGTGATATATTTTTCTTTCAATTTGTTTTTATTGTGTCTTTGATCAGTAGAGGAACATCAGGAGAGAGTACAGCAACACAAGAAGAAGGACATGCAGCCTGAGATGGTTTGTAGAGAGACCAGGTAAATCAATATTAAGAGTTTAGTAAACAATATTTTATTTTGAAAAACTTCACAACAGGTGTACTCTGTTCTCAAGCCATAATCTCCCAAATGAGGATAAAAAGAGGCCTTCATATTTAATTACTCTGCTTAAGAAGATTTTTGAGTTTTTGAAGATTTATGAAAAAAGAAAGAAAAAGAACCAACTGTGAGCAGTCTAAACAAAGCATTGTTTGACACATTTTTCTGTTCATGTAATGTCCTTGCTTGCACTGTCCATCAGCATGTCCTATATTGAAACGCATTAGTCACTTTTATTTACGTCTACTCAAAGGATGCTCGAAGGCAGGAAGTGCAGCCTGTTCAAATGGTCACATGCCTGTGCTTGTCTGACTGCAACTCAAGTGCCTAAAAGTCCGCACTTTTTCAGACAGTCATGCATAAAGAAAATGTTAGAAGAGGGAGTACGTTCCCCCCCCCCCAGCGTTGTGAGACATTTGCTCAGTTGTTTGACACATAGAGAGAATTGACGTACGGCGCAGGCAAAAAGGTGTCTTGCTCATCATTATGATCATCAGATTCACAGAGTGGCCACATCTTGTCGAGTGAAACGGCTCTATCTGTGCGCCAGGCCAGCCCCAGTGAGCAATAAGCAGCATTACACACACATGATTACGCCGCCATTTTCTCAGTGAACGGCTCTCATCACAAGTCACTGAAGAAGCCACTGAGTGTGTAATTGTTTCCCATTAGGGCCAAATGCAGACTGCCATAGAGCAGTGTCTCCGCCGCTGTGGAGCTGTGCTGACGAATGCGCAATGTCCAGTGAGTGAGTGAGTAGATATCATTTCGTAGTGGGCTGGAAATGGGATTGCTGCTTGGGAAAATATATAATTTATGATATTTTGGAGCAGGGCAAAAGTTCACGTGGGAATTGATTGATTTAAGTGGAATTGTAAGTTTGGAATTAGTCATAAACATTGGTTATGGAGAAATTGCAGGCTTTGTTTGCTTCAACTTTATGTTGGTCGTAAGTGCTTCTTTAGCTTGTTGCAACTATGGGCTTCAGGCGGCATTTGACTTAAGGGAGAAAGAAGCAAAATATCTTACCTTCCAAATAGATACCTTTTTTTGTTTTTTGGGTGATTTCCCCACTTTTTTAGACTGGATGTAAATCATTGTTGGTCAGTGGTGGACAGTAACAAACTTAATGCATAATATATGATGAATCCTTGTTACTTTTACTAAAGTGCATAATAATTATGAATTCATAATTAATCAAACTTTTACTTACTGAAGAAGTGTTTTTTACTCCACCACATGTTTGAATTGGGGTAAAAGTGTTTAGATTTGTGATGTGAACGCCTTTGTTTTCACGGTGACCTTTTTATGATGTACAGTCGGTGAATCTAAAACGGCCGTAAAGTCGTTCTAATCAGAAACATCAGAAATCTCTTGTCCTGGGGGGTGAGCGCTTATAAGGTCTTGCTTCGGAAACTAAACTGACAGACCTTTAGACCACGTTGGCCTCTATTGACTGTGAAAGCAGTGCAGCCTCATTAATATGCATGATTACATGAAATATTGCACTTTTATTTTCCAAGCAGCAATACGACGCATCAAAAACCTACCACAGAATGTCCCGAAATGATATGATGTAGTTGTGATATTACAATGACAAAAAAAGACTATTAATGGCCCTGAAGAAACGTGGAATAGAATGAAGGCTGGATAAATATGCGTCCTGTAATAGACAAAGGCCATGGATGCCATCAGTTTGGGACAAACTTGAGCCAGCAAGAAGCCCCACATCTGACTTTGGGGAAAAAGGTTTCGCCACTGTGCGTTGGTGAAACACGTGCCTTTTTACATTGTGTGTAATGAGCGGCAACATGGGACAGTGTGGTCATTTGGGTTCATGTAAAAAACCTCCAGTGTACAAGAGTCGGGTGGATCTAGTTTGATTACAGCAGGGCTTCTTGCGTTGCTGGCGTTGCTCCTCCAACAGCCCCCATTAGCGTTGAATAATGATAAAAGGGAGCGGAAGCTGTGGGGGCGGATTGAATTTTTATCAGTCAACATGTCAAATGACTGCTTGCCTGCCTGAGTTTATCTGTACAGCAACACACAGGCCGAGGTGACAACTGCACCAGATACAATCAATGGGAATCCGAGGCTGCGAATTCTCATTACGAATGTTTGTACTTGTCATTACGTGAAGAAAAGTCATGGACCTACACTGAAAGATTCATTATCAAAGGGGAAAAGTAACTAAGTCCTTTTACGCTGTCATTTTGCAGACATCATAAATCATATTAGCCGTAGCAGTAAGTGCTTTCAGCCTACCCATTTACTGTACATACCTATTTCAGATTTCAGTAGATCAAAGGATACTTAGGATGTGATATCAATATAGTATTTGGCATGTGTATGCAACTGACAAACAGGGTAGCATTAGGAGTAGAAAGGCTCCCTAGAAGTAACAAAGTTATAGTCATAGTATTTACTATCATTACCTCAGCAACATAAGTAAACATCCCTTTAAGCAAACATGTAATTATATCTGTATTTTTAAACAGCCAAAGCCTTTCTCTAATCAAAGTTAATATCATGGTTTTTCACTGTGGTCCATGAGGCACACTCGTATTGATTGTGCTGTGCATTTGAGCATAAACCACTGGCTTTGAGAGCACTCGGAGCCCACTATGATTGTCTGTTTTGCTTTGCCTTTTCAGCATTATCTATTCAACAAACCATTTTGTTTTGACAATAACAAATGCCTTAGAGTTTTTGCAGGCCTGGTATGGCAGAAATGAATATGAATTATTTTGTTGAGGGCTGTATTCATCTTGGTTTTAAGTTATTGTTTCTGAAAGATAGCAGCACACTGAGGCATGACAGAAGACTTGAGGTGATATCTGTTTTCGAGAAGTTGGTTATTGATCTGTTTGATAAAAGTGCCTTGCTGTTGCATATTTTTATATCAATAAGTTTAGTTCAAAGCACAACTGTGCACAAAAGCCAGCACTTCTACCACTGTTTATGTGGACATTTTACATTCAGAAAATAAATAAATGGAAATAGTACAATGTAGAACATGCACAGCTGCCTACCCTGTCGAAATTACACTTATTGTTAATTTAGTGCATGGACTCACAATAAACTCAATGTAATGTTGACATTGACCATATTGTGCTCAGAACCAACAGAGTATCATTAAAACACTGAGAGTTTGGGAAGGAATGTTATAATTGAGCGTTACAAAAAATTAAAGGGGTGGGGGGTATAGAACTAGCAAATATTGTCCATAGGCATTAACATTAGCTAAAAATCAGTCCCAAAAAAAAGCGCAGCGGAACAACTCTGTTACGTCTAACACACTGTAGTGTTGAAATACGTTTACATGAACTAAACGCCAAGATTTGACGTTTTAAAATTGTCATTACTTTATTGTTATGGAAATGTCAATAATCCCAGAATTTGTTGTTGTTTTGATGACACAATCCCTAGCCCCATTGCATTTCACAAACAGTCATTTCCAACCTGCGGGGACCCCAAATTGGGCTCCCCAACTCCTCCCAAAAGGGTCCCCTGAGCTTCTGATATAGAGGCCAAACTTGGAATGACATTTTTATGTATAATCTATATTAGTAGCTACTCACAAATACAATTTATTTTCCCTGGACATAATTGTACATAACTTTTCTTAATAATGCAGCAGGTTTTCACGGTAAAGGTCACTATGAATCCAAAAAGAGGCCACAGAAAGAAAAGAGGGTTGCGAACCACTGTGTTAGACAAGCGTATCCTTGTCTCTTAGTGCCTCCTTTATGGAGTGGGAACACTTGTGGCCAATTTGTCACAGAAAGACACCGACGGATAAGTAGTGACAGACAGTTTTAAGTGCAAAGTGGAATCACCCAATCGCTGAACTCATTTGAACACTGATGCACATTTTAGAGATGCAAGTTTCTTCAACTCTTGACTCTATTCCGTTGGAAATGTGTTTTCCCATTCACTGTTAGTTATAGAGTCTATATGACATACTGTATGGTGTTCTGTAAAGATGACGATATGTTTTTGCTGCCATCTTTCATCTGGAAAAATAAAAGTGCCGGTGAATTAGGAACAGGGATAATGAACTTGATGGAGCTCCTCTCTGTGCTGAAAATGATCAGTACCCAGCACCTATTTAAAACCTTAAGTCTCTCTTCCTCGTCTGTGCAACATATGGCTGTGCCCGTTTATCATGGTGAAGCTTTATCTAAGTGTGAGCTGCCGGCAGAGATTGCTTTTATACTCACCGCGTCACCAGCAGAGCAAAACAATGTGGCGCATGATAAAATATAGCTTCATAACTTCAGCATTGTGTATCTGGCATCATTATGAGCAACAATAGCCTCTGGTGGGCTCCGGCGCTTTTATTGGCAATGCCGTCTGCCGCAGCAAAGTCTCATCCATTAAACAAATCAGGGGGTTATGGATTAGATTAGCAATAGGGAGGAACACAAGAAGCCCCTATCCAAAATCCCTGGGAATGAATTACCTAATTGACAACATTAGCTGTCAGGAGGTGCCTCTTAAAGTGTAATGAAAAAACACAAATTGGATTTTTGGGGTATTCAGGATGATAAACGGCAGTCATTTGGGGCGTATTTAGAGTGAAGGCTCCCCCCCTCAGTAACACGCTGCCAGATCTCATTTTTCCATATTTCTTAATAAATCTGCCTTGTCAGTGTTATTAAAAGCTCATTTCTGCAGAGGGATATTTAATAAAGTGTGTGTGTGTTGGGTGCCAATGTCACACAGAGCGAAGCAGCTGGGACGGAAACTCAAGAAGCGCCATCTTGGGATGGAGTCAGCACTAGGTGGCGATATAGAGTCATCGTCCTGTCATAGCTCTGATCCCAGTGCCGGCCAGTGTGTGCCGTGGCGTTCCTGGGCAAGACACTTCCCCCATCTTGCCCCTGTATTTTGTAGAAAAAATGTGTGTCTAATTTTTCCCTGATAAATTCTTGATAAAAGTGCTTTGTTAGGGATATTTAAAGCTGATTTTTGAGAGGAATATTTAATAAAGTGCATGTGTGTGATGTGCGGCCAATGTCACACAGAGTCGTGCCTGGCAGCTCGGACGGACCGCTCTCCTGCTGCGTCGCTCTGCTGCCTTTGTGACATGTCGGGTCAGAGCAGCTCTGCCCCCCACTGGTGAAGGGTCAGCACTGCAGCGGCGGTTCAAGAAGCGCCCCTCACAGGTCACTGCACTATTCATTCTGCAACCAAGCTTTAAAACCACGCAACCTTTTGACTCCTCAAAGTGAGAGTGTCCGTTCTGCAGGTGCTTGGGAAAGTTCAGCTCCACATAGTTCTTCAGGAGAGAGTCGCACAGGTCCACTGAGTGTGTAAGTGTGTGTGTGTGTGTGTGTGTGTGTGGGAGCTCATCCAGACGCCAGCTCATCCTGTAGCCAAAGAAAGATGGAGAGGATTATTTCACATGCAGAGCCACTGATGTCAAAGTGTCCCGCTCCTCACCTGTGACACTCCGCCTTACAGTCGAGCCAGGACTCAGTGAATATAAAAACACTACAGTCTTTCTCCATCTTCTGGGAAGAGCGTAGCAGACGGATATAATCCAGTTTATTCTCCAGTGAACGTACATTAGCCAGAATAATAGTAGGGATAGAAGGCTTGTGAAGCTTAGCTGCGAGTCTTGCCCTGATACCTCTTTGTGTGCCCCTTTTTTATTTCTTCCCTGTAGCGCCTCTGGTTACGTCTCCACTGTCCTGCAGGTCTGGGGGCCTCTTCATCGTATAATTATCTGGGTTTAATTAGACAAATTGACTGAAATCATCTCGATGATATAATGTCCCTTCAAAAGAACATGAACAATTCTGGACATGTTTAAAATGTACTTTGAACTTAATTCCAATTTCAAAACATATCCCAACACTCCCAATATCAGAAAATTTGCAGTATTTTTCCACCCATTCCATAATGTTATTAGTTTGTTTTTGACAACATAATGAACATATTGTATAAATAATACAAACAAGCGCTGATCCAAAACTCCAAAAGGAGTTGGAAGAAATTTAACTTGTACGCATCTTCAGTCCGAGATGTCATTACTACAAAGAATTGCACGGCTAAGATGTCTGAAATTTGTTTTAAAAGCCAGAATAGCCTTGTCAAACTTTTGCTGATGGAGAGATGGCGTCCTCAACTCCACTGAAAGTAAACTTATGAGTTCTGTTTGTTTTCCCTTTTCCAAATATCTGTATCTAATTCCTCTTTTAATTTCCCACTCTCTGCAAGTTTGTTTTTGAAAGCGCGGATGGGACGTTAGGGTTGAGGGTGCAGCGCTGTGCCCTCTCTGTGCCCAGATGTGCCTCCATATTGAAACTCCGGGAGGCGTTTTGCCCCTAAAAGTGCACGGAGTTCTGCAGCAGCTGGTGCGGAGCAAACTAATAACCTTTGTCACACTGTTTGTCTCTCTCACATTATCTCCCTAACTTATTTCCTGCCACCACAAAGTCAGAGTGCTCTACTGTTACAAATAGCTCAGAAATATTATCCCCATCTAAACGCTGTGCTTGACTTTCACTTGTTATTAACAGCCAATGGAGAAATAATATCCTGAGATATTGAGAGCCTTCATAAGTAATGCGCGGTGATAAGTGATGCACCGTGACGTTGATACAGCATGGCAAATAACGTACAGTATGAGACACCGTTAGTGAAAAAGTTATAGGCAGAGAAGATGTCAAACATCACAAATAAATAACTTCGTTTTCAATTTGGAATTGTGTAACACTAACTATTTTTGGCACTTAAGATGTAAAGTCAGGACGGAAAGGTACTGGTACTTTTTTTTTTTTTTTTTTTGAGGTTTTGCAACAATGGTTGGTTTTACCCCATGAAAGAGGGCCCTGGACTACCCCTGTATTGTGAAATACTACAGTGGGTTTAATTGTGTGCTTCTTCTAGTCTACTTGGTTTACCGTCTTTGACATTCATGATTTCGGATTGCCATTGACACTATGACGTAGTGTAGTTCTACATTCACATAGTCTGTAAAAAACATGTAGATGAACTATAATGTTCGCCGTGCGACTTTTAAATTCATGCTGTGTTGTCAATTGACGTGGGAATTCCCTCTGCATCCTTTGACTTTATCGCAGCCAGCACACCTACTAGGCTACAGCAAACGCGCGTTGTCCCTCGCACTGAGCCCAGTGTGACAGGTGCATCGCTCTATTCATGGCTCAAGCATCTTTAACCAGCCAATCCAAAATTTCCTGAGGGTATTGCTTGCGGAGTTGGCTGTGATTGACGTATGCCATAACCAATCCGACAGCGTATGGGAGGAGGCTGTATGCCAAGGGGGCGTGCCCGAGGAATACGAGTCTCCAGCTGCATACTGTATCCAAGTGGAGGAGTAATGGCATGAGTACTGCTTTATACTCTTAAGATACGCTCCAGAAAATGGTAAAAAATAACTGTCTAAATTGTTTGGTCGAGTTCACTGACGGATAAACGAGGAGAAAAGCGAACTGTGCGATACGTGGTAAAGTTATACGCACGTACGCGTCAAAACTCCCAAACTCTCGGACCCGCAACAAAGCCCGTCTGCGCTTCATCTTTCCGTTCCCTGTCCGCTGGCTTCATTCAAAGGAAGAAGGATACGCTGCAGCTGGACATGTGAATGCTAAAGGGAGCTATACTTGGACCACGCGCAACAATGAAGACAACGGCTGCACTGTTTCTCCTCGGCTTTTGCCTCACTTGCGTCTTGTTGTTTGGGTCAATCTCCGCACAATCAGGTGAGTAAACGCGACCTAAAAAAAAAAAAAATGCCACGGCAGATACCTCACAGTCAACCTGCCTGTTTCCATTGAGAGGGGAACAAAACAAAAATCTGCATTCTATTGTTTTTGTTGTGTGGCCAAGTCGGAGGAACCTGCCCTGTCTCCTTCGGGCACAGAGCGGCACTGTTGAATTTGAGGGGGACATCTCCCAAGTGTCTATCCCCGGTCACACGCGTGGTTTTACGCGCACACCTAAGACAACAAACCACTGTCCTCCTGTTGGTGTCCAGCTCTCCATCCGCCACGGGAGAACTCCAGAAACTTGCTCCGTCTTCCACTTGTCACCTTAAATTGATTTCCCGAATCCATAAACAACTTGGCAGCAATTCCTTCTTCCACAAGTTCGACAATAGCGTTTCCATTATTTTTTTTTTTTTTCCATCTAGCCTATCTTTCCAGGGAATTATACTTTAGGGGACAAGCTGCGGCTGTTGTGGTGTTATAACTTACGCAAAGCTTATAACCTGAATCATCATATGCATCCTTTAATCGGGATCAAAGCAAAGCGGATTAGCGTGAAATTACATTATTCTTCATTTACGGTGATTCTCCCCGCAGGGATAACTCAGACGATAGTTTGACACTCGACTTCTTGGCGGAATAAAGTGACTTCAGGTGTAAAGCGCAGACAAAGGCACGGTGCACAAAGCGCAGAGGTTTTACGCACGGAGCTGGCTGGGGGATAGGAGCGCTTCGCTGTCAGCATGTGTGTGAGATAGGGAGGGCAGGTGAGAGGCGGCGGAGCGAGTGGCTTGTAAATAACTCAAAATGAGCAACATTATGGCGCTAACTATTATGTCTTTATGAAACGTTAAGACAAGGTCCACGGTGGATCTAACAGAACATGATTACATTTTTTTTTGTATCGCAATATTGCTGTGATTTGATAACCTAATAATTGCCATTGTATGAACTTGAATTAGGACTTGCATCTTGCCCTTAAACGACCATGTGCTGGGTGGTTATTTACTTGGTTTCGTTTTGTATAACTTTGTATTTAAATCTGGCTAAGGAAAGTCATAGAGCGTGACGACTGCACGACTTCAACCTGTTATCGTTTGGCTCTGAACACTGGTCAAAAAGGTGGGAATGCACTGAAAAATATAGAATGATTGGCTTGACAAAAATCGGAAACATTGCAATCACATGTGTCTGTTTGGCACAAAGCGGACTTTTGTGAACGCCTTGAATGCTTCATTATACCTGCTCGCTGCCGGTTGCGCAAAAGGAAATGATGGCTATTCAGAAAAAAAAAACGCTGTTAGTGATCTTGCATTATGTTGCATTTTCAAAACTGAAATCTATTTGCCACACCTGGCTATTGAATTTTTTATTTTTTTATTTAGCTCTGTGTCATGAATAAACCCTTTTTATACCTGTATGCTCTCACAGTGGGGGAAAACAAGCATAAACACTGAAAATACTACTAAAATTGTAAATAATACTTAAACCATTGTGAATATTTCTGTCTCTGTGGAGATGCCGGAACCATTGTGTTCATAGACGTTGGAGAAGCTCATATAAGCATAGGTTAAGAGACTAATAGTGACAGAAGGTTCAAGTGGGTAAGAGTCCCTGCTCTGTTCTCTTCTGTGTTGGGCTGACCCTATATGCTGCAGCTTGAGGAAAGTGAGGTCACACTGCACATTCTTGCACATTACATTACATACATTATAATTTCAATGCAAAACCACATGAGTAATAGTTTTCTGACCATTCTAATCTCTGGAATATATCATACACAGACTGTAATTTGTTTGAATGGCTCCATGACTGCAAGTAACCTCTTCTTAATTGATTCTGTCTGGCCAAAAATAATTGCCTTTCCAATTTTCATGTGCTGATGCAGTTTTACTATTGACCTAAATGTTAAGCAATTTGCTGTTTCATGTTTGGGCTCCGTTTCTTATTTTGTACACGGTGCATATAACATCAACTTTGAGCAGATTTGTGACCAGTAACCATTGATATTGTTTATTTTTTAGAGAAATAATGATTAGGTGACTCTCTATCTATGTTCTACAGAGAAAATAATCTCAAGGGTTTTCACAAGATGCCCTTATATATGTCTGAGTCTGGCACAAAGAGCGATACCTTGTGATACATAAACTATAGCATGATTCAAGAAGATGTTATAATTTTCTCAACTGTATATCCCATGTAAAAACAGCCCCACGAGTCAGTACGTGGAATGGCTGTGAGAAATATTATTTCTTCCTCCTTCCCTTTGCTCTCCCCTTGCAGTAGACTGACCCCCAGTACAGTGTTCCTCATTGTCTGCCTCTCCTTTGTCGACTGTAGGATGAAAATTGTGTCACATAGAGCTGCCCACACAGCTCTGCCCGATCCACAAAGAAGCTCTCAGAGTTATGTCTCTGGCCAGTGTCGCCTCTTAAAAGAGCACGGACTCTTTGTCGCTCCTCTACCTTTTGTGACATGAATGGTGGCCTTTAATTGCTTATCTACTGTACACTGAGGAAGAAATGCAACTTTGTGAAACAAAGACATTTGATAATGTGATGCAGGAAAAAGTTTTCTCTATAACAGCAGTAATATTCTCAGAGATTTGTGAAAAAAGACACTGCTGTGATTTGTTTGCATGGTATTATGATCTATTTTTATCGACCACAAACCCCCCGACGTAACCCTGATGTTTTATTAGAAGGCTAGCAGTTAGCGTGATGATATATACTTTGCCCCCGGAAACTTGTAAAACACACTTACAAACTCTTCCCTGTGAATGTTTGGAACGTTTCGAAAGCAATAAGGACAAAAGATGAACTTAAGTAGTTCCTTTTTCATGGTAAAAAAAATGAGGAAAAATCAGTTCCAGGTTTTGGTAGATTTTTATCACAGTGTTGTGATTGTTAGAGTTGTGGTGCACAATAGGAAATCATCTCATAATGTTTTTGTCAAGGTCTGTCTGGTGCCTCAGCAGAGTTGCCTTCACATGCTCCGTTTTAAAGACGTCTCTACTTTTGTGTACTGCCTCTGTTGGAACATTAGTTGCTTGTCGTTATCTGCAGCATTTTGCTCAGTACTACACTTATGCACAGATATTATCTTAAAATGTGGTTTGAAGCATGATGAGGAGCATTTCCCTGCACATTTTTATTGGCCGGAATTCACTTACTAGGGAAGAACTTTCTTGCCGTTTTATTGCCTTTTCCTCTCTGGGGGATGTGCCATTTTTGTGATGAGATAAAGTATAAAAAAAAATGCTCCTGTAATCGGGACCGTGGTTTTCATCGTTAGAATAGGGGAACATTATTCAGTTTGTTATAAATCTCTCCCACTTCTCAACAAACAAACCGCTTTTGAACCACGAGCATCAATAATACATGCAGCCACAATGCATCGGGTGGCGCGCTAATGAAAAATTGCCCTAATATTCCGGCAGGATGCCCATAGCCTACTCAATCCTCAGCCTATGTCCTTATTGCCTGTAATGGTCTTTTTGGTTTTTCCACCCCCATATTGTTTTTCGATGCACTTTAATTACCTGCCCTGGGATCTCTTCCAAACAGAATCTTCAAAATGCACTAAATCAGCTTGTAAAAGGCTGGGCACTGTGTAAAATGTCATAATCTGAACACATCAGGTGTTGACAGAGTGAAGGTGGCGGGTAGAGCATGTGGGTTTAGCACCAGGTTCGTGCTGCAATCCCTGATAAATGTGTGAATCGTTGCACCGAGAATGCAAAGTTCCACCTCTAGATTGCTGAATAGACATATTTGGATGGAAGCAACATGTTATTTTGAGTGAATTACATCTTGGCATACACTTTAACCATTGGCCTTCCTTGACTTGTGCCCCCAAGTGGCCACAGTCAGTGTTGGCACTATTAAACCTATTATTAATGAAGTGTTTTATTTTTCATACAGTGAACCCCCGTCTGACGTTACCATTGCGCAAAATATGCATTGCTGTTTAAAGCCAATTCATGTGGCGACACGTTAAGGGCTCGATTTCCAGTCGGACTAGTCTCTAAGCTCATAACCAGTCTGCCGTGCGTGTGTGCCGCCGACGGTGCTGATTGGATCATATCTTATGTGACCTTTCGCAGCCCCGCTCCCCACATTTATCTCCCGTAGATGCGAACGCGCGTGTTTTGGCAATGCATCACTGTCAGCTGTGAAACGTGAGGGGGCGCCGCTAACAGATTACGGAGTTCCACCCACAGCGCACGTACATGTCTAATTTCTACAGCTGCTTGTCTTGTGTAAAAATAAAAAAATAAAAAATAAAAAAAATGCTAATTCTGTCTGCAATCTTGTTTACAAGCATTTGGATTCCTGCAGATGGGAACGTCATGGTGCAAAATGGTGCCTTCGCTGCTCCCATCTCACTTTCTCTCTCCCTCTGTCTCTCCTCGGTTGGCGGCGGCGGCGGCGGTAAGGAGGGATTTTGAGATGAATGAACAGAAAACCTCAATTAACAAGACAAAACTCCAGAGGTAGTTCAGGTGTTATTTCTTTGACAATAAACTGCGGCCGGCGTAGACAGATTGGGGACCGCGTTCTAGCGAAATCAATGTGCTTTGTTTTAATTAGGTTGGAAGATGTGTGCAGGCAAGAGGAGTTTTAGGGATTTTCTAAACTGTTAAACTCTCTCCCTTCAAAAGAAAGACTATCAATGATTTGTATTTCTTATTTTACTGCGTGTATATATACAAATCCCTTGCACGCATAATTTTAGTTTTTAATGCAGCGCAGTTCAATTATTTTGTCTTTTCCCTCAAGTGTTTCAAGTAATGATTGTTATAATGGTCTTATATGGGTTTGGGACTAACCGCTACTATTACCAAAGAGCATTCAGCATCCCTTCACTTCGCTGGTTGTCTTTCCTGAAAGTCTCTTCTCGCTGCGAACTCATTCACTGTGAGCGCTGCATACTAATGTCATTGTTGTTTTTTCATAGGATGCATATTTGGTTGTTGACCATTGTCGTCTTGTGCCAGTGTTCCTCGCACGTTGGCACTCACTACATCGCAACCTCCCACTGACTTTCCCACGCACGCACTGCCTTTTTTTCCAGGCCCTATGCTCTCAAATGGACAGACAAAAGGGAAACAAGGCAAGACTTTATAGACACGAGAAAATGACATGAGATTCAAGGCTGTTTTGAAAATGGCCCGGGAAGGATAGGACATTTTTGGTGGCTACAATTCAAACACTGGCTCGAGGTTGTTCAGACCCGATAGTGTTTACCTTTCAAACTATTGATTTATCTTTCCAAAATGTTTCTTCAACCCACTGACTACCGCCCTGGGTGTGAAGTGGCTGAGGCGCGTAGTTTTTCAGGCCTTTACCTACCTTTGTTCTGTGCCAATGTGCCGGATCAAAAAGCAAGAATCACAAAGAAATAACGAAAGATCCACACAGCTGTTGGCCCACCATCTTTTTGATTAGCTAAGATTAGCACAGTATTGAGGGATTGACTCTTGTCATGACTGGGGCTGTGTACTGTTAAATGATACCAATCTGGTATCTGAGTTTAGGTACTACCGGTATTGAAAAAATTATACTTTAATTTTTTCAGGTACCGAAAAAAAAATCTTCTATCCATATATCCAAGTTTGTCCAAGGACAGAATTAATACATTAATAGAAGTTACTTTATTTTTCTCTCATTTTTCTCCCCATGTTCGCCCATTTATTTTAATTTTTTTCCCTTTTTACCAATTTTTCCAGATTTTTTTCCCTCAATGTTTGCCCTGTTTTTCAAATTTTTTAATACATTTATGCAAATTTGTATTCATTTTCCCAATTTTTCCCCACTATTTTTATTTTTTCTCCCTATATTTCCTCAATTTATTACCAACGGTAAATGTATATATATTTTTTATACTTTTCCTTATTTTTGCTACAGTTTTTTTGTTTTCCAATTTTTTTCTAACTTTTTCTAAATTTTTATTACTAATAATTATTTTCTCCCAGATTTTTTCCAATTTATTTTTCTCCAATTTTGCCCCCAAATTATTCCCATTTTTTTCCACATTCCCTGACATTGGAAATGAACCCTATATTGTAAACCTGCAGATCTTTGTTCTATTGTTCTGTTTTCTGGTTCTAGGCGACGAATATTTTAGAATAGATATTGGAAATGGTATCGTTCAGGTATCGGTATAGAAAACCAAGTATCGTTAAAGGTATTGGGGAATAAAAGACGGTACCCAGCCCTTGCCATGACAATTATGGCCTGATTTTATTGTTTACAAACAATAGAGAGGGATCAGGTACATTTCAATTTGTTGTGGTCCAAACTCATTCCTAACTTCCTAATACATTTATAACATCCCAATTCTTTCTTCACAGGGGTAGATTTATGCACATTTCCCAACTTCCAGTGTGAAATACTGTCACAGCAATGCAAACCTCAACCTGCTAGTTTATGACTGATATATAAAGCATACAGTGAACATATTCTGTTTCCTCATAAAGTTTACAAACCAACATTTACTGAATTGGGAATTGTAGTTCTCTGAATCCACCTTTCTGTCACTTTGATATTTTGATCCCCACATGATCACTCGCCCTGCTCCCATACTCTGGCTGTCCTCCTTGTCTGGTGTCTTTCCTTCCTTTTAGGCGGTGGGAAGTTGTCACGCTGGCGCTCTTTTGACAGCCGCACTTTGAGGGCTTCTCGGCGCTCTGACAGAGGGCCCCCGAAACACATGTGCATATATTGTGGCTGCGCGGCTCGGAGGGACCGCATGTTTTTGACTGACAGGCTAACTCCCAGCTCCGGGGATGCTCTCTTGTGCGCCTCACTCTTCGCTTGTGTCCTCCCGCCCACTCCCTGCTGCCATCATCTGTGGCTTTGTGAGGACTACATAATGCGGGGAAATGACAAAGGAAATTACAGCTAATCTTTGTTAAGACACACATTACTGACACATTTTGGTCTGGCGATAAGAATTGCTTTCTCTCAAACTGACATGCCGGAGTGACGTGTTTTATTCTTGTGTTATTTATTTTTTTATTTTTTTCACCGTTAATAACGGTGCCGAAAATATGAATGGATGATAATAGGTTGACAACTTTGCAATGAAAGACTAGTTCCACCTTCAAAGGGGCTTTTCATGCACTTCTCTCACCGTGTGGGTGTGTGTGTCGAACTGATGGATTCGCTCCAACTCTCTCTCCCCTCTCTTTCCTCTTTTAGTAATCCCCGCTAAAATATTCATAGCTAATCTGCATTTACAATGTAATTACAGACAGGGGGCTTTGACTGATATCGGATATGGCCGGCGGAACACAAGCAAGTTCAAGATTTTGTGATGAACAATTGTGCAACAGGTTGGAGACGCGTGGGGTCTCAAGAGTGAAAATACTCTCACATTTAAAGCGTGACTATGTTAGGCTTTAGGGAGGCTTTTTAAAACTTCCTTGGGACAACACTGATGTTGTAGTAAAATCACAATATAAATGTTGTGAAAATACCTCTAGTATTGAGTGCGTTGTTAAATGTAGCTTTGTGTAACGCTAGCAGAGGGTGTACTGCAACTCACCTCTGCTTCAGAAAAAGGAAAGCAGTTCATACTGAAAGAGTTAACATAATCTGCACAAGGAGAAGAGTTTGGCTGCAGACAAACAGGATCAGAACAAGTTCGGGGACGCTGTCTGGACTCTAAAACACTTAATGGATTACTCCGAGGTATACTGTAAGTGCAGGTGTGTGTTTTAAGAGCGGGAGACTGTTTACTGAAACTGTTTGGTACGAAGATGGTTAAAACTTCAAGAAAGTTGATTTTACGTGATACAAGAAGTGACTACTTGACGCTACAGTGCTAAGAGGATCACCTGGAGGGGTCAGTGATACTATGGGGTATGTTGTCTGTTACATGGCAGCCTTTGCATCAGCTTCATGCTTTTGATGTCTTTTATTTTTATTTTTTAAGATCAGAGGTGCACATACTTCATTTTTCCTCTGAGGGCCAAAGTGGCACGGTAATTGTGGACCAAAGGACCAAACACATGAATATTTTACACATAAGGGCCAAACACAGTCTTGGTTTGCATGTAAAATGAATTGTCTGCCAAATTTGGATTCTCTACCATCTATTAACAGTGTAATGCGCAAATAAATTACAGTCCCTACTCCCTAGCCTTTCACAAATCAAACTCCGTAAAGGGCTTGTTTCCACGAGTCCGACTTTGGCCACCCCTGCTTTTTTTTTATCCCATGAAAAATTGAACAAAAAAAAGGAATGAAATTTCAATGAAGAATGGACATTTATAACCTTTAAAGCAGAACTAAGTAACTCATGCCCCTAGAGGCCATAAGCGCCACTGCAGATGTCATAGCATGTTGCGTTTTTGTTTTACTCATTAATTGTCCGTGAGAGTAAATACTACACTGACAGAAAAGACTAAAGGCAGAGAGTGATATTGTACATTGTGCCACAACTCAATTACACAATGGGACATTATTTTATATTCAAACTTGACTGTAAATACCGCTAAAGTGGCGCTAGCCCGCAGTTAGCTTTGCCTTTTATCCTGTTAGCTTCTTTTTCGTGATTCTATTAGTGTGTATTGCGCCTCCGATCCGGAGGCAGGGAAGTTGTGGTTCTCTGGCCAGAGACACCAGGGTGAGATGAAAGACCCCCCCAATCATCCCATTAACACTTATATTACCCCCAGAAGGACCACGAGAAAGGAAAACAAATTACTTGGTTGTTCTTTAAAGATCCTCCAGCCTTTCTGGATTTCATGTCTAACAAAGTTACAAAAGAATTTGAAACATGTTGAATAATATCAGTTTTGGTGATACCGCAACACATTGGTGAAAGTGTAATAAAAGTCTTGGGAGGTTGGTTCGTGACTACTTATAAAAAAAACGACAAAAGTATTAGTTGCTTCAGGTGGGACTGCACGAAGACTGACCAGGCCAAAACAATCCTCGTCAGGCGCTGTCTCCCAATTTGTTGCCACATCAATATTTTTGTCTTCCAGTTTAGCTCCCTGGACATCTCTGGTCAGGCCTATCAGCCCCATAGCAGCCCAGTCTTTTTGCCATCAATTTTTCACTTGTGTAGATGGAAGAGGGGGTGGTGTCCTTTTAAATGAAGCACTTGGCGTTTGTGACCTGTAATAAATGAGTATGCAGTCAGTCATGGCAGCTGTAAGGAGACGTCTGGGAGCATACGGTGTGAGAGAGAGACACAGAGAGAGAGAGTGAGAGAGAGGGTGTAGATATCCTTGAATTTTTCTAGTTTATCTATGCAAAGACAAATGACTGCGCCAAAACCATGCCAATGTTGGAAGAAAAAAAAAGTCAAAGAAAACAGGTTTTCGATAAATAGAAACCACATGCTTCGGTGATCATTACACTTTGCTTATCGGGTTAACTAACCTGCTCAGGGAGTTTGCATGAGAATAATTGATCTGACCCCTTAACAGTACACATATGAAACAATGCATATATTTACAGCAGTTTTAGGATACATGGTGCTTCATGTTGTCAAGCTGATACAGAATGCATTGGAACAAAGACATTTTTTTTCCTTCTTCTTTAATTGAATAATAAAGCTTTTGTTCTTCAATAGCGCGAGATGTAAAGTCTCATAATTTCTCATTCATACACTACACCAACATTTTCTTCTTTATATTACTCCTAACAGTCTCAATAATGAGTTCTTTGTAGGCATACTGCTATAGGCTTTCATGTCCATTTAGCCTTTATTGAATGAAAAGATGAAATGTAGAATGCTCATTTGAGTGCGGCTGGCAGTCACCTTGCAGCCGGAATAGCGCGCGGTTCCCTTTAGCTGGATGTGAAGGTACATAAAGCACGGGATGAGAGCAACTGGGAAAGGCAATTGACCTTGGTCGCTTTTGGGGGGTTAGCTGTAGCGCCTGATAGATGGTCCAGTGGTGCGGCTGGAGGGAGGAATGCTGAGGTTGACAGTCACACTTCAACATGAGAAATAAAGATATGGGAAACGGTAATGACAAAAAACCTGCATCACCAAAAAGGGATGTTTCTAGCATTGTAGGGGCCCGATGCAAGATGCTGTTTGGGAGAGAGCTGTATTTTCACAACTTTTAGGCAACTTTCTTTGTTGATAAGACCTTTAATTTCAGCTTTAGGGTTTGTGGTATATCTACATAGTTTGCTATATGATTGTGTTGCCCTATTGGATTGTGCAGAACAGTATGTGCATGCAATATGTGCAAATGTGCTTAAGTTAGTTAAATTTCACAGGGCTGGCGGCTGAGTATTAAAACTTAATTGGGCTAATGTGATGGTATAACGCTAAGGTGCTAAATCTTTCTGTCTGTACCTTGTCGAGTTATATACGGACCATCTAAGTATCTCCAAAGTATCTCCACACGGGCAATCAGATGCTACATGTCACACATATTCAAAATAATATAACATTTTTATACGTCAGAAGTAATGTTACAATATGGAAATAAAGACTGTCATACATTGCATTTTTATTGCCCCTCTGACTTTATCTGTCAACGGTTGAAAAGCAGAGAATAAAATAACACAAGCTCACTAACCCCTGGTCCAAAGTCAGCGCTGCCATTTTGTCCTGCTGCGCTTGGCTGTTTACCTGCGAGTCTGCGACAGGGGTGCTTTATCTCAGCTACTCCCTACCATACAAATACACATGCATGAAAAAATTTGGGGGGAGGGGGGGCGGGGGGTCGTGGGGAGCTAACCCTGCTGCATCCCAAACCACTCCGCTTTTTGTCCCGAAAGCTCCATCCCACTGAGAGACACGATCCCCCGGCGGCAAGGTGAATGGGGTGCTGATGTTAGATTATTTGCAGCGGGCCGGGTGAACAAGTGAGATGGGAGAGACATTTTACCCCTAATTTTAGCGGCAGAAGGGCATCCAGGGTAAGTGTGCGTGTGTATGTGTGTGTGCGTGCGTGTGTATGTGTGTATGTGGGGGTCTTCCTGCAGGGATGGGACATGGGCTAGACTCCCCGGAGAGTTTGCTTAAAGTGGGAGCTATCACCGTAGCTGGACGTACAATTAATCAGGGAGAGCCCAGGGGTAGCCCAGGGTCTGACAGGGACACTTCCTTCTGCAAAGAACACACACACACACACACAACTCACACACACACACACAACTCACACAGATGGTCAAGTTTCGCCTAACTTTAGGCTAAGACTTCTCAGATATGTCAGGTTATGGCAAAATGTAAGTGCCCATGAAAGGACGATAGGTACGTTAAAAGAGAGCACAGATAAAATATGACGAAGATGAAGATATAGACCGTGCAGAAAAACACAAAGATGTTTTGGTACAAATGTAATTGGTTTCAATTATAAAAGCACTGGGAGAGCAAATAGTCTATAATAGAAAAATGTAATGTTACCAAAAAATGCCCGAAATAATATTCTTCTTCTTGTTGAAAATGAAAACCAATTTCATTACAGTAGTAGAAAATCTGGATTTGTAAACTCTCAGGGGTTTTCTAAAAGGTTTTCAAGTTGTCATCGATTCAAAAACAACCTGGTACACATGATTACTTGAAACCCTTTTCTATGATCCAACATGAATGACAAAACAAGCTGGATTCGGGCGAAATAACAGAACACTGATTAATAAATGAACTTCTTTTACCAAGATATATATATATATATATATATATATATTAATTGTACGCAAACCCCATTTGTTGTAAACATTTCACAGTATACTTTTAGCACCGTGCTACATGTCTACGTTCCAGCCCGAAGGAGACAGGAGCATGGCAAAGAGCACACACAGTAAGGTGAAAAGGGCTGAACTGGTGGCTACACTTCACCCCGAGTGCCCTCTTCTTGTGTCTGCCCCCGTCTCCCCTCAATGGGTGCTGACTGATTGATGGATTGGAGTATGACATGGCCCGGTTCGCTCGAGGGTGCTAGCAAGGACATGTGAGAGACTTTGCCAAACGATCGGAAGGAGGAGAGACGCAGGAAAGGCAAAAACGCTGGCTGTGTATTAGTCAAATGTAACACAAAAAGCAGCTGTAGGAGAAGCATTATGAGAATCCCCACAAGCACCGGGCTGTCGTCACCTCTCAAGTGGGAGTTTTCTCGCAATGGTTCAGGTCAGCCATGTTTGATGGATGAGTTTGAACAGTGACTGTGGCCTTGGTGTGGAGGTGTCTTTTCAACAGTGACATATATTGTACATTATGTATACTTGCATGCCAAAAAACACAGCATCGCAATGGTCTTTTCCACCAGGCTGGCACAAAAAGCCAAACCAAACTGTGTCTTCGGAGTGAACTCAGTAGCTCAGTTTTGTCTCATACATGTTTGTCTATTTGGATGTTGCATTACCGAAGGCCAGGTGAATATTTCTAACAGAGCGTCTTTATGTCTGTTGTGTTTCCATGGGCAATTATGCTGATGTTCTAGGGCTAATGACAGGTGCTAATACGCTGTATAAACATCATGATGTTGTTGTCTAAAATCCTGTTTAGACTTTTTTTTTTTTCATTAAACAACGAATATATTACAGTACATAAATGCCCTCTATAGTGACCTGTATGCAGCATATTATCATTTAAACAAGATCAAAGTAATAAACTTAAATTTAATTACTCAATGAAACATGTATTTCTTCATTCCCTCTTCCTCTAAGGTCTGGTTATAAGTCAACAATAATGGATGGACTTATCTATACGTTTACCCATTCTGCACATTACATGGCAGCCTTTGTGCCTTTTATCCAAGCCCATCTTGATCTGAGTTCGTGAACAGCTCTGGCCTCATGGGGAGACTGACATTCACACTCATCTCAGCCCTGTGCCCACAGAGCCACAGACACGTTCCCAAACTGTTATTTGTGCTCTTATCAAGTCCAAGGACCTACTTCATGTGTTTCAGAAAAAAAAAACAAGCCATTAGTTGACGGTCTTGGCCAGTGTTGCTGGGGTGACTAGGCTTCTGCTCAAATTGTGTCTGTTCATTTTATGCCATGGCGATACACACCATTCATGTTTTACCCAATGGGATTTTGTGGAGAAATTGTTGCACAAAGCGTTTTAAGGCTGAGAGGAGTGAATGAAATGATTGGCTAATTGTGGCACTTTACATACAAGCAGCATGTGAATTGGTGATCTCAGCTTTGCCATATGAGAGGCATAGAAAATGTGTATTATCAAAGTTGATTTATGAAAAACAACTGTGCCACCAACAGTTGATCACTATGTGTTGTGGGATATATTGTATAGTATTTATTCATTTTTTCCTAGTACTTTTCTCGTTCAGTTTAACAGTTCAGTACAGTAATCCTTTTATGGATAGAGTGCCATTTAGGAAACATCATTTGAGTGTGCCACTTGTACAACGGATATTGTATTGTACAATATTATTCTAACATTTATTATAACTAAAAGATAGTAAGAAAGTTTGTTTGTAGTTTTTAGTAGTAGTAGTATAGGCTGTATTCATGTGTCTCTTTTTTTTATTACGTTTGCACCTGTACCAGGGCTGTTTTGAGGTCAGTGGCTAGATCATAACAGATTACATTATGTTGTTTTGAGCAGGTAGTCTAATGAATGTATTTCTACAGTATGTCACTGATTATGTATTTATCTGTGTAGTTGATTTTTGGAGCAGTTTCAATCCAGAGGTCTCTGCAGTAAGCAAACACCCATTTGACGAGAAGCCAAGTCGAGGGGGAACAAGGCGCGCAGTGTGTCCCTGCTGAGAGTGCTTTGTGCCGGGGAGGGTCGGTCTCGGAGCTCCCTGTCTCACGTGAGCCGCCTGGAGATGAGGGCAGCACTCCTTTTTTAACACTGACTGTACAATATACTTATCACTTAACATTAGGGTTGATCTGATTTGCATTGCAATTTGACAATATTTAAGTCTCAGCACTAAACCCTGAATATGATCTGTGGTGAAATATGTTGAAAAGTGTGTAGACCTGCAGTGCTTCTGGAAGACAGGACTTTTGGCCCTTTATCGACAATAGAAGCAGTACACCTCACCTCATTACTATGCATGAAGATGATAAAGTATTGGGATATGGGATTTCAAAATGATGTGATACAAAATATATTGTGATATATCACATAATTATTGAGTAGCCTTAATCACTATATTGTTATAGCCAAACTTATCCACTAATGATACTTATTCACCTCATCATTACTTTTTAAAGTTTGTGTCTGCTTGGCCTTTGTTTACTCAAGCATGATGTGCTTTCCTCAGGAAATAGGCAGCTTTCTCTCTCAATCTCTGTGTGGACCTGTTGTTACTGATGAGTACATTGTGTTTGTGTCACTGGGCTGTCTCCATCTTGTGTCTGGGTATCTGAGCAGTAAACACTAGAACGCTGTGGCACCAGGTATTTTGTGCCGTGCCACTCACAACACCTTTGCACAAACGTGTGGTGTCTTGGCAGCAGTGCAAAAACAATAGGATGAATAAAACATAGGCAATCAAAGCACTCCACCTCCAAATGTCAGGCTATCTGTACGGCTTAATGGAAAAACATAGGGACGGTCCCAAGGGTCAGTTTATAGAGCTCGGCCCATATCAGCGAGAAGAATGACGCTTTTGACCAGTGAACCCTAAGTGATTTTACTTTGATTTCAACGTAATATAGAGCCACACAATAACCAATGTTTTGCAAGTATTTGATCATTGCATCCATATTAGTTGTGGCTACCCCAGAGACTATAATGTAATGTAAGCTGTTTGTTTATTTGTTTAATTTAATATGAAAACTGCATTTCTTTCTCTGTCATTTTCAAAAGAATTAAGACCTTTATAGAGTTAACCAGCAAAAACATAAAGGGATTTACTTTACTACTTAATTTTCTTACTTTGTACAGTTTAGTTGATGTAATGCCATAAACAATTGCAATATTAATATCACATAGCATGTTGGTCTCCAGAAGTGTTTGTACGAACTTTAGGAATCACATGAAGTTGGTAAAACTGAATAAATTGCACTCATTACGTGTCCTTTATCCAACTGGTCTTAACAGCATCATTTAACACGCATTACTTCACATATTCTTGAACCTGTCCTGGTGGTGGTGGCTAACCCCTGCAGCTAATTATCTTTAAATTAGGGATGAGGTCTAGGTTTAATTAGGCTTGGCCATGAGGAGGGCTGAAGCTTAACAGTAACTGCAGTAACTTCAGCTGCCAAAGCTCATCAGGCTAATAGGGACTCAAATGTGGAGGGCCTCGGGGGCCTGACTGAAGAGCCCTGCTTCCTGCCATATACACACACATGTGCGCACACGCCACAGGATTAAACCAGCGCAGTCTACAGAGCTGAAAAGTTCCACTTTTTATTTGCATTTTTTTTTTTTTTACATAATCGCTGTTTGGAAATCTTCAACTTTACTGTATGTTTATTGATGTCAGTCATTTTTCCGCGTCTAGTTGGCATCTGGCAGAGTCTGTTTTAAATGTTAAATGCTAAATTGTTCCCAAGGGCCGGTGAGAATAAGCATGACAAAACTTAAAATTGTATCACATTTAAACTTAGATGGTTTGTTCAAAAATACTTTACTTGTTTTTTCTTACTGATATTCTACATATGCCCGTCTTAATTCAGTACGGTCATTGTCATTCTTGCATTGTAAAAAAATATGATTTGTTAGAAACAACTTATGCTAATCATATGTAGAACTAGTCAATATTGATAAAGCTTTAATACCTGTAATTGTAATAACATATTATTTCCAGTCTGCTCACTGCTTTATACGATACACCGTAAGTTCTCCGTGTTCTTCTGTGTCGTGTCTTTGCACCTCACAATGTGACGGTGAGATAATGGGCAGGGGCTGGAAACTGTGTTTGTTTTTATTGGCAGGCTCACAGGACTGAGTGACACAGCAAAGCAGATGTTAATGGGAGGGATGGTGATGAACCTCACCTCTGATCTGCCTCTGTGCTCCACAGCTCCGGGTGTGAACAGGGGAATTCAGACATAAATGCTCATCACTGGCGCTACTATTTTAACAATACACACTAGACCTGATAATGATTGGATTGGTGAATTATCCTCTTAACCCCTTAACAGAACAATGCAATTACAGTGCACTGCCTTACTTTTAATGTTGAGAAGACTCCATTTTAACAGCCACAACACAAATGTGCCTTCCAAATACGTACATTGACCTTTTTTATGCCTATGTCCTACTGTGCTCTCCCTCTGTTCTTTGTAACAGTCAGTGATGTCCCCTCACAGCCCCTGCAGAAATGTCAGGAAGACCCCGTGCTGTCCATCACCCTGACGCCTCAGACTGCTCACAGGGCTAAAGGCCAGGCTCGAATTGGCCTGACTGTGTGCGGTCTGTCCTTTCTCTCTGGGCGCTGTACTGTACTGTAGAGAGAGTGCAGGCGTTTCCACTCCAGATCTCACCAATTCTGCGCTTGCACTTATAGTTGGACACCAATAGTTGAATAAGTCAATAACCAGCTTGCGTATTGTTGCTAAACTGCCGGTAATAGTTCAAGAGATAACCGTGGCACCTTATTGATGACATTCAGAGTCATGCTTACCTTTTATAATGGGCAGATGTATGACTCTCATCACGGCAGGTTGAATCCTTTTTGCATGCATTTTTCTCTACTGGTCTCGTATCGTTCTTCGATACGAGAGCTCAAACTCGGGTTAAAAGTGTGTGTCAACCCTAAAACTAGACCTATTATCTTTACATATAAATCCCCTTGACTTGTGCAGACATTTCAAACGAATTAGCCGCTCTCTCCTGTAAAGATGAATGGTGTGTATAGTTGCCGACAATCGATGCTGTGATGAAGTGCAGCGACACACCTCTGACAACTCCATTAATTGCTCATCTTGCTTTACGTTGAGCCTTCAGCTAATCACTGTGACTACGGTGGGAATGAGAAGTGGCTATGGGCTTTTAGCATCAGGTTTGCTCAGTCTACGATTGTGCTGCTTTCATTTGTCTCTTTCCTTGGCAGTGATTAATATTGATTACACACTGAGGCCATTAAAACCGGCCTCTCTGTGACTGTGAGTCCAGGTGAGGGCTACTTGTTTTCTACAGGATGCACTCACTTTTAATTAAGTGCGAACAAGTTAATTTAGCAGAGTTGCAAATGTCGGGGCAAGTGCTAAGAAAAGTATGTTATATGTTTTGTCCAGCTACAGCGCGGTAATGGCTGTCCAGCACAGTAATAACACAGTACCTAAAAACTCAATAACATGGCCATTTTAGTAATCAAACGGAAACAGGACTCGCATATGGTTTATTTCTTGACAATATGACCATAACATTCATAGTATTTACTTGGTAATGATATGGAAACAAAGCTGCAAAGTGTGAATGTCAAATGCCTATTTCCATTCTCTTAGCTTGTCATTACTGTGCTGTTTAGTTTAGTTTATTTGTTCATTTGAGCAGTAAACATTCTGCTCAAAAGGAGTGGGCTGAAGCAAGAAGCTTATGAGCGCCTCCCCCCAAACTCAATGCAATAACAAAAGTAAATTCTCATTTCACAATAGTACAAAGTAGGTGGCAACGTGCAGCTCGGGTGTCCCCTGTCCTTAGACTCTCCAGCACGGCAAGGAAAAACTCAAAAACGAGAAACCTTGAGGAGAACCTCAGAAGGAGAGATCCACTCCCATGGACGGACAGGCTATAGAGACCCAGGGCAGAAGGCGTGTACCCGTTTGTGAATTAACATTAATTACATTATCCATCAGGCCTTTAGTAGAATCATATTGTGATTGGCCTTGACAAAAGAAGAACTTGTTACATTTCAAAGCGGTTATTGTAACACAGACCAAACTCACAAACACACTGTTTGAACTGATTGTATAATTAACAGAAACGAAGCAACAACTGTCTTCTTTCATGCAAGATCTCTACTAAAGCAAGTAACAAAGGTGACCATTAATATATTCCTTTCAAAAGCTGTAAAGTAAAATACAATCAAAATATCTGTATCCAAATGGGTATGACACTACTGACCGGAGAGTTGGATTCATTAGGCAGCGAGATTTGTGCAGAAGAGTGGGAATTTATGAGTGCTAGATAAGTCCATCAGTTTTTGCAGGACAGAGCTGTCTGTATTTGTGGTCCAAAATCTTCTGGGCTGTTCCCAATCTGCAACGGTTGACAGAAGGCCGGCCCTTGTGATCCAGCACATGGGCTACTGTAGCTCAAATGCTGGTTCTGAATAGAAGCTGTCATGAATAGTGCATTGCTGATTTATGTTTACAGTGCTGCATACCAGGTGATTTTAGTGGAACCATATGGCTGTAAAAAAAAACTAGATTCATACAGTGCCTTTGGCGATAACCGAAGCGCTTTGCACTGCGTTCATTCCCTCCCCAGTCATGCTCTGATGGTGATAAGCTACTTCTGTTGACGCAGACTGATGGAAATGTAGCTGTCAGTCTGTGCCAGTGACATTTCCCGCCGCCATCGCTCACTCATAAGGTTAAGCAAGAAGGTAGATGTCATACCCAGAGAATGTGGACATAATGTTCCTCGATTTGTGCATCTTGTATTTTTTAACTCTTTTTTTTTTTTTTTTTTTTCTTCTCATGGACTGAAAATTGCCCATGTGTAAATCCCTTAATGCATTCACAAATGGGCTCGAGTCAACCGGGGCATCTGGGCTAATCTGAGCAGGAAAGGACGTCACACCTCTACATCTGTTGGCTGCATGGGCCACTGTGTCTGCAGGTGCACTGTGGGATAATAGGCACAGATAAATTCATTATGTCTGCACGGATCACGAGTCACCACAACACCGGTCATTAAAACTAACGAATGTTCTGGCAGCACTGACTTAAATATCCTTTGAACTCCACACTTATCTCAAACAATATTACAGGAATTGAGTTGCTAAAATGTGGTACTTTCAGATCTCCAGTGGGCAGTATAACCTTTAGCTTGTGTACTTTTTGGTAGTAGTAGAATCAGTAGCCTTGTATTGTTATAAATCAATGGTGCTCAGAATTTTTTAATGGTGCTCAGAATTTGTACACCTAGTACTACTGCTTCACCATAGGCCAAGCTCAAGAACAAATCAGAACTCGCCGTGTCTATACCAGAACCAAACCAAAAAAGCCTTGGATGCTTGATTAAAGCGTGCATGAAATTAACCCACAATAGATCAAAAATAATAAAGTCTAAAATTGCAGATGATCCCGAGAACCCTGTGATTACTGCTTAACCCACCCCCACCACCACTCCTTGCATAATTTGCGGTCCGAATATATATTTTTTCAAGCACAGATTTATACGTCTTCCACCTCTGCGCACTTGAAGGTGGAAGGCAAATGTTTAACTTTGCGAGCCGGGCCCTAATGAGCTGAATTAGCCGCAGATCAAAGAAGACAATTAAAGGGGATGTTTGTGGTGCCGAGGGCTCATTAACATCACAACACACGACACGGCCATGAGGAAGAGCCCCTCATTACGGACCACCGCTGTGCACACAGGCTGCTGCACGGGCACGGCTACTGTTGGGAGAGAGCAGCACATACAGGTGTAACCTTTACCAGGCCTGGAGTGGACAGGCTTATTGTACACGCAACCTGTTTTTGTTGTCTCTAAATATGTATAAGGAATGGGGCTTAGGGTCTGTACTGATCATTGATAATAAGAAATCAAATTAACTAAACTCTGCAACTGTATGCACTGACTGAGACTAGACATGTTTCAAGTAATAACAGATATATATAAAAAAAAATATAATAATCCAAGTCCTGAATAGATGCATATGAGAGAGCCAATCAAACATTTATTAGGATTTGGTTTCGGTGCCAATTTACCCTTGAATTAATTTGTTAAAACTAGGGGTGTGTATCGCCTAGTCTCAGGCAATACAATACGTATCCCGATACAAGGGTAGCGATGCGATACGATATATCCCGATATTGAAGAATTAGACGATTATTGCGATTATATATCTTTTTAAACCTGTGTCGTAGTAGTGCAGTGGCGAGACACAGGTTTAACATGAGCATGCTGTATTTAGTAATAATCCAGGTTTCCTTTCGTTGACTTCGTCAACGTTGCCCGTTCCTGTTTCCTGTTGCCACGTCACCTTGTTTCCTGTTGCCACGTCACCTTTGCGAGACTCGTGTTTGTTTCGCTGGAAGTCTCTTGGAATTTCAGTAACATTTTAAGAGTTGGTGAAATCAATCATTATGGCTAGCCGCACCGAGCAAGAGCTTCACCGTCTAAGACTGGACATAAAGCGATTGACGGAGGATATTAAAAAGAAAGAAGCGCTTGTTTCCGACCTCATGGAAATATCCCATAGACAATCACTCCATATTTCCTCTCTGACTGCTGCCCTCCAAGAGACAGTGCTCGGAGACCCGGTTACCTGTCCCTCACCCTCTAGCTCAACTCCCCACCCGCAAACCGTGCACAGAACAAAAACACTTGGATCTACCTGTTTGAGCCTCACGAACCGCTTCTCTGTATTGGCGGAGGACTCACCTACTCCAGCTGTTCCGGCAACGGCGCTCCCCAATCTGGACCCGGCGATGGATTTCCCGGCTCTCCAAGGGGGTGGCGCGGATCCCCGCTCGGCCCAGCCTCACAAACAGGGGGAAAAAACATCGGCCAGGCGTAATATCCTAAAAGAGGCGGTCCGGAGACGATCCAGTGGATCCTCGGGTATGGCTCCGGTCTTGTCGCTGTCCCCGACGCTGCACGCGCCCTCGCAGCTGCTGACGGTGTCGCGGTCTCATCAAGCCGCGACACCGCCGGTGGCCCCCCCGCGGTCAGCTCTCGCGTCACGGCCACAACATTCCGCGTCGCGAGAGGTATCCCCGCGGTCCTCTCCGGCGGAGCCACGGACACAACAACCCGCGGTGCAGCCGGTGATCCCGGACGAGGGCGCGCAACAACAGCAGCCAGGATCCACTCCTGTCGGGGCGGGACTTGAACCCATCGGTCAGCCCGCGGCCCTGGTCTCTCCTCCGTCCTCTCCACATGGTGATGTTTCCGAGTCCGCCCACCAGCCAAAGCCACTATTCCCCACCACAACACTCATAATAGGAGACTCCATTATCAGAAACGTCCGTTTTTATAACGCCGCAACCCACTGCTTCCCAGGTGCTACAGTTTCCAGGATAACACAAAAACTCCCAGGCATTTTTCAGTCCATGCCCCCATCCGTCCATAGAGTGATCGTCCACGTGGGTACAAATGACGTATCGAAAAGACAATCGGAGCGTACAAAACTGGATTTTAAAGAACTCCTCAGCGTTCTGAGACCATGGATTTTTAAAGGTGTGTCTGTGTTCATCTCGGGCCCCCTCCCCACGCTGAATCGTGGCGATGAACATTTTAGCAGGACCTTCCATCTGAACTGCTGGCTTAAATCCGTATGTAGACCTCTAACCTCTTTTATTGACAATTTTAGCCTTTTTATGGACCGACCCTCTCATTTCCGAGTCGACGGCTTACATCTGAACTTGAGGGGCAGCCGTCTGCTCACAAAGAACATGTCCCTGGCAGTCCACTCCGCACCTGCGCGTGATTGACGGTTTGCCTCCAGTCAATCACGCGCAGGTGCAGCCTCCGCCAACACTCCCCCTCCTATCGTTTCCACGCCCCCCTCACAAACCATCCCTGTCATCACTAGCAGAGAGCGGACACAACACAACCCTCCATGCAATTATCCCGTTAATATGGACAGGAATTATCCTGTCCATATTAACGTTTTAAAACCCCTCCCCAAAGCCCCCCCACAGTCCACAGCTAATCCATCTCAAACCACAATAAACATGGCTCTTTTAAATGTCCGCTCTCTGCAGAAGAAGTCTTTTATTGTGAATGACCTGATTTTAGATAATAATCTTGATTGTTTGTTTTTAACTGAAACCTGGCTGGGTACAGATGCGACCGCGGTTCTTGCTGAGGCCTCCCCACCTAATTTTAGCAGCACCTTTTCAATAAGGAATGGGAAAAGGGGAGGTGGCACTGCTTCCATATGTACAAACACTATTGCCACCAAACCTATTTTATTTGATCCATTCCCCACTTTTGAGCACCATGCAGTTGTTTTTAGCAATCCCCCCATTTTATGTGTCACTATTTACAGACCCCCCAAAAAATGCCCTCTTTTTGTTAAGGAATTTTCTGAGTTTTTATCACTTTTACATAGCTCTTTTAATATGATTCTTTTAACTGGTGATTTTAATCTACACATAGATAATCTTTTAGACCCTGTTGCTAGGGATTTTTTAAATGTTCTTAATTATATGGATTTTACCCAACACGTCACACAGCCAACTCACGACAGAGGACACAGTCTGGACCTGGTCATCACGTATGGCCTGTCCACAGCTGTGTCTTCTGTCATTGACTTGGCTGTTTCTGACCATTACTGTGTGTTTTTTAATATCACCAGTTTTACCCAGCGGGAGACCTCGGTAAGAGCTGTGAGGAAACGTCATCTCACCCCTGAAGTGGCTGCAAATTTTATTGATGTTTTAGAGAAATATTCTCCTATTGTTCTACCTGCCCCCTGTGATTTTATTTTTGAAAATTTTAATAGCAAACTCAAGTCAGCGCTTGATTCTATCGCTCCTTTAAAATCCAAGAAACTCCCTACAAAACCAATTACTCCATGGAGGAATGAGGAAATTAAACAACTCAAAAGACAATGCAGGGTGGCAGAGAGAAAATGGAGAAAAAACAAAATTACCATAAACTACCAAATCTTCCGTGAACAACAATCAACCTACAATAACACAGTAAGAAACACAAGAAACAACTACTTCTCAAAAATTATCAACAATAATAAAAACAATCCCAAGGTACTCTTCTCTACAATAGAACATCTAATCAATCCTGATTTTAACAAGACCAATTTTACTCCAAGTGACTCCCTTTGCGAGGCGTTTGCAGACCACTTCAGGGGAAAGATAGACACTATCAGATGTAATATTTTATCTACTCAAAGTAACACGGTTTTAAATGCATCTGGTTGTCTACTTGTTCCAGAGGAAACACTGCACAGTTTTGTCCAGGTTAATGCTGAGATGCTTGATAAAGTTTTCTCCTCAGTGAGGCCCACCACATGTCCTTTAGACCCGGTCCCAACCCCGTTTTTTAAAACTTTCTATGGATCTCTTAGAGACGAGCTTTTACACATGATGAATTGCTCCCTTCAGACGGGGGTCTTCCCTGCTGCCTTTAAGGGGGCGGTGGTGAGGCCTCTGCTGAAGAAGAGCAATTTGGACCGTAATGATTTTAACAACTTTAGACCGGTATCCAACTTACCATTTTTAAGCAAAATCTTAGAAAAACTTGTTTTTACCCAACTTAGCGACTTTATAAATGCACATGACGTCCTTGAGAAATTTCAGTCTGGCTTTAGGGTAAACCACAGCACCGAGACAGCCCTTTTAAAGATTTTAAACGATTTTAGATTAAATTATGATTCCAAAAGGTTGACAGTGTTGGTTCTACTGGATCTGAGCGCTGCCTTTGATACAGTCGACCATACTATTCTTTTAACTCGTTTAAAACACATCGGCCTCTCTGGTGCTGTCCACAAATGGTTTACATCCTACCTCACAGACAGGACATTCATGGTAAGTGTGGATACCTGCTCCTCCAAGGTCCATAATATTACATGTGGTGTGCCTCAAGGTTCGATTTTAGGCCCAGTGCTTTTTAACCTGTATATGCTCCCTCTTGGTGATGTCATCAGGAGACATGGAGTCAACTTTCATAGTTACGCTGACGATACACAGTTGTACATCTCCATGTCTCCTGAGGACACCAGGCCAATGGATGCACTTTTTAACTGCATTTTAGATATCAAATCCTGGATGGCAGAAAACTTTCTCCAGCTTAACCAGGACAAAACTGAAGTTTTAGTCATCGGTCCTCAGGCCCAGAGAGAGAAACTTTTACCCAAACTACAGTCATTGTCTTTTAATCCTTCCTCACAGGTGAAGAACCTGGGTGTGATTTTTGACTCTGAGCTGACTTTAATTCCACACATTAAGAATATCACAAAGATAGGTTTTTACCATCTAAAGAACATAGCCAGAGTCCGCCCCATTCTCTCTCGGGCCAACACGGAGACGCTAATGCATGCTTTTATCACCAGTCGTATCGACTACTGTAATGCCCTGCTTTCTGGTCTTCCCAAAAAGAGTATCTCAGGTTTACAACTTTTACAAAATTCAGCAGCTCGTGTCCTGACGAAGACCAGGAGGCGGGACCACATTACACCGGTTTTAGAGTCACTGCATTGGCTCCCCGTGTGTTTCAGGATCCATTTTAAAGTTCTTTTAATGGTTTTTAAATGTCTTAATGGTCTTGGTCCTTCTTATCTTTCAGAATTGATTTTACCATATGAGCCTTCGCGGTCCCTTCGCTCCTCTGGCAGGGGTCTCCTAGTTATTCCTAAAGTCAACAGAAAGACTCACGGCGAGGCGTCTTTCCAATACTATGGCCCTCGCCTCTGGAACGACCTGCCAGAGGAGCTCAGGACCGCAGAGAACGTTCATGTTTTTAAGAGCAGGCTCAAGACCCACCTTTTTAGTTTAGCTTTTAATTAATATTTACTTATATTAACCTTATTTACCGGTTTTAGTTCTATTATTTCTTTATTTTCCCTCTTTTATCCTGTGCTATTTCACGCACAGTTTTAGCTGTTTTTAATGTATCTCTTATTAAATATTTATTTATTTATTTTTATTTATTTTATTCATTTATTTTTTATGTTCTCCTAGTGGTTCCTCTGAGGGAGCCCTCTGCCCCGGGAGTGCTGGTTGGCTGTGGCCGTGCGGGCGCTCTCCTGGGGGTGCCTGGATGGAGGTAGGACGTCTCTCCTACACCTACTCCGGGCCCCCTGGGTTGGCGCTCTGTGGCTGTGGGCGATGGGCTGCTCCTGGTGCAGACGGCTCCTTGGATGATGTTTCCCCTTTCGGTCCATCTGTACCCAGCCTTACGTACTCAACTCTATGTCCATTTTTATTTAAGACTTTTAACTGCTGGGCTGTCTGTACGTCTGTGTGTCTGTGTGTGCGGGTGGTGGGGTTGTAGTTATTTATGTATATTTACTGGTGGGGACGATTTTTATTATTTTTAATGATTTTTAAGCACTGTAAAGCACTTTGTGTTACATTTTGTATGAAAAGCGCTCTATAAATAAAGTTTGATTTGATTTGATTTGAGGTCTCTGTCTTTGCTGTAAAGGCCAAAGTGAGGCCAAATGTAGAGTTTTAAAAGAGCCCCGGAGCGTCTCATAGCTCTTCCTGTGTTTCTCTAACTCTCACTAGATTCTAGTGTTACTCAAGCGAGCTGCGCGGTGCGCTGCCATCTAGTGGGCGGGAGTAAAAGTGCAAGACCAAAGAGAGATGCTGCAATTAATATTTCCCCAAAAATAGATGTTTAAATATCGATACAAGAATCGTGCGACGTAATATCGCGATATATCGGCAGATCGATATTTTTCAACACCCTTAGTTAAAACTAATTAGATGGGGTAACTGATATATTTTCTTGTAAAGTTATTTTGCCACCATAGGTCCCTAAACTATAAAGAACAAAATGTCTCAATAATCTGGCACCTGAGCCACTTTTAGAGAGACAAAACATCGGTCACAGAGTCACCAGAGGCTCCATCAATAACAACTGTTCAGTTTCTCACTGCAAGACTTCATCTGGTCAGTCTGCCTTTTCATATAAAAGTGCAAAGTTGTGGAACTCATTACCCACTGAACTTAAAAACATGAATGAGTTTAAAATGTTCACATCTCGAGTTAAGTTTTGGCTGAAATCGAAAACGGAAATGTACCCATTTGTAAATAGCACTGAGTGTGTGTATTCACCTTATTCCGCCTCGCCCACTTTCCTCTTTTTGCCATGGATCAGCACTTCCATTGTATCGACACTTCCGGTAGAGCGTGAACTCCGTTCATTAAGCAGAGAACGAGAGGGAAATGTTTGCCGCTAAAATCTGATGCACAGTAGATTGATTGGTGTTTCTCTGGGCAGCCTGGCTTTGTGTCGTGTAGTAGCTTATTTTCTCTTGACTTCTCCAGTGTGTAAACTAATACCAGTGAAGGGGCGTGCACAATTCATGGCGGCACCCACGCGAACTTCTGGAATAAGGAGAATATGAATTATTTATTTGGTGTATATAGGTACGTTTAGCATAGCATCAGCTACAAGCTTGTTTTGTACTATGTCGAATTGCAGTGTCGCTGTCAAATAAACAAATACATTTTCACAAACATAGGATTTAGTGGGAAAAAAACAACAACCAAACAACAAAACAGGCAGACTACATCCACTGTTGGTATCTATTGTACGTATTGTGTAATTTATCTATTGTTAAGGCGGAGGAAAGAGTCTAAACCGGTGCAATTTGGAAGTCCGCCCTTGCTGTCTGCTAACGTTGTAAACATGCATAAAATGAGCATAATCCACATGAATAATAAGGACATGTGGGAGGTCTGGTGAGATCTAGAAATAATTTGAGCCAGCAGATCAGGTATGTTCTCAGAAGTAGTGTACTGTACATGCTGATCTGACTTTCACGGCTTGAAAGTGTGGGGAATTGGGAAGCGCATCTTAAAGTATCTGCTTGCACCTTTTCCCACACCACAAGTTTACCCTCAAATGACTGGAAATAATGCATTCCCACTCTATTTACATTGGCCATGCACACAAAATGTGCTACTTTGGCTTCTCACTTTTCTCTCCCGCTTCAACCACAAACAACGAGCACAGTTAGATATCCTGCTCATAATGTTTGCCGGCACAAACAAATACAAATGTGAGTCCCTTTCCTTTCTGCTCTCGTGCAATTCCAGCTTAATTAAGAGGGGAATTAACTTTGATCTTGTGCCGTGTGTCGCTGTAGCCCAGAGCTACAAGGCCAAAAACATACAAGTCTTCTCAAAGGTTGGCCATTTTGCCATTCACTGCTGACTGTTTGAAGTCGGTGTAGTAAAGAAAAGGAAAGATTCAATTAGTTCAACCTGAATGACGCTTGTTAGTCTTATCTGGAGGCGAGCCACCCTTAGCCACCCGCTCTCGTCGCTAATAGCTCAAGCTCAACAATAGATCAAAGGTCCGGGGTGGTCCCTCATTTCAGTTGTCCCAGACAGTGTATTATTTCAGTCTTTGTCCCATGGGCTAATTATGCACAAAACCTGATCAGCTCCACAGGACAAACTGCGTGTTCCCTGCATCCCGTTGGATGTAAAAGGCCTGGTGCAAGCTACGGTTACCAAGATGATCTCTGGGGGTAAAGCATTTATATAGTGTTTTATAGTGTATAATATAATTTTGCATGCATTTCCTAATAGAGGGAATGTGCTTGCAGGCTGAAATCAATTAGAGAATGTTGCCACAATAGGAAGAATTATTAACATTATTTTAATGTGTAAATATCACTTTTCACAAGCTAATAATTTGAACAGGATTCATCCCCTCGTCATTCCTTGGCAAACCGCACATTCATGTAGCGTGCAGACATTGGAAGCCGTATCCTTGATCGTAATCGCAGCAAGCACTATTAGAGGCTTGGATCAAACCAGCAACTTGACTCAAAGTGGACAAAGCTTATAAACATTGTGTATCATTCTGTTAGGCAATTCAGCATTGCAATAGTACGTTTTATAACTTGGAATAATATGAGTGAGGAGTGTGTTGCTCACGTTTTCGACTGGCAGCAGTGGGAACGAGAAACAACAAAGGTTTCAACGGCATGCTAGCAAATCAGTGGCGTCGTAATGAACACACCTTGATGATTTATGGACTGTAAAAATAGTGCAGCTCACCTTCTTCCCAAATCAGTGTTCTTTCTGCTGCAGAAGGAGAAATCCCCAGTAAACAGGCTTTCTCAAACTTGCATAACTGAAAAGGGAAATACTGCTCTACGGATACGGTTTCAACCTGATCTTGATACTCTTTCGTTTGGACTCGCACTGAAAATGTTCAAACCTGCCATCTCCGCAACACTGTTTGTGCATCGTTTATGGTGATGTTTTACTGCTGTTTACAATGTTACGCGCGCTCGCCGCTCTCAGCCACTAACAATATGCAGCAGTTGCACTTGATGATATGCATTTCCCAGTAGAGCTCAAGTTAAGCACCGCTCCCGACTGTGCCTTCGTCCTTTCTTGCTCTGTCTTCCTGTCGAGGTTTTGGAACGCTCTCGCCTTTATGCTTCCAATACACGGTTTCCCCCGAGATCCCAGGGAGGGACGCTGGATCTGGCTATCCGCGCATCCCTGCAAGGCCACAGATGGGTGGGACAGTAGTTTTAAATGGGAGGGGGTGCAGCGTGAGTGACACCACTGATAATCATAGTAATAGAAGGGTAAGGCGGGAGGTAAGGTGCTGTTTCCTTTTATGCCAGTGCGACTGCCACCCTCCGCTGTGCAGGTGGGTCCCGGGGAGAGTAGGACAGGGGAGAGAGGAGGTTGGGTGGGGGGAAGGAAGGAGGCCTGGGATCCTCAGTGAGTGCTGGCAAAATGTTCAGTGAAGATGAGACTCATTCATCTTCCTCAGAGCGACTGTCAAATATCTTCACGGCTATGTCCAAACTCCACTGAGGCTGGTGGAAAAAGTTGGAAATTAAAGCTTAACATTTGGATTATTGTTTTTTTTAGATTGACTGTACCTCCTATAACGTTGAAGTAGATACTTGGAGAAATGTTTCAAAGGAGTAGATTTGCAGCAGCATTACGCCAGTAGTAACATGCTAAAATTAAGACCTGATTACCTTTTGTTATATTACCAATATTAATTTTTACTTGCGCTAATGAAACAATGACACTGTATTGTTTCCTAAAATGGTCTGCACAGCAAGTGGCTGAGTGGTTAACAGTCCTGCATCTCAGCAGGGGAATCCTGTTGTATCCGTGGGCCAAACATTTCCCAAAGCAGAGGATGCATTTTCCCCGCGGGTCACATTTCCTCAAAAACACCACAAGAATGTAACTCAAAGCCACATTTATGTTCAATACACACTGGGGTAGTTGTCAGGCTTTTGATCAAAATCACAGAAATTTGCCTTGTTCTTGATGTGGTCCCAGTTTAGATGAAATGCCTCGGACTCTGCTGTAAGCTCATTCTTGTCCTATTAAATGCTTTTTATGTACATTTTGTCCTTTTATCTGAACTTTCTGTGATCCGCTTTCTCACCATCTGTATTCATTTTGATGCTGTCTGCATTAAGGCAAAAGCATTCCTGGATCCTGAGTTGAAACAATTACTTGGAATAGTTGTGGTTATATTATGTTTTATCCACCTACCTTACTAAGCCCCCTAATTGAATTGCAGCTATGTGTTTCGTATTGGCTTGTATCAAATTGCTTTATCCAATCAAGTTTGCATTTAAGGGAAGAATGAGAGAGAAGTAGAGAAGAATACACCGATCCCATAATAATGACGCACTTTGTGAACAGAAAAAGTTACTAATGTTTTAAAAAAAAGAACTTTTATGGTCTTAAAGCCTTTTTCTTTATTTCATTATTATCTGTATTTTTTTTATGTACGCTTCTGTTTTGGCACTTGCTCACTTCCTCTCTAATATCTCCTCATTACCAACTGAGTAAATTGTATTTCTGAGCAGCGCGTATTGAAAATAGTGGCTATCTCCAAAACGGCAGCTGTCTAGGTGGAGATAGAAACAAGTACAAAAAACTCCAGTGTCCTTTTAACTGTGAGCGTGGCTAATCGCATTGTGCACACCACCACTGGACTGTGATGATTGTTTATGAATTACAAAAGTGCTGCGGCTGCCTGTGTTTTTCAATATCTATGTCGCTTCTTTCTGCAGTAAATGGTTGTCAAATTGACTGACTGGAAGATTTGCCTTTAAAAAAAAAAACATGACTACTCTTTTGGATTGTTGTCACTTTTTTACTGGTATTATTTTTATTTACCAGAGCATAAAAGGAAGTAAATTGTTGAAGTGCAGCTTTTCTTTGTCTTTTATGTCTTTCTGTCTTTCTGTCTTTCTTTCTGTCTCACACGAATATCGTTAAAAAATGCATTCATTTCTGTTATTCAGAAAGATGGAAGTTTACATTGTTTACTCGCTACTGCCATGACGGGACTTTGGACCTGAATTAACACCTTTTTGAGTGACAGAGCAGGCTTTTAGAGGCAATTGTGGTGAATAGGTCTGGGCTCATTCTACACATTAGGACATTCCTGGAGGAAGTAGGGGGTGGGAAATACGTAATTTTAAACTCCGTCTAGTCCCTTTTTAAACTGTGAAACTAATATATAACTTACTCTCAAACCATTAGTGTAAAAAACACAACAGCACAGGGAGGGGAGGGTGAGAGTTCAGCATTATAACCACCTAGTCAGGTGAAAAAAAGGTGATGGATGATGCTTCCTTCAGACAGTCAGTTAGACCAGGCCCAGGCTGAGACTCAGCAGCGCTCTCCCTAATGACAGGACTGAGCTCTTAGATTGATATATAGCAAACATAGACTTATAGATTGATTTAATAGTAATAATGCTGATAATGGCTTACACTTGTATTGTGCTTTTCAAGCCTGTGTCACCAAGCTTCTCAAGGGGCGACGGTGGCGCAGATGGTAGAGTGGGTCGTCTCATGATTGGAAGGTCAGGGGTTCGAATCCCGCCTCCTGAAGGTGCACGCTGTCGTTGTGTCCTTGGGCAAGACACTTCACCCACCTTGCCTCCAGTGTCTGCGTACATTGGTGTATGAATGGGTGAGAGGTTCCTTGCTGTAAAGCGCTTTGAGTGCCTAATGTAGGTGGAAAAGCGCTATATAAATTGAGACCATTTACCATTCAAAGCATAGTCATTATTACCTGTAGTCATTATTCATTCACTCCATACACGTTTGTGCTAAGTGTAGTTGCCACAGCCGCCAATTGGGGTAGACTGACGAATCTGCCAATCTGCTCCATCGACCCGTCCACTCACTCACACTCGTCCAAATGGCACGGCGCTTTCTTTTTGTTTTGCTTAGCTGGAAGAGGATGAATGGTTGTCTGTGGCACCTTAATGATTGTATGCTAAATCTGGAAAAATCGTCCCTGACTTACCACATGCATCCGTGTGATGTACAGTTGGAAAACATGAAAAGGGTTGGGACACAGTCTTTGCTTGCATGTGTCGCTCCTCTGTGTCCAAAATAGCTGCTAGCTCCCTCCCATGCACTGTCCTATGAAAATCAAAGCGTCGGGTTCCTCTCTGTGCCCTGTTTTATTAATATTTCTGCACAGTGTTGCCCACTTTAATTCCTCCCTTCCAACTTGTTATCCCTGTCTTTTTGAATTTAATTTGCATCCATTTAGGACGAGATGAGATGCCAGCTCTCACCATCTCTCTTTTTGTTTCTGTGTGATGGGTGATTTGCGAGCCGGCGTTTCTTCTTTATCCAGCCGTGATTAGTCGAGCCAAATGGCCGGTATTAGCAATGTAAAAAATGTGCTTATCCGCTGCCAGCTGAAGCAGATGCCCGAATTAAGCATCACTGCCAGTTTGTCTTTTATTTCTGGTCATCACAAAGCAATGCTAGAAGGCCATTGCTGAGAAAGAAGAAAAACAAGAAAACAGGTTGAAGAATTGGGGCTAGGGAGGAAGAGAAACAAAGATGGGGGGGGGGAAGAGAGGGGGGGGGGGGCTTTGGGCTGAGCGAGCGCGGGAATAAGAAATGGCAAATTCTTTAGTTTCAGCCAATTAGTCTGAGAAGCCACCGTAATTAACTCTCGAGGGAGCCGCTGAACAGTCATGGACCTCGTTTACATAATGAGCACGAGGAGAGCCTCTTTTCTCCTCCCTCTCCCATTTCTGTCACCGGCCTGTTGAACCAAAGCAGTTGCACTTGCCCCTTCTGTCGCTCCTCGCCTGTCTCCTGCAGCGAACTCCAACACTGACCCGCACAACAAGAGCGGCTCACTCGGGTGCACCGTATTGTGCGTAGACTGTTCAGGAGGCATGCTTCTGTGGGTTCTCTGTCTTTGGGACGGGTCGTCCCGATTGACAACAATTGCTTATCTAACCACACACCCCACGTTCCCTCTGACCTACATCAACCGACCAGAATGGAACTTGGACTCGCCATCATCGTCACTGATTTGACACTTTTACGCGGTTTTCATGTGTTGCTCGGATTCATTCTTTTATTTACGCAGACAACCAGTTGTGGGGCACTGTTTAGAAAGTTGAGCTGTGCTAATCCTGGAACACAGCCTGTTCGCGCTTTTATTTCATAAGCATTGGACACTGAACAACATGCAGATCTGTGGGCTAGAGATGATCAAACTTGAAGCTCCATAAAAGTTTACAGGACACAGTCGTAGTGGTAAAAAGAAAGAAGGAAAAAAAAACTACAAATTGACCTAACCTTTGAATGCTTTCAGCTGCACGTGAGGACACAAGCACAAGTTTCACTGGGTTTATTTACTTCAGGGACACATATTCATGAACATTTCTTTAAATATGTCAGAATTATTCACAAGGCTATTTATTTTTCATTTGTAGTGAACATGTCATTCTCTTCTGTCACTGAGCTTTAACTAATCAGGACTTGATTGTGTAGGTGCAAGGATTGTGAAAGAAGTAGTTCCTTAATATCAATTTCCAAAAAAGGTTTTAACCTCAGGATCTGGACACCCCAAGTGTGGGGTGCATCCTGCTTTTTAAGTTGATAATTGTCTTTCGAATACTGTAAATATTAACAACTTTAGCAGTTATTGAAATGATGAATAAATCAACATTACAAGTCTTATCACTTAAACCAGTATACGATTTGAATATGCTTAACTTATGTCTGAATACGCAAATATGGAAGATGTTACAAAAAAAACACCCTTTCTTTAAATACACACCCCGACACCAAAATCCCCGGTGCTCTGTGATTTCTCTTCATTGAGCCAGTTTAAGATGTGGCACAAATGCAGTATGCCTTTAAAACTCCCTTTTGTAGTGAATCTGGTTTCACTTTCCTAAGCTATCTGCATAAAGTGGGCGATTTTGCTCATGTAAATTTATGATAATACCTTAACTTCTTCCGTCTGCCCTTTGCCCCGTTCCAACACTTTTCATTTCCTTTTGGCTTGATGTGAAAAACGATGAAGTCACACCTAAGCCTGGGAGTTTTTGGCTTGAAAAAGATCTGAAATGACTTGAAAGCCGAAGTGTAGAAGGCACACCTTACTGGCCCATACAGTACTGGTAAGAGGGCACTTTTTTTTATGCGTCTTCGTCTTCCCAACCACCTGTACCCACCACCATTGATTTGTTTTCTTGAATATGAAGATGAAAATCATTTCTCAAGTGAAAATGAGCTTTCTTTCCCAAAAGTGACGCAATAATGTACACTATTATACTGTAATGATGTAACGATAGAGACATACTACTTTACTGACAAGATTGATCATTATTAAAGTCGTCCCTATTCTTCTTTACAGTGCAACAGTTTCAGTAAGATGGTAAAAATACATGCTACATTTTGGTGAATAGATTTGTCTTCCTGCAATTGCTGTGAATTAAGGACATGGCCTCTAATTGAAAATGAATAAGCTGGAAGGACACATCCAAACTCAATCTATCTTCTAGCTTTCTGGGTTTTATTCCTCCATCAGCTTCCTAGTTCCTGGCTTTTTAAAGAATGTCTTCAGCCCTCCACTGTTCGCGGTAAAAGAGAGACGAAATAATACTATATTTTTTTTGCCTTGATGAAGTGTTTTGCTCTTCAACAATAATGTACTATTGCTTTAGTTTTTCACCACAAGGTTGGGAGTAGCTGTGGGGTAGCCTGGATACAGTGTAACAGCAAGAAATTCATATCTGGAGGTTGTGTGTTTTTCCATTTCCTTTGATGGCAGTCCAGGGATAAAAGCGCTAAGTTGACTTCCTCCTTTATTAAAGCGGGCTTAATTTAATTAGCCTGCGCGGTGTGTGGCTGCTATCAGGCCCTTCTGTTCCTGTACCCAAGGTTCGTGACGCTCTGAGGGATAGAGGCACACAGAGAAAAGAGAAACTGTGGGGTGGTCTCAAAGGAGGAAGTGTCCTTTTAATCAGTGTTGTGCTAAGATCCTATTAGCAACTCCTGAGAGAGATACACAGATGGACGGACATACAGCTGTTAGAAATAACAAAAACATAACTGGCATAAAGCTGTGGAAGTAAAACAACAGTTTAAACATAAAAGAATGATTAACGTGTAAAGTGTTTGCGACAACCATTCGATCGCTATCAGCATGGGTCCGCGTGTAGCCGGAGTCAGCAGCATACCAGACTTACAGCTGGTTGCATCCTCTTTGCTCTGAGAGATCTCTGTCACAGGGCAAGGGCAAATAGAATATCCTGATCAGGGCTTTTAGGAGTTGACATGTGCTGTTGGAAATCGCTCACATTGATTCCTAGGTAAGGTCTTTGCTGGTGGCGGCGAGCAGCCTGATTCTGTCATGAACCTCAGTTGTAATAGTTCATGTTTGTCACTTGTAGACCTTTAAATGGGGCAAAGTCATGACTTCACATCATCACACAAAGTACTGGCACTTGTCAGGGCTCTGTTGAAGCCGCAGTAGTGAAGTGTCAGCAGACACTCCAGTGGCTTTGGGCCACCTTTGTCCCTGTATCTAAGTTGTGTGGAAATTATACAAAGAATGGCAGATATTGTGATAACCCTCTATAGGGCTACAGATCTGAACATACCATTGGGGAAACCCACTATTCACAATTTACTCCATTCAAAACAATGTACATTTGCAATCTGTAATGGCCCTCCAGGGACCCGGATCCCACTTTGGGAACCACTGGTCTAAAGAGTCTTAGACTTATAGAAACTATAATTAAAGATAAATAAGAAACAATGAAACAATTGTAAAGGGCCAATTAAAAACGGTGAAGTTAGTCTATGCTCCTCTGAAGGTTAAGCTCCAGGCACTGGTCAGGGTCATTGGAGCAAATTGAGTAGATGAGGTTTATTGGTTTTCAGTGGTTCCTTTGTGTTTTGATGCAGTAATAGTTTCAAACAATTGCAGTCTGGCACTTATAAACGGAGCGCTGCCCTGCGTTATATGTTTTTACTGAAAACCCATTCTCCCATCCTGCCTTCTCAGCACTCTTGGATTTATTAGACGTCACGATATAATGCTGAACTTATGGGTATCTTTTACAGTCTATTCGCGCTCCAGTATATAAAATATGTAATTACCTCGCCAAGCGTATTTTTCCAACATTTTGTGCTGTAATGAGGATTAGGGCCAAAGTTTCCTTTTTTCATTCCATTAACTTTTAATTAACACAACTAGGATTCAGTGTCCATTAATGGCATTGCTCGAAGGGGACATTCATTCTCATTAAACATCAATAACTCTTAGAGCAAGTGTAGGCTGAGCTATCCCAGGCAGCAACACTATTTAGAGAAAGAGGTGTGTCTCCATGCGATTTCACTCATTATGGGCCATTTTAAGATTTATTTGGAAATGTTGTTGCTTTATAATGAGTCCGGGGGAGTGCTGCAGTGCACAAAAGAAAAGAAAATACACATATTACCGGGAGTTCTCATCCTCATTACGACTGCTTACAAAAGAAAAGAAGAAGAATCATTATGAAGAGTCTGCACTTCATAATAAAAAGCTTATAATGGGTGCAGACTCCACAATTAAACGGATATTGTCAAAGAAGATTGACAAACAAATGGCTAAAATACCTAAATATGGATGCATTAAAAATCTACTCTTTGTGACAGTCCCAAACTGAGATGGAAATAAACAAATGCAGCAAAAAGGGTATGTAATAAAAAAAATTAAAATCCAAAACAGCACCCTCTTCAAAGACGAGTGAAATTTTAAGTTAGTATTGTAGTCATATAGCTGGGTAATCTACTCAGATAATGAAGTGGCTGAAGCTCTGTCTCTTAATAATAATAGCTATATGCCCATTAAAGTCATTGGAATCTCCAGAGTGTGGCTCCGCTTGCACAGCTTAAGATAACCTTCAGGTAAACACGAGCTCAATTATTGGTGCTTATGCAAGTTCCTCTGAGTAATGATCAGGATTACTCTGGCCCACCACCTCCATCTAGTTGATCTTACTTTTATGCAAACTGCAGGACTGAACCGAACGTGGCTCATCAGAATACTTCATGGGAGCAAGTTTGAAAAGAAAAAGGAAGTACTGAGATTTTTGTTTTGCTGTTACCAAAACAATTCTCATTAGGCTTTACTTTGATTTTCTCCTTGTACTCATCCACTTCGCTGTCTTTCGGCTGCTCAAACTTTTGGCAAAAATAAAAAGATTAAAATCAGGGCTGTATGGTTTCGGAAAACTATACAATTAGATTTGCAATGCATGTTATACAATTTGGTGTTGGTTAACGATGAGAATAATAAAATAAACACATCTGTTTGCATTCGTTCATGTTTGTAGAGATCCAAACTACCCAAGTTCCTTTGCACGATTCGCCCGTATGGTTCCTGCATATTTAGTTGTTTGAGGAGCCGTTTTTTTTTACCTCCTAACCCCCGCCTGAACCGCGCACATTTTCACTAGTTCGACTTTAACCAAGATCTAAAAGCTTCTTAAAAAAAGTGTCAAAATAGCGACGAAAAACAAGACGTAAGTGGGGAGGAAAAAGTTACAAAAAACAACAAAAAAAGTGATGACAAAATGGCAAAAAAGTGACCAAAAAAAAGTTACATATAGTGATGAAAAAAGTGACAAAAAAAGTTACAAAAATGTGTGACTAAAACGACAAAATGTGACAAAAACGTGGCAACAATGCAGGGAAAATGATACTTCTAGATCAGTTTTAGCTTTCAAATGAGGCGTTACACGGGTCTACGGGCTGTGAGATTTTAGATTTGGGTAAAGCTGAACTGGAGAAAATGCACTTGGTTAAGGCGGGGGTTAAGAGGTTAAAATAACAAACACATCACAACATTCTTATTTCTAGTTCTATCATTAGTTATATTCACTCCACACCGCTACCTATTGGACAATCACATTGAGTTCTGCTTCACCTTTCTTGGTATCTCATTGTCTGCCCATATGATTGAATCAATCAGATTTTGTTGTAAATTTAAAGTTGACATAAATCTCGAGTGAAACCCTGGCGCATACCTCAGTAAAATGACTGCGAGCGCATTGTTCATCTTTCCTCGTAAAGGGCAGGGGTTTAGTTTTATATCGCTGTCTGTCTTCTGCGAGTGACTTGACTTTTGGATCTGAAGAAGTCCTTTACGCTCTGCTTTGTATTTTGAGTGTGCTCCGAGGCTGCACCGAGGCCCGAGGCGCACTGTCAGGCTGACGACACTCCAGCAGTTTTGTCTTTCTTTCTTGTGACTTTTGTATTCTCATCCACATCACAGGTGCATGCTGGAATTTCAAAATGCTACTTGGGATGATGAAAGCCCCGTCTCGAAATGTTTCGCCCAGAAATAACTTTTGTCACAGACTCTTGACCTCTCTCTCCGAGTTGGTTAAAAACTCAGATTGCGGTTATGAATAGAACGTTTAGTTGCTATTAGGTATTTCTGGAAAGCAAAGAAAAGCTTAAGGCGACACATGCAAATGTAGCTCTGGACCAATACACAACCACACCGCAGACTTTGACAATGTTCCAGGAGCACTTTGAGTCCTTACAAAACTCAGAGGCATTCATTGTTTTGAATATTTTTTCCTTACTATTACAATCTTTCCATTACCTTTATAATTGTTTACTTACTGTTTGTTTAACATTGAATAGTTTAGGTTTCACGCTTTAATAAGTTATTTATCAGGTTCACTACTGAAACATAGTTCCTACTTGGACTTTAATTAACGCTCATAGAGTTAATCTGCACTCAAGCATCTTTCTCAAAGTCCTTTTTTTTTTTTACTTCTATTTGTAAGATTTCTTTTTTTAAACGGTTACTCTTCCTTGAGTGGTTATTCTACTCTTCAGTTGTAGTATGAATGCCCACAAGGCTTTGTGAAGCTAACTTCTGATTTCTTTAATGTTTTTTAACTTGTTTGACAGAAATATTCAAGTTCCCACATTTGCTTTTACTAGTTTTGCTCAGTTTTGACATTGATAGCATTTGGTAGCAGTGGAGTCTTTTTTTTTTCTATTACAATTTGAATAGACCTTTTTTATTTTCTTTCTTTCTCTTTATTTGTTTTTTTGGAAGTTGAAATTCGAGCTTAGGCTTCAAAACCACAGGCAGAACTTAGTACATGGTCACAGTCAGAAACGCAAAAACACAAAATAATTCCGCTACGTTTACAACAGTATAAGAGAAGATTTGTGAATGGTTTCCAATTTATTTCATGATAGCTTTTTTTTTTTGTAGTTTGAAATATATCTTCCTCCTCGTTCTACTCTTAATGAATGCCGTAAATCGATGACCATGATATCCTCCAAATCTTTAATGCTGGGTGTATAGACTAAAAATAAACACGTGTGGAAAGCCTAGTATAATGGACGTTTTCAGGAATTTGACACATAAATGAACTGCAGACCAGAACAATAGCTGGGCGTTGGTAACAGTTTTGTTGACACTTGGCACACAATCATTCTCAAAGGAGTGTCACCTGATTTATATGAACTCAAATACATCAATTTGTTGGGTTTACCTCGTGTTTTAGACAAGCTGACATGTTGTTTCTCCAGGTTTGTGAAAAGTTTAAATCCAGCTAATTACATAATAGTTTGAATATTCAACAACAGTGTTGAGGCACCGAGATTTTCAGCATTTGTCATTGTATGAGTCACAACAACACAACCTCCTTGCTGTGTATTTTTGTTAATTATTGCTTGAGTGCAGCTCTTTGTGAGTTTCTGTTCATCCAATTTGCATTTTCTTTATGTAAAAGAATAAACCCATAGTTTACAAATCCATAGTGCCAACGAAGTAGTTTTCTCGCATCACTGCAGAGCGTAGACAACTCTCAAGCTAAAGCTCAGCCTGTCTCTACAGTATTCTGCTTGTTTATTGTGACTGTCTGTAACTTGCACGCAGTGGAACGGCCTGCAGCTGCCAGCCAGCATAAAGCTGGAGAGAGAAGTCTCTTCATTGTGTCTTTATGAGCCCTGTAAAGATACGCTGGGCCCTAGCCTATCGCTCCCAGCTCCTGGGCGAGGGAGAGGGGAGCCCGCTGCCTCAGTCTGTGCCTGACAGAGTCCACACAATTACCAACCATACGAGCAGGTGTTCTGAAGTTGCAAACTTTGAGAACTAAGGCTGGCTTAAACACACTTTTACATACAGTTTGGCCCAAACACATCTTTTAATGTGTCGCATTGTTGTGCCTAACTAACCCCATCTGAAATTTATACTGGGTTAGCCATGGTTCGCTGGTGGTTATCACATAATCATATACTGTATGTATTTTCTTGTATATGTTAAATTGTCTGGCTTTACAGTTTTCCAATAAAATATGTGTTTCTAGTAAAATGAACTAGCTGAATGTTCAAAATCCAGATCTTTTCTGAAAAATCTGAGTTGCCTTACTGGCTCACCGTAAGGCACTAACGCTTACAGAGAGGTACATTATGGGCTCCTGTTACATAGACATCTAATGCCATTATTAACAGTGCAAATGTCCAGGTTGTGCTGCAAAGCCCATCCTCTTTGAGTCAACCCCTGCCTCTGCGCCTCATAAGGACACACCGGGAATGAATCGTCATTTAATCAGTCAGCCGAAGATGCCAGGGGCCAGCCTCCCCATCCCGCCATAGCGTCTCCCGTACTGATTGCTATGCCAACATGTCTGGCACTCCTCATTCCTAACAGCCCAGCCACACGCAAAATAATAGGCTGCGTCAGCCACCAGTTATGATGCTATTTCCTCAACGCTCGCACCACCGTCTCAAGTTGTTTGTCACCTAGCTCGGGATGCGACGGACCTCCTCAAGAACCCCGTGAGCCTCTCCTGGATAAAACTCATTATCCCAGCCTGCCTCTCTTCTGGAAACTCATTATCCCATCCATCACCAGTGGACTCTCAGACAAGGCGATGAATATGGGCTCTCATCACTTAATTAGATCGCTTTTGCCCAGTGTTGGTGGCGGGAGCACAACAGCAGCCCACTCCACTCCTGCAATTATCTATCTAATATGACTTCTTCAGTTTGACATCTGATACTAGTGTTCGTAATCACTATCTCGCTATTATGGGTCCAACACACTTATGACAACAACCAGGAAGAGCTGTCATGTGGAGCGAGGGCCATGAAGGTGATATGGCTCAAGCAATGGGCTTTGTAGCACATTTACCAACAGTGGAGCCTCATGACAAGCCATCTCGAAAAGAAACAATATACTTTACAACATAGTTGGACTGGATTACGTTTTCAAGAGATGCATTATTTTTCACACTCCATCAGAAACACAGACTCACTCCCAAACTTCAAATCAGTACTTCAAAACCCACCTCTTCAAACTGTCTTTTTCTTAAAACTGTTTCTGTTGCATTTGTCTTCTATTGTCAAGCGTCTTTGAGAGTCCAAAAAAGCGCTTTACAAGTTTGATTTCTCTTCTATTCACTTGGAGCATAGTGGAGGAGATGTCAGTGCTTCTGCCAACCAGAAAAAAATGGTTGCGAGTTTGATCCTAGACACAAAATCCTCCCTATGTTACCATCACTCACCTGGTCACTAGCATTCTCTTTGGTTAACCAGGAAACTCTCAATGACATTTTAATGACATTCCAAATATCTTGTACATGGATAGTTCAGGTTATAAACCCCTATTGTGCCGGTTTTAACCAGTTATCTGTCAGATTAGGGTTAGGCTTAGGGTTAGAGAAAGCCAAGATATTTTCCAAGATCTGTGTGAGTGAAACACATTTGCCGTTCCTAACCCTAATCATAACCCTAACCCCTGACCCTAAACCTATCCATAGGTCCCTGATTGGGGGCACGGCAAGTGACAGGTTAATGATATGGAAGTTATCCAAACTCCACATGGAAAGTCTCCTCTTTGTTTTGGGAATCAAACACAGGACCGTCCTGACATGAAGCAGGTAACCATCCATCCATCCATTTTCTTCCACCAGCCCCTATGCCTCATGGTTCTAACTGGGCCTGTTGGTCTCTCATAAAGGACTTCTGAAGCAGGAAACCATTGCAATCTAAATCCCATCTCTACTTTAAGCTCTACCACCAATTAGTCACTGTCCTGGAATTGATCTGCCAAAGACCCATAGTCACTCAATTAGACTATGTGTGACCACTAAAGGGAATAAAGAAGATGAATCAATACTTAACAAAATAGCCAGTAAGACTGCCCATCCAAAATATGAAACAAATGTAATACAGTAAGTGTCAAATCATGGCCCAAGGTTCCACTGTATTGACGTGTTAAATAGATTTTGTCATGTGCTTAGGCCATGCTTGGGCTCCCAAAATGTGGCCATTAGTTTTCTTTAGTGTGTGAACAGCCATTCACGGGAGACCTCAGACCTGACCTTCACCAGCACATCAGCTCTGCTCTTAGCCGTGTCTGTGTTTGGCGCTATGGCTGCATTACGACCCATAATGGACTGTGACCACTAGTCATTGAGGAGATGGATGACTTCTGGTAGCACTGTCCCTCACATCCCACCCACACCCATTCATAGTAGCCTGTCTAATGACAATGGAGGACTCTTGGTATGAGCCGGAGAATAGATTATCGACTGGGGCCCAAAGATTTACACTGGAGCCACGGGGCCAGAAGGGGGTCCCAGTGGAGATGAATGGGACATGTAATTGAGTTTGGTCAGTCAGTTGTGTTGAAGTGGCTTGTACCCCTGACGGAGCTTGGTGGTGGTACTCTAGGAGGGCTCGGGCCATGGAGCTTTATGAGGCAAAGAGAGGGGGGCAGCGAGAGGAGGGTCAAGCGGAGGCCACTGGACTTTAGACGACAGGAGAATGTGGCCAAAGATGGACAAGTGAAGAAGGATAGGTCTCACAGATTGTAAAGAAAACAGAAGATTCATTCAGCGCTGTAAGCCTCGCACTGAAGTGGGGCCTATACTTGTATAAACAAGAATGTCAATGTACATTCCCAAGGCAGCTGCTGGAGGAGGTTTTGTGTGATTTTACTTTAATTTCAACATATGGAAGGGCTATGTTTCCTGTCCAAAGGAAATTAGAGAACAGATTTAAGTGAATAGGTTTCTTTTAGAACTAATTTGTGATACTGGAACAAGCTCATAACTGTGCAATACTTTGGAATATCCTATGGAGCTGAAGGAAACAGTCCCTCTTTCTCATGTGTCTGCTTCATTTTGGACAGCAGTGCCATGCAATTAAAGGGATACTTAGATTATTCTTGTGTGGGTCGGTCATCAGTAACCAGTGCACAATCATTTTGTGTGTTGACAGAGAGGTGAGAAATATTTGTATTTCTGTTGACTAAATATGAGGTCAGCATTTATGAACACAACAACAAAAAGATCTTCCAAGCACTGCAAATACTATTGGAACTACTACTGCTACTTCCACCACAGTAGCTATTACTGCTGCTAACCAATTGGCTACTAATTTGAGGTGGAAAAGCGCAATACAATTAAATTAAATTAAGTTTTAATTCTACAAATTCACATCTATTTCCCCAAATGAACACAAGGGTAGGCCTTGTACTATTGCATCCAGAGGCTTCTGCTGCTAATGCCACCATTACATTTACAAACCTAACTCCCCATTATGTAATTGTAGAACATCTTTATTTTCTTTTTTTTTTTACATTGGACCAGGTATCAGTGCATTCCAGTAAATGTAAAACAAGGTGTTGTTTTTCTCTCTCTCTCTCTTGGATCTGGTGGCTCTGTCCCTTGGTTAAAAGTGTATGCACATGTGCGTCCTGCGGATATGACTGAACGGATTATGTGTTTGCCCACAGAGACCATATGACTCCAACTCCATTTTCCTCAATTAAAAGCAACGTGCCCATGAGAGTATACTGGATTGTCAGATTTTATTTTTGTATTACGTTTCTAATTTGAAGTGGAACTGCCTTGTCCTGCCATCCTGGGGGCCAAATCCATTACCTGTAGCATTTCCAAATCCACCACTTGACGAGGATGAAAGGTGATTTCCATTGTTTTCTTAACAAATCTAACACTCAACTTCTCACCTTAAAATCAATTGTACAGCCGAATCCTATATAACAGTGTATTTTTCACTAATACTGTGTACTCAGTATACTGTATCTGATGATGGTAGTATTGCTTCTATTTTTTAGTAACCTTAACAAACCTTAGGAGCACTGCGTGAGAAGTTTGAGAATCATTGATTTAGGCACAATTCATTGTCTTCATAGGGACATTTGTATTCTGCAATTGTCTCATACTTCAATGACATCAGGGAAACCTCTCTGGGGCAGTAGGATATCTGACCCATACCTGGCTTTGAGCTAACTTGGTCAGGAATGTCTTGCTGGTGGAATGGCTTATTATGCATTGCTTTTTGATTAATTCTTAGTTTAGTCAATGCATTGTTTGTGTCGGGGATGTAATTTTTTTCCTTTTCGTTTTTTAAAATGCACAGAAAGCATGGCATAAACTCGAGGCTATGAAAGAGTAAATATTGGTATTGCTCTGTTGTTACTTGGAGCGCTCTTCCCACCAGACTGCGTTCATAGACTGTGGCTGGATGGGGGCCAAGCTTAGGAGTGTGAGTACAAATCACAAGTGTTATTACTCACCTAGATGCTCAATGGCCACTCTGTTTTCCTGGGCAGTTGGCTCTCACAGTCTGAAGGGCTTTAGGAAGCATTGATGGCCACTGGGAACCGCACACTGCAGACAATTATTGGACACAAGACAAGTTACTGTGCATTCCTGGTCCAGCTCTACCTGAATGAAGACATGTTGTTTTTCTGTTCGCCGGACTATCCATGCGGTTGTGGAGCTAAACACAGGGGCTAGTTAGTTGTAAAGCTGTCACAGGCAATGACCAACTCCCTGCATTATTTTGCGGGACCCAAAGTAACAGAGCCACTGGTGAGAAACCTCCAGTGTTGTGAATCTTGGCTCTTATCGCTGGGCTTCTGTGAATGAAATGTGTGTGTGAGAGTGAGTATGGAGTGAATGAAAATGTAAATGTATTGAATGTACCATCAACCTCTAATTCAAAGCACAGTGAGGCCATTAGTGGGAAAAGGTTGTAATTGAGTTGCTGCTTGAAATTAACCTATGTCCAACAGGCCCGAGGAAATGGATCGGGATGTAAGAAAATGCTGAAAGTTGCTGAGATTGCAGGCCGTTACCCCCCCTCCTCTTTTGAGCAATCCGTTTGTTTAATATTATTGAGCGGCTTCAGACTCGGCTGACTTTTAATGAAGTGCGACGCGGCACTATTGAAATTCGAGTCAATACGGGGAAATATATAATTAAACACAATGAGTTTTTATTTGTGGAATGAATTGTGTTGTGCGAGGAGAGTTAAGGGCGGACTGAGAGAGCCAATAATTGTTGAAGGAGACACAGCTTAGCGAGATGGATCGCCTCCCAGGGCTTTTCCTCTGCTGGCTTAATGGCTGCTACAAGTGCAGCAGCAGATGTGACTGTAATGTTAACTGCATACCAAACAAGAGGGAAATTTAGTTTTACAGCATTAACTAAAATATACCACCAATTTTATTCGTGTATATGTTAAGTGGAAGTACAGTAAAATGAGTTATCAGTCAATGTTTTCTTGATGCATCATGATTATGGCACCTATTTCTGCTACTACTTCTGTGACCATTGTTTCAACCAGCTCCTACAAACATCGTGCATGTTTCAATGAAATGGCGTTCGTAGAGCAACGCTGAGGTGGCGTTGAATTTTCTGCTACTACTACTACTACTACTACTACTACTACTACTACTACTACTGTTATCACTTATTATCTGCTACTGCTGACTGTTATTTGCCAGCACTTTATACACAGACTGGGCATGAACCAACCAAATTAGCAGTGGCATTTCTGTATTGCTTTAAAACACTTTAAAACATTAACTACCTCAAGACATATTTTTGGAAATACAAGGCCTCTCAAAAGTACTAATACACCTTGAACTTTTGCACATTTTGTTTACTGAAAGTTCACACACAAGTAACAGACAACTGTGCAGTGAAAGCAATATGATACATGATTGTTATTTTTTTTTAAAGTGAAAAGTGGAGCGTGCATAAGTATTCATACAGCATTTTCGGAGTGCATTAAATTGCCTTTATAACATTCCTAATGACTGCAGAATGTTCACACCTTGCCCTAACCCTTAAATAGAGGTACGTAATCTTCTCTCAGTATAATTCCGGCTGTTCTGTGAGGGCCTGTGAGTGTTTTGGTCACTAAACAACATCATGAAGGCCAAGGAGCTCACCAGAGAGGTCAGGGGTAAAGCTGTGGAGAAGTTTAAAGCAGCGTTAAGTTATACAAAGATTTCCCAAGATTTTAACATCTCACGGAGCACTGTTCAATACATTATTCGGAAATAGAAAGAGTATAGCACCACTGCGAACTTACCAAGACACGGCCGTCCACCTAAACTAACAGACCGAACAAGGAGAGCACTGGTCAGAAATGCAACCAAGTGCCCCAAGCCAGAGATGGGGACTCGCAAGTTGGACTCTGACTCGAGTCGGACTTAAGATGTTATTTTTAGAGACTTGCGAATTGACTCAAACTTGTCCCCTAACCCTCGTGTGATCCTTCAATTTTGCATCCTTTAAAGACCCTAATGTCAAAAAATTTACACTTCAAGAAAGAGCCTGACAATTACGACACATTCATATTTTTTTCTGCTTCTTTTTGGGCCATTTGGATGGGCTGTGGCTCCAGTGGCTTTTGGGTCAAAGGACCCAAGGACCACACAAAGGCTAAAGACTTGACTCGGAATCGTCCCCTAAAGACTCGAGACTTGACTTGGACTCGTGGTCTGAGACTCGTGAACATTACGAGTCCCTTGGGCACTCATTACACGCACTGTTTGGACGCTTGATTCTGTTTTTTTTGTTGGCCGCTCCCTTGTCTCTGTCTCTGTCTCCTCTGTGTGCTCTCTGTCTCGCTCTCTCTCACCCAGCACCACGGCTCCTCTGCCGTGCTCCTAAAGCATTTTAGGAGCAACAGATGAGATCAGAGTAATTGACATAATTGAGACATACCTAAGACATGAGAGAGAAACTGTTTCTATGGCTTATTTTGTTTCTCCTAAAATGCCTTAGGAGCAACAGATGAGACCAAAAAGTGAGACCTCATGCATGTAAACACACCACACCGGATTGTAGCCTTAGGGTAATTTCCATCCGTTGTCCCCCATGCGCACTCTCAAACACACTCACATTCATCCTGGTCTATTGTACATGTTTTTAGTGATAGGTGAAACCGGAGTACCCGGAGGAAACCTGCACAGACACGGGGAAAACATGCAAACTCCACACAGAAAGGCCCCGTCCAGGTGGGAATCAAACCCGGTCCTTCTAGCTGTGAAGCACGAGCTCTAACCGCTGTGCCGCCACATTGGAGAGTCTGTGTTATGACACCTACCATGGAAACAAAAAAAAAACTTAAAAAAAAGACAAAGATATGATTTAGTCCTGGGTAAGTCCAGCTCTAGTCCCAGTTTAGTCCTGGTTGGGGTTAGTTTAAACAAAAAAAAAGTGTGAAATACTACTTTTTACTTTATCAAGTACTATTAAAAATGGGTACTTTTGTACTTTTACTTATGTACATGTACTTATGTATGTTTTAATCTTTCACATTTGCTGCTCATATATCTGTACTTTTACTGAAGAATATTGAGAACTTCCAGCACATGAGAAAAATATGAGAAAAAATAGACAACCTTAAAATGAGATTAGTTTAAGTTGAATGTGAAATCTCTCTTGTGTCAATGATTGAGACAAATTTAATGTGGAGACAATTTGAGATTTCTACAAGGACAAAATTAGATCTCTTTAAAAATCTAGTCTAATCTGAACTTTTGTACAGTCTTTTGCTCAGGAGACAAAATTGAAAAACAGGAGCAATAATCCGTTGGCTCAGATTGGTCTTAAACAACACTCAATTTGGTCTAGGAGAAAGGAATGAGTGAGTATTGAGATCTCTTTTTGAAATACCCTTTCCTCTGGGATATATGCTTCATAGAAATATTGAGATGGTGATTTTTTGTGTGTGGAGGGCCTGGGCTCGTATTTGTCTGATAGTTGTTTTTAATTTACAGGTGTTTATTGATTTAAAATAGTTTTATTGTACTGTGATTTGAATTACTGTAGACTCGGACTTGACTTGGACTTGCAGGTGAGGGACTTATGTGCATCTCTGCCTCAAGATAACTCTGGAGGAGCTGCGACGTCCTGCCGCTGAGCTGGGGGAATCTGTACATGGGACAACTATAAGTCGTACTCTACACAAATCTGGCCTTCATGGACGAGTGGCAAGAAGAAAGTCATTATTGAAAGGAGGCCGTAAGAAATCCCGTTTGAAGTTTGCTAGAAGTCATACGGAGGACACAGCTACCATGTGGAAGAAGGTGCTTTGGTCAGATGAGACAAAAATTTAACTTTTTGGCCCAAATGCAAAACGTTATGTATGACACAAACCTAACACTGCTCATCGTCCTGAGTGCACCATCCCCAGTGTCAAATATGGTGGGGGGAGCATCATGCTATGGGGCTGCTTTTCCTCAGTGGGGACTGGGAAGATTGTAAGAATAGTTGGGAAGATGGATGGAGCCAAATACAGAGACATTTTGGAGGAAAACCTGCTGGAGTCAGCAAGAGAATTGAGGCTGGGGCGGAGATTCACCTTCCAGCAGGACAATGACCTTAAACACAAAGCTAAATCTACAATGGAATGGTTTCAAAACAAACATATTAATGTGTTAGAATGGCCCAGTCAAAGTCCTGACTTAAATCCTATTGAAAATCTGTGGAAAGACCTGAAAACCGCTGTTTTGTAAAGAGGAATGGGCTAAAATGTCAGTCTCTAAATGTGCAAATCTTGTAGTCATACCACAAAAGACTTGCTGCTGTTATTGCAGTAAAAGGGGATTCCACAAAGTATTAATTCATGCTGTATGAATACTTGTGCACGCCCGACTTTTCGGTTTTCTATTTAAAAAAAAAAACAGAATCATGTATCATTTTGCTTTCACAGTTGTCTATTACTTGTGTGTGAACCTTCAGTAAAATATTCGAAATAAATTTGTTATTTTTATGGTTGTAAACATGACAAAATGTGCAAAGGTTTAAGGTGTATTAGTACTTTCGAGAGGCACTGTATCTCCCAAAACCCTCACAGCTCTGAGAAAGGCGTGTCCAGTTCCTCTCCTATCTTCAGTATCATTAGATACAGTGACCCGGACTGTCTTCTCAAATGTGTTTCTGTTCTGTGATCTAAAGTCATGTCAGCTCTTTAAATCTTCATAAGACCTACTTTCTCATTCCCTCTCATTATTCTTCATTCATGATCATCACATAAATGTTGGCAGTCGGTGCCTCCAGGTGAATACGTTTCCACTGAGTCTGTTTATTTTGTATTATATATAATGGCGTGTTTCCAAGGCTCCCTTTAATGAATGGTAAATATTCATCAAAGTGTAGTTGCTCTAATTACGACAGCGTGCACAGTTATTTCCCCACAGTCCTCCACTGAACTGAATCAAAAGCACTGGGACCTGTCACTGTTACACATTCATGATACAGGGCAAATCCTATTAATCTGCGTTCTCTGGTTGGATTAGAAATATCTCATTTTCCCAAACACATCTGCACAGGAGCAAATCCTCGGCAATGCGTTGCACAGCATTGCATGTATTGGTGTGGTGCTTTATTTGTCATTATAAATCAACTGTATAACAAAATCTTCAGTTAGAATGAATGAATGAACTACAGTATGCAGTAAAACTATTTCAGAAACATTTTCAATATTTTTACATCTATAACCATAATTACGTGTCCAACAGAGACAATGCAGATGAATGCCTTCACATGAAATTTGCGATGTTGTAAGGGAGAAGGACTAGACTGGCTATTTGCCTGAAAGTAAGTGCTACAAAAAAGCATTGGCTTGGTCTGTGATGCTTTTTAAAGGATAAGTCTCAAAAGGCTAGACTCTTATCACCAGAATATTTTGTGCAGTTTGTATTTGTATTTTGTCCTTTGTGATCTTTTTTTGTTTTTGTTTTTCTCATTTCTCTCAGAAACCCCTCCGGGCTCATGCACTGTACAAGGCTTGATAGTGAGTGTGACATCACCACCTACTATTGATAAAACGTTTATTAAACATGTAGTGGCAGCTCAGAATGAGCTATGATTGACTGCAAGCCAACTGTTACACATCTCATAAGATTTGTAGACTTGGAGGGAAGACCCAAACAGCTGCTGATGCAAAAATTATCAGGAGCAAATAAAGATGTGACAGATCACTCAATTAGTGCCTAAAATGTCACATTCACACGCATACAGAGCCACTAAAAATGTTAATTATTCAAACTTCCAATTCACTCCTCCCACTGTAAATACAAAAAAAGATGTGGCCTGACAAAGACCAACCTGCGCAAAGCATGTCATCCCCATCTAAAGACTTGAACTGTGTGCTCAGAGTGCCTCAGGTATGTAACCTCTGCCCATTCTTCTGGGGTTTAGCACCCCCATTGCATGTCCCAAGTTACTTGATATAAGGCTCATACTTATGTAAGCTGGGGTTTTATTTTGACCATGTTCGTATTGTTGCAAGTGGTAGGGAAACCCAGAGTACCTGGAGGAAACCTGAGCAGACACGGGGAGAACATGCAAACTCCACCCAGAAAGGCTAGTAGCTGTGAAGCACGAGCGCTAACCCCTGCACTACCATCTTTCTTATATGAACTAAACATTTTGCACAAAGTTTAAAAAAACACCTGCCTCACGTAGTGGCAGCTTGACTAAAAATGCAAGCGCGTCGTCTGATCAAAAACATGAGATGCAGTAACCCGTGGGTATCATCCTTTTGCCAAACAAGACCACCTGCCTCCGTGTGGATCAACTTCCATCTACCCCAGTGCGATCCACTCGCCTGCATAAACTGTGTGGATGATTCCCTCTGCCCCTAGCTGAGCGCAGAGTGGTAGAACTGCATACTTTTTGACAGTATCCAGCGAGTCCCCTTCTGTCTGCGCCTTTGTGCCTAGCCATCCAGTTCCCTCACCCCCCATGGGAAAGTGAAGAGTCTGCACAAATACTCCGACTAAAAGAGGCTAAAGCTGACACGGATATCACTGTCTGTTTCAATGGCGAGCCGCTCTTACTCTGCTGCCAACCCGAGAGCTGGGGGCTTCACTCAGACACGTTGTTCAAAAGCCCTATCGCTGTTCCCCATCTGAGAGTATAGCAGTTCACAATGCATGGAAGGTGGCATTTTTTGACTTTATTATAGCTACAAAACCATCACTTTGACACAAAATTATGTACATGGAAAATCCAGTTTTAGAGGGACAGAAATACTTACAGAAGTAAAGCTGAATGCTTTAATTTTTTTATTTTTTTTTGGGGGGGGGAGTGAACCAGATTGCACTGCCAACCCACCATACTAACTACTATACTAGTGTTTACTGTTAACTGAGTATTAATGAAGTAGTGACTGTATGTGTTATCTGTTTGTAAAGATGGTCAACCCAGTATGCAACTTCTTATGAGTATTTTTTAGCTGCACATATAGAGACCCATGGTTATGGGTTTGAACCGCTGTGCCTGCAAACAAAGAGTACATAGGAAGACTTATGAAAGGATGGTCTTGAAGAAAGTGGGAGCATGTACATATTAAATTGCTAGTTGTGGTCCAAACCCATTTCTAACCTTTACACAATTCTAACATCCCTATCCTACCCAGATCCACACTTAAAAAAAGTCCTCATAATTGGATGCACTGTGCACATTGGTCTTTCTTGTAACTTTTTGTCTTCACAATTTACTGAAAACACACTGTAGGAAGAGGACATTTCATGATTGTTCTGTTGTGATTACCATATTTTTAATTTGCCACATACAAGATTGCGCCACAATATGTTAGTCCCGTAATTGATGTTATTATTCTCACTACGATCGCATTCTGCAGCTTTCATCAGGAACACAGTATGTTACCGAGTGGGGTGAACTCTTCCAGATATACTAGATGTTTTTTTTAGGTTTTCACAATAGTGGCACTATTTGCCTCCTGCCTCACAATCTGCCTCCATTGTTAACTGTGCATGTAAGGACAGCACCATATTTGCAGGAAAGCAGGCAGAACAGTATGTTTTGGTGATATAACAAACAAGCCAAATTGTTTGGAAAGATGCTGCTTGTGTTGCCTCATCTTCGGGGGAATATTTTAAGATGCTGTCTAGTACCTGTCTTGTTGACAATATATATATTATTTTTTTCTGTTCCCTGAAATAATTCAATGCAGCCATCAGCTTTCCATTTACCACCTTCCCCAGTTGTGTTCTGTCTGTGAGACACAATAACCAGACAGATCTATATCTAATATCCAACCGCAAGGAAGCACAATAAAATGCTGCGCAGTAAAAAAACATATATGCCTATACTTGAATAGAGATTTTTCTGATACAAATAATACACAGTGAAGATATTCTGCAATTTGGAAGAAAAGAAAAAAAAAAAAGAAAACCCCTCGTTATCATTGCTTATCATTAGAATCTGATTGTGGTCTTGTATGTGACGTAAATGGGGCAGGATCCATTTGCTCAACTGAGTATTTAAACAAAATTCAAACAGCAGCCTGCACCCCCCGCAGCCAGTCGATGAATGCGGGTTTGTTATGCGTCTCCAGGGGAAGCCATGGGAGTTAGCTTAGCCCCCATCTGTTAGTCTGCTGAGCTAACCTGATGAATGCGATCCTCTGGTGCCCTGTGTTTACTGATCTAAATAGCAGTGGCAGAAGGACAGGAGCTGGATGACTGAGAATATGTGTGCGTAATTATTTTTGGTATGGCTTTTTTTTTTTTTTTTAAATGTAAGAATGCTGGTGTTAAATTTTTCCCAATCCTATTTACAATATATTCTGATTTAATTTCAATTTTAGTTTATTAAAAATCATCGCAAAATCATCTTTATTGCCATGATAGAAGCCACGATATATTGCTATATATACTTATATATATATATATATATATATACTTATATATATATATATATATACTTTTGGTAGCATGTATGGATGTTTAGTCAGGGCTGCAGGGCTAAGTGTGAGGAGACGGGGTTTGAGTAGAGAAGGGCACCAGAGAGGACCTTATAAAAGGGCAGCAGTTACAATGTAAGACTGTATGAAACCAGAAAATGCTCTATGGTCTGATAGCATCATAAATCTAGGCGGTAAGATTTCAAGGAGTAGAGTGAAATATTGTCAATGCATTCTCAAGAGGCTAAGCAAAATCACGGTTAGTTTAAAGACTGAATTAATATTGGTCAACCTTGTTTTTCCCCCAGGACTTTACTTTATGGTTTGGGTTTCCTCTGCTCTAGGACTGAACAACAGAATGGAGATGTGAATAGTTATGACGAAAGTGGGGTGGTCTCGACTTTGACAATTCATTGGTGTTGGGTAACGTTACTTTTAAAAGCAACTCGTTACGTTACTGCGCTACTTTATTACGAACGCGTTAGAGTACTCATGAGTTACCAATAATAAACATCTATATATAGCCTTCATTTGCCGAAGCTAGCTCACGCAAACAGCCTGATAAATGTATTCAATAATAGCACAATTAATTCGCTTCTTAGCTTTATTTTGACAGTGGACAAATTACAGCAACAACAATGAGCATGAACTATAGTCGACTCATAAAAGCTTAGCTTTGTTATTTTTTATGTAAACAGTTTGGCTTTGTTACAAACTGTGCCAGTTTTTCAACAAAAAGAACGCCTGTAAAGGAGCTCTTACAAATTGAATTGGTAATAATAAACTTATAACATTCTCAACTTGATTTAGATTAATTGTACAGCTTTCCTCAATTACACAAAACTACGAGTGTTGATTAAATTGGAAGGATCGATGCTGCCAATAGCTACGCGTTGTTGTTTGGGAGGCGAGGGCGAGCTCCATTGTGGTTTTCTTCTTTGGCTTCGTCTTCAGCGCTGTATTGTCCTTTTCGCCAGTAAGTTAAAACTAATGCAAGTACTTCCACAATGTGAACGCGTTTGCTGCAAACTCTGCCATGTTGCTAACTTCATGTGAAGGTTTGGAGGACACAATGCGCATGCAGCCGTGGAAGAAATGAGCCGAGGAAGAGATCAGGACCAAACTAACGTGTTGCTGATTTGAAAAAGAGACTAGTACTGCAAATGCAAAATTAACCTGTAACTTTACTCGGAAACCGTAATCTTAGTAAATAGTGTGTTACCCCCAGCACTGCAATTCATATATGAAATCTTCAACACAAACTGTAAATGTTGTTATTTTACTATCCATACACACGTGAAATATTTAATCTCCCGCACACTGTAAATGTGTATACAAGTGCAGTACAACGTTTCCGAAAGTAGGCCTTCTTCTGGCAAAAACTACCCATTCACACACCAAAAAAAATATCCTGCGCAAGTTCCTCTGGATTTTCCTCTGCGAGCTCCTTCTGTGCTGATGGTTTTTATTTACCTTGAATGTTGCGCACGCCGCCTTCACGGTGATCAAGTCCACGTTGACTCTTCTCCATTCCCGAGGAGTGATTTGTCACAATTTGTGTGGACACGAGAGTTGGTTTTCCTCTGCGGGCCGGCCGTCTAGACTGTGAGCGCTCATACAGACCGAGATGATTTTTTTTTTTTCCACCATAATAAAAAGCAAGCGGATACTGTAGGCCCTGGAGAAAAGCTTTGCAGACTGCACACTTTTATTGAAGGTATAGCTGCGAAAAGCCTTGTAACTGAGCCGACGAGGTTTAAGGAGGATGTGCAGGTACCATTAAGCCGTGACAAGATCCTGATGACACACATTTAGATCCTTCGCATTGTTAGGCTTCACTATCAACGAGTTTGATTATTAAAGACAGATTTGGGCTTTCATAGACGTTATCAGTACAACTTATCTTAGACGGGCTGTGCTCCATCCTTGGGTGTCTGTGTGGCTTAAAACATTGACAATACATTTAAAAAAAAAAAAAGAAGCTTTTATAATACTGCATATTGATTTAAAGATGATTTCATTCAACTTTCCCCCCTCTTTCATTATGTAGCTATCGCTTGATATTTTAGTGTACATGATATCAAAAAATATATGGCAATTGCACTATAAGTAAATGTGCGACATTTTCAACAACAAACCCCCCAAAAAATGACTTCCTTGCCTAATGCTCATGACAAAACATAGCTAACGATCTTCATAACAAACACAAAAACCTTCCTTTGCATATAAGTACGGTAGTTTTTACAGCTTGATAATTACACCCCCGTGACCAACAGCTGTTGTCTAAATGTTAGGGGACTCGCTGCTGAAACAATGAGCTTTTTATTGTTAAACTTATTCTGAGGAAAATATGAAGCCAATTAGTAGAAACACTACACTCTCCACTGGGACTAGACTTCACTGAATATTTCTTACTCCATTGACTGCAGACAAATCAGATGACACCGTGCCCTTATCCGACCGCTTGTCCTCATTCATTGGCCTGTGATCTGCGTTTAGTAGTGAAACCCAAGTAGTTCCTGAAGTTACTCGTGTAGGAGTAAAACATTACTGATCAGTAATTGTCTAAATAAGTCTAAATTCTATTTTTTGAGGTAATAGAACAGATAACATGTTAAAAATAAAAAGATTTTAATTGAAGTTTAAATTATTTACTCATAGTGGAAAGAGTATTTAATCATCTTTTCAATGTTAAATATTACTTCAGAATAATATTACTAAAGTAGAAGTAAAAAGTACTGTATACAATTAGCAATACATGGTGGATTTGCGGTTCAAGAAGGTCCTGGGTTCGATCCTCAGACAGGGCCTTTCTGTGTGTAACTGTGGAGTTTGCATGTTCTCGACGCGTCGTTTAATTCCCCAGTGAACGTCCAGAACACAAGTAAGGACAGGAGGCCTGTGTGGTTTAGCTGCGGGTCTTGCCCGGATACCTGTTTGTCCCTTTTTTGTTTCCTGTTGCGCGTCTTGTGACGCTTCCACTGTGCTGCAGGTGTGGGGGGCTCTTGGTTCCTCTTCAGTGTTTTAGAAGAAGAAATCTGTAGGTCTCAAATGTAGCTGCGTGTGAGGAGGGAATGAAGTACTAATCCCCTAAAACTGTGTGAAGCGCTTTGGGTGACTTATGTCATGTAAAAAGCTCTACACAAATAACCTTCCATTCCAGTTACAATCACTTTTGAAAGTTACTCAGGCTCACGTAGGATTACAAGTAACGAAGTACCGTTTGTGTTCATTGTATAGAGAGCTTTGTGTTTGTGTGCCCTGGAGAGTTTGATTGCAGCGATGCAGGAATCAATAGCTGCCGGCGCGTGCGGCCACAGAACAATCGAGGTTAAGTGAATTAACTCAGCACTTTGTTTCTGCCACTCACGCCTCATGCTGAATGTTAACGCATCGAAATCCATCCACGGCCATACCATTGTGCTTGTTTAACAATTCCTACGCACGGAGACATCCTTCAATCATCCAGACGCTTGAGTGTAAAAAGCGACATGGCACGTAAGGATGAGACCTCATGAAAACTAAGCCGCTACAAATGCTTTTCCAGATTGTGACTCAAGGTACTGGATGCTTTGAAGGAATAAAGAGTAGGAGATATTTGGAATACTGGAAATCATAGACCATTTTTTGGGGTTTGGATTACTGTTTATTTGATCAGAAAATTCTAATAGTTGACTTACTTTGTTGTCGGCTACATTACTTTAAATTATTGCTCATAGTGCATTAAGTGAGTCATACTTAATGTATTGCACACAGAGAACGACTGTTTCTGCTCCATAAAGATAATTTTTTGACATCTCTGCTTGGTTTACAACGCTCCTGTTTGTACCATTTGAAAATGACATTCGATGGAAGCAGACTGTGTTATCCAGGATACTTGGAGTAAGTCTGCAACAATAGTGTCTACTCGTCGTCCCCATTTTTACATAGTGCAGTCAGAGCAGATGTATACCACAAAGAAATATGAATGTAAACGTGTCATTGGATTTCACCATTCTCAATGAACCTTTGGCGCGTTGTCCCTTGAGTCAGATATTAGTGTCCATGTGTGTGACTGATACAGCTTTGGGATTTCTCTCGTTAATGCCACACCTCATCAGTGCTGCCAAGACCTAACCTTTCCGCTCCAGGTAATCATTGGGAAGTGCTGAACGTTCGGGCGCCCACTAATGAGCAACACTTGATGATCTTAGGTTTCTTAGTATGTCTCTGTCTTGAAATGGAAATGTAGCTCTTCACTCCGATGATGCCGTTTTGTGTAGCGCTGAAAAAAAAAATATTGGTATGCTCAAGTCATCAAAAGCCAAAATGGTTTCCCAAAATGACTTCTCCGATGAGTCAATTTGTTGTACTCTCACCGAACAGGCAATTTTACCAAACAATTGTTTTGCAGGTGAAATTGCAATGTTTTCAGGTGACAACAAGTGGAATTGTAATGAGCCTTTGTGATAGTGTGCGTCTTGTGCATTGTGATTGTGTTAAAAGCACAGTTTATTGCCGCTGAATGTTCCTTTTTCTTTTCTTCTTGAAAGATAAAAATGTTGAACTTGAATGCAATAAAGATCCATCCCTGTAAATAATTGGTAATTTTATATAATTCCAACAAAATAAACTGCAGGTTTTATGTACATCAGACGACGTAACAGAGATATGACAGAGTATGTTGTTGTTGCCATGCACCCTGTACATCCTGAAGAATTGCACTATTTACGCAAATACTGCAATTATCAAGGATCAATCAAACCGGTAAAATTAGTATTATTATTGGTAATTAGGCTTACTCGAGCACAATAGCAGGCTGCAGAAATAGCGTTGATAACCGCTGACAGGACAAAAGCAAAGAAATGCTCACTTCAGATGGCACAGAGTGGAACTGTTAATCAGCTCGCTCCTTCTTTTAGGACAGACGCATCCGTAACCTGGCAAGATTGCAGATCTGACATATTGCTACTACAGGGCCAATAACATTTTATCTTATTTTTATTTTATGAATTTATTCGAACAGGGACAATGCACATTAATCAACATCTCCTCTAAATGTGCCAGCTTTAGCTCTAAAGCTAGTTTTCAACCGTAGTCCCTGGGCAAGATGTAGATTGCCAGCAGCAAACTATACACAATAACAACAACAATCATTATTAGCTTATAAAATGGTAAAACAATTCATTAGTGTGATCTCACACACAACCTATGGCAACATTCGGCACAAGGACTACACATAGTGCATCATGAACACCATGGACAAATTACGCACAGGCATAATTACATTGGCAGCAGGCAGGAAGCACAAAAGCAGCAAGATATAAAACTCATTAATGGTGATGTACACAAGTTTGTCTACATCATTCCCACTGATGTCAGCCTGCCCTGGGATCGCTCTGGCCTTAGATCGTTCGGGGAGAGGATGAACGTTTGGCACAGCATGGACAAAGCGTGCCTCGATTTAGCCCATTACAACCTCAAAATAACAAACCGCAAATCCATTAAATATTTCTTTTAAAAATGCCAAGTATGTTTTGTATACTCAACAGAAATATAAACGCAACACTTTTGTTTCTGCTCCATTTTTCATGAGATGGACCCAAATATCTAAAATTCATTCCAGATACACAATATTACCATTTCTCTCAAACATTGTTCACAAATCAGTCCAAATGTGTGATAGTGAGCACTTCTGCTTTGCTGAGACAATCCATCCCACCTCACAGGTGTGCCATATCAAGATGCCGAACCGACATCATGACTAGTGCACAGGTGTACCTTATACTGCCCACAACAAAAGGCCACCCTGAAATGTGCAGTTTTTTGCTTTATTGGGGGTCTGGGAACTCAGAACCAGTCAGTATCTGGTGTGACCACCATTTGCCTCATGCAGTGCAACACATCTTCTTCGCATAGAGTTTATCAGATTGTCAATTGTGGCCTGTGGAATGTTGGTCCACTCCTCTTCAATGGCTGTGCGAAGTTGCTGGATATTAGTGGGAAATGGTATGCTGTCGTATTCGCCGGTCAAGCAGCAGCAGAATGTGGCGCACCTGTGAGGTTGGATGGATTGTCTCGGCAAAGCAGAAGTGCTCACTATCACACATTTGGACTGATTTGTGGGCAATGTTTGAGAGAAATGGTAATATTGTGGATCTGGAATGAATTTTGGATCTTTGGGTCCATCTCATGAAAAATGGGAGCAGAAACAAAGGTGTTGCGTTTATATTTTTGTTGAGTGTATGTACGTAGCGTCATATCTTATGTTTTTCAATTTATCCCCGTGAATCAATAAACGTGTTACACCTGCCTTCTCACGGCAGTACTGTGACGTGAGTGGAATTCAAACACATCGGTGGGGCAGCACAAGGATTCTCGCGTGTTGGTGATCTCACAAATACCGCAAGAATTCAATTGTAGGAAAGGTTAACCGTTAACACATCAGAGTATTGGATGCAAACGCGGTCTGACCAACAACAGTCTCCAAAACACCGACATAAACTGAGAAAATCACAGATGGAAAGTGTACTACAGCGTTCAAGTTGTGTGCACCAAACCACAACAAAGAGGGGTGGAGCCAATGTCACTGCAGCTTTAGCCGTATCTAGGGGTTGTTTTCTACTGCAGCTCCGTGGGACCATTAGGTGTAATCCTTTGTAATGACAGGCTCCTGGTGGGACAGAGGGCGTCACACTGACACTTGGCTTGTTCGCAATGTAGCACTGGGGAGTTCTCATCCACCTGCTCTGCCTCTACGAACACTCGCCGACCTTTCCAAATGAGGCCCAAGAGCTGAGCACCCGCAGGACCATCTCACTCCACGTGGTAAAAGTTTGGAGCCAAAAGGCAAACATTTGGAGCAGACGAGGGACCGGGTGAAAAGTAAAAGCATTAAGCGACGGTTAAGTTGCCTCTCTCTGTCGCTGCGGTGCGCTGTCCTTGGCTAGTCCGCTGGAACTTAGCTTAGTTTTGGCCCGGGGCATTTTGGCGTACCGCTTGACTGAGATTAGTTAGTGCTTGTTGTCGGTGTATTTTGCACGGTAAACCGCTGCGTTTTTTGTAATCATTAATCGCAAATGATCATTACATGTTAAAAAGAAAAAAAGAGCCCCTCCCGGAACCGCCACCTTAACGTGGTGGAGGGGTTTGAGCACTCGAATGATCCTGGGGGCTCTGTTGTCGGGGGCTTCGTGCCCCTGGTAGGGTCTCCCATGGCAAAAAGGTCCTAGGTGACGGGTCAGACAAAGAGCGGTTCAGAAGCCCCTTATGAGAGACCAACAGGCCCGGTTAGAACCATAAGGCCGTCCTTCTGTCGACCAACCACCTGCAGGAGGAGCCATAGGGGCTGGTGCAATGTGATTTGGGCAGCTCGGATGGCTGCCCCCACGATCTGGCAACGGACGAGTGGAAGAAAATGGATGGATGGAATAAAAAAAGATTTGTGACGGTAACTCTTCTGCTGATCCTATGTATCAGTGATATTTATATGGTCCCCTTTCAGCCGGGTGGACCTGACCCAGAGACAGCACACAGAATTGACTGTGTGATCGGCGCGTGAGATCACCTATACGATACTGAGAATAACACAAATAAAGCATGCATTTTGCTCCTCATTGAAATGCACATAAATGGAACAGACATGATTTTGTACCCGACCTGTGATTTAATTTGAAAATCTACCCAACTAAATATTAGTTAATATCAGGACTTGCATCCCTCCGAAGGATTAGTGTGTTTAAGACACGCAAAGTCTCAACACCAATCAATGCTCATGAAAGTCCAAGTTGTTTTGAAGAAGCTTAATTGCGACCATCGGGGGCGTGTTGATCTGGTCAATCTGGCACCGCATATCCACGCCTTTGCTGAGGATATCGCAGCCACTTTATGAATTAGTCATATTTCATGTTGGAGAAAATTCTGAGCTTAAGACGTGCATTGCTTTAGTTCTCGAGAATGTGTAATGTTTTATGTTCACCCGTGTAGCGCAGACTTTGAATGTTTGGTTTCTCTCTATTGCTTTCAAGTGCAAAATAGGGACTGCAGCCAAAGTAATCAATTCCATATTATTTTGCGCTTCAAATAAAAGTTAATCGTCCTTGTTTCAACATGCTTCAGTGCGCCTTATCTTTCGGCCGAACCCAATAGTGTTGAAGGTCTTACAGATGCTGATGAATGGGATAACTGCGGTGGCTTCATATCTCCAGTTTCATACACAGTGTGACCGAAAACTGATAAACCAAAGTACAGTACATGTGCGTCAATGTGGCCCTGATAATCATCTACTTTTGCAACTTTTAACTCAGCTCAAAGGCGTATTTTTCCTTAAGTGAATAGCTCCTCCGAGATTTCCCTGAACCTTTTTGCCAGCCCTTTGTTTTTCTGTTTCAAGACTGTATTGCTATTCTTGTCATCTCTGCGGAGCTGTCTCACTCTGCTACATCAGCCTTATGATATCAGTGCATTAGTGAGGGATCTCTATATTTTATGACACGGAAATCTATAAACTTGGGACTCGATGTAAATAAAAACGGAATGGTTCATTTCACGCAACCCCCGATTTGTTCTTAATGGAACACAAACATCAGGTTTCACTCGTGCGAGATTTCACTTTTACTTTAAACAGCTTTGCACTCCTGGCTCACAGAATGAAGGTCCGGGGTTTGAATCCAGGCCCTTCTGTGAAGTTTTCATGTTGTCCCTGCGCCTGAGTGGGTTTCCGGTTTCTGCCATCAACCCCCCCCAAAAAAGCACAATGGGTTAACCCTTCAAGTCTGACCATTATCTTGGCTCAAGGTCTGGGGTTGAATCCCTGTCCCGCACCTGCCCACTGCTCCTAGCGGTGTTAAGTACAGAGAGTAAATTTGCCTCTGACTAAAAGTATATCGTAATGTGAACGTAACATTCAATTTGACGTGCAATGCGACAGAAGAGTGTCCCACCATAATTATGTTTGTGCAGGGTCTCATTAAACCAGGAAGTATTCATCGCAGTGAATATGCGGTCTACAATTTAAAGCAAAAAAATCCCCACAGTTCTACACATTACAAAGCCCGACCACTGTAGAGAGCACTGTATATAGCACTTTCTTAGATGAAAATGCAGACCTCAGTGTTAATTCAAAGCTACACTTCTCTTTGAATAATACATGAATTAGCATGAGTGACCCGATTTACAATGAGTGTGCGTAATAATTAATCTCCACCTAACTACGACCCTGGTTATTTTTGACCTTTGCCACTTTTTATACCAACTGGACACCGCGCATTTTCACATGCAACCCAAAGGATCACCATGTTTGACGCGGTGAGGATTTCCTTTGGTCTTGAATTATTGGGGTATCGATTTGCATTTGTACGCGTGTCTTGATCAAAGGGTGTCCGTGGCCATACTGACTCCGTGGGGGAATGTTTATTTTTGGACACAGGCGTTGCATTAGTTTGATCAAAGAATGAGATTTAAAACATGCCCATGGGTTGTAATGGGAAATGTGACCTTTCAGAGGTTTTCTCCAAGATTTGAGTACAGCGTGTCCTCATTAAAACTCATTTTATCCATAAAACATTTTACTGTTACCGTTTTCTATCTAGTTAAAGAAAAACAATTATTTACCTGTAGTTATATGGTAATGGTGCAATGGTAATTATTTGCCTATAGAGCATCATCAACACCCCACATGTTATCTTTTTTTTTTAATGGTTTATTTGATTACTAATTAAACTTTACACTTTAACTCTTTGGCAATGTGCCCATTATGCCCCATGCATGAATACTCGCAGCTCTTTTATTTATTTTTTACCTTTATTTAAACAGGACAGTCCCACTAAGATTAAGAATCTGTTTGTGAGTCCTGGCCCCAGAACCCTAAACCATGTTTTATTGTTGCTCCCTATTAAAAATATATATGGCGAAGTGCAGCCAATAGTCTGGTGATTTGAGCTACTGCACATTTTGATAGTCCTCAGCATTGTGCATTTGATTACCGGCTCCAACGACAATTTGCCCAGTTTATCACTCATTACATACATTTCAATATTTAAAACGTAAAATGCAGTTGCTGAGATTTCTACTTTTCAAACTTTTAATGGTTTTCAGCCTCTTGTACAAGCTATTTAATATGCCAGTTCACCAAAGGCCTGCAGATCGGCATAGAGAATTTGAGCAGCTCTTTGAGCGTCAAGATGCTCTGGCCGCGCGTCAGTTCAGAGTGTGTTTGTAGCCATTTTGGAAGTACCCCTTGCCTGAGAAATACCTGCTATTTGGTACAAACTAGACTCCCTCTTTGCTACTACCATGTCCTATGGATCTTTAACTATATCCCCATGGTCTATGTGAAATCTCCGCAGTATTTAAGCCTATATCCAGCTCATTTTAGGTTAGCTGCGTTATTTTACAATCGCTTACAGCTCATCGTTGATGAAAAGTCTGCAATGAACCACAAATGCGTCAAGCCTGGCTCAGTGTGTGATCATCTTAAAGGCTGCTCTATGTAGTTACGGCTTCACTGACGTTATTAGTATATAATTGTTTTCATGGGAGAAAACCGGAGCTCGATGCGAGCTAATTGAGCTAACAAGCTATGGTTTTCTCCCGGAGCTAATTGTAGATGATGTGGGCAATAAACTACAAAATCAGCCAGCCCAGCTCAGTGTGTGATCATTGTTAAACGGTTCTTTATGTAGATGACCGGAGATTTAGGTTGTAGCATTAAGCTTTCTCCGGTGGCAATGCTATAAGGGCATCAAAACACATTCCCAGCGCAGATTCAGCCACTGAAATAAGTTTTCCTGTTGCCGCTTTTAATTCTGGGTGTTTAGGTCAAAGAAACAGTGATGTGTGTCTTTGTAAAAGTCCCAGAGCTGCAGTAGCTCCGGTTCACAACACGATAATCCTGCATGACTTGTTTACATCTGCGGGCCGGCATAGGCTATGCCCCGGTGGCTCAGCTACAACGTACGTCGCTGTTGGGGAAAGCTCCTGATTGGTCGACGCTCGCGAATTTCTCCAAAAAGTTCAACATTTCCAACTTTAGCGTCGGCCGCGCTGGACGCCCTGGTCAAAAGCTTCCAATGAGCGAAAATCTTCAAAACGCACTGTGGGACCTCTTGACGCTCCCCGAGACGCGTCCTCCATGTATTTTAAATGTAAACCTGCATTTCGTGTGGACGCAGCATCATTGGTCGCCATCAAACTCAGAATGTGTGTGCATTATAATCATCATAAACAGGATTGTTGGATACAGAAATGGGTAAAAGCCCCCCCGAAAGCTCATCTCAAAGTGACCTCCATTAACAACACTGGGGGTATTTGGCTGTGAAATGAGCAGAGCTGTGGACGGGGGGGGCAAACGAAAGAGGGCTACGTAAATGTCCCACTCCAATGTAAAATGCTTAGTGATATTTAACACATGATGAAAATGATACATACCCTCAGTCCCACAGCTGCAGGGCTGAATGCTACGAGCTGTAAAAATATCAAATTATAATGGCCTATAATAACGCGGATGACTGCGGGAGCTGTTTGAGCCAGGCTCGCATACATTTTTGGTCCACTTGACCCAAGATAATCGAGCTGAATGTATAATTAGAATATCCAGGGCTTTCTTCATAATTGCCATGTTTTTGTGTCACATAGTTGCAAAGAGGTTATCACTTGTGTCGAACAACAGAATTGGTTTGATCATATTCATTAGTTGCTTTTATAAAAACTAAATGTCACTACTTTTCCAAGGGTATCAAAAATGCAAAAATTAAGATGGAATTTGGTAGGGATTGTATCATCCAATCTGCTAGGAATTGTGTGATTTTTTTATGGATTCAACAGGCCACCGTTTTTCCATACTGAGATGTGTTCTTAGGTAAGAACATTTCCTTTAATAATAAACAAATTTAGATTTTAAAATGTAATAATAATACTGTAATAATACTTACAGTATTGTTCATATGAACGTCTTTGGACACTAGTGTGTAAGATGTTTGTTTGTATTTGTTTGCATACTTTTTATTGTCCCTGTAGGGAAATTTGTCCTCTGCATTTGACCTATCCTTCGATGCTACTGAGGCAACCCATAAGGAGCAGTGGTCAACGGCAGTGCCGCCCCCGAGGACCCATCTCCATGATGTGGAGCCAGGCTGATGGTTGGAGGATTCCCCTATTGCACATGTTTTTAATGATAGGGTAAACCGGAGTACCCGGAGGAAACCTACGCAGACACGGGGAGAACATGCAAACTCCACACAGAAAGACCCGTCGTGGTGGGAATCAAACCCGGGACCTTCTAGCTGTGAAGCAGAGGTGCTAACCGCCGTGCTACCGTGCCACCAATAGTGACTTGGCGGTGGTCAGATTTGTACTGCGGCTATTTTCTCTAACATTCAAATTGTTATTTTTTAATTGCTGACATCAGTCTATGGATATTCTTTGTAAGTTCCTTTAAAATAGAAAACATATTTATATGATGACGTTGAATGTAGTTAAACCAGTAACATTGTCCGTTTCTGACTATGTAACTAGTCAGAAACATATTTACTTTAAATGTTAACTTTAATGATAATTTATGTTACTGGTTTCATTTGCCTTCTTTAATAAGCATCAAATTACTTGTGACACATTCCTTTCTGCAGGCCTTTTACTGACTGTAGCTCTAGTTAAACTACTCTCACCTCTAAAAGCTATCAAATAAATGTAGGAATATGACACTTGAAGCACTTCATATCTACAGCATGTGAGTGGTGCACTTCATGTATTTCAGATATGTTCATTTCTGGCCCATTTATTTGATTGTAATTTACCCCATCATGGACCTAGAATTCCCCTGGGTGACATACCTAAAATTAGCCGTGATACCCCTACATTCCCACGCATCTCGCCCTTTGTGCGTTCTATGCCTGTACATGCCCCCGACAATGATGAGGCAGCAGAGGTTGTAAGCCTGAGCCGGTTTTTGTGCGTGCCAGTAATTCTTTAAGGCATTGGCAGCAATACAGGCACTTAGCATCAATAATTAGCTCACCATAGGCCGTCAATACTCTTCCCTGAGATTTAGGAGGCTATAACCAAATGCCTTGGGAACGCTTGACTCGCTGCCAGGCCTCAAACAGTCAAATAAATCAAGCTGGCTGTGAATATTGTATAACGCTTTCCAAAACCGGTTTCCATCAGTGCGTACTCAAGACACCCAAAGTGCACGCACACAAACAAATCAAGATGCGTGAGTAATTAAGTAGCATGCCTAAAAATAAACTGTGTGTTGCGTTATGTGGGCTCGGACTCCGAAGGCAAAATTTCACTTGCCGGTGGATTGTGAATATTTATGGTCATCTCTCGTATTGAAAAGCATTGGTGTGGAGTCCACGTTGTTTTTGGGTTGTTGTTTTTTTTTAGGCGGGGGGAGAAAAAAAAAGAGAGTGTCATATAACAGCGATACGGGCGGGAGCCGGAGATAACCCTGTGCGAGGCGTGAGGCGTTATCATTTGGAGACAGAGAGGTGAGGCAGGGACACAGATAGAGCGGGCACAGCAAACACTACGGCGGAGAGGATTTGGAGTTTATTTTTCTGCCCCCTACGTAAAAAAAATTAAATAAACAAAAACAAAAATCCACTGTAAGCAACCTGCAGGAGCAATGAGCAACCATTTCTCGGGACCTTTCTTGCTCAGGAGTATTGCTTGGATACAGGAACATGATCTGACGGACTTATTATATGGAAACCTGCATTTTTTTTTTGGCTGTGTCTATTGTGCAATAGAAAATACTCTACAAAACACTTTTCCCTTGATCAAAACCAGTTGTTTTGTATAGGGCTATACTTTGTGGTCCTCTCTTTGCATATTGTTAGTAGAATGGTTATGGGGTCAAGATATTGAATCATCAAAGAGGTCAAATGTATAAAGTTGTGTGAAAAAAAAAAAGAAATGAACTATTAAAAGTAACTGAATGTAATTAACTGAATGCGTTGGTCCATTTTGTGCAGTGTGCTAATGTTATGGTAATTGTGTGTGTAAAACGCTCTCGCGGGGGCCCGCTAAACGCCGGGGCACCCCTCCATTTGACACCATTGGCAGGCTGATAGGTTGGTGGCGAGGCGGGCCCTGTCATTGCTCGGCTGGACTGATTGGGTTGCGCTTGTCTCTGCGGGGAAAGGCAGCGATTACAAACAGATAAACAGAGTGGCACCGAGCGGAGGTTAGCCAGCGCTCGCCCGAGTCCCCAGTGACAGCCCGGGAGATTGAGAGTGTGAGAAAGTGGTGGGCAGCGAAAACATCACATTTGCTGTGGCACTGTAGAGTACGAGAGGGTCATATCAGACTTTTTCTTTTCAAATTGTTGATGAAGTAAGCATGTGTGATTTGGCATTTGTTTGACAGCAGATGCCTTTACTGATACATGTTCTGTGTCATGGCACTCGTGTTACATCAGCAATATTTGATCCACTTTCTGAATAGATATTAAGACTGCATGATGTAAGAATTTGATGTTTGGTGACTAAATTCTGCTCAGATATTTGTTAGTTAGACAGATGGCCTTATTTCAACAATGTGCTTTTTATTTTGTCTCAAAGGATAATGTTGACTGATGATTCATTGGAGAGATTTGCGTAAAATAAGTGATTTGAGTGTTTAATTTTACACAGTTTATAAATAAATAGACTTTATTTTTAATTTTTTTTAAACGCTCCACATTTACATTGTATTATACCCCTTGTGGCTCAGTTTAATATATGTGGCCCGAGCTCATGATCCGTCAAACTGTAATTTATGATCTTTATAAATCATCTTCTAAATATACTATAACTGAAAATCTATTACTTTTCTAAACTAATCCAGTCAAAGTTGTTACATTGACAAATTAAATTCAGTGTTTTGCATATAACCAGAGGTAGATAGAGTGGCCAAAATATTTACTCAAGAAAGAGTAATGTTACTTTGAACTTTTTATGTGATGGAAAGTAAAGGCTGACCACTCACAAGGTCAAATGCGCAGAAATATCACATTTATTTCACACAACAAGTTGCATAGTGCACCTTTAAACTTTCTGCAATTTTATTTTCAGAAAATCTATTACTTTTAAGTTAATTTGTTGACAAACAATCAAAATAACAACCCACTGATTGAAAACAAATACATATTCTTTATGTGTCGATGCCCATTTGATTTGACCAAGACCATGCTTCCTGGGGACTTATTAGAAAGTGCATTTTAATTTGGCTCTGACCGTTTTTTTTCTGGCATGTTTAGCACCTCTGCTGCCCTCAACACCCCCCCACCCCCCCACCCCGTATCCAGAGTGGGTTAATAATGAAGAGGAATATGTTATGGAGTGCTGGTGGGGGAAGGACAGGCCCTGTTAACTTGGCTCACTGGCAAGTCCCAATGACAAGAGGCTTCACGGGCCATAAACCCAGAGGGATGAGGGAGAGTCCAAAATGGCCGACCGTCTCAATTTTATGCCAGACTGCCCTTCGCCTTCCTCTCATTTTTCCGCTGCCCTTGTGTGTACGTGTGTATGTGTGTGCGCCTCACATTCAGAATATATCTTCATTTTTCATAACCATCTTTTTTTTCTTTTTTTTTTGCAAACTCAATTCCAGTTTGATTATAGAACACACATTTTGCCATGGCTTTTGATATTTGCCATAGGCTTACAGTGTACGCCACAGATTAATAAGAACAGGAGTATGACCACTATAGCACCACTTTGGACTTTGCAACAACAACAAATGTTCACTTGATTGAGTATTTTGAAACATTTTGAAACCGAGCCTCGTTGGTGATTTCCCCAGGACCACAACATAAGTATGCAGCAATTTGGAATTAACAATTATTGTCTGTGCCCTTGTTACAGAAAAATGTGTATTTGCTTCCATAACAAGTGCAAGGAACCGCCTAGTTTTCCGTATGACCATCCCTGGACACTTGCTGTTCCATGCGGCTTCTTTATGAATTCTGTTCACATACCAGGTCACAGTTATCCATTGTTAATTGCCTTGTTTAATCTGTTCACATTTGATGGAGAACAATGTCAACCTGATGCAGGGGGAAGCAATTTGCTCCAAGGACATGTAACATACACCGTAACAAGATGCACATTATAGGATGTGTGTTTGTGAATGCCATATGCAAGCTGTTTGAGAAAAGGCCGACAAGACGCAATCAGATGCGGTTGGTTTGATATTGAAATAAGTAATGGGGGAAGAAATAAATAAATAAATAGAATCTGTTTTGGTTAAACTTTACTCTTGCTAGTTTTAAAACAAAACAAACCATACAGCCAATTTATTACATTTCAACAGGCCACATTTATTGATAGTTATTCTCATTCTGAACCCATACATGCATAATAAACATGTAAGATTTGTCTCCCCTCAAAAGTATGTAATCTTTACATTTTCCTCGGAAGTTCGATTATCTTCACCTTGTTGTCAGACGTAACATTATGCGCGAGTATGTCTCATTGTCAGTCACTTTCACTTATTAATGAGCCTTTATATTTCCAAAGTTCCCAGGTTCACCCAGGCTATTTAAGGTAAAGCCCTCTGCACTTCCCGTAAAGCCTAAGTATGTCACTCCGGCAGAGTGTGTAGCACAGTGTGGCAGTGTGAGGATCTCATTGCTAAGTCCGGTGCTGGTGCAGGCCTCATTAAGATTGATGAGGAGCGTCCAATGTCATGGCTGGGTTAGCAGCCCATTGGCGAGCCACGGTCGCCCCCATGCTGCGCTCTGGGCTTGGCGACGCACCACATAATTATCTGGTTAAACGTCAAATGAACAGGCTAATTTATTCACCTGAGTTATTTATGAGCTCGGGCTGTGGATAGAAATGTTTCCGACCTGACCATTAAAACAAGGACAAGAACACACTAGGTGAAGCTTGAAGAGCTTGAAATACGGTACAAGTATATTACAGGTACCGTGTTATTTTGTCAGAGGCTGTAAAAATATATTTTATACAGACCTTTTGAATATTTCCTAAATAGCTTTTAATACAATAGATCTTTGTCCGGGTCCCGATTGCATATGCGGCAGTCTGAGATTCCAAGACGTCCCTATCCATGCACAGTTGGACCAGCTCTTCTGAGAAGGGTGTGGTTGCAGCAGATGGAGGGGCACGTGGAGCCCCACTTTTCCACAGGAAATGACGTCACCTCTGCTGGACAACGCTATCTTAAACTAATCCAAACTAACCTTAAGGATAGTGGAGTGTACGAAAGGCGTTTTATTGAGATTGACTTAAATAAATGTTGCTGGAAAAAAAAGTGAAGGTGACGTCATTTCCTGTGGAGGTCTGGAGCTCCACTGATCATGTGTCTCTCCATCGGCTGTGTTTAGACCCTCTTGGCTCTTCTGGGGGGATCCAAAGGTTTTCCCGGCCATTTTAGTCAATATGACTCTGGAAGAAAAACAGTTTTTAAAAGAAAGGTCCAAAAGAAAAATTAGCAAAAGTTGAAACTGATCAATAAAATGGATTCACAAACCTGCCATACTAATCTCATTGCTGAAAGTCATTTTATCTGACCAACATCACACAAATGTTTTTTGATATCATCACCACTTTTGGACACCTTTTTATGAGAAAATAAATGGACTGGAGTTTATACTTTTTTATTGTTTCATGTAAATTGTCCCAGTAATGACAGAGACATTAGCCGCAAACCAATACAGGAAATCTGCAGTTTGACAGTTATCTCATGACCAAATCGAGAGCTTTGTCTTTCGTTCGCCATCTTTGTATTCAACCATCCCCCAGAGGAATTGACCCTATCCATAATAGAGGCACCCAAGCAAAGGTTAGGCAAATGCAAAGTGGGTATTTGATTTTCAGATTTTACATTATTAATGAATAGTTGTGCTTCTATTATTTATTAAGGATTTAAAGGATGCTGTTTAATGTCTGTTTAAGTCTTTTGAGATGAATTTGAATATTGGCTTTTTTACTTTTCAGTCACTCATTAGGTTAAAAGGATAGAAGAAATAGAAGTTGATTTGTCTAAAAAGGTATGTCTGTAATTTAACTCCTAAATCCTGTTAAATCTTGAGTATGTGAGCATTATAGAGAGTCTGTAAACTTTATCCCAAAGCCTCCTCCTGACTCGTGTAGAAGGCTTTACAAAACAGCCTATTCTAACCTGGATCTGTGCCTGCCTTACGTTTTGGGTTAAATAAAACACAAAACTAAGTAGACAGCTTTGGACAATCGCTGCCTCCCTTAAATCCCTTTGTAATGCCTCGACTTGAATAATAAGCTTCCCCCAGCTCACAAGATGGAGTAAAACCGAAATTCACAGGCACAATGATTCAAGGAGACTTTCTTTTTTACAAAGTGGGCCAACAATGTGCGGAGAATGTCTTATGAGGGAGGTAGGTGGAGAGGAGCAGCCCACCCCCCGCCACTTCCTCTAGCGGAGGAAGTGAGAGTAGAATACCAAGAACCTCCTCATTAGGAAACACCATATGGTAGCACCAAACAGAAGCCTAATAGCCAGTGGGCCGGAGCCTACAAATGGGTACTCACATAGCCAAAACGTTCTTAAAATATGTTTCTCGCCCATTTGATAAAACAATAGAAATTGGAGATTGTGGGGCGATTTGTGTGGCAATAAGAGCTGCACACTCGCACTGCTCCACGAGGTCCGGCTCCGGCTACCGAGGCCATCCGGCGGCCTTCCGGCGGCAACGGAAAGAATCCGCAAGAAGTCTATTTTTGCCGGATACCGGAGCCCCAACGGATCAAGCTGACAGAAAAACACGAGCCAAACAGGAAGTCAGGTCTCGTGAGAGAGGAAGATCCGCAGTATTTCAAAATAAAATCTGTCCGCTTACTACTTATTTGGTCTCGTTTACGACCTGTAAACGAGTGTAACGTCGTAAATGTAAACATTTCTCCATTACCAGTGACACGGGGGCATTAGTGTGTTTAAAGCATCCACTTCACTGGGGAGAGTCGTTGTTCTGGCAAATATGGCTTTTGCTATATATGGGGCGACTTATGACGTGACCTCGCACCAAGAGGGAAACTCACGGGCGCTTCTGTTCTCGCGAGGGCCGTTTCTGTGCCTGGCGCAGTATCTGGCGCCGGAGCTGGCGGAGCTGGCCACAGTGTCAGCCGGACTCAATGTGAGTGGTAGTTTGGGGGGAAACCGGACTGGATCAGGAGTGAAACCGGACCGGATTCAGTGTGAGCCGGGCGTTAGTTTGCGGACGCCGTACCGGACCTTAACTGGATTTAATGTGAGCTGGGGGTTAAACCTGGCTATAGATCAAGAAATTGATAAAATAAGACGTTTAAAAGAAGAAGAAAAATGGATCTTAACCTCCTAAGTAGGAGATGTGTTGCCACTAATCCATCACCTTTATCACCAGATAATATGATGTGAGAGAATAACTTGTCCTGCTCTGGTTTAACGAGGTTTAACAACCAGGTGAATTGCCAATTTGAATGTACAATTTGAAGCCTTTGATTTTCAAGTGAAGCGCGATCTGATTACACAGCTAAATGGAGGGTTAACAACACCACTCCCTGTTGTTACATTACTCGCGCGCAGGTCACAAAATAATCACACAAGTGGTCATTTGGAGGGCAGAGAACATCGTACAGCTAAGTGCTAGTGCTCCGGTAATCTTGTTGAGTACATCACATAATGGTTCAAACTGGAGCACACAAAAACAGACCAATACTAATGTGGGACCTCTCCATAGGCATTATAAAAATAGCCTTTACTCTTGAAGCGCTCGGTTAAGGCATTGATAAAATTATGCGTGTGTGGCCAGAACTCCCCTGAAAATAAGATTATTAATCTCAGTGGGACTCTCCTGGTTGAATAAAGGTCAATCAATCAATGCAATCAACGTTGAATCAAGCTTGAAAGATGTATATATATATTTTTTTTTTGCCCTCAAATTGCAAACTAAACATCTAATCCAGTTCTCATGATGGAAGGTGTTAATTGATTGGTGTAATACTTTTTTACCATATCTGATCTCTATATACTAACATGACAATTACATTACTTGACTTAAATGAGCAGGGTTTAAAATCTGCTTTAGTAGGTTTTGTGAAGTGTAATTAATTAATTTGCAGCATCCCAGTCACGCGTTCAAATAATACATACAAATAAGGGATAAAGTGCTTTATTTGTCTTCTGCATTTAACCCATCCTTCGACGCCACTGGGACGACCCATACGGAGCTGGAGGATTTACCTATTGTACATGTTTTTAGTGGTAGGGGAAACCGGAGTACCCGGAGGAAACCTACGCAGACACAGGAAGAACATGCAAACAAAATAAGTCAACGGCATTAGAAAAACCTGCAGCTATAATCGATCTAACGATGACTCATTATTGATTAGAAATGGGATTCATCCTTGTGTAGCAGCTTAATAGCTGATTCTTTGTTGCTCGTGGCACATTAGCCCAATGAGCATCAACAGAGACTCTGAGGACAGAATGTGCTCTGGTTGGCTCATGATTCGTTCAGCCTTATCAGTCACCCGCTTCCTCCAGAGTGTAAGCCCCTCTGCTGGACTCCAATCATTTTAGAGCAGATTTTTACAGTGTTATGTTAATGATGTCAAAAGGCTTACTATAAAGAAATATGTAAGTTACATAAAATGGTGTCACAGACATTGATGATGCTTCTGTATTTGACTCAAAACTTCAGCTGAGAGTCAAATATACTATAGTGCCCAAGTGCTTATATGAGTCGACAATGTCCACATTTTTAACATGAATAGTGCATCCTTGTTGTGCCTAGAGTCAATGATTAGCTCCTTTTGCTTTTATGAATGTGAAAAGACGAGCATGAATTGGTCTTGGATCTAGCGACTTGGATGGTTACAAGTTCTACGTTCGTGAGTCACAGGAACCAATGCCATGTGGTTCACACTTCTTCAAGTGTCTGCCTGTGTCCTGTGTGATGGTGTGTAAAACTCAGTGATTCCGTTGCTGCCTGATCCTCCTGATGTGTTGCACTGAGGTTGAAAGGGAATTATTAACACAATTCATGCCCTTCAGCTATTTTTCCTGTCCAACCACGATGGGGGAAAAATAATAATATGGCCGGCATTAGGTCTTCTTTTTATAGTCCAACCCAGTGGCTGTCAAGTGTATATTTGCTGGGCCCCCTTGTGTTAGATAATGAGACTAAGGAATAAATAATGTACAGCAAAAAAAAAAAAAAAAAAAAACAAGGAAAGAAAGGAAAGCAGATCTCTAGTGGTAGCAGAGAATAACGCATCCATCTTGGCTGACCGACGTTGCGCCATGCTGCATCACTCAAGCGCAATGGCCTTTGGTGAAGTCTTTGTGTTTCGTTTTGTAAGTGCGAAAGTAACACTCGGCATGGCCAAGATCAAAAGCTTAGAAAATGACTCAGGATAGTGCTGGCAGACGATTGCTCTTTCTCTGCACTGCTCCACAAAATGATCTTTCATTTTCTCCTCAATGCTCTAATCGCAGGAGCATTTTGTGATATGACAAGGAATGTAAAAAAGACCGTAAGTTATCTCGGGTAAGAATAGTCTATTGTCACACTCTTCAATTGGTCTTTTTTATCGATGTGTTTATACGTTCTTTTTGAGACTGCGATCTTGCCTTGTGTTTTTTTTTTTACATACATGAAATTATAAAACTCACACTTATTGTACAAAACAACCTTATTCCACGAGAGACTTTTCCTGTGTCTTCGATAAACCATGAAACAGTTCTGATACAAAATGGCCACAACTGGGCTCACGAAGCGCCAGACTCACCAAGTGAGATGAGTGGGATATACAAGCGCGCTGTCTTACCTGGGCTTTACTCACTGACAATATTTGGGAAAAATGGTGCGTGGGTTGGACACTTCATCTGCACTGTGAGGTGCGCTACTCGGACTAAAGGGAAAATTGATCTTTGACACTATTGGTTCCAAGGTCTTGCTCGCTTCAACACTCTCAGACCTGTAGAAAAGGTCAGAGAACTTATTGCCCCTGTCTCATGATCAGGGTGCTGCTGGATCTGATATTGATGTAAGATTTTGATTAATTTTTCAATTCTCCTGATCAAGAGAAATTTAGAAAACTTTAACCTAAAAGAAAAAGGAAAAATGGTACAGAGGTTCTTGTTGCTAATGTGAAATGTTCTGGTCAAATGAAAGACTTCTTTAGTTTTTAATAATAATAATAATGCATTGGTTTTATATAGCGCTTTTCTGGACACTCAAAGACACTTTACATTGCACTATTCATTCACTCCATACTTTGTGGTGGTAAGTTACTATTGTAGCCACAGCTGCCCTGGGGTAGACTGACGGAAGAAGAGCAACCAGTCTGCGCCATCAGCCCCTCCTCACTCTCTCACTACATTCGCTAGGCTTCCTGGTGTTACCAAACGGTCTCCCTTCCAAGTACCAACCAGGCCCTTCCCTGCTTAGCTCCCCAGGTCTGACGGGATCGGGCAGAGCAAAGGCGGTCTGGACAAGTAATGGCTCTAACTTGTCCTTTTGTCAATGACACTGAGCGGATTGTTGCTTGGCTCAGTCACTTGCCACTCACGAATAAGTCGATTGCACATGCCGTGAATTTGTCGACCTCAAACTTGATACTTGTGAGACCTTCTATCCACCCAGTTAAGTATTTATTATCCTCTATTTTGGCGGAGGGAGCATCCACCGGGGCGTTGCCGTTTGGCTAGGCGGCCCACTGTGAAGCTGCTTTGAACGAGCTCCCAGATGTGCTCATTCCGGCGCAGTGGTTCATTTGAGGAGCCCGCTTAATTGGTGTGTCTGTGTGGATTTCTGTTTTTGTTTGAATCATTCCCGAGTCCATATGCACAAACGGCTCATTGTGGGTAATGTTATCGACAGTGAGTGCGTGCCCATGTGTTCCGGGGTAATTGTCTCTGAAGAAGCTCTCAACCGGCTCAGGGCTTTTGAATGAAAACTCGTTGCCCAATGTTTTTCTGCACCATCGAGCATCAAAGATATTCCTCCCCCCCCCCCCCCCCCCCCCACTGTTTCCCCTTTGCGCTTTATACAGCAGCTCAGAACTTTTTTTCTGTAAAGGCAACTTTATCTGTAATTAACCATCATTTACATTCGTTATTGAAATTAAGTTAATCTGTCGCTGTTATAAAGAACAACAAAGTCCCGGATCCGGGCTGGAAAATCTTTTCGTCCACTCACTGTTTTTCCTTGATTAATATAGTGAATATATGAGCCTTGATGAAATGATCAAACTATCTTTATGCTCAAATCTTGCAAAGATATGCCAGTAATGATGGTAGATCAGATAGACATACTTCAAATAGTTGCTGTGAAATGTTTGATGGCTTCACTTCAGTCCTATGGGGAGGGACTTGGAGCCTCTGAGCTGGCTGTAAAGTATTATGACCCTAACCAAAGTGTATTTAAGGATATGTTGTAAATGTTCAGACTTATTAACTTATAGTTATGTACTTGTTCATATTTTATTGTACAGATGCCTTAATGAAACTTGTTTGCTGCATTGTTCCTGAATGTTATGCTGAAGTCTACAAGTCTAGACAGTAGTCCATGTCAAACTCGGGCAAATGAAAGGCTGAAGCAGATTGTGAATACTGTTATACACTGCAAGGGGACTACACAAATTTCACTCAACTTCAAGAAAAAATATTTTGTGCAGCCCCTTTAAATGTATCATTATGCCAAGGTCAAAACCCGATTTATGCACCAGACCATTCTTACAGGAGAGACGAGTAAAACCCTTTTTCTTAAACAGCGAACCTCTTGTCACCCAGTTTTCCAATGATGATGAGAGTGTTGCCGTCGCTTGCCCCTCATCCTCTCAGTACTTTACGTGCCTTTTCACTCTCAGCACACCACAAGGGAGAGCTAATCCGGGAGGCGTCTCAGATCAATAGGTGCTGGATAGTTCAGTCATCGATCAGCGCGGCGCACACGGGCTAATTTATACCGCTGCTCCCGCCGTTCACATACCGACGCATCAGGGCGTGAAATTTAAATTATTATTATTATAGCCTGGCAATTCCATTATCTGAGGGAAGGATATGCGGCTGTGGCACATATGGGCTGTCTTATGTAAAGGCAGAGAAAAGGGAACGAGATGGGGCCAAGGAGAGCCATGTGTGGCCCTGTGATCCTGGAGAGATATTGGCCCACTTATCACTGTGGCCGTAGTTTATATTTCTACTATACTACTGACATAGTCCCACCAGCGTGTCCTGGGCCTTCCACGAGGCCCCCTCCCATTAGGACATTAGCACCTCCCGAGGGAGGCGACCAGGAGGCATCCGGAACAGATGCCATAGCCACCTCAGCTGGCTCCTTTCAACGTGAAGGAATAGCGACTCTACTCCGAGCTTCTCCTGGGTAACTGAGCTCCTCACCCGAAAGTAAAATTGATGGTGCACTCCGCTTTTTATTTGTCAGTAGAAAACGACTTACCTGAGACAGATGTATCCTCCTGGTTTCAGCCCAGAGACATCGATGGTGCTGCTCTTGCCTTGCAGTGAAGGGTTTGGCTGTTCCCATTGGCTGCAAAACCATGAATTTTACTGGCTGTCCAAACTTCAGGGTGGAGATCATTAGCATTTCTATTAAAATATATTTTACGCCGGTCGGCGTGAGGTGTAAAAAGCGGCGTTTTATTTTTTACGCCGGTCGGCGTAAAAAACAGCGTTTTATTTTGAAAATACGCCGTCAAAAGCGCCGCAAGAAAGTGGCGATCATGACCATATCGGCCCACCATACCGAGATACTTGAACTCCTACACTTGAGGCAAGGACACCCCACCAACCTGAAGCGGGGAAGCCACCTTTTTCCGGTGGAGAACCATGGCCTCAGATTTGGAGGTGCTGATCCTCATCCCGGCCGCTTCACTATTGGCTGCAAACCGCCCCAGTGCAGCTGGAGGTCCTGATTTGATGAAGCCAACAGAACAACATCGTCTGCAAACAGCAGAGATGAGATTCTGAGGTTCCCAAACCGGACACCCTCCAGCCCCTGGCTGTGCCTAGAAATTCTGTCCATAAAGGTAATGAACAGAACCGGTGACAAAGGGCAGCCCTGGCGGAGACCAACACGCACCGGGAACAGGTCTGACTTACTGCCGGCAATGCGAACCAAGCTCCTGCTGCGGTCATACAGGGAACGGACAGCCCTTAGCAGAGGGCCCCGGACCCCATACTCCCGGAGCATCCCCCACAGGGCACCACGAGGGACACGGTCGAACGCTTTCTCCAGATCCAAAAAGAACATGTGGACTAGTTGGGCAAACTCCCACGAACCCTCGAGCACCCGATGAAGGGTATAGAGCTGGAAAAAAATCATATATTTTTTTATTGTATTTATTTATTCATTAAATTTGCCTTTCAACTAAACAAAACACACACATTCAAAATGAAAAGCCATTAATTACGCGAGGCTCCAAATAAGCCAACCGTCATTTCCCACAGGGATATGTCAGCTTTCTGTGCATCAGCAGGTCTTTGATGCTGCAAGTGCATGCAGCCTGTTATAGAATGAGAACAGACTCGCCCTTATATACGACGTACATGCAAATTCTAGAGCTATTTTTCATGACCACACACTAAAAATGATACCCTTTATAATAGAGTAGGCTACACCCGTAAAAGTTCATAATTATGTCGGCATTTTTGCGTTCATACAGTCAGCCAATTGTACTTTTATAATTTCCATACTATTTAACCGAAGTCATGGTATATAGAACAGTGCGGTGGCGTCCTCAGGCCTCGTTTTAGCTCAAGAGTTTTAAGTTTTGGACAGGCCCACATTCAGCTTCTCAGGAGGTGCTTTACAAAAGGAGTTTGGGCATTTATCTTTATCTTGTTTATACTGTTTTTACTAATGCCTTTCTTTTACTTAACCTGGCTTTGTAAATCCACTTGGCCTTTTTTCTATCAATTTTCTGATAGAAACTAGCGCAGCAGGGTGCCAAATGGTATCTCCCTGTTGCCAATCCAATATCAAAGTAGTGTTTTTTGTGTGTGTGTTTTTTTTCTGATTTCAATAACTCATTATTTGGTAGATTTGCATTCAAAAAAGTGTTGATAAACTGTAGTCCAGGCTCTTGCAGCAGCCTCTACCCACTGCTGGTGTGCCAGAGCGGAGCCGATCATGGCGCATTTTGGGACCGTCTTCCACCTCGGGCCAATACGTCGGCATAACATTAGCTCACCGTGATAATTGTCTTTTTAGCTGCTTCTTTCCAATACTTTTTGACTTGGCACTTCTGAATATTATTATTTCTACAGTGTTCGCATAGCAGACTCTTCCTGGCTTAAGTTCAGTTTGTGTTCATTGTGTGTAATGCAGAGGCCTGTGTATCCTATTTCCTCTGTGCCCACGAGCTATTTGTAGTGGAAACAGTAGTAGTGCAAAGTAGAGTATAGTGAAGCTGCAGTGTTGGGTTGAAGAGTGCTACGTGTAACCAAAGGAAAAGTGACAATAAGGTCTGAAAGGTCAGACATAGATGGCTTGGAAATGAACTAAAATTCCGGGTGAATTTAATGTTCCTTTAAATTTTCACATGTACTTAAAAAATATACTGGTATCCTATAGTATTAAGAGTTTCAAAGAATGAAGGAAGTTCTATTTCGATAATTTGAACTAATCCTGCTGTGGTCAGTAGTTGCCACATATCTGATTAGCCTCTGTCATGCCATGTCATGTCAATGGGACCAGGGAACTTCTGGAACGGGTTTTGAGGTTGGATCTCAGGACTGTTAAGAAGATCCAGGGAGTAGTCAAAAGTGTAGTATCCCTCTGTGGGCTTCAGTATTTAATTAGTTCTATTGAAAAGCCCCAAAAGTTATCAGTATTGTTATATTGGTGCATAATGTGATTGGAGCCCAAGATTGGAAATTCAGCAGAGAGAAGCTCAAGTAAGAAAACAGAGGAGCAATAGATAAGAAAAGTGTAGGAACTCATTAAACCAAGTGCATCAGTAACAGACAGTGTCTATACAGTTTAAATAGGAGAGTGCCTTTTCACAATTAGTTTTTTCCACCGGGGATATAAGCATTACATCTGCTCTTTGTCTGTGTAGTGAGAGGGAAGGAATAGGCAGCAATACAGTTTAATACGCAATTGTGGTGCTCATTGATTGTATTAGCAACATTTTCTTTCATTTCCATTATTTGTATAATTTTACAGTGCACTATTTATTACAGTATTTTACCTCGCCAAACATTTAGATACTGAACAAAAATATGCAAAAACATGTTCAATATGTTCAATTCATAGCTAGTCCATAATTGGCCTATGACCATGTTGATCATTACAGATCATTACAACCTCATTGATCCACAAACAAAAGCTGCTTGGTCACAGTAGGATTTAAAGATCTAAAATCAAACACATCAATGGTAATTTGTATATCCTGAAAATATAGATTGAGGCAAGACTTGGTTGCTATTTTAAATATTGGTTGACAGTGACCTGCGCTGCCTCCATGGTTTGTTCTTTTTGTTTGTTTTGTGTGTGATACAGTGACGGGCCTGTTTTGTATTTGTGTTGCTGGTGATTGATTTTGTACTCTCTTTGCCCTCTCTGTGCCTCGAACGGGTTAAAACTCGCCCGCTTCTCTGTTCTGGGGAGATTGCATTTGGAATGACTGCCAAGCCAAATACCCCCATCAGTCTGTCTCCAGGGGGTGGGGAGGAGAGGGAGGGGCTGGGTCAAAGGCAGAGTGGGTATGAGATAGTGGTTTGCCTCATGTGATCGTTTTGCTATTGGTGATTATTATTAAATGTTCCTAAAGCTAAAAGTGTCTTGAAAGGTGTGAAATGCACAAACGTCTTACTTAAAAATGGGAACAGAAAGTTAGAACTAGGGCTGCTCCGAAGCCAAAAAATCCTTTGTACCAAAAATATGCGCCGAGTAGCGATTAGACTAAAAGGGGGCATGACATGGTCCTGACAAAACCTAGCATCTTTGCTAAATTTCTCTCCTCACTCTTCACCCCCTTTGACGCTACACTATACAATAATCCCATTGGCCCTCATTTATCAAACTTGCGTACGGTAAAATCAGAGCGTATGTGGGGTGTACGAAAAATGACCGCCTGTTTTGGCATTTATCAATCTGGGTGCACCTACACCTGGCGTACGCTCGAATCCTACACCAAGTCGGGAGGTGGTGCACATGACACACCTTTTTAACTAAACACTAAAAGGCGCAGGAAAACAGTTTTATAATCCACATTGGTGATTTAAACATGAAACAAGGCTACAGTGTTAATGTTTATGGGCAGACTTGATTCAATGTTGCGCTTCCACGCCACGGGCCGAGTGCAGAGGCTCCGCCCGGAGTAGAGACACTAGAACCTGGTCCAGATGGGTTTGTAAGGTCCGGGTTTGAGCGGAAAGCGCACAGGGCAGCACAGGGAATGATCGCTGCAAAGCGCAGCGATCATTCCTCTCCTTAGGGGAATGATCGAAGCACGTCTCGTAGGGCTGTCTTCGGTCCGGACGGGTTCGTTAGGTTCCGGTCGGCTGTCAGCTCTCCGTGTACCCGTTTCCTCCCGGAGGAAAGCTCTGCTCAGGCCGAAAGACGCATAGTTCTGCCCCCGGCTCCAGCGCGGAGCTGACAGCTGCTTTTCGCTGGTTCAGATCATGGTCCAGAGTCTGTACTGCAGCGTTGTATCCACACTTTCTTCTTTTTACCACACACAATTTTTTTAATAGTCTAATTTTATACTCTTTTTTTATATGGGCTATTTAGGCCTACAGCTTATTTAATAAACACGTTTTTTTAAATTATTAGCCTATTTCTTTTTTCCCTTTTTTTTTTATTTCGTAAATGTGATCTTGGATTGGCTATAGTATGGTTAATGTTGGTAACTGATAAATATATTGTGTTAAAAACTACTATTCATCATTTCCTGGTTGGAGAAATGTTTTGTCGTGTTTCATGCGTGCGTACCGTAAAACCCGTGGGTGAGGCCTCCTCATACATGAATATTTGTGGGCGTTTCATTCAAATGACGTTTGGATTTCTCCGTGGCATTTACCATCAGATGTTTTTGCGTACGGAAAGATCTGAGCGGCGAGCACAGGTTCATACATGGCACGCGCCCTCTGGCGTATATCGCAAATACACCTACGCATACACCCTTTTTGTACGCAATGTTGTAAATGAGGGCCAATGGAAGCAAAAGAATAAAATGGGGGTAAACAATAATAATAATACATCAAACTTGTATAGCTTTTTTGGACACTCAAAGACGCTTTACATGGGGAATAAACAAAACAAATAGAGGTCTAAATAGCAAAATATCTACAAAATATTGATGAGGTTGTAGAGATGTCATTTGTTTATGTAGGGATATCCCACTTAAGAGCGTAATAAAGTACACCAGAGTGAGTTTGCCCATTTCCCTAACCCTGTGCTCTCTGTCTTTGTGTCTTGCAGGTAATGTCCTTTATCTTTATTCATCGTCTTGGGCAGAGCTTAACTGATGACCACATCCAGCTCGACTTACAGCTTCATTTTTATGAGACACTGCTGAACGAACCCTTACTCCAGAAGAACGCAGTAAATCTCACACATGACAGTTGCACACAACTGTAGACACAAGAGCATAGTAGTACAGTATTGCAAGACAACCTGATCTTAATATTATTAATATAATCTGCATTTTTATTTCATTGTTGACACAAAAACTCTAGTAAAATATGTTTGGATGGCTCAAATTTAAGCCTTTTCTTGTATAATTGGAATCTGCTTTTTAGCTGTGGCAAATTGACTCAAAGTTTGATTTTTTTTGTAAGAAATAAAAGCACTAGGAGGATGTCAACTATTTCTATGTTAACATTACAATTGGAAATTGACTTGAAATGGACACTTGATTGACTTTGGAACGACATCAAATTGACGAATGCTTCTCCATCCATTCAGAACCTACTGCTGAATCCCCACTGCCTCACATGTTTAAATAGCCATATACAAACTAGCTGCATGTCTCATTTACATTAAATACAGCTCCACATAGGAAGAGTTGACCTTTTCTGTGTTGTGGTTTCTCCATTGGGAGCCGTCTGTCTGTGCGTATATGTATCTATGTTTGATTACTTAATTTCCTCTGTTATACGAAGCTGGTCAGTAATGTAAACACAACACACACGCAGAGAATGATCATATGCAACTGCTTTGTAGCGAATATCATTTACCCTGGGCTTGTTTCGGGTGTGGAGAGGCAATGACCTAATCCATCATGAGCTTGTTGTTCTGCTTGGCGTATGTTTGTTTCTTTGTACGGGACAGTGCATGTTAATGAACACACTTGGGGCTCATACATGTAAACACACCATACGAGATTGAAACCATCGGCTATTTTCCCTCTGTTCTTCCACACTCGCATCCTCAAACACACTGTCATTCATCTGTTTCCTATTGTACATGTTTTTAGTGGTAATGGAAACTGAAGGAAAGCTACGAAAGCTATTTGTCAAAATGTAGACCCATGCATGTAGGTGTCGATATTAATCCACTGCTATGGCACTACAAAATAAGTATAACATGCACTGTTCAGTTAACTAGTGAAGAACACAACCAAATCTAATGCTGAGAAAAACTATCCTTATGTTAAAAGCAGACACAAAGTTCTAGGCTCTCTGATGATGTAAAAAGATTTAATCGTGACATGGCCTTTTCAACTAAAAACACATGAGCCTTAAACAGTAACTGTAACTTTAATTCCAGTATTTAGTGCGTTCAGAATTTCTGAGTCATTTAAAAAGTATTGTCATTTATGTGTGATGAATGTTGAATTATTGTTCTCTTATAGTGTGGTTTGCGTAAGACTGCCATGGGAGTGTCACAAACAGATTTGGAGTTAACGGCCAAAAGTTGGGCAATATCAGGCTCGCGGTGACAGTTTTCTGATCTGGTGTGACTGGTTGAACGGATGACACTATTGACATGACTTGCTCAAGCTTGACCTGCGCATTTCTAGGTCATATAAAGCTCTGCTATTGACTCCTGCTCTCTGTGGTTTTACAGTTGACTTTGTAATTGTTCACTCGCCCTTGTGAACACAGATGTCAAACCTTGAGGAAAAGGTAGCAGACCCTCATTCTTATGCTTTACTCTCAGGGTTGTGGTCTTCATAAAGTCAGAGTACCCTGGGAACTATCACATATCCAGTGTCTTCATGCTGAGCTAATGCAGTGCACATAAATGGGGTACATGGTACAAGTACTGTAGTTTTTATGAGGAGAGAGAGAATAGTGTTTTCACTGATCCGTGATAAGTCAATCAGAGATGAAAAAGAACAGCATAGCACATAAACAATGTCCTTTCTTAAGTCAAACCTTCAAAGTCTTTTTGTTTTGTGAGTACTCACGTCTCCAGATAAACGGTGAAACTTTAATGCTGCATCCAGCAGAAATACGCACAGGGCTGTGTTCTATAAAATACCCACACTACCTTCAATAAAAGAATCTGGCTCTGGCTATGAATTATAATAAAGTTTGCTAAGCTTTGTTTGCACTTTGCGATCAGAGGAAGAGATAATGATGACAGAGAGATTATCAATGGAGTTAAATGCGCTTCATGGATGTTCAGAAGAATACCAATGTGCTGAGCCTAATGCTTCGGTCCTCAGATCAGGCACGTCACTTCTCTGAATGTGGTCTCTTGCGGCCTCTTAACCTTCAGCCAAATGGGGCATAAGGGAATGATTGTATGGAGCTACAGAGAGCATGAATCAGGTTTAATTGACGTGGTGCACCATATTGATTCAGCTGCTATAATGTACTGTATGGTCTCAGTCAATATCTTCATGTTCCGTGTGTGGATCATACTGTATAAGAGCAATGAATTCCAAATTTTGATTAAAAGTATTTGAATATTCACCTATCACCCCATGACTGGAGACTGTCAGGCCGAAAGCGAGGCACAAGATCAGACAGAGAACCCCCTGCGCTGTGAAATTATTTGTTAATGATCAATTTTGTGGAACCCACAACCATCTTGATGGGAAAAAGCACTGGTAATCCCAATGTGTCATTGTTTAAAATTTAAAGGCTATTGATGGTGAATAGATTTAATTTCTGTCATCCACTGTTAAAGGATGAAGCTAAAAGAGATTATCTCTATTAAGACACATTGAGATTGTCGCACAGGGGCCATCAGACCTGAGTCATATAGAGCCATGTCAGTCTAAATTCTAGAATAATAAAGAGGAGGGATATTTTAATGGTGGCCTTGGTTTCGTCAAACTGACAGACGGGAACAGAGACATGAGGTGAGAGAGAAAAAAGAGAGGAGCTTTTAGCTCTGTCCTTTCAGACTCCCCTCAGGAGCGTCCAGACGAGGAGGTATTCAAGTGCTAAATCCCTTTAATCTCACACATCAAAAAGCAACTTACTTTCAGCACTTAGCTGTCTCTAGCAGCTGAAATAACCCAGGACCTGCAGCTTCATCTCCGTCTTCCCATCACACTGGGCGATAAATGAGGATAGTCTACTCCAATGCATTGTAATGTATTCACTTTTTTTTCTCCCGTTTTATCAGAACAAGGTAGTTTTCTACCTCATTTGGTGCCACTGCAGATGCTGTCTTGGCTCACATTTACATGATTCTGTGTAAAGTGTAACATGATGGCATCATTTTATTTCCCTCGGAAAATCAGTAGTGTATGGTAATGCATGGCAGACAGTGGCGTCAGACCCGCCAGCTGCACTGACTCGAAGGGACTCAGTCAAATGGATAAATGGGTGTCATGCTCCTGTCCACCTCCCTGTGTAGGTTATTGCCCCTCTGCCGCGCACCCACATGCATCATGTCTGAGGGCTGCAGGCGCGTACGCACCGCAAATCAAACCTGTCACAGCACGGCCACTATCAATCACTGCTCACCACGCTTCCACATGTGGCCCATACTGTATGTGTGCATACAATAACAATAAAGGACAGGTTAAAGGAGTCAGAATTGTGTGAAGTATTTTTACCTGAAACCTCAAACAGCCCCATCTAAGACTTGTATGTCTGAACGGTAAATGTGTGGGCACTGTCTTTGTGCAGCCACTGAAGAATGTCAGTCAGGCCTCTATTGAATTAAAGTGATGGGAGAAAGCCAAAGGAGATGAAGATTTATCCTAACGAAGAAATGAACAAAGACAAACATGTCAGGCAGAAACACAGGCGTCTACTGCACACGCCTCTGCCACGGCCTTCAACATGATGGGTGGATGAATGGGATCTGAGACGCTTCATATGTAATTACACCAGCAGGGTTTAAGGGTTTGTGGAGGCAGGCTTAGCCGGCGCTACTGTGAGGACAAGAGAGCCTCACAGCCTTAGCCTTTATGAAGTGTGTCCACTGCGTAATGTTTAATCAAACATGAAAACATCAAATCTGACAATAGACTTTTTCAAAAATGTGTTCAAAAGAAAAAGAAAAACGACTCTTGTGTATTTTGCCTATAATGTTAGTTGCCATATCTCCTTGGAATCACAATATTCTTCCTCAAACCAAAACACCAAAAACATGAGATAATAAAAGCCACACACTGGGGGATGCTGAAGCGATAGTGTGAGCAGGCAGGCCTTTCAAGTCATAGCCTAACTTCATACAGCCCTGTCTTATTCTGCTGTTTATTGTTGCTCTTACTTCATTGTATTATATTTGTATTCTTTCATTTTTCTGCAGGTGTTTTGATGTCTGGATGCAGCTCTTTCAATACATGCGAGTTGGGCCAACAGTATAGTGTGCAATGCGATACTATGGTCTCCAGCACGCTACGGCAGTGATTCCCACCGGGGACCCCTTGGGGTGCTCGAGGACCTAGCAAGGGGTACTTGGAATTATTTCAGATTGGGGAAAAAAAAGGGAAAAGTGAACATTATTTTGATAGGAAAATTTTTTTTTTGCAGTAAAATATGTAGTTTTGTAAGAATTTAGGTTTATTTTAAACGCCTCATTGTCTACTCTCTTTTAGCGCTTTTAAGTGATTGCTTTCAAAATACACTGCCTTGAGGTAGGGGGTACATGGAATGGTTCAAGGGGTCCGCAAGACAAAAAAAGGTTGGGAACCACTGCACTGTTGTATCTCTTTCATGGATACAATAGCATTGCTTTATCAGATGAATCATGAGAGAGGAAAACAAATCTGAACTGCATCATACCCTTTCCCAGTCTGATGAAACTTAAATGTGTTTGCCACTTAACTCCGGTTCTTTGTCAAAGGATAAAACACAAGTGATTAGTCAGTTTTAATTAAACGTTCTCCTCTTTGGTCCCTGAGGATGCTGCTCATGTCCATGTCCCTAGGCTAGCGTGGCTCTGAATAACCTCTATCAATATTAATTCAAGTAAGACAATTATTCCATCAATGTCAGATGTTCCATTTTTATATGACGTAGATGAGATGACAGAAAAGCATTTACATGGCCATGGACCAGACAGAAGCTGGGACGAGGACAAACCCATTGCACATAAGTACATTGTGATTTATTGGTCAAATGCAGTAGATTGGGAGAAAATAATACTTAAAAGGAAATACACATGTTCAACCAGATGCCAAAACAAGGACACGGACAAGGACAGGAAATACAAGAACATCTGCATTGTCTATACAGTGGCCATACTGAATAAATGTGAAGGTGTTGGTGCTTTGCTCTGCCCTCGAAACCATAGTTGGATAGACCCAAGACCCTCACTATTCCCCCGGGCCTCCCACTGTGGCATCCTGTTTTCTCACCTTTGACAGGACATTAAGTTCATCTAAAAAGAACGTATGAGCGAGGCCTTGATGGAGGGACTATCTGTCATCTCTAAATGCTTCTGTCCTTGTAGAAGCGAGCAAGACTGAGACGAAAATGTCTAGCGCTGTTTGGTCCATTTGGCGTTATTGATAGTGAATTTTAAGATCTGAAATCATAGTGTCTTTGATGTGGAAAAGGCACAGAATTAGGAATAAGTCGTTCTCTTCCTGTCTCTACACAAATCAGTAATAATCCATGAATAAACTGTGAGGGAAAGATCATAAGAATACAAACGAAACAAAGAAATGACAATAACAGAAATGGTTTAGTAATGCAAGTGAGGTGTCCTGTTTATTGATATGCAAATTTATGCTCATACTAATGCCCACACATGAAATGGATTTTCTTCACTTCCCCGTTGAAAAACTAGACTGCTTTTGCTGCCCAGATGTTGTTGTGTAACTTTAGATTTTAGTGTTTGTTATACGGTTTATGGATTCTCAATGCTTATAAGCTTAAGTCAAATATGCTTTCTCTGTGAGCATGTGAAGGAACTGCTTTGCAATATATTTTGACCATCGCAAGACAAATTATTTATAGGATTATTTAGAAATCCATTGATTGATCCTTTAATTGATCATCTACACATGTACACCAGATAGTAAATGTTGTATGGAGAATTGTATCTCCGTGACCGCTATGTCCCCCGTTCTTGTCACGTTTCTATATAAGGCTCTTTAGTGAAGCCGTACAGCTGGCCGCGTCATGGGTCTCGACTTTCCAATTCACCTCCTCAACATCCAGCCATGGGTCAGCACTAATGAGAGGGGGTCAACCCAAGGTCTCTCTGACCGCCTGCTAACGCTCCTGTGATCCTCCGCACATTTCTCTCCTTCCGCCAACGGGACGGCCAAAGCTTTGATGTTTTGGGGGATTAAAAAGAGAAAAAAATATTAAAGTGATTGAGCCAAAAAAGGCATGAGGTGAGTGAAAGTCGGCGTGTGTTTTGGCTACTGTAAGGCCAGGGTGACGGGTGAAGTGGGAGTGGAGGTCATGTTAGTACCAAAGGCACAAAGAGGGGAAAGTTGAGCACAGAACTAGACCCCATACTCTGGCACTGACCCTATACCACAATGGTATATTCTTTAAAATAAAATTAAAATAAAAAAAGCAGTGGCTGCAAATTGCCCTCCTGGGATGGATAGTTTTCTGAATCTAATTAAAGTGCCCAGGCAGGAGATTCCACAGACATGGAACATATTACGTAAAATCAACTTTTCTAATGTTCCATCATCAAGTATGTAACGTTATTCACACAACTTTGAGTAATCCAGTTTCATTTGGTTGTTTCTTCCACTGCTGAAGCGCTCCGAGCAGTATTTTCTGGACACAAAACTGTCCCCCACATTTTTAAAGTCCATAAATTCAGCCAACCTTTCTGTCTATAGGGTACCAAAAATGGCTAGCAGCAGTCTTGATCGGCACCGGCTGTATCTCTGTCTTTATCTTGCAATCACATGGAATCGGTCAGCGCATTTCCTTTAGCTATTTTGTGGTATCTTGCAAAAACTCTCACAAATTCCTGCCAGTACACAAATATAACCCCATTTTAACTGAAAAGATCTAAAAAACTGTCTGAAACTATTGATCGGTGCTAATGGTTTCAAGCCTATGAGTCAAGCGTGTTCAAGGTTGTTGTTTTTTAACTGTTAGGTAGACCTATTTTACATGTGATTTCAATTCTGCAGGATTAGACGAAGTAGTAAACACTACGTTATTGCTTTGTTTTATAGATCTGCAGATTAGTACTTAACAAGCCATAACTTGTCTCTAGACAGGGCAGTTTGATGCAACCATTACCATAGAAAAACAAACACACCCCAGTGCATCATGTCACTTACAGGTAGCGTTGCATAACCATTTTATGCACTAGGCTACCTATTTGGCCCAACCTACTCTCAAACAAAAGAAAGCTGCTTGGGCTAACACCTAGAGCACGTTCAAGTAGTTTTATTTTTATTTTTATTTAACATATTATTGGATAAAGTGCACTCTTTTTAATTTTACTTAATGAGAGAATATTGTTTTTGTTTTTGTATACCTAACCTAATTATTTATCCTTTATTATGTAGAAGACAGAATCAGATGTTCTATGAGTCTACACTAGACAACCATTTTTAAAGTTTTTCCAAAATGTTTAAAGCAGTACTAAGTAACTTGTTTACCTTAATAAATCCTTTCCGTAGTCCCCCTGGGGGTAATACAAGTGTTAATGGGATGATTGGGGTGTCTTTCATCTCCCCCTGGTGTCCCTGTCCAGAAAACCACCCTTGCAACTTCCCTGTCTCTGGGTCAGAGGCGCAATACACACTAACAGAATCACGAAGGAGAAGCTAACAGGCTAACGGGCAAAGCTATCTATGGGCTAGCGCCACTTAAACAGTATTTACAGCCAGGTTTGAGTGAAAAAAAAACAATCGCCATTGTGTAATTGGATGTACAATATCCCTCTCTCCCTTTGTCTTTTCTGTCGTAGTATTTACTCTCACGGACAATTAATGAGTAAAAAATCGCAACATGCTACGACACCTGCAGCTTATGTTCTCTAGGGACATGATGCTTTAAAATATAAAGTTTTGACAAATGTGACATGCAAAATCAGACTATATACAGCAAATACAGCCACTATGTCACTAAGCACTTTTTTTTTTTTACTTCATTAAAGTTTAGGGCAGTTGTAAATTTCACTGATTACACAGGATATACAGGCACAGTCTTTATATAACTTTTTTTTCACACATTCGAATACTTCCTGAACCTGCTGTACATAATCCTGCAGTCCTAGCTACAATTCAAAACACTGCAATATATATATAATGTGCTGTCAATAAAGCTATGCTATACCTAATATTCAAGAAGAGCCCGAGATGAAATCAGAGCAAATTGACTCTGTATGATTGAGTTGACTTTATTTCTCCCCTCTGTGTCACACACACCCTCACTCACAGCTGTCTCTATCTACTTGCTCACATGGGACGTTAGTGCATATATACTCCTGTCTTTCTGCTCTACTGCCTTCGCTAAAGCCGCAGCCGTTTAGCACACTCATTGTTTACCTATCACTAGCCAGCACACGCATGAGAGGTCCGATGGCTAAAGGCCAGCTAACCATGCCAACAGTCAACAATGTAATGGCTGGGAGTGTGTGTTGACATCTTTATAGACAGAGAACGGATTAGCGCTCGACAGAGTCAAAGAATAACAGGTGACTGTTTCTCTTCAAAGTAAAACCACAAAAAAAGACGCAATTAATAAAAAACTAGCAATTATCTATCCTTCCAGGCCTCGCCGTAGAAAATGTTGTGCCTTTGAGCGTGAGACATTGTGATTTAGAAAAGGTTTTTAAGTCCTTTCCAATGTCCTTTGCAATCTTCTCCATTCAGTCAGGCCTACAACTGGCGCAAAGCTTATGCTGGAAACCTGTATGGCTTGTTCAAAGAAACATAGTGTCAGTTTTAGATATAGACTTAATTCACTGCAGCAGTCACCCACATGGACGTGTGGAAGTCATGTCATATGTGCTGTGCAAATTTCAAAACTTAAATGTGTTCACGTTTACCGCGTTGTCTGTTGTTGTTGAGAGTGGGCAGCCCTGAAATCCTCAGTGAAGGTTGGACTCTTCTTCTCAATCAATCAAGTTGCCTCCAATGGATTTGTTTTGCACGTGTGTTCTAAAAATGTATGTCTAAAAAAGTTAAAGAAACAAAAAAAAGGTTAATAAACGTGATGACTACACTAAACATTTCAGTCTCTTACCATTTTCAAAAGAGCAATCAGTTCAGTTTTGTATTCGTTGCTATAGGCTCATGGAATAACTAGAAAGTCTCCAACAGACAGAAATACAGGAGAATGTTGTGTATCTGACGCTCTTTTTAAGAATGCCTTATTCTGATGAGGCAGTTTTCCAACCCCGGCATGACCACACACGCTCTTATTAGCATTACAGTACGTAAGCCAACTGAGATTTGTGCCTTATGTAAACCGTTTAGCCTCAAGCCGCCAGTGCAGTAGTGTGGCGTATGTGTGTGAGGCGGACAGTACTTGCTCACTCATTTTGACTGTTCTCAGCTGTAAATAATCGCTAATATGTTACACCCTTGTACTGCTGGCACTACACATTATGAGATTTGCATTTTGTTATTTTTTTTTTTATGTCATTGGCTGTCACCTGCCAACTGTCATTTGGGAGTGTCAATATTGTTTTGAACATTGTTGACACTTTGTTCATCTTCCTTATAACAGACAGTTAGTTAGTCATACGTGTTAGGTAACCATGCTAATCCATAATGTAGGTGCCTCCTGGTTTTAAACGCTGCTTGGGCTATGCTGAATTCACCGAAACTGACCTGGTTATATTGGTCAAAATGTGTTAATACAGAACGGAGATAATTTTACAATGATTTGCTTACATACCTAATAGATCAATAGCGTTTACATTTTAAAAAATATTTTAGGTAAGAGATAAACATGTCAGCTGTAGTACTTTGTATATTTCTATTTAGAAAGCACTGATAATGTATGTAGAAATAGCTGCAGGAAGAAAATGTGCGTAGTTTTAAGTTGTGTTGTCTGTTTGCTCTCAGTTTAGTCACACTTTTCCCCACACTTTTAAAAGACAGCATTGTGTTGCTGTTTGGATGTAGGACCTATAAGACAAACCCTTTGCTTGACTTCACATCACCGCTCATAAATACTATTTGTTTTTGGTAAACGCGACGCAAGAGCAGACAGGTTAAACTATTCCCATGCATAAAGCTGAAGGAGGTCACACAGCCTGTCGAAACGCTTTTGGTAGCGCTTGATGTTTGAAGACAGCATTTTCCTTCCAAATATGTTGCGGCGCCATTTAAGAATATTGCAGAAAATCATTTCCAAGACCACAGTGTATGTTCGATATTGCAAAAGAGTAAAGAGGGCTGTGCATTTGCGCGTACTCTTTTGCATGTAGATTAACAGCGCCGTCATGTCACTTCAGCTAATTAGTTTGAGTTCACGCAGCAGGGAGAGTGACCTGAGCGCCACAGAGAAGACGGCTCCAAATTAAAATGACCTGAACATCAGATACAGTGTGTTTATCTGCAGACGGAAAATCGTTCATGCTGGTTGCTCTTTTGGGAGCGTGTACTTTATTTTGTCACACCATGCGGCTTTATTGTATATGCATGCAATGGTTTTTTCACATCTGTCATACTGCATTACAGCATGGTCACAAACATCGGCGTCCACTCTGAAACCAGTCACTTCTCTGTATAAACAGGCAATCAAGATATTTGACAAGAAACCTCTGAGATGGCATCATTGTGATATCATACAAAAGCACAAGCTTTTTACTTTTGAAAACTTAAATAATACATTTTAGTATAATGAAATTGACTTTTAAATGTCTGAACAACTGTGTGTCACCACTGTTCTCTGGCCTCATGCTGAGGTGTCAGGGTTCTCTCAGACCTTCCACCAGAGCCTCAGTTAGTGGGGATTGTGTGCTCCCAAAGTTTAGAAAATATTTTGGACAGTCGAGCTTCTCTGTCAGAGGGGCTACACTGTGGAACTCTCTCCCCACTGCACTGAAACTGCAGACTAATATCAACAGCTTTACCAGAGAGCTCAAACAGTGGCTTAAATCGGGCCAAACTGGTTCCCATGTGTAAAATTTGCCTTATCTTGTTTAATAATGCGTTTGATTGTAACCTTCATAATTTGTTTTATCTCTGTAACCTAATGCTGCGTTTACACATAAGCACGATGCGTTACGAATGCCACAAATGCACATTCGTGGCCAAGGATCACGAATGTGATGATTCGGGGTCGAGGTTTCACGCGCCGCCACTAACTGTTGCGACCTGTTACTACGCGTTACGATTAATGGCACGAATTATTACGCACGGTCACGAATATGCGTCCCGCGCTGCTGCGTGGTGCTGCGCGCTGCTGCGTGGTGTTGCGCGGTGCTGCGTGAGGTCCCGCGGTGCCACGCGCTGTTACGGGTCACTAGGAATATTCGCGTTCTGTCCGAAATCTGTCAAGAATTGGGCGAATGTGGAGTGATCTTCTTCCACCGGGTTGGAGGCGGAGCAGAGGCCGTGCTTTCCCCTGGGTCTTTGGGCTCGTCTGGCTCCAACTCCCGAACATCAGGTACGACCGCAGGAGGAAGAAACACTTTCAGCACCCCGAGGAGCGGCAGTGGCTCGGGGTGCTGAAAGTGTTTCTTCAGGTGCTGTCCGTGGCTTGGAGCGCGGATTGGCCGACTTTGTGACACTTTTCCTTGGCATAGCGACTGCAGGTACCAACATTTACTTTGGGCGTAGCGTGGGTTTCTGTCAATTTTGAGCGTGAAAACAGTGATTCTGCTCCACGAATGCTCTACGAACGCTCTACGAATGTTGTACGAATGCTCTCACGCTGAATTACGAAGCGCCACTACTCCTCACGAAAGGACACGCTCCGTTACGAACTCCACGAACAGAGGGTGATTCGTGACATTCGTGGAAGATTTTTTGACAGACAAAAACTTTCTCCACGAACGTCACGAATGTCACGAGCTGATGCGTTCTGTTAAGAATCCCATTGAGATGCGTTAAGTCACGTCACGAACGTCACGAATGACAGAAAAATGACATTCGTAACGCATCGTGCCTATGTGTAAACGCAGCATAAAAGCCCCCTATGGACAGGTGTTGAAAATTAGCACATGTGCTATAACACTTTAAGCAATGCAACTGGTTCGTCCAATGTTAATTGCTATGTCCATTTTAAATAAAAAATAAAAAATTGTATAAGGACTACTATTGATTTATAGTATAGGACTCTGTGGCTGTTTCTAATTTGCTAATGTTATATTCTCTATTCATAGAGAAACATAGAGCCAATGCTAGGAAGATATTAACCTGTTGGTAAGGTATGAAGGTTTCTCTTGATTTTGATCGGTCCTGACCAAATTGTTCATTGTGTCTTTGTTGTATTCCTTTTATCCGCTGGAACAAGCCCTTTTGATACTTGATCATTCCCACAAAAACACACCAATCAGAAATGTATCTGAATTGAAAAAAGGGTCACATAAAGAGGAACATTGGTATGTCGAAAACGATTGTCGCACCAAGTCAAAAGTATGGGACCACAGGCAATAATAATGTAACATCATGTCGCGCATTTAATAATAAACAAGCCTTATTTAATTATGAGACTGATAGTCCCAGATGTCACTGGAAGAGCAGCTCCCATAAAATCTTAATAAACTCAAGCGCATGTAAAAAAAACACTGGATGTAAATATTAATATTAATGCTCCGCTCATAACGGTACGGGCGACAGCTTTAGAAGAGGTGCTATTAAATGTGTAGCTGGACAAAAGCGTTGCCCTTGTATTTCTGTTTTATTTTTTTAATTGCGGCGGCAGTGACAGGCCGAAGATGGTGTGTGTAATTGACAGTGTTTCCATGGGCTGTGATGGATTGCCCGATTAAGGGCCCGGGCACTACAGCTGATCACAGATGGTGAACTAAACGCTGGACAGATGCCCCCCCCCCCAAACCCCAAAGCACACTTCCCTCTGCCCCTCTGCACTGAACCCTCTCCTCTCTCAGCATGTTAACCACTCAGCTCAAAGGTATTGTCACATTTGCAAGGTTGGGATTTTACTCACTAATGATTGGATGGGAACTACTGCCATTGTAACAGCACAATCTCATATAATTCGTGTAATGAACTAGCTTCACATTCTTCCTGAACAACATCTAACTTTGGACCTCCTGCCTCGCAACTCTGCAGGACATTCTCTCAGCAATGTCAGGATTTTTGTCTTGCCGTGATGTGTGAATTTGGCTAAAGTGAGCCATTTTATGGCTCTAGTACTGGAGACGAGAAGCTGGAAACCGCAGCCAGATGTAGCCTCCACTGCGACAATTCACCGGGGCCTGCAATCGGGAACATTACGACCCCCGCATCACCGCTACACGTGTACTATGAAGAGGAACACAAGTTTTCCCTCTTCCGTGATGGCTAAGGCCTGGCTGGCGATGGGCTCTAGGGCACGGCGAGGGGCTAAGTACTCACACAAGGAGAAAGTGGGCCTGCTTTCTAATGCGCACCTAATCCAGCTTTGATGCATCCCCTCGCCTTGTAGCTCTGCGCGTTTAGATTTTTTTTTTCCACTCCCATCTCCAGTCTTGGGAAGCACTGCCTGTTCTTCCAATTACCCCTGTACATGTCTTTGTTTTATCTTGCCTGAATGCATCTCTACATCTCTCTATTATTTCTTTTTTTTTTTAGATGGTCATTGGTGGTCTTAATGGCTCTACGGAAGCGCTAAAGCCTTGTGTTGTACCGTGGCTATACAAACGTGTTGTATCACCAGGGAACCTGTTGGATTTTGGTATTTGTCGACTTTATTGTCCCTGTAGGCAAATTCGTCCCCCCGCATTTAACAAATCCTTCAACCAGTGCCTTAAGGAAATCGGTCAGAGCGGGGGTTACCGCGGAGTGGCACCTGGGGACCCGTTTGGAGGTTCACTGTGCATGTCTTGGCTTGATCTGAGAGACTGGCATTTGCTTTTTTCAAAAGGAGCAGATAAACATAATTTCTTGTATTCTATACCTTAATACATTACCTCTTCTTTCAGTGGACTTTGTGCTGTTGACCATCACAGTAAAATAACATAATACAATTCAATATATACTCTATTTGGTGCTCATGGTTAGAGCACCCCCCCCCCCCCCCCCCCCTCATCTTTGCCTTTTTAAAGCTTTGCGCACCCCTACAATTACCCTCATGTCTGTTTAATCTCGCTCGAATGCATCACTGTTCTTTTTTCGTTTCTCTCCTAAGCCCCAGCTCTTTCTCTGTACTAAATGGCCTCTTCTCTCAGCGGCAAACCGAAAAAAAAAAAAAAAAAAAAAAAAAAATGCTACAGAAACGCAACTGCACTAATGCTTTTTACCTGTGTGCGGACAAGTTTAGGCCCGCTTCGCTGCTAAAGTGTGCTGACGCTCCAGCGGCTCGGAAAGCGTCGCCTTTATATCCAGTCCGAAGAGCAATCGCGGGGATGCATATGGCAGGAGGAGGCAGGAGTGCTCATGTCTTGAGCTTTCGCAAGTGCCCTTTTGCAAATGCCACAGACAATGATGGGTAGGAGTGAACCGGCACTTCTATCTCCATCTACATGCGTGACCAAGCCCGCCACCGCCGCACTGTGTCAAGCGTCGAACTCGCAGTGAAATGAGCTTTGTAATCCAATGATATCTTGTCGGCTCAAATCGGCCCCACGTAATGTGAAGTGTGGTATTTTTCTTATTGGAATGGCACAGGGAGGAAATATTAGGGGGCAGCGCTGTGATTTGCTGGGTGGGATACATGGGGGGTAATGGATCTTACAAAGGGTGGACTGTTTGAAATGGGCAAATCAAATTGAAGCTGTGTAAGTTTAAATAAAGCAGAGTTCAGCGCAACAACATAAAATACTTGGCTTTCAAAGTGCTGTCGTTCCCATGAGCCGAATGTTGACTCTACAAAGGGTGGCTCTAAACCGGAGCTATTCCATGACTTAAAAATTAATTACTTAATTACTTCTTAACCCTAGAAGTAAATTGTTCATTTCTAAGCTGTACCCGTTTGTAAATAGCGCTGAGACTGTGTGAATGTAGGTGTGAGCGTATGCAGTATGTATGTGTGTGATTGAAAGTGTTTTATACAAATGTTGTATTCATGTATTTTATTATTGTAAATTGTGTTGAAAGGCCCAACCAGGGACATGAGCTGCGAATTAGCACTAGCTAAAAGCTCTTCATGCATCGCATCAGCTGCAAACATTAATTGTAACTATGTTGATTGTATCGTCCCTGATAAATAAATAAATAAGTAAATAAATAATAAGTCTCTCAGTTTGACTCAGTGCTTACTAACACTGGAAAAGAATGACTTAAAAGTGCTTGAATTTTCAGAAATGGTCTGTTATTTGAGAAGGTTTGGACTTGTCTTGAAATATGTTTGCCAATGGAACTAGACAGACTTTTCTTGTCTTTTTTTTGGTCTCATTTCAAGTTAATTTCTCTTATTTTAAGCAAATGAATGTTTGTTCCATTGGCAATCTTACTTCAAGACAAGTCCAGACCTACTCCAGAATCAGAAAAATGGCTTGAAATGTGCTTGAAATAAGACTTTTAATGCTAAGATAAGCTAACATACGCTTGGAATGATCGCAATTGGTCATAAAGTTCATAATTTCAGTCGGATGGCGGGGGTCCACACAACTCAAATCTACAAAGGTTAACCCTAATCATTATTTGGAAGTGATTGGATCCACTAACCTGCCACATTCATTTAAACATCAATCACACCATTTTAAACATTGTCACCACTTTTGGACAGTATAATTCAACCTGAGTGAGAAGTCGGTCACGCCATTACAACTTCAGCCTATCTCCTTCGTGATCTTAGTGAGAAGTCGTTGAACTTTATTCATCTCATGTGGATAATACCCAGCCATTACAGAGATATTAACCATAAACCTTACGTGCGTGCAATGTATTGTGAAAAGAATGTTTACTATATGCAACAGACATTTTCTGTATCGCTCAGATTTTGATGACGGGGACGGTATAGAACAGATGTCCATGAACTAACTTCCAAACTGCTCAATATGAAATACAGAAGAGCTTCAGTCTCCTCTCTTAACTATAAAAAAGTTTACCCATAGCCCTTTTCTCAGTCTCATATAGTGTTAGTTGCGTTTTTGGATTGTCTTATTTGTCCACACTGTTCTTCCTTTGTCGCCCTGGTGTATATTTTGCCATTGCCGGTATCGATCCGGAAGTTAATCCAAATACTTGACCTGAGCCCCAGTGTCTGTGTACACAGCAGATGAGAGCAGCGATGCAGGCTGGGGGGGATAGAGGGCCCAAAGCTTGCCTCTAAGTGGGCCGTTTGGGATCCCGGGCTGCCACAAGCTGCTTATGGCCACTGTGTGCTCAGGCAATATGCAGGATTTGTCAGTCTGCATGAGCAAGTCTCTCCACTCCTCTGGTCTCATCCGCCAGCTCCGTCCTGTCATGTCTGAAGTTGGAATCTTTGCTTCTTCTTCTTCTTGCAACACAGTTTGTCTGCTAAATGGTCAATGTGGAGTTTATAAGTTGTGAACCACAGCATCGTGCAACTCCAAACACGATGCTACGATATCAAACCCATTCACTACCTTTTATAAGCGGAAAACCTGAAACCAGAAAGGAAATCAATGAATGTTATAAAGTGATCAAGATGGATAACTTTCAGCATAAAGTAAATTGCGTTTCCTGCGCATGAGGTTCAGGGGTACAGTGGCAAATTACGATTGTACTGTATTCACATTTTGACAACGCACCGAAACAGACGGGAAACAAAGTGAGGAAACGGCAACACAACAGTTGCAAAAAAGCAAGAAAAATGCTCAAAACAGGCGACGAAAAAGTCTATAGGCTGTGAACTCCCGTCGAGAAGCTTTTAGAAGTGGCCCTACGATTGATTGTCACGTCCCTCATGCGAACAGAAGGTTTGTGCCACCTAAATGATCACAATAGGCTATGGCAACCGCAAAGGGTTAACGGGTGAAACCATTTGCTTGAAAACACACCTTTCAAGGGTAATTTTCCCCAGTACACGCTGCAAACGGGAAGACAGCGCTTGTTTTATGCTGTTCCCGATTTGAGATTCAAAAACTTGTCAAGCATGTCTCTGGTCTCCCCCACGAGTTTGTCTCCTCTCCACTTGTATCACTCCAGGCAAGTCCTGATGTTGCAGTGGATTACACACCGCCTCCTACCCGCTTTCCTGCTGTACATTTTCATATTTAGACCGTGTACAGACAGATGCGAGATCAGCCCCTAAATGTTGGTTATTTTTTGCGTTTGGCCCGGTGGAATCTGTGTACACAGCTCCTCGGTCTTTTTTTTCTCCTGCACTTTTCTCCCGACTTTCATCTGGTGGCTCCATGGAATTGATTTTGAGCTGCCTGTCTGCCGCCTTTGTGAGCAACGTACCGAACCGATGAGAGGCAAAAAGGAGAGTGAGAAAGGCACTATTTTTTCCTTCAAGAAGCCTTTTTTTGTGTGGGGTTAGCCAACAAAAAAAAAAAAACACACAGTCAGTTTTGGATGAGAACAGACGAAATACGTGGGCACCGCGCATCAGGTTGGGTCCAGCCGCTTTAGCTGGAGAATGCTGAGTGAGACGGATGACCTTTGACCCTCACAATCAATTCAGCAGAAGAAAGCGTACTTGGAACTCAAGCGCGCTAAATGATAATACACCTGGAGAGACCTGGCCCTTGACATTGGGGAAAAATAGCAGCGATCAGTGGGAGACGCAAACATCTTTTGTCAGCCATACCAAAGTTTCCTCTTTTATCTACTGTAGGTTTATACTTCAGGGGCATCGCTGCCTTTGTTTTGGACTTCAAAAAGCAAAATAGCTTTGAATTCACTTTATAGCTTTGAGGCTAACGTTAGAATTAGCTGACTTTTTAGTCTATCTCTTCTACCTCTTTGTGCATCTGTCAGTTGCTTTGACAGAATGGTCACCAAATGCACATGTGCTTTAACGTGTTATTTGTTTGAAAATAATTATGCTTAACCTCTTAACCCCCACCTGGACCGGGCACACTTCCTCCTGTTTGGCATTACCCAAATCTAGACAAAAATTAGACAAAAACAAGGATGAAAATGCAACAAGAGAGCGACAGAAATGTGACGAAAAAGTGACAAAAGTGACAAATGAATGAAGTACACAAGAGTTGTACTCAAGTAAACCGCTGGCCCAACTGCAAAAAACAGCTAATTCTACAAATATAATTTACTTGACACATCCTTCAATGCTACTGGGAACAACACTGTAGCACCCAAGACCCTTCCCATGTTCCCCAGATATTGAGCCATAATACCAAGAAGGACCTTTAGCCTTTTGTGCATGTTTTATGTTGATCAAAGTAAGATTTGCAAGATACATTTCTTATTTTTTTTATATATTTTTTTATATTCTACATCCTCAATGTAGTTTACAAAATATCCAACTCTTGGCGTTCCGAAAAGCTGAGGCGAGGATGCCTGCACTGGACCCTGCTCTTAAGTGAGTGTGAACGGCCATTAAAGGGTCTGAACGGTGGCCGGGATACTTTAAGGACTCCCTGGACTAAATCAATAACAGCCTCGGGTTAAAAGCAGGAGAAAACAGCGCCAACTCCAGAGCGTTCAGCGTGTGTCCAGCCCGGTTAAGATGAAGAAAATGCAGGTGTTCAGCAAGTGTCTGTGTGAGAGAAAGGGAGAGAGAGAACGCGCTTCTGTGCGATGTGTTTGATGTGCGAGAATAAGTATTTCTAGTCGGTGTGAGGAGGGAGACAGAGGCTGGGGTTTACTTTACAGCTGGTTTAGAGATCTAATTCGCTGCGTTCCCGTAGACCTCTCGTTGTTCCCCCTCAGGTGTGACTGTAATGCTTTAAGCGAAAAAGAAAAACCATTAAAGCAACACAATGGGACTTTTGCTTTCTTTTTGGCTTCCGTCTAGTAATACCCTCAGAGCACGATGCTCACAAGAGTACCAAAGGAAAAACTAGAGTGTTAGACATTAGTTGTTGAAGTTTTAAGAAGACCGAGAGGGTGTAATGGTTGGAGGCAGTCTGAATGTCTTTAGCTAAGGTTTTTGTTATGGGACCTGGAGACAGGGGCACACTCAAGCCATTGTAGTTCGACCATTCGTCTTGCTAAATGCTTCCATTGTATTGAGGTCATTATAGTGTTTGTAGATTTGTGTGTAACTCTTGCTTTTCCTTTTAAAGCAGTTCAACCCAAACTGAGTTGTCTTCACCTTTAGCCTTCCCTGAAGTCTGTGGACTTACCAGAGCTCATCTGAAACGCAGACGCACCAGAATCACTGAATTGAAGGTCAGCACCAGCAGCACTCATGACTTTGAATTGATGCTGGGTATTTGGTAGCAAGCATTACCATCAGTAAGTTGGCTATTTACTGGTTTTAGCCATAGGAACCGGGAAGTGTGGAACTTGACATCAAATATGTCTCTAATTGTTTATAAATTGACATCACAATATTACGTTGCAATAGTACCATGTATCGGTCTGGAGAGACACAGATTGATCATGTCTCTGTAATATTTTGAAACATTTCTACAATTCCAAAGATGATGCCTTTTAGGAACTTACTTTGATATGTGCAGAAAATGGAAAATTCTTGTTCTGTCCTCAGCGTGAGTTCTGCCATCGATAATTGTGGAATGTCTCTCACAGCTCTTCACCTCCTCAACCTGAACTGTCCTGTCTAATTTAGCCTATGGGCCAAAATAAATAAATAAATGTGTTTAGAGCATTGTTTGCTATTTTTGTAAATTAAAATATAGCTCTTTATGTCGTGTCTGTTGTCAAATAGTCCTTATTATAAGTGTTCCAATGTTGTTTTGTTTGTAAGTCCTTATCTTATGAGCACATGCAGTCACTTCCTGCTCCTCTCAGTAAATGAGCATAGAAATTAATCGATTTGTCCATTTCCAAAACTTTAGGTTTCTAACGTTGAAAACATGCCTACTCTCTATTTAGTGTTTAGTCCTTTAGCCATGTTCCCCTCGGAAGTGACTTAAATACCTCTGGGAGGAAAACCTATTAAATGTCAAACAAAAAAAGCTGACGGAGTAACCACATCTGGAAAGGTCCCAGCTACAAGAAATCGACCAAAGCAATATTGTGTTTCTCCGCTTCACACAAAGGCTATCCAATTTCTGGAACTACAATAAACCCTTTAACGACAGTGTGCAAAAAGCTTTATTTTACAGTGGCTTCTTTTAATGGAAAGCTCCAAACACACTACCTGCATGAGTGACAGTCGAGCGACAAAAAGCACATGAGACAGTGTTAATAGGTGTCATTCAGAGCGATTAGAAGTGACATTCAAAGACACTTGTGTTGTGTTTTATGGGCACGTTGCTCTCTTTGTCACATTGTGTTCCAGGATGTTCCAATAAATTTATAGTTTATAGAAAACTGGTAGGATCACATGGTTATGGGAAGATGTCTAATTGCAAAGCATCGTGGTTAAAATGAAATTATTTCAAGTATATAGTTTTATTCATTTTAAGATCCCATGTAGAAGATATGCTATTGTTTGTAAAATGATGAATTGCGATGGAATGGCACAGATTAGGGATATATTGACAGTAAGTGTAGATTCCTTTCATAAGTTAATATTAAGAAGGATGATGGTTTGAGAGAGTTGGAGCACATAGACACTGATTGGTTAAGGTTTCCTGGAAAAATCGACATCACATACATACATCGACATACATTTCCAAAGCGGACAATACACAAGCAAACAGGAAGCAGAGTGAACCAATCAGTGAAGGGACTAGCGGTTCTGTGTTAATATTCCAACAGGATTATGAATCACAAAACTCATCTACTGTCGATGTGTGTAAAATAAAAAATATACAGAGGGTTATCATTCTGGATGCCATGGTGAAGTACCTTGCACATGGACACAATAACAGTATCTGCTGGGCCGAACTGCTGAAATCAGTGGACAATAGCTCTGCCAACTGTACCACTGCCGTCTGCTGTGCCCATATCAGTATCAGAAAATGTCTATGAAGAGTTGTGATAGCAGGTGAGGCACAGTGTGGTGTGAAAGGCCTGGCCGCCTGTGTTGTGTGATATAACAAACAAGCTCCTCACTGCCGATAAGTGGAATCGGAAAAATGCCAGGACAGTCTGTTTTATAGAAGGCAGAATTTGAATCAAGTGGCCATTACTCCTGATAAAACAAACAAGTAGTTTTATATTCTGCATATGGCGTGAAACTCCCAAAAAGCAATAGGTGACACATTTAGAACAGACTGTATTTTGGCTCAGCTTCTGGTTGCCGATGTGTTGACTTTGACTGCATCAACATCTGGGCATCAAAGTGTGGTTAGTCTTTTGAGCTGTGCGTTGAGCATCTCTGTGGAGTATAAGCGCCCTCAGTTTGATATCTGCAAACTAGTTTGGCTGTTGCTATGGGTGACTTTGGTGCTGAACTTGGTGCTCCCTGTAGTGCCACTGAAACGCTGTCATCCGGCCACTGTGTCATATTGTCCAGTTTGGAGCGAGATGGGAGGAGGGGTGGAGGTGGGGGTCACAGATGAAGAGCGGCCAATGACTGAGATAGTGGTGATTGTCTGGATTTGTTGCTTTGGTCCTTGGCCAGCTTTGCTCTTTGACTTCTATTTGACTTCTGATGCAGATGTTCATTGTTCCCAATTCTGGACAAAACATATTGATCTTACGCTTATGTCACAACAATCGTTCACATATATTATTTAAGAATAATTCAACTCGGACTGCAAAAAAAAAGTTAAAAGAATAAAAAAATCAACAAATAAATGATAGCGGAAATGTATTTGTCATATTTACCTTCTCCGTCTGAAATAATCCAAAATGGTCCCCGGTCATACCCCAGGTAGTAAAACACTGCTCTGTGCTGTGTACTGTTGTTTATGTAGGATTCCCCTTAGGCTATAACATGCACAACTGAAATGCTGCTCACTTCTGTATCAGGGTGCGTGCCATTTGTCTTATTCATTGTCTCTCTTGAAGCTGTTCAGTATAATAAACATGGAGCATGCGACCAACCAGGCACAACAATATGACCCCCCAGTCTAATATGATTGATGTCCCAAGCTGATATGGTATGACTGTCTCTCTAATGTGTAGCTGCAAAGCACACACTGCTTTTGATGGTGGCACAGAACAGTTGTTTTTTGTAATGCTACGCCTAAAGATGACAGATAGGTATTTAGTGTAAAATATTGCAGTATTTAGATGAAAAAAGAGTTGTATATCCCTGGAAACGAAACTAAATTTTTATCCTGGCTTAATCTCATACATTTAAAAGTCAAAATATCTACTTCTTGCCTTACAGTAATAGCAACCAACATCCTCTGTGCCGTTCTACTGTTTTCTGCACATTTTCTGATTCACTATAACAAGAAGGTTAATTTAATTACAATAAAACGGCTTATTGCTCTGTTTCTCCTTCATTGCACAATGTGACCACAGTTTGTGCAACTCATCTGATATCAAGGTTTGATAGAGACCACAAAATATCATCCAGGAGCTATAAACAGCTAACAGTACTTGTCCTTAGCAATCTCCTTTTTACAGGTTTACTCATGCCACAATTTCAGTAATGCACTTTTGACACCGATTGACTTTGAACTGCTTTTCATTGGGCACGGTGCGCCGCTCTTGGCTCTTGCCTCTCCCTGTCTTTTATTGCATCTCGTAAGCCGTAGGGAGACAATCCAGCTGCTGCCCCGATGCCACTCAACACCAATGCGCCTTGACAGATTCCAATTAAGTCTGGGAAATGTAACATATGAATATTAGAAATTGCCCTGACACAAACATTGCCCCCTGCTTTTGATTCATTGTGCAGACTGTCACTGGAGTCGGGGAGTATCCGCTGACTTTCTCCACCTCCCACTCTTCTGTCTCTCCGCTGTATGCCGTCTCCCCTGCAGCTATGTGCTGGCACTTGTAAATATGCCGGACATTCACACAATAATGCCCATTCAAAACAAGGATGAGATGTGGCTGTGTGCATGGGGCTGTGAATGAGAATAAACAGCAGATGTATATTATGAAATTCAGGACTGTATTGCCTTTTCAGATACATACACCGGGACTCCAACAGGCGGCTCGGATGTGGAGCGTCTGTTTTCTTATTTGTACACAAGCCCCCAACTTTTTCCACCCTGAGGAGACACTTCTGAAGCCCTATATGCTTGATGGAGAGGAAATGAGGATCTGCCCATCGCAAGCTGGTGAAGATTAGACTTTCAGCAACAAATCCGATTGTCCTGTTTTCTGCCAGCTTTTCTGGCAACCTAAATTATTCCTGCTCTGTGGTAGTTACATAGAAGCCTGGCTCTGAACTGACTTCCGCTGACCCAGCGCTGAATGGGAGCTGTGGACTGAGTTGCCAGATCCGTGTCTGTGTGAATGCGCTCTCTCGGGGCCTGTCGGGGCAGAGTCATAGAGCACAGTGACCTCATCTCAACCTGCTGCCTCACTACTGCCTCAGGTGGTGACAGGTGATACTGACAATTATAGTATCTGCCCCCCAGTAAGTGACTGGTACAGTTGTGTATTGTTCAGTTGGGAGTGGAGTTTTTGTCCTTTTTAGAGCGGAGTATGATGTCAGAAAAAAGATTTTATAGCATTAGCTTTAGCATTGATGATATAGAAACTAAATGTAGTTTTACACACATTTAAATCAGAAATCAGAGAGAAGACTGAAAAATGAATGGTAAAATGGACTCAAGACTTTCAAGCAATTTGTAAATGGTAAATAATAGAATCCACAGGTCTTATGCACAATGCGTCCCTATCACATACTATTTTTTTTTTCAAAGGATATTGTATTTTTGAAATAACTGTATAGTCTCAATCATTTCAGTTGTGATTTTGATTTGACAGCCATGAATGTGAAAATAAAATGCCCTCTAAAACTCACCTTACAAAAGCCAATCCAACTTTAACTACACATAATGAATATTAAAAAGAGTCCTTGTATCTTTCCTGAAGGCCAAATCCGGTTGCTCTTTTTTGCCTCTAGCCAAATCCCACACACTGTGATCTAATCAGATAAAAATAAAAATTTTGGCTCGGCTTCTTTTGATCATGAACCATTGTCTTTGATGTTGTTGCCTTTTTCACCATTGTTTTTTCACCATTGTTTTTTCACCATTGTCTGGGCCAGAGGGCGCAGTGCATAAAGCCAGACTATCTCTGCTTGCAAACCATTTAAAACCTGACAGCCGCACCAAACTTAGCCATGTGATGTAAAACTATTGTTGAGGGCAAAAAGGTAGTTTATCATCTTCAAAAGCATTCCACAGAGACAGCGCAGAATTCAATACTGGCTCCACATCCTCCTCCGTCTAGCCTGTAAAACCGTAGATTATGTGTTTTTGTAAGAGAGTGCATATACAGTGCCTTCCGAAAGTACTAAAATACCTTGAACTTCTGCACATTTTTTCATTTTTACAACCCTAGACATAAAGATTTTATTTTTAATTTTTTTTATGAAATTTCACACACAAGTAACATACAACTGTGAAGTGGAAGCAAAATGATACATGATTCTGTTATTTTACAAACAATAGAAAAGTGAAAAGTGGGGCGTGCGTAAGTATTCATACAGCATGACTTAATACTTTGTGGAATCCCCTTTTTCTGTCAGGACTTTGACTGGGCCATTCTAACACATTAATATGTTTGGTTTTAAACCATTCCATTGTAGATTTAGCTTTGTGTTTAGGGTCATTGTCCTGCTAGAAGGTGAATCTCCGCCCCAGCCTCAATTCTCTTGCTGACTCCAGCAGGTTTTCCTCCAAAATGTCTCTGTATTTGGCTCCATCCATCTTCCCAACTATTCTTACAATCTTCCCAGTCCCCACTGAGGAAAAGCAGCCCCATAGCATGATGCTCCCCCGCCATATTTGACACTGGGGATGGTGCACTCAGGACGATGAGCAGTGTTAGGTTTGCCCCATACATAACGTTTTGCATTTGGGCCAAAAAGTTAAATTTTTGTCTCATCTGACCAAAGCACCTTCTTCCACATGGTAGCTGTGTCCTCCGTATGACTTCTAGCAAACTTCAAACGGGATTTCTTATGGCCTCTTTTCAATAATAGCTTTCTTCTTGCCACTCGTCCATGAAGGCCAGATTTGTGTAGAGTACGACTTATAGTTGTCCCATGTACAGATTCCCCCAGCTCAGCGGCAGTACGTCGCAGCTCCTCCAGAGTTATTTTGGGGCACTTGGTTAGATTTCTGACCAGTGCTCTCCTTGTTCAGTCTGTTAGTTTAGGTGGACGGTCGTGTCTTGGTAAGTTCGCGGTGGTGCTATACTCTTTCCATTTCTGAATGATGGATTGAACAGTGCTCCGTGAGATGTTAAAATCTTGGTAAATCGTTGTATAACTTTTACGCTGCTTTAAACGTCTCCACAGCTTTACCCCTGACCTCTCTGGTGTGCTCCTTGGCCTTCATGATGTTGCTTAGTGACCAATACACTCTGACCGTAGCTCTGAGGCCCTCACAGAACAGCTGTAATTAGAGTAGATTACGCACTGGTAGACTCTATTTAATCCTTGGGCAAGGTGTGAACTTTCTGCAGTCATTCGGAATGTTATTTAATGCACTCCGAAAATGCTGTATGAATACTTATGCATGCCCCACTTTTCACTTTTCTATTTTTGGAAAAATAACAGAATCATGTATCATTTTGCTTTCACTTCACAGTTGTCTGTTACTTGTGTGTGCGCCTTCAGTAAACAATTTAAAATAAAGTCTTTACGTTTAGGGTTGTAAACATGACAAAATGTGCAAAAGTTCAAGGTGTATTAGTACTTTCGAGAGGACAAATGTACAAATGTGCCTTTTATGTTCTCACTGGCTGAAATAATATAAAGCCACATATTTCACAGAGCAACCGCTGAGTAAAGACCATTAAATATTGACCATACTGCCTTTGCCATGCAAGCTAAGCAGTGTAGGGACTGGTTGGGACTTGAATGGGAGAGCTTTTGGAAGCCTGAGTGAATGTAAAGTCTGAGTGAGTGGTTGGTGGTGGTCAGAGGGGCTGATGGCGCAGATTGGCAGCCTCGCTTCTGTCAGTCTACCCCAGCTTACCACCACTGAGTAAGGGGTGAATGAATAATGCAATGTAAAGCGTCTTTGAGTGTCCTGAAAAGCGTTATATAAAACCATTTCATTATTATTATTATTATTATTATTATTATTATTATAAGAACATGGTATCAGCTAAACAGCTGTTATACTGTGAAGATTGTGATTTTGTGCATTTTTAAACAGGCAGAAAGGAAGAAGCAGCGCATTCACAACACCTTGAATCCTTTTATGGTTCGTTTGAGGTGTTGTGGAAGCTAAATTGCTATTCTGACCCGGGCACATGAACCCAATCCTGGTAGGGCTGAAAATTTGAGTCTCGGTCCTGTTAAAACAAACAAAACCAGGAAGTGCCCACAAACTAAAACGTAAACCGGGAAGTGCCCATGCGCCACTATGACACGTGACAGTCCATATCAAAACACATGTAATGTGAATAGTGAAATTATTAATAGTGGAACAAATGACTCAGCTCAGTTCAGGCTAAAAAGACCACAATAGCAGAGAATATGACCTAAAGTTGACTTTGATGAGAAAAATGTACCTTATTTTAGCAGCAAGAAGCTAAATAGGTAAACGTGATCAGCTTTTCACGGCCTGTTTAACCCAGACACCAGTGATTTATCACTGGCTGGACTGTGGAGGAACCCTGCCTACTGGGTTGACAACAAGGACTGGACGGTCTGTGATCTTGGCCCGTTTGCTGAAGGGACTCCTTCGGCCCTGGGTCTCTATAGCCTGTCCGTCCATGGGAGTGGATCTCTCCTTCTGTGGTTCTCCTCAAGGTTTCTCGTTTCTCCCACCGAGTTTTTTAGTTTTTCCTTGCCGTGCTGGAGAGTCTTAAGGACAGGGGACACCCGCACCACTCGTCACCACCCACTGCTGAGGCTTATTTGGATATTATGTTTGCCTGGATATTTGATTCACCGGAACTTTACACTGTCTTATTTACTGCTCTGTTGTATTGCCTTAATGTTTGGTGCAGCCCTATGAGGCAACTCCTGTTGTGATATAGGGCTATACAAAACCATTGATTGATTGATTGATTGATTGGTCTGTAACCGCAGTGTTTGGAGTCTCCCAAAGTGAAACAATTGTCCGAGCTGCTTTGCCTCATGCCGCCCTCACTGAGTTATGTCTGATGTAATTGTACAAGGTAACCCAAAACAGAAATCACAACAATGCTGAAATCCAGCTCCATGTTTATAGTGAAACATCAGGGAACTCCCCACTGAACCAAAGAGAACCTGGCTGTCATTTCTAAAGCCATATTATTAAAGCTTTAGCTCTGTTTCCAAAAGTGTAATTGTAAATCACACTGAACTGAGATGAGAAAAAGAAACAATGTTGTAATGTTGGCTATAGGCTAATCCTCCAGCTATAGCTCTAACCAAACAGCCCAAAGCCTCAGAAACGTTGATAACTTCTCATGATTTACCTCCCCAGGTACAATGAAGAGCTCTAAACCAGGACTTACACTGGTTGTAAAACCCAGAGCTACACGAAACCAGTTATAAACCAGGACTGAATAAGAAACTTGAGTTTTTTGGCAAATTAAAAAGCAAAACAGAGAAGCGACAAGAAGAAAGACGTCCTTACCTTTAGCGACAGACCCGGAGGCTGAGTTTACGGGCTGTTGTTACAACTTTACAAGCAGCTGCAGCGAGGGGAATATCAAAGATTGTTTGTGGAAAAGTGAGCGCTCACTCTGTATTAGACATTTTTGGTACAGTTTTTGTAGATTATTAGTGGCAGAGTGAGCGCTCACACTGTGTAAAGATCTTTGACGTTTAGATCTTTGACATTTAGAAATGTTCGGATATCCGAAAGAAATCCGTGTCATGATGTGGATCTGTCCCGTCTCTGCAGCTCAGGAGGTAATAACGTCCTATATTTCTTTTTATCACTGCTTAAGTGGAAATTGTGCTCAAAACACGAAGTTACAGATGACGCTGCTGTGGCCTGTGGAGCATCTGTTTTGCGGTTTTAGGACTTTTTCCTGAACAACACTTTTTTATACACGTTATTTTAATTGAATTAAAATGACATGAGCACCGAAAAAAGTACTGTAAAGGAACCGGCACCGAAACTTGAGAAACTTGGTACTACAGGCTTGTAAAGCGCATTACAAGTGTGAGTCATTATTATTATTATTAGGTGTGATCAAAGGTTTACAGTATACCAATGATCATAAAGGTATGATCAAAGGTATATACCAATGATCATACCTTTAAAAACTAAAGTTTACAAGATTTGTTTGATAGGAATTCAAAATTGTTCTTTAAAGTTATTTAGTTTAGTTTAGTTTGTTTATTTGAGCAGTTAGTATTATTTAATGTACCAAACATGGTCTATACCTTCCATAAGCATTTCATGATGTGGCTTCCTATTGGTTTCACATTGGTTTGCCTTGACAGATTCAGAACTACTGCGGGACATTGGAATGATGTATTACCAGTTTGGGGCAGGACCCTGTCAACATTTCTGTTTAATTCTCTTTTTGTCTGCTCTTTGATTTCCACTCAATATCACTTTTTTACTTTAACTTCTCCTTTGTCTTAGTGTCTTCTTGCCCAGTAATATTTCTCCGCTCTATCTTCACGTTTCTATCAGAGACGACCCATGAACTCCATCACCAGAATGGAAAAACTGTATCTCCACCTTGAAGGGCTGTTATTTTGGCCACAAGTGCTTCGGCGTAATATGTGACCTGGCCTCTGTGAAATGTAGTGCTCAACAAGCCATTAATCTCACAACTCACACAGTGCACGTTGGTGTTGAATGTTTCCTAAATACACATAGCAACAAAAGGCATACACGCGCTCCCTTGGCATCACTTCTGCAGCCTATTGACCCCAGCACTGGGAAAGCAGATTTAGTAATGAGATCAGTGGCCACTGGTCGGCCCTTTCACCCCCAATTTCATCAGGCCGCTTCACTGTAAGTGCAAGAGAGGCAGGCTGAGGGAAGAAAAAGTGGAGCCATGAAATATACCTTTGGGGCCTAAATGTTACATAGTGGTAATAGATAGTGGTTTACAGTGAATGCTGTCAAACTTGGTTGGAAAACTTTGAAAGGCATCGTACCAGCTGCAATTTTCATTTTGTGACACATATGTGCATAGTCATGCTCCGCTTCTTTTTCTCCACCAAATTCTGAATGAACCGGTGTTGGATATAATATACCACCATCCAGAGAATGGCCAAAGCATATACCCAATGCATGGTGAACAAATACATATAGATTTTCATTACTTTGACTTCTCTGTTATTGTTTACTGTATTTACTGTAAAATTATGATAATTCTGAAAAAAGAAAAAACTGCCTTTGTATTTATTTCAAATGTGTAGGTCACTGTAACCAAAGTGATTAGTTTAATTACAGGTGACAATGTTATACAGTTTGTTTTGAATGATACGCAATAGGAAGGTCTTTCGCATTTGAGTGCTGTGTCACAAATATGCATTTGTGATTAGAGCAAAACCATATCGGTTTTAAGATTAGCTATGGGAAAACCACCAGCCGCTCCTGCTTTTGAACAGAAAGCAGGATAGCTGGCCATAGCTGCCATAAATTAACCAAAAGAATGAGACCGTGTGCTATATTTTCAAGTAGGCAGACCACCTCCCACCCACCTATTGCTACTTCAGTGTACGGAAAGAAATTCCAATAAATGCTCTTAATTACAATGTTTTCAAACTTTTATTAATTGGTGTCAAGAAGTAAAAAAGAAAGTGTTTTATTTTGAAATGAGGAGGCGTGTGGGTACTGTAAGCCCCGGGGCTGTGGATGAACATAACTCTGATTCAACACCGAGGCAGACTGGCTCTCATTTTCATGTTAGCTTTTAGACTTTGCTTAAAAATACATCCGACGAGCTGAAGAAACGGGCCTTCGGAAGCCCCGGGGGAAAAAAAGGAACCATGCACGCTTTTCATTGACAGATTTGCCCTTTACTCCCAGTTGTTACACAAGTTCTCCAAAGAGCCCGGCCATAATGGAAGCATAGCAGCGGGAGATTTATTTATTTTATTTTTTTACATCGACGCCACACCGGCCTCCTTCCCTACCGCTTGCAACTTTTGGTATTAGCGTGGACTTGCGGTGGGCTGAAAATCCCATTTGTGAGAAGGATGCTGGTTGAAGGGATCAAGCGCGCCTGTGAGACAGAGACAGATGTGAAAGCAGCGAGGTTACAGACAAATCTAATTATAAAGAGAAGAGCGGTGATGGGAAAGACCAAGAGTTAAACTGAGACGGGGGAGTGAGCGGATTCAGTATTTTGACTTTAAATTCACCATGACATTTTTGTATTCATATAAACTGTTCCAAAAGTTTAATAAGTGATTATAACAACAATCAAGCCAAATATAATGCCCGGTCTAACTAACTAAAAGACATGCATTTCTGAACGTGCTTGCAGTAGTCTGGTCTCGGGTTAGCAAGTTTGAAACAGAAGACCCCATGGAATTTGAATACTTTGTTGTTTGCAAATGATATTATAATATACACTCAACAAAAATATAAACGCAACACCTTTGTTTCTGCTCCCATTTTACATGAGATGGACTCATTCCAGATACACAATATTACCATTTCTCTCAAACATTGTTCACAAATCAGTCTAAATGTGTGATAGTGAGCAATTCTGCTTTGCTGAGATAATCCATCCCACCTCACAGGTGTGCCACATCAAGATGCTGATCTGACATCATGATTAGTGCACAGGTGTACCTTATACTGCCCACAATAAAAGGCCACCCTGAAATGTGCAGTTTTGTCTCACAGCAAAATGCCACAGATGCCACAAGCATTGAGGGAGCGTGCACTTGGCATGCTGACAGCAGGAATGTCAACCAGATCTGTTGCTCGTGCATTGAATGTTAATTTCTCCACCATAAGCCGTCTCCAAAGGCGTTTCAGAGAATATGGCAGTACATCCAACCGGCCTCACAACCGCAGACCACGTGTAACCACACCAGCCCAGGACCTCCACATCCAGCAGGTTCACCTCCAAGATTGTCTGAGACCAGCCACTCAGACAGCTGCTGAAACAATTGGTTTGCATAACCAAACAATTTCTGCTTCCATTGAAGAGGAGTGGACCAACATTCCACAGGCCACAATTGACAATCTGATAAACCCTATGCGAAGAAGATGTGTTGTGTGATGTGGTGGTGGTCACACCAGATACTGACTGGTTCTGAGTCCCCAGACCCCCAATAAAGCAAAAACTGCACATTTCAGGGTGGCCTTTTATTGTGGGCAGTATAAGGTACACCTGTGCACTAATCATGATGTCAGATCAGCATCTTGATGTGGCACACCTGTGAGGTGGGGTGGATTATCTCAGCAAAGCAGAAGTTCTCACTATCACACATTTAGACTGATTTGTGAACAATGTTTGAGAGAAATGGTAATATTGTGTATCTGGAATGAATTTTAGATCTTTAAGTCCATCTCATGAAAAATGGGAGCAGAAACAAAAGTGTTACGTTCATATTTTTGCTGAGTGTAAGTGCCCTGAGCAATCTGCTAATTTGAATTGAATATTTTATGTCGAGCCATACAAACACAAGTACAGACAGTGTACCAAAACAAGTACAGAGACAAGGCACATGCTGAATTTGGCCAAAATCTTTAAATTTCATACAACGTTCCTTGCCCCTATAATTGAAAGAAAAAAAAACATTAAAAAACATTTTAGCTTGGAAAGGAGTGGGAAGAAAACAGGCTTATTTACTCCCACCTCCATTCATATAATCTATTCAGTTTAGTCCTTGGTGTCTTACTAAGACAATTGAGTTGGTTACATATTTACAACAAATGCAACAATGCATTAGATTATGTCAACATTCACAATATGTTACACTTTATAACAAGTGTATCATTTTTTGTTTCCTATACCTAATATATGACCATGTTAGTATTACTGTTATTCATCATCATCATCATCATCATCATCACAATCCATATAGTATTATATTGTATAAAAATGTTCGAATGATACAAAACACAATCCATATTTATTCATGAAAAGTTGTGTAATAACAGCTTGATTGATGCTCACGGTAACAAGATTTAATTTTAATTATGTGCTTCATATTTAAATTCCACAATTTTTTGCCTGAGCAGTGTATACATCTATGTATGAAACATATCACGGGGGCATGTTGACCCTGACATTATTCGTTGCCTGCTTTGGAGCGCTTGCTTAATAATTGCTTGTTGTTTCAGCTGGCTCCACCTGGTTGGCGGTTGCATTTCATGGAATAAAAACAGTGGAGATAAGATTCGTCCAAACATATCACTGAAGCTTTGATGTCTCACCGCCGCTCAAGGACAACCCCCTTTAATCTCTTTTCCTGTTGGGTTCTCAGGTCAACCCCAGGCTTGGTTGATTTGTTTCTTACCTCTGTATTTCCGTGTACATTCATAGCTGTACTTTTATACAAACCTGCAGAGGATGCCATTTATTAAACATACCAACCTCTTGTGTTAATTGCTTTTAAGCTGAACTTTATTAGCAATCAAAGTATATTAAAATACAGATTACAGAAAATTATTATTTATTGGAAGGATTTTAAGTGTAGTCAATAGGAGAGTATGAATTTTAAGCGTATATTTCAAACATATTCAATACATGAATGAATAAATAAATATGTTATTATGTACAGTAGGTTTGTTTCACAAGTTTTTCAAGATGCTTTGACTTTTGCCTCTATATCTTCCCAGCAAACTTTTAAAGCCACCTTCCAGTGCTCTGGGGTGCGAGTGTGGCTACATAACATTTGGATGGGGAAATTCTGCTTCAAGGCATTGAATGCAACTTGGACTTATTAAACCGACACAGCGGGCAGAGGGAGTCAGCTTTCCACTGCATCAGGCGCTCATTCAATAAGACAGAGCCGTGACTTTGCTGGGACTGAGTGCGACCTCCTACGACCTTTGCCCCCCAGCGTCATGTGACCAGCAGTGGTGCAAGCGATATGCTGGCTAACTTTTTCACAACCCACACTCGGGGTGATATCCAGAGTATCCAGTTGAAAGGTTTACCCATCACCTAACACATAAGCCGATACGCGTGGAAGAAACCAGCAATTTGTTTTAAAAGATTTGAATATATACAAGCCCAACACATTAGAGGCTTTTTAGAAAATTTACATAGAGACTTACCTTCCCCAAAGACTTACAAATGTATGGTTATTGACTTCATGAGCACTTTGTGTCTTCTTTTCAAACATCCCTCTTCATCTATGGGAAACCCCTTGTCTCTTCTTTTCATGTTCGTGCTGAAAAACAACTATAAAGTCAGTGACGTAATTGCCTCCTGTGACCACTCTAATGCTTAACAAAAAGAGCTTTTAGCTTGTCGCACGGAGGTTGCAAGTTTTGGCAAACATCTGTCTGCTTTGACTTTTGTTTTACTTCCTTATTCCAAATGGGCACAGGATGCGACACAAGAAGAGGTAAGCATTCCATAACTGACACCATGCAACCTTACTGTACAACGTATGCTGTACGATTGTGAATCCTATTTTATTTTGTGGAATATGGAATTTGCACCTCTCTGGTGTAAAAAGAAAGTTAACTGCTCTCACAGGAGTCTGTGAATGGGCAGTAATTAATAATTCTGGAAACGTTATTTTATTTGTATCAAATCCTCCATGGTATATAGATATAAGCATTGCTGGCAGTCACACAGGCAACTATAGTAGATCTGTGGCAGGATTCAGACCCAAGGGGAGGGTTTACATGACTGCATCTCTCTATAGTGGGAACAGACAGCTTTAATAAGCCCTTCAGGGACTATTCTCCACCACAATGTCCATGAATTTCTCACTGACTCGAAAACATACAAAATAATGTATCATGTGCTGGCAGGTGGGTGGGGAATCTCCTCATGTTGTCAGCGTATGTCATCTTGTATTTACTCGACAAGAGCGCAAGGATGGTCCGCTGCAGGCCATTGTGGTTGTTGGAGTTTTTCCCATCCGGAGTTGGGAGAGACCGTGTGCTGCTGTGAGTGTAACGGAGCCTACAGCTGACATGCACAAAGTCAGGACATGTGTCTGCACTGCCTGTCAGCCTGACTTTGTCGCGGCTTTTCCCGTAAAAATAACATCGGACACGTGTAAATATTCTGTGTACTGTATCTAACTTCCAACATACTTTTGTCAATTGTATTGCCTCCGTGAGGAATCACTGTTAATACTTTTGTGATCTTAATTTAGAACCAAAATAGTCAATTCTATTTAATTGACAAATTAAGTTTTCAGTGAGAGCGTGATTATTTGGGAAGCCACTTATCTGTTATTGTTCAATCTAACCTCAAAGCTCACAATCCTTGCTTGTGTTGCCCTAAGCGGCAAAATAATTAATTGGTGTTTTCAAACAGTATTGTTTATAAGAACCATACTGTTCATGTCCGATATAAACTTACACAATACAGAACATTTAATGCCTGTACATAGTCAACACAAACAATAATTTAAATTTATGTTGCCATGCTGCTCTTTTCTGTGTTAAATTCTGGATGTTTTTTATCCATTGGGGTCCCCGGTACAGTTGTCAGATGTATTACTGCTACGTTACGGCACATTTGCATCTCGGAGCTTGCTCCTGGCTGCACTCAAAGCTATATTTCTTCGTCTTCACGGTGGAAAGCAAAGGAGATCTAGCTGTAACCCAGTAAACAAGTCTTTAATGCAAGCAAGACATCACGATAGACCATTTCAGTGTAAAGCATGGCAGTAAATAAGATATCCAAAGGGCATACATGGCTAATCGCCCTTGAAAAGGCTGTGTTGGAGTGTGGTGAGCCTCGGTGCCCATGGGTGCTGCAGCTAGTGGGAGGAGGTGTCTGTGCGGGTGATGGGCATTACTCGCGCACCATTGACTTCATTACCCCCTTCTCACACACCCAGTCCGTGCCTATGCTCCACATGCCCTTGAGCTGCTAATTCACTTAATTCTTTGATTATCAATTCGGATGCGTTCGGCCAGAAAGGTCAATGCATTCCATGGTTTGTACCTTTTACCTTTAGAGCGCGTAAACTCTTGGAAAGGTCTTCATCAAAATGCTTGGCAAAAAAAAAAAAAAAGTTTGACGCCCATCGAACCTGGGACTTTCTAGCTGTAAAGCACAAGCACCACCGTGCCGCCCAATATTTATAGTATTATATTTATATTTGCATTTTATATTTTATATGTATTGACAATATTGTTATATCTTCTGATTGGTACAGTAGGAGAGGTATTGTGTATTGTAGGCGCATTGAGTTGCCTTGTGTACGAAATGCGAGGTATAAATAAAGTTGCCTTGCCTTGTTTTGTAATGAAGGCCTAAAATGAAGAAGAAAAAAAGACTAAATTATTTGTAGGCATCATGTCAACCATGTATAAAAAACACCTAACTTAAATGAATGAAAATATCTCTTCAAAAAAAAAAAAAAATATATATATATATATATATATATATACTGAACTAGTCCTTACAATTTAGTAGAGGGGATAGAAGTAGAAAGACTTGAGACATAGGATGGGACAAATTCAGAGCACACATTTCATGGGACTGAGGATGGAAATTGGCCACTCTAAATCCGGCATATTTACAGCACTAGTTGTCTGTTCATTAATATGCACTGTCCCATTCAAATATATATATATATATATATATATATATATATATATATATATATATATATATATATATATATATATATATATATATTAGGGCCGGGACTCGATTAAAAAAATGTATCTAATTAATTAGAGGCTTTGTAATTAATTAATCGGAATTAATCGCATTTAAATATTTCACCTGAGAACAGTGAGAAGTATGTTTTTTCAAGGATTTTTAGTATACCATTGAATAATGACTGAATACATAAGCTTAAGCAACAAAATATTGTTTATTTTTGTTCAACCAAGTCCAACAGACCAGTGCAATATTGCCATTAATTGTGCGTCTGCAGGAAAAGAGGAAACTGAAGTGTGGAAAGCAAAGTGTGATTAATTTCGATTAATATTTTTAATCGCACTAAACCTCATGTAATTAATTAATCGGAAAATGTCCCGGCCCTAATATATATATATATATATATATATATATATATATATATATATATATATATATATTTTAAACATTCGTATGTTGTAAATGTAGTAATATGTGGGAAAAAAGCATTATGCGTGAAGTTTTTATTGTATTATGATTTGTTGACTTTGTGTACGGTCGACCCAAATGGTCAATATGTGACAAAAAGGGAGTTACATTTTTCACCCTCTGACTACATGGGTAAAATATTAGGTATAGTGCCGTGAACCTATTCCCTCTCTGACAGACAGCTACCCGTTGGTTCTCATTAAACATAGCTTTTCCATTTGTTCTCCAGCATATTGTAAAGGAGTGTGGCTTGTCATTACATGAGAGGCAGACACTCCTATGCATGTAAAGAAAGTCCTTGGTCGTGCCATAAGAACGCAGAATGGGCCTCCCTTCTCCTTGCCGTTGTGTTTGATGAGATAGAGGTTGCCATGGCGTGACTGTACACGAACGAGTGTTTCCCCCGGGGAGGTGTCGTCTAAATGGGAAAGCGACATGACAGCTTCGCACTGAGCGGCCACGAAATCAAACTGCTGCACTCTCATCTGAACCACAAACTTATACCAGGCCCTCTGCATGAGCGATAATACGGTCTCCCGACATAGTCTCCTCTAGATAATGTAACCAATTACTGCAGGCTAAGGCTTCATCAACCACCATCCATTATTATAATGGGCTACCACCAATGTTGAATCAACATATTCATAAAAGATTAAATCAAAGTAATTTACAGAGTTTCTGGATGACTTATTGACTGCCTACTCCTACTGCACCTGTATCTTCTTCTGGGAGAGGAAAAAAAAATACAGACCGAAAGCCTTGATACCATCAGGCAACTCCGGGGCAAGAGTTGAAGGAAGATATTAAAGCATTTTGTAAAGTAAAGCATCTTGTGTGTGTTGAGGGTGACACAGAGCAGCGCTGATGTGAGAGACAGTGACAGGTAGAGAGTGACTGCATTAAAAGCGCATCTATGTGATTCCCGGTACAATGACTCAGTCGCGATGTGCGAGGTGTAACAAGAGTAACAAGAGTGACAGTCTAAGCTGACGTTTGCACAGCCGTATACCAGAGCGCCGTGAGAAGTGTTACTCTGTGTATGGAAAAGTAACGGGCTCAGATCCTGACAGCTTGGCAGGGACTGTCTTGGCGGATCCATTCGAGTAGTTTGGCTTCATGTCTCTCCCTGTGTTTCCTCTGCTTCTCCGTTTTTTCATCAATCTCATTTAACCAGTCATTTCAACCAGAGCACCAGTCAGCCACCTGCTCCTGTGTTACATTGGCGGTTCATAGACAGTTATTAAAACAGGGTGATGAAAGCTCATTTTATCTTTTTGATATATCTTTGTAAGTTATTAATGTTGAGAAGATTGTTTCGTTTTATTACCACTAAACAAAGACTGTTTGTAACGATGCAGACTTCGATCTTATCATCCCCTTGCTGCATCATGTCTTCGTCTTGTGGTTTTCTCCATGTTTGGTTGGATTTCCCCCAATAACCTAAAACATGTACAAAAAGCACATTTCGAAATGAATTTTGGGTTAGTGTTTGGGTTAGCGCATTGGAGGATTGGCATGCAGACGATGCCACTTTGACAATATAACAGGATAGATTTGGGTCCATTGCATAAGACCACTCCTTCGACGTCACTGGGACTGCTTGAGTGGAGCGCCGCGGGACCTTTTGCCAGATCTGGGCCTTGATGTTGTCGAACAGTCCAGTACCAAGTCTTCATGTTTAAGTATAATTACCCTTTTGGTTAAAAGTACGGCAACTCACTGCTGCCAGTGTGACTGAAACATTTTTGACTGCGCTTTCTGTTAGAACGTAGATGACAGCTCGTGTGAACGTGTTGCCAAAATCGTTAGAATGAATGATGAGAATTGTTCAAAATAAATAAATAGCAATACTATGAATTAATAAATACGTTTCACTGGCTTTACTTTCAACGTGTATTGTTGGGTGAAATTGCGCATGCATGGGGAAAAGTCATGTTTTTAGCATTTAGCCTACACTCAGAAGTGTTCAAACGACTTTGGCAACGCGTAAGAACGAGTTGGTATTATGTTCGAACGAGAAAGCGCAGTCCAAAAATGTTCAGTGACCCTGGCAGCTCAGAGTTTCCGTATAAAATGGCCGAAACCCTTTTACACCAGGACAATGTATTTCCATTCATATTCATATTCAAACACAGGATCTGTCAGTAAATAAGGACGCATCCTCCAAAAGACAAACAAAGAAGTGAGACAGGCGATCCTTTGTATGCAAGTGTCTTTCTAACATCTCCATCAGGTACCGTGGAGATGTCTCGCACTGTTTGTTTAGACAAACATAGACGCAAAGTGATGCAAGACAAAGAGTGTGTTAAACAGCCCTGTGCCACAAACCAGTTATGCTTCCTGACACATAATTTGATTTTAATGAACAACAAGTCACAAAGAATGAAGCTCAAAAAAGCCCTTCCATCAGCGTCCATCTGCAGAGCGGGGCTAATGAAGTGTCTGGCTCTCAGCACCTGTGCAGGGGGAACATTGGCTTTGAGAGGCACAGAGCGTGCTCTTCAAACTGCATTAGAAGGCCTGATGCATCCATATGAGGCGAAGAGAAGTTTTACCTGTGTGTAACATTTTCCTGGTTTGTTTAAATTTCACCAACAAAGTAAATGTTTTTTTTTTTTTTACTTTTGTGGTCCACTCCTCCCTTGTGCATAGTTCATAATTCTTCTATAAGTGACAGAATTTCCTTTTGATTTTTCAATATATATAAAAAAATAATAATCTTACTGAATTGTACAATACATTTACATTTTTATGATATAATTAAACATCATTGTAAATATTGTACAACTGGCAAATCTATTTCTTTAGAGCTTAGAAATGTTCTCCTGTTGGTAATCGTTCTGTAGAATTCACTTGTGTTGAGGGACCATGTCTGCCTACTGCATTTGTCTGTCTACATTAGAACAAACCCACAGCGCTGTAATTGACTTTGATTCCACCAACAAGACTAGGCCTTATTGAGTTGGCTACTTAAAGTCAGTATCAATGTTATCACAGCCCCCCAGGTGAGCAAGACATGCTCTGCAAATCAGGTGTGACACTATCTCTTCAATCATCAGCGGCTCTCCTTTACCTGCCCATCGACCCGCTATCGACCACTGTAGTGTGGGAAAGAAATGATGCTGGTCTCTGGTTCTCTCAGTGACTTAAGACTCTCCGCCAGTGAAAGGCAATTGTAGGAAATGAGTGATCACAAGCAGGAGAATTGGTTTGAGAGAATTAAGTGACCCAAAGGGGACTGGGTAGTGTCTACCAAGTGCTATCTAGAAGGCTTTAAGAACCTCGTCCGTCCATAGCCATTGCATTGATTGATTGATTCATTTTGAACGGCCTATTCTCTCAGGGCTGTGAGATCTTGAGTCCACTGTGTGGGGTGCACCTTGGACAATTATGGCGAATTAATTGTTGGGTTGAGATATACAGTCAGTCAATACGTCCCATGGGTGATTTTAAAGTCACCTAGTCCCAAATGAATGTCTCTGGAAGAAGCCAAGGACTACCCATATAGAAAGTTAAGAGATAGAATGTATTTCTTAAAGGTGAGGGCCACCTCATGGGAATAAACCCACATTTGCAACAATGGGTTTGCGAAGACGAACCATGGTGGAGGAGGAAGAGCAAATTATCCTAAAGGGAGGATATTACATAAAATCTGCTCTTAGAGCTTTTGCTGTTCTTTCATCATGTATTGAGCCATTCACACATGCATGAGAAATCTTTGACTGCCTGCTCATACATTGCCTCCTTTACCCCCCGAACACCTCTCATGGAAGCTCTCTCCTTTGTTCCCGCCAAGCTCCTGCTTCGTAGCCCACCTCACCCGTTCTTTTCAGAGCTGAGAGAGGCAGCACGGAAGCTTTGCTGCACTTCGCTACTGCAGCATTTTCTGAATCATCACAGTTTGTTTTGATGGGCAACGACTGAAGGAGGGTCTTAGAGGGATGTGCAATGTGCAGTATGTCGAAAAGGAAAACAAAATGGGAAATGTTGACTAAACTGTTTCGATCAGTATTATAGGCCTACCATTTTTTGACCAACAAAATGTGAGTTAGATGCGTTTGAAATTATCACCAAATACCTGTTATAAGCATAAGGCCTTGAAGTCGTGATCTATTAAGGTTGGTTTGAAGTAAAGTTTTGTTTTGGTGATATATTTGATGGTTAGTATTTGATGGTTAGTTGGCAATAAATTACTTATTGGTGCAAAGACAAAAATGACAAAGGTCTAAAACCCGCATTGTTCAGGCTACACTTTAAATCACTTAATACCACTTTATATGCTACACATCTGTATATACAATCCCGTTGTTGTTCATTGTCAAATTGTTGTTGTCTTATCATATGTCACTTTATTTTATCTTATTTATTTAATATTTTTTATTTTATGCATGCCCCTATAGCCTTATAGTTTAACGTTCTTAGCTTATTTTTTATCTTAATTCTGTGTTATATGTTTTATGTCGCACGTTTGCACCAAGTAAAATTCCTAGTTTGTAAACCTTGTTCACAAACCTTGGCAATAAACGAATTCTGATTCTGATTCTGATTCTATTATCTCACCCTTGCACACAGGCATCAAAGGGCTAAGCATATCGACAAGTGGGAGACAAAACAATTTGCGCAATCCCTGCCTGCGTATGATAAATGACACAAAGGATTTCAAAATCAATCAAAGGTTTAAATGCTCCTGCCATGGGCAGCACTGAGGCTTCATTTCACATAGACAACATTAATTTGCTTTTTGCTTGTACCTTGATGCTGGTGTGTTGTCCTGAGTATAAAGGGCCTTACAGGGATTCATCGTGGCCCTGAAGGAAAGTTAGACCATCAGAGATAATTGCATGCTAATGTGTAATAAGCCTTGTAAGTCGCTTCAGATAAGTGTGTCTGCCAAACAGGCCCGCCAGAGGAAAGCACATCTAATCCCCCGGCTCAGCCCAAGCAAAATTAATACTAAGCTCTTTTGGCCAGCCACTTTTCTCCAATATGTGTGCAAGAAACAATTACGCAAAGACCCACCAGAGCGCAATTAATGAATAAGCACAAGGCCACCCAAATGTACACCAGCTAACAAAGATGTATCTACCGCAATAGCAGTCCAAGCAAATTAAAAACTGTAATTGTGAGGCGCAGAAGAGGGATGTTTGGTTTTAGTTCACGAAGCAGTGAACACAAATGTGCACTGTTGTTTCTGCAGTACAAAACTTCATTATTCAAAGTGTCATCCGAGGCTATTTAGAAGTAATGGAAAACTATTGTAGGAAATAAACCTGGTACAATGGGCAAAGTCTGAGTTTAAGTCCAAGACATAGCACCAGTGTTTGTAATCATGAGGTCACACTTTGTATGATGTCACAGACCATTTTATTTTGTGTTAGTCCAAAGCCTGTATACAAAAGGGACTTGATGCAAGTTGGTCATTTTTATACTCACTAACTGCAGTTTCTATATTAAAGGGACTATACAGAGTTTAAAAATGTTACAATTATGTATTTTCCTCCCCCTACATGTTCCAGCAATGTCCAAAGGTGGTTCCCAACCTTTTTTCCCTGAAACCCCTCCTGCGCGTGCTGTAGTCAAAACTGTGGCCCCCACAAATGTATCAAAACATGATAAAAATGGCTAATATATTTTTATTTCAAACAAATAAAATTAAATGTTAGTGTTTAATGCACCTGTTGTCCTCACACAGTCATATTTGGAGATTTTTTAGACCATTTATTTTGCTCAAATACTATAATTTATGACCTAACCCTCTGCGATTCCGCCCCCCAGGTTGGGAACCACTGTCCTAAGGCGTAGAATGAGCCCAGACCTGTTCACCACAACTGCCTCTAAAATCCTGCACTGTCACTCAAAAAGTTATTTTATTTTGATTTTAGAGGCAGTTATGGTGAACAGGTCTGGGCTCATTCTACACATTAGGACATTGCTGGAACATGTAGGGGGAGGACTCCAGATCTTGAGTCTGGATGTTGATGTGGCGTACCTCTAACACACATGGAGTACATCTAACACACATGGAGTACATCTAACACACATGGAGTACATCTAACAGACATGGAGTACATCTAACAGACATGGAGTACCTCTAACAGACATGGAGTACCTCTAACAGACATGGAGTACATCTAACAGACATGGAGTACCTCTAACAGACATGGAGTACCTCTAACAGACATGGAGTACCTCTAACAGACATGGAGTACCTCTAACAGACATGGAGTACCTCTAACAGACATGGAGTACCTCTAACAGACAACAACAGCTGTTGGAGAAAGGATTGTGTAACAGACCATGTTCTAATGTATAGGCCTACTGGTCCAAAGTTTGGAAACACCTTTTTATGTATTGTTTTTTATTTTATTTCAAGATCATCAGCATTGTTGATTCTCACTGAAAGCTTTTGTTTATGAATGAACACATATGAAATTATGTTTTAAACCAAAAAAGTGAAATAGATTCTTCAAATAAATGAGTTTTGCTTTGATTACTACTTTGCACACTTTTCACATTTTCTCAGTGTCTCTCACGATTAAGTCAGCAGAAATGGTTTTGACTTCACAAGAATGTTGAAAGCCATTTTAGGTGACGACCTCCTGAAGCTCATTGAGAAAATGCCAAGAATGGAGGGTGGAAATTTTGAAGAATTTCAAATATAACACATATTTTGAGATATTCCACCCTTGTGTGTGTATATATATATATTAGGGGTGGGCATAGATGAATTGTTTTAATCTAGATTAATTTTGAAATTAATCTAGATTAATCTATAGATTAAAATGGTTTATTTTATTTCTGCCGGAATTCGTGCTACCCAAAAATAATAACTAAAATTGAGACCAGTTGTTTACAAAAAGCATCACAAGCTGCTTAAGAAAGCTGTTAAACTATGATAATTGGTGATGAAAATAAATCATGTTCAATAAGACGTAGCCTACCTAAAGCGAAGGAGTGAGAGAAAAAAATATTTAAATATAGTCGGACTCGGCGCGCAAGGGACAGCGGCGCCCCATAGTGTTAACATGCTTATAACAAAAGTCACTGCTGGAGTGGGAGAGTGGACAGAGGGACAGTTTGTGAACGCATGACCGCGGGATGTGAGCGCGGCCTGCGGGCAAACGGTTTCAGAGCGCGGCTCTGGGGAAACGCTCCCAGCGCCAGCGCTGTCCCGGGCCATAAGAGAGTAAAAGGCGTGCAGGGTCCGTGAGTGACGAGGCGGCTACAGGAGCCCCGTCACATCTTCCACCTGTTCGCTCCGCTCCGCTCTGGGCCGCCTCCGAACGGCAGCGACATCACCGCACACAGTCTCCTCCTCAGCCTGGTCATCTCCGCCGCTGCTCCACGAGGAGCTCAAAGTGAGTCATCATAGCTTGCGTAGTATAGATCCCACTCCCAACTCAACTTTGAGAATAGATTAATGCCGATATTTTTTTTATCGCCCGACAAGACTATCGCGTTAACGCAGCACGTTAACGCCGATAACGGCCCACCACTAATATATATATGTATATATATGATGTTTTACCCATTCTTCTTCAATGAAGGTACTTGATTCATCTTCTGTACTCAGTAGTTGAAGTCTTCGAACGTTTCGCCTCTCATCCAAATGGCTTCGTCAGCGACAAAAGTCCCACTCTAGACGCAGCTGAAGATATAGACCAACGGGGAGGAGTTGGGCTTGGCCCGGCTCCTCCTCTCTAATCACAGCTACCCTCACCCATGGGTAAACACCTTTGAAGTAGAGCGTCTCTAACGATCTGCTCACCTCAGTATCGGTCAGTCCTATTCATAGATGATCGCTGCCCAGTATCTGTTCTATTCATGGCTGATCACTGCTAATTTACCCATTCTTGTTTATGTGGTATTGAACCTAGACTTACGTAGGAGTAAATGTTCATTGTACCATCGGATAATGTCAACTGACAGCACACCGTCGTTACAAATACACAAAAGGACGGATTTAATATCTTTCCGCCATTCGCCATCTCCTCCATGTTTCCTTCCCATGTGATTTATTATGTCATTTACATGCAGTTAGCTTTACATCTCCTCTCCCATACAGTCTATCCATTGTAAACACGCATAGAGCCACCCAGCAGTGCAAGCACATGGAGAAATGTCCCTCTCCACTCTGTCCACTGCAGCTCTGCCGCCGATAATTTACTGCTGACTTGGATATTGTATTACAAGATGTATTTGCACTCTCGTCTAATAAGAACATAGGTTACAAACAGAACGGCTTTCACTGTCCTCTTCCCGGCCGATTGGTCGGCTTGTCCGCACGTTAGCTTATATCTTTTCAAGCGCTGTGCCCAGTTGACAATTTACATTTATCCACTAAGCCCTAAAACAAATTATAATCGATCGGTGTCGTGATGAAAAGTGAGGTCCTCGCGCCAATGGAATGGACTACAAGGTGACAAGGACAACAGAATTGCAATTAGTTTTGTTCAAGTGCGAAGACATGAACAGGCACTGGAGCTGTCTGTGCAGTCCAAAGCATTTATCAGAGAGATGGGGAAAACGAAACCCTTTTGCTTCGCTTTTATTATTTTATTCTTTGTGCGATATGCCAGAAATAATGGTATTGGTATTGATGGTAGAACACCTTTGTGGAGTGTTAATGGCATTGTAGTTACTATTGTAGTAATTGCAGTGGCAGTGGTGGCTGCAGAATCATGGGAATCAACTGTGATATGATACAATATGTTAGCTGGTTCTTGCAGTTGTAGTCCTTTTACATTAGCATGGTTATTTGTGGTAATATTGGTGTTAGCAGAAGCATAGGGTGTAGTATGAGTAGTAGTTGTAAGTAATAGTAGTCAAAGTTTAAACAATATGTGTAGTTCCAACACAGTACTGACTGTAAAGTAGCTGTAAACATCATTCTTCGGCATTGGATTTATGACCTACGTTTAAGGCATACAATAAAGACCATAGTGAGTATAATATCCTATGGCGTTACATATTTTGTGATCTTTTGAATGCGGGAATCTATAATACTCCATGGTAGCCATTTTCAAAGTCTCGAGAGTGACAATATGGTATTTATTTTATTATATTTTAAAGCAGTACTGTACTAAGTAACTCATGCCCCTAGAGGCCATAAGTGCCACTGCAGGTGTCGCAGCATGTTGCGTTTTTTTACTCATTAATTGTCCAGGAGGAGATGAAAGACCCCCCAATCATCCCATTAACACTTGTGTTACCCCCAGAGGAACTACGAAAAGGATTTATTTAGGTAAACAAGTGACTTAGTACTGCTTTAATTTAAAATAAGTTTTCTGTTGACTGCATATTAATGATACCCTCTCCATAATGTAAATCTATCACATCCACTCCAAGTCCTGAGAGCGGAGTTTTGTTGGACTTACATGGCCTTTACCAAGCCAGGGGTATGGGTTCTGCGGTGCTCTGCCCTGGAGCGTGCCTGGAGGTATGTGCATCTGCAGAGTCACCTCTCCCTGACAGCTTAAAACTATTTCACTTGGAAAACTAAATACGCCGTTATACGTTAACCCCTTAAACCTCATAAAAAAACAGGATACATTTTCTATATTTAATTCAATATGTGAGGCATGAAGGCATAACGGATTACCCTTGGGGGGGGGGGGGGGGGGGGTCAGACGATACGAAAACAATGTACAACCTCCGGCCTAAGGTGTCCTGGTGCCTCGTGCACTTACGGACACCTTTGTGCTTGAGCATGGTTTTCTATATAGACAAACGGTGGCCATTACAGAAATACCTGAACACCACATGGGTTCAGATCAGGCCGTGCTTCCTGATCACCACCACTTCTTTAACCATCCAACATTTTAATAATGTCAACATAACATCCCTGACTGCCCGAAATATTTACTCAAATGTTATCCAATTACTACCGACTTCTGCAGATTATGCGAGTGTCCTCAGTTAGAACAATAGCAGGTTGAGACAGTGCCTCCGGCTGAGTCGCCGTGTCATCTTGATGTGTCAAACGCGGTGGTAGAACGTCTGCTTGTCACTTTGTTCCCGGCCTTTAATGGAATAAATTATCTGATGTAGCTGACGGCTCCCTGATATGACAGCTGTATGCAACATGCGTTTACCTCAAAGACAATTTACGGCTCTACCTGACTGTGCATGGGGGAAAGTCAGGGCAAAAAGAAGAGAAGGGGGGAGAGCTAAACATCTAGATTAGGTCTGCATTGGTGTATTGCATATTGATTGCCTCTCTGATAGTGAATGGCGATTGATTTTTTTTTTATATGACTATATTGTATCTCCTTATGACCTTTAGCTCTAAACAGTTTCTCAGTATTGTCTGGTTTCAATCATTAAAAGCCACTTGCACTTTCTACCACACTGCCGCTTACACAATAGGCAATAAACAGTAAATGCATATACATGTACACTCCATCCTTCCACCTGTGGCTCAGAGGCAGGTTGGCGGAGCCTGCTGAGAAATTATTTCCCGCCCAGGCAAGTGCAAGGCAATTCCGTCGCGGCGAGGAGGAAAAAGGCTTTTTTTTAATGAGAAAAAATGGGAGGCAGGGGTAGAGTTAGCAGTCGCAGCCCGGATAATTGATGGCAACTGTTTGGGTAGGAGATTAAGATTCATGGGAAAGCACTCCACTGGGGGGCTGCGGGCATGGAGGAGAAGATGAGGGGAAACTGGTTCGGAGCTGGACTGCACAGGTGAAAGGCCCCACGGTTGTTGTACAATACAAGGCAAATGTAATACAACACAAACGTTGCAGATTACTCACAGCGAGTTCATTTGCAAAAAAATGAGTGCCATTGAAAAAACTCAACGTCTCTTTAGCAGTGTCTTTCATTACCAGGTCTGTTTCAGCGCCATGAAAACATAAAGTCATTAGTTCTTAAACAAAAGTGTCACCTGTTAAGTACAGTAATAAATATCCAAAACGATTCTGAAACATATAGCTTTAAAATGTTCACCTTAATGCAAACTAAGGCTGCTGTTAAAGATGCCTAGACACCGTAGGTTTCAGATGTTTGCTGACTGTGGAGTTTGCTCTTGTCCTGCTGCACTTCGTCATTGTTATTTAAAATGTATGTGTAGACTGAGCAACTCTCAGAATGCCATTATACGGACTCTGGTGTGTCCTGAGATCAGCTCAATGAGATTCACGTCAAAAATGTGGAATCATTGGCGCTCATGTCTTTATGTGAGTGGCAGCTCGAGTATTGCTGGTACCTTGTTTTGTTGCTGCAATTATTTGCAGTATTTTAATATTTTTCTACCTTCTTTTATTTTTTAACATAAATATGGATCACGTGTCCTCACTTGTGTCCTTAATAAAGATGGAATGAATGAATGAATGAATGAATAATCTTCCAATAACTTCAGACGCCAATCTGGAGGCACTTCATTGTGGTCACCCATTATGTATATCATGCAAAGTATAAATTAGACTGATTTTCCATGTGAGGACAAAATACCCTTTAAGTTCTTTGGTAACGCTTTATATTAAGGTGTGCTTGTTAAGTATTTTTAAGGTATAATAAGCATTAGTGATATGTTTGTAAAGTATTAACACACTGCTTATTATACTTTTATCTGTTAACATACTAATAGGCCATTAATAATACGCTTATCCATAGCCAACCCTTAACCCTTACCCAAACCCTAAAACTATTACTAATGCTTATTAATACTTAATGAGCACACCCTAATCTAAAGCGATACCAGTTCTTTTTGGAAAGTTAAGCCAATTTTGGGAGGGCAAGCTTTTTAACTCTGCAAACTCAAAAACTAGCCACACATTTTCCGGCGTTCCTAACTGGTTATAAGGGAGATGGTAAGTTAATAGAAAATTAGTTTTGCCATCAGGCTGTGAGGAATTCCCTTTCCTATCTTGACTGCCCCTATGTAGCGTGTTGTTTGTTTGTTTGTTTGTTTGTTTGTGTGTTATTGTGCACAAAAGACCGGGAGAGCAATACTATTTTGAGTCTCTGCATACGCTTTGCATGTGGAAGAATTGGCAGATAAGGTCACCGAACTGAACTGAATGAAACAACATTAAGTCGCTGTTTACAAGTGGGCTTTTTCACTGCATAATTTTAGCCAGAAATCCACCAGCTGGACTCACATTAAAAATGACTCTCATAAAGATAGGTGTAAATGTGCAGGGAGAATGGTAAAAGGCCTCGGAGTGGGTCAGCTCTTTGCCTTTGACTCTGCCCAACACAGAGCGGAGATGGTGTGAAAAGTTTCTTGGGAACTCTCTCTCTTCTAACCACCCTTGAGGCGCCTGTGAGCACTGCGCTTCACATACAACTGCCCCGTAGAGCTGCTGTTGCCTGCAGAGGTGGCTGCAGTCCTGAATCCTGTAGATGTGTCAGAAATATTTATAAAACTCCATATACTTTCTTACCCAATAAACATCTAGTGAATGAGTGGTAATGCCGTGTGATGATGGATGGCTCCCAGAGGGCGTGCAGCACAATATTAAAGCCATATCTATCTCAGCAGTTTCACCTCTGGCAAACTACTGACCCACTCAAGCATTGGTGATTTATACTGCCGCGGTAATGGTCGATGATCGCACAAAAATCAGGTGCGTATGTAAAATGCAGAAATGATCAAATGTGGGCTGTAAAGCGGGGTCAAAACTGTAGAAAACAATTTTAAAAGCTGATATTTTGAGGTTTTCTATTATTAATATCTAAATGGTTTATAATAGGAGGAAACAGCCTATAATAAAATGAAAGGGCATTGGCGAGTGGGGGCTTTGAGGAAAAAACATTGGACCTGATCCATGCAACACTATATGGAGGAAAATTCCTAAGTGGTTTGAAATAGAGCCAAGTCTGCACAGTGGAGGAGTTGTTGAGTTGTTTGTACTTGTTGTTTGCAAGGTCACCACATGTCTGGGTGGGGTTTCCTCTGGGTGCTACGATGTCCCCCTTCGACCCAACATATATGTAAATCCTCACGCAATGTTTTTTCTGAGCAAACCTTATCCGAGTCCTATTAGGTTCATTACGTCTTCTAAGAATGATGGTGCTTTTTTTTCTTATAGCCAGACCTTTGTGCTAGTTTCGTACCTGACAGTTTCGGCCACAACTGTGGCCTTCCTCAGAGATTGTCACGTGGTGTTGCTGTGACGTGTCTGGTCAGCTGATTTAAACAGGTTTTGGCACCGTCTTGGCGAAACAAACACAAAAGTCTGGCTATAAGAAAAAAGGTATCAAACCGTAACCTGCTTAAGATGTGTTGAATACAATAAAGATCCATTTAACCTCGACAACAGAGAGGAACACATTGTATTATTATTATTATTATTTATTTGACAGGGACACTGTACATTAATTAACATTTCTGTAAATGCACTGGAATTAGCCAAAAGGCTTTTTTTCTTCTGTAGTCCCTGGACAAATGTAAACAGATGTAAACCCTAAGACATTAAACGCATAGTAAAAATAAAAAATAATTTAATAACTTTAATTGGATTACTTTTTATAATATTTATTTAGGATATCACCATTTCATTGCAAGACTAATTCACATTTCCCAAAGAAGGGCTTTCGACACTGTAGCCCATATAGTAATAGTATTTTTTTAGCTATTGCTTTAGTAATGCTTTAAAGTCGTGTGCTAGTCGCCCTAGTTTACACCCGGTTCAGCCATAGTTTAGTCAAGTTTAGGTCCATTTTAGACCCTTTTCATACTTACTTTTGTGCTTTTTTTTTTTTTTGATCCAGGCCCGGTGGTACTTTTATGGTAAAATATTTTAGCAAATGTGTAGCGATACGTTTTAGTGCATCCGCTGACAAACTATTCCGGCACAAACCTGCTGCAATGAATACATGCACTTCTCCGTCAGAGCAGAAATGACAAAAACAAACTGTAATGAGGGGAAATAATCCTAATGTTGTAGGAAGATTGATGCACGAGTATGTGCCTCATTAACATGGATTATTACAAGGTAACAATTAACGTGACAGTGATTTATAATTTACAGGCACCACCTGGGCACTGCGCAAAACCTTCACAAAGCCTTTGTCTTGCTACATCATTACTGCAGATGATTGTCCTCCAAAGTACACAAATCTGCCATTCAAGTGATAACACTTCATTTGTTAAATATCTGTGACACACTGCAATGTGTCGAATGGACTTCATGCTTTTATGGATAAATTTAATCTTTAAACAGCGCTTTGTCTGTGAAGGTGTCTGCCCCCGGTGCTCTGGTCTTGTTCGTCAGCAGGTTGTCAGAAAAGAAGAGCTCAAGGCCATGTTTCCTCTCCGCTGCACATACCTAATGCGCACACACACACACACACACACACTCATAAATGCTGGCACCAATTTTGGATGTTGACCCCGTTGCTCAACCTATCAGCTGTCTCTCTTTACCGTCCTGTTGGGATATGAAACACCTCGGGGGTTCACGGTTTCCACTATTAGCATATAAAGAGCATCTATTGGGTGAGGAGAGGGGTACAGAAGCAAAGGACACACCCACAGGGAGAGGCTCTGCTTGAAGCTCAAGAAACTCAAATAACTTCTCCATCAATTACAGTGCAGCCCAACGCACATGCGGAAACAGAGACACGCATCGCTCCCTCTGTGTTAAACACTCGCATCGTGTGACTTGTCAAAGTGGTCTGACCCGGAGATATTTAGAGGTTTCTCTGGCCTTGTAAACTCATGAATAAATAATGGTCCCACACATTGGAGCTGGAGAAATACCAATCGTCTCCAAAGTGGCTAAATACTCCTGCCTTCACTTCCGTGCTATTGTTTGTTATTGTTGTTTTTGATTTATTTGATTCTTTCATATCAAAATCAGATAAATAGTGCTTTCATAAACATCACCCCAAATACAATCATTTCCTTTCAATTTAACACAAAAGATTGTATTTCTTCAAAATCCAAACTTCTAACAATGAGCTGTTATTGCAGGATTAGATGGAGACCTAATTATTAAGAAGCACCATGCTGACAATTGACTTCAACCATACTTTTAATCAGGGTTCGGTAAAATGTTGATAAATTGCACAGCCTTCAAAAAAAGAAGAATGGAAAAAGTATGTATTAAAACTAGGACGTTTTGCGTTACAGAGCCCCCGTCTCTAGCCTAATGAAATACCACAAAACCGAGAGGCCAATAAGGCAAAAAAGCAGCCTGCAAATCATAAGAGTGGCATAATGTTTAAGAATGGCACACTGTTCTTCAGTAAAATATTGGACTTACAAAAGTGGCACACGAGGGGCTTTCAAGGTGAATCCCATGAATCAGCCCGTTTCCTGTGTGCTGTTTGACCCAGAATCCTCTGTCTCATTTAGTCAAATAAATATCCTGCATGACGAGAGACTCTGGGGAGCGGCGTGAAGGTGCTTTTGGCATTATTTACCTGATACGCCCCATGAATTCTGTGTATCTTATTGCCGGCGTCTCAGTAAACCTGCTTCATTTTACCCTCCAGTGGCTGCAACATAATGCGGGCTATCAGCAGCTGGCCGACATGCACTCATGATCAGGACATTTCTAAATGAAGATGTACAAGTAACGCAGTCTATTTTTAGATGTAGAAGTCTTAGACCAAAAGAGATGACTAGTTATCTATTTTCTATTTTTTGTATTTATTTGAACAGGGACAGTGTACAATATACATTAGCCTCAGAAAGGAGAGATGCATTGTACCAGGTTATAGCACTTGTGCTAATTTCCACCTGCAGTCCCTGGGCCTATTGTACATGTTTTTAGTGGTAGGGGAAACCGGAGTACCCGGAGGAAACCTACGCAGACACGGGGAGAACATGCAAACTCCACACAGAAAGGCCCCGTCCCAGGTGGGAATCGAACCCGGACCTTCTAGCTGTGAAGCATGAGCGCTAACCGCGGTGCTACCGTGCCACCCGATAGATAGAGTCTAATGTACAAGAAGATGTTATTTTCAGGTGGAAAGAGCTATTATCTTACTAACTTTACTTACTTACAAAGATCTGACAAACAAATAACTTAGGCAACTAAATATCCGCGAAACAAATACTCGCACATAACACAGTTTATTCATACCTGCAAAGCCTTAAGCCCCTGTATCAACGTCGCTGTCCATCAAAAGTGTGCATGTTCCTCTAGGGTAATTCAAACTCTGGTCAGTGAGAGGTTTTTGCCCTCAGCTTGACTGTCAGAAGACTCAAGTTGCAACAAGAGATTTTAGTGTAATGAGGTGCGCGTCGGTGTCAGCCCGTCACTCCCCATCGATCGTGACGGTCTTTCCCTGTCTGACGGCAGAATCCGAGGCTTTCGGAGATGCACCGAAAGTGGTTTGTGCGAGAGGATAAATGCTTACTCTTCGAAACGGCTCGGCTCAACACTTGACAGTCAGTTGCTGTTCTCGCAAAGTTACAGTGAATGATGAATGAGTGTAATGCATATTTATTTCAGATATTGGATAATGGTAGGTCTGTCATAAGGTTAGACGTTTGCAAGAGTTCTTGTCAGTCTTTGATTAAGAACGGTACTTTTGCAGAAATGGGACCCAATAGGACGTCATACAGAGGAGGACTACACTTTAAATGTCCATCGCATTTTAGATTAACCCTTTAGGCCCTCGTGTGACTATTTTTGGTCATTTCCACACATTTTACATATGGCCTCCCATATGCTGATGCTGCACATCAGTAAGGTAAGTCTGAAAAAGACAAGTTCTAAATTCATGGTACATTTCTTTACATAACTTGAAAACTAACCGCGGTAAGATGAAACTCACATTTTATTGGTGAATAATTGTGATGATTTATGTGTTGGGTTTTGGAGGACGTAGTGACATAAGTGAAATTACAGCATGAGAAAGGCAGGCACCATATATTTGATCGTGCTAGTTCACTTAAACCTCAAGTTAGTTTTGTCCGTATTTGGACATGCCAGTTGCACCTATCCTTCATACGTACAGTATTTTCTTGACAAAAGAACCAATAAACCCCAGGACTATGTTTTTATGTTGCCAAAGGTAACACAATATTTAGTAACATTTTTAGGCACACAATATTTATATTGTGGGTGACTAACCCCTCCCACCACACGTAAAGCACAATCACATTTACAAAAACACTTGCCTATGACGGGTGTGATCATTCAAACAGCAATATCACAAAACACAACGTCTCCTGAATACCAGCACCCCCCCCGAGACTTGAAAGTACTTTTTCTATATATAAACCTTTGTATTTTATTTTATTTTTTTACTTTTTTTTTTGTACAATTAACAAAATATGATTACTTTGTTTACAGTGTTATTATTGTTTTACAAGTTTAGGGCAAGTAACCAAATATGGTAACTTCGCTCACATTGATTTTCTGCATGATAATGAAAAATTTACAGAAATAGACTTGTGTTATGTCCCTCAGCAGTTATTATTTATTTCAAAGTATTTCAACGAGGGCCCTATAAAGGGTTAGTTATTTTAAATGTACAGATTAGGGCAGCGCCGTCGTATGTCGCCAAATTAACATATCACAACAAAACCTGTGACTGAGTAAATTGCAATTGCGCGTGCAGTTCTAACAAAGTCCATCATTTCTCACCATTATTGCGCCGTATCAAATCTAGTATAGTAATATATTCTGTTTCCATTGTTTCGCCCGTGTTTGACGAGGCCAAATCAAAAGCCGACCGGATGACCTCCCAGGGCCTTCCGGCGCTTGTTATGTAAACTCTGTCATTTCCCCCCGAAACATGCATTGTAATCATGTTTTCACTGTGCCAAAGGTGCTCGCTTGTGTTGCAGCTGCAGGCCATCCTCCACTCAATAGTCCCATGAGGCTCGGCGGCCGCGTGCCTCCGCCAGAATGCTAATTTATGACTGACCATATGGAGGTACAGCGACAGCATCATTTGGGAGGGGACCAGGGCTCGGAGTGCGTTTGTGAGAGGTTGGCGTCAGTCAACTGTGAACACTCAGTAAGTTATTGTTTCTGATGCTTATGAAACCGCTCGGCAGATGGACAATAATGGGGCCTATGATTGCCGTTATGAGCAGTGGCTTGTAACTCACACTTACCGAATCTCATCAAGGGGGAAAGCTAAAGGACAGACGACATCCACGACCTCGCTAATCACACTGTGGGGTTTTGAACCTGTCCTAACTTGTGATTATTCAAAGCACGTTAGCCCTCATTCCGATATTGAACGTGTTTACTCATGGAAGTGACATTTCCAACTTTATTATATTCAGTCAGTTACCGGCTATTGGGATGACCTTTCGCCGGCTTCCCTGGCAGCAGCCTATAAACCTCCGGCTCTTGCCAGCTTTATAGGCATCCGATAATCGCACAAGGCACTATTGATGAAGTTGTTGTGTGCAGACCCTATGAAATGAATTGGGCAGGGAGCAGAGACCTTGGCTGAGCTGAGTCTGGGATATTTATGATTTGAGAATTGACAAAAGGGGGGTGCAGAGGAGTTCGCGGCGGGTGTTTGCAAGACCTCATGACTTTGTTTTCTGCCAACAGCGCAAGCAAAACTTATTGTCTTTTTTGGTATAGCGTCCAAGAAAGCTTTTGATTAGGCATTTATCCAGGATGCGATCGTCACAAGACATCCACAACATGATTAAACTTAAAGCAAGCCTGTATTTGTCCGGTTCACCATAAACATATTTTAAAAATGCTTTAAGCTTTTTGTGGAGTATACCTAACTGTGGGACATTATACATTTATTTATGAAGAATAACTTGTGCAAAGTGTTTTGCACATTCTAAATCGTCCATGCAAATGTATATATGGATATATTTTGTGGGCGCTGTATTGTTTATCATGACTACAGGGGAAGAAAGTGACATTTTATACTAATTCTTAAGTCAATTATCCATCATACCGTTTTATATGTGGCTGTTCTCTCAAAGGACCTCAGTGGTATATGAGCAGTTTCAGACTCTACTGCTCTCATTTACATAACAGATTTGCGTCGTCTGTTCTCTGTAGTTGAAGTATAGGACGTTTCGCCTCTCATCCAAAAGGCTTCATCAGCAACATTAAGGTTTCAGCTGACTGGCGGACTAAATGACTCAAGAACCTTCATCTAGGATGGACAACTCCTGTACAACTGAGAGCTTACACAGACATGAGATTTGTGCCACTAACGCAAACAGATTCCAATGATAAATGAGAACACATGTGTTTATTTTAAAGGAATAGGCCACAGTTTTTCCATACTGAGCTTGGAGTAGAACTGTAGTTACACAAAATTAAACATGTCGATTTTCTAAGCAGATAACAAGGGGTACTATATTGTAAGGGGTAATAACACCTTTTATCACATCTGTATTAGTAAATTGGGGCCCAAATGTTATTCAGAGCTTTACACAGCAAGAGCACACATAAAATGTCACTAAAAAAGACAATCAACTATTACGACTACTATTGCTACTGCTTCTACTAATGATAATGATGATAATTTACAAGAAGAGTGAAGATTAAATACTTTCTGTTACATTTGTTTACAGTCTGGAATTGAACACTAAAATGGGTGTTTTTTTTTCAGTGATTATTTGGATACTGAATACACATACTTTAGTTTTATTGTGTGATTATCACACCATTGTAAAAAAAATAAAAAAATAAAAAAAAATACTGGCTTCCCGTTAACTTCTTTTTTGTGTCAAAGGATGATGCACATTTAATTATTCTAATTTGTCTTTGTTGCCCAAGTTTTTGAAAGTTCACATAAATTACTTATATAGGAAAACGCCGCCATATTAAGATTCATTGCCTCAATCCATCAATGGGAGAAGATTTCTGTAAAACCCTTTGATCAACTAGCTCAAGTGAACACAATGCAGTACATGCTGTTGGAAGACTGCATATTGGTATTAGCTGCTTTACCTCGTCCATCAAATGTGACTGATGCCGTTATAGGGAGAAGCTACAGTCTACATTGTAATCTGAAGATTCATCTGTTTCCCCTGTCTGTTCTTGCATCATCGGCATTATGTAAAACAGAGCACCTCGCCGGTAAGAGTATCGTGTTTTGATACATTTGCAGCGATATACAGGCGGACGGGTAACATATTGAGCGTTGAAACAAAAGCATCCGGGAGGTTATTTAATGCTCCGTTTTTTTTTACAGACATCAAACTGTTAGTATCACCGGCTTTACTTCAGCCCCGCAACAGTTGACACCTCAGTGAGTGCTCTCTGCAGCACAGATGGTTTTGTTGTGGTTCACTTGGCAGCCGGTGCCATTTCACATTCACGCGCAGCTATAGGGAATCTTTGTGTTTCATTAAAAAGAAGGGGAAAAAAAGAGTCGCAGATGATTCTACTCCCTGCCAGGTTTGGATGAGTGGAGATGACGTCAGTGGGAACTTGCATAAAATCAAAGCCAATTCAGTGGATTGAGTCTGGCAACTTGTAACTCAAAGAAATGTGCTGTGTTCCTGCGCACATTTCTGATCCATTTAATTTTGAGCATTGAAGTACAGAATACGAAAAGAAAATATTTGAGTTTGTATGATTTTTAAAACTCTCGCGTTAAGGTGCTCACATAACATAAATATTGATATAAGCATGTGCTTTGTTGTTGTTTAGAAAGGATTTTGACAGTGAAGACTAGTATACTTGTTGAGTGTTGAGTGATGGAGGGCTAGTGTCCGGAAAAAAATGCTGTGTAATTATGAGGAAAGAGAGATTTCCCCAAACGTTGCATTCTGCCTAGTTTTTATATTTCAGGATATTCTATGACCGGGGTTCTTTTCTTTCTTTCTTTTTTCTTTTTACCTCAGGGCCCAGCTCAGTACAAAAGAATCTGGGACCCCTTCACATTGTAATATAGTAGGAAAAAACAACAAGAACAGTACAAATTTACCACGAGGCACACCAACGTTTACAAACACAAGTTAATCATGAACTAATAATGAACAATTAACTTATTCTGAATAAATGTTAGACGTTAAGTAACACTGCGAGTTGAATGTCATTTGTAAATCTTGATAAACTGTCATATTTTCAAGGCATTGGTTTATACATTTACAACCATCGAGAGCCAATTCTCTTTTATGATGATGAGAAATCATTCTGCTATCATTCCCTATGTTTAAGAAACCCTTTATATATTTTCAAGCCTGGGCACCTGGCATATAACCACCACTGGAAAAACAAAAAATGACAACAAATATAATGAATTGGAAATCCCGGTCAATCCACAGCAATTGACGTCGTGCTCACTTCGGTCCGCAGCAAATCGGAATAAGAAAGCATTTCTCCAAACATCACACCGCCCTGCTCCTGTGATCTCTGTGGCCTGCCCCAAAGGTGCAATAACAGTTTATTACACCTATCCCCACTTTATGACCCTCCCACTCGGCTCCCCTCAGCCCGCACTAACTGTTATTGAATACACCCAGGTCTACCATACATCATTCCTGAGCAGCGGGTTATGCTACTGTATGTGCGGCACGGCTAATCACCAGTAGTTCATATGGGCGCTGTCCGGGTCACATTGGAATTGTTCTACTTATCTAATATCTCTGATGATCCGCTGTTTGGTTTAAAGAAGCCCCATTTGTCTTTCTCATCGCCGCTGGCTGGGATTGTTGCTACCCAATATGTATGTGTGTGTAATGCAGTGTGAATAGAAAACACAAACGGGGGGTGTGTCAGCGTATGTGCTCTGTTTGTTTTATGTGAGGAGATACGATGTGCATTTGTACATTCAAAGAACAAAATACAGTTTAAATACATCTTATTGTTATTGTTAGTTTAAACATCTGCATAAACCCTTTTTCTTTCTTTCTTTCTTTCTTTACAATAAGAGCGGGTACCAATCATCAATTATGTTTACATATATTTTTTAAAGAATTTTGTTGATTTATTTGTTCATTTTAATTTCTAAACATTTATTTAATTTACAGAGAAGACCGCGACTAAATGCTCCATATTCTTATTCATTCTAAGATAAGACCGGTGCCTTGGCTAAGCTCTTCCAGTCTTCATTTTGGTGAAGCTTTAATATAGCCTATCAACAAATTATCTTCATTGCAGTATTAGGTGGCATTAATCCATTTTACGAGAAGCCACAATATAGCCCTGAACCCTGTCTTTTATTTCACTGAGATTCCATTTTTGCAAGCTAATTTAAGGATTAAGGATTTCCATTTTTAGTTTAATGATATGGTTTAGTAATATATCATAATGTCATGATTGCAATATTGAAAGTTTGTTTTATTTTTTCATATTGTTCATTACTTGTTCATTACTCATCTTTCTTGCTGCACCTGCCCCATTGATAATCCATACAATACCTCTTGTATGGATTATCAAGGGTGTTGAACTCAAGATTCAAAGCCTGAACTGCGCCGTTTGAGTGTGGAAATGTTGAGTGAGTTGAGTGAGAGAAGCAGGCGCCCATGGGTGACGCGGGTGACACGTTTCAGGGTGCAGCCGTCACCCCTCTGTCACACTGATGGCTCCCCTGTCCCGCTGCGAGCAGAGGGGGCAGGTGAAGAAGACACTCAGATAATACAAATGAATCTGGATGAGAATGTTAGAAAAGAACAAATGGCAGGCCGTACCGCTGCACCGGGCTGATGCAAATACACAGGGGGGTCATGACTTTGAGTTTGTCTTATTCCGCGAGGCCAAATCAATTAATGTTTTAAGTAAAAGCAGAGTTTCCTAAACTTTCTGTCAACTGTATTCATATTTTTTGGCCTCTACTGGGTTAGTCCTTAGATAGAACTTCTTTATTGTTTGGTCCCATTGAAGAGCTAATATAGTCCTTGTATAGATCATTTATAGAACGGACGTTGCTCCATTGCATCATTCTTGATCCAAAAGTATTCATGCCAGTCATATTCAGTCATGTCGTCTAATCTAATTTGGGTCTAATCTAATCAGGTTTATTCGTGGATAAAGGAACATCTAAAACTTCCTGACACTATAAACATGAATTGTACACTCAAATAATCAAAATTATCTTAAGTGAAGAAATTATGGGCTGTATCTGACAAATTTGATCCAGAATTGGTCCAAACATTTCGGCCAATGTGAAAAGTAACTCTCCAACAGTGAGTTTCTGGGCTTCTATTTACTGCAAAAGAGCAGGCAATTAGGTCCACAGATTGTATCTCACACATATTCTGTGTGGTTGTTTTCCACCAAGAAGCAGACCTTAATGAACCCCGTGTCCCGGTGTCAGCCCAAAGAGCAAGTTTGTACATAGCTAGGAGTGTTTGTTGTACGTATAAGCCAGTTAATTGAAATAGGAAGCGCTGAACTAAACTTTCTACTTGCAATGTTTTGTAAGAAAAAAAGTACATTTATATAATAGGACTTCTGGGCTTGTTTTGTTTGGTTAAAATTTAAAAAAAGCACTAGCCCCAATGTGCACTGCATAATAGATACTCCCACAGCACTTAACAGGCATTACAGGGACAGTTCATGCTGCCTGATCCATTGATCTCTTTTGAGCTATAAGTGCAGTACTAGTTGTTTTTGGTCAGCACTTTCACAAAGGACAGGAACAAACTCAGAGTTGTTTGAGGTAGTGGTTTCGATGTGATGACGTGCAGTCACAAAACACAGGTTGAGATGTGTAAGAACTCGACTCACCTGTCTCAGGGCAGGAGGAAAGTGAGCCTTGTTCAGGAACCGTCTCTCATAGATGCTTGTGTTGCCTTTTCCTTTCGAGCTGGATTGATAAACTGTGTTCCACATTCAATAAAGGAAAATGATATGTATTGTGTGTGTCTTGTTGCACTGTTCGGTGTATGGGTGGCTGAAAAGATCTCTGAAAAAATGTTGGATCTTTGGGAAGTCTGCAGAATGAAAACAAAGTGGCCTGTAGCACCACAAAGAGGACAACAAAACAATTAATATTAGCCTCTCTTTTTATGTTCACAGTTTGCACAGGTACAGAGAACAAGCTGAGCACCTTGTCGGACTTGGAGCAGCAGTACCGCACCCTGAAGAAGTCCTACGAGAACTGCGAGGTGGTCATGGGAAATCTGGAGATCACCAGCATCGACCGCAGCCGAGATCTCACCTTCCTCCGAGTAAGAACTGAACACGTGCTTGCACACTGTAACAGACAAAAGGCTCGAGGACACCTGTAAGTTTCATAGGCACTGAAGAATTCATGCTATACTTAGAGAGAAAGCAGCGAAACATGCAACTGTCAGTTTAGATAGTGCAAGTTGTGTTATTTCCAAAAGTAATAAGGCAGGAACAAATTCTGATATGGAACAGTCTGTGCCCGTACACTGGTTATGAAGATTAAATAAGTATAAATATTCCGCCGTTCATTGGATATTAGTCCACTTAGTCCAAAGAGGTTTACACACTTACACAGCCAGATCGATTGTCTGCAAATGGAGGTCCTTCTCATATAAAAGTGATGCAACTAAAATTGAGGGTGCACACATTTTAAAATGAGGCTGCAATGCATCCTTTTCCACCCCTGTAGATCTGAGCCTTTGTTAATACACTATTATTATGTAACAGCGCTAAACAAATAAAAAATTTAACATGTTTCTCCTTTTAGTGTATTTTGACAAACTGTTTAGTAAATCCTGCTTAAGTGTCAAAAAATTGTAGCTTGTGATTTGAATGTCAGCACACGACTGATATTCACCCGATAAAATCTCAGACAAATGACAGCGCGCAGTCAGAAACACCTCCACAGTGCGGTACACACAGACTGATTAGTCAGGAAACAGCGGATTAACGGCTCATTAATCCTTCTGACATGCTTATATTTTTAGCCGTCCTGGATGTGATACTACACTGAGCAGGCCTTTATGACAGCAATTATTAAAACGGGTTTCCCATTGTCCACGTCTTACATCAAGCATTGCGTATCATACATTTTTTTTATATCACTGTAAAAGAGGAATATTTAAACTGCACACGAAATGTAACTTTATAAAAATCTGTCAGCAGTACTTCAAATGGGGATTGCGTCAAACACTAGCGTGGATAGCGTTTGCCAGGACACCTTGCTCTATGTTATATATTGCTTCTAATTCAGCTGGGAGGAACGCACTGCCCATGGCCATGCTACTTTGCGTCATTCAATCTACGAGTGTAAGTACCTCAATCGTTGGAGTTTATAGGAGATTAGTCTTAGATCCTGCTGCTCATGTTTTGGTCCTGGTTCAGCCCAGAGCTGAGCATTATTACAAACGAAAAATAAATAAATAAATCACTGGTTGAAAGGTTGCTCTAAAAAATAAAACTGTGATTGGCAGGAAAGAAGTGATTATTGAATTTGAAGACAAAGGTACGCTGAGGTGAACTAAAGTTGTTAATGTTGAAAAGGGCAGCTTTTCTCAAACAGCATTTGACAGATCTTTGCTCTTATGATAAACAAACTCTTCTGATATCGTGCAACTACATAAAAACAACAAAATGTTTAATCAGTGAACCAAATCGTAAACCAAATTCACTTAAAGTTTGCCACACATCTTAAATGATAAACAATATTCAGTTTAGAGATAAAACAGTAGAACAAAGTTTTTAAATGCTGAATTGTGAGTCCTCTTAAACCATCAACAGCCCTTGCGTGGGCTGAAAATTTGCCTGAAACTGTCCATTAATCTAAAATTGCTGCTGTAATAGTTGCCAGCTTGAACTTTCTTGTCGTTTGACCTTGCTGCTGCTGCTCCTGGCCCACTCAATGGCCCGGACCACTGATAAGAAAAGAGGAAGTGGCTCTAATCAGGGGTGATCAGACTAAACCTCTCTCACAGTGTCCGGCTGATTATAAGCTCTCATTGTAGTGAGGGCAAGAATAATCAAAATCCAAATACTGGTCTGTTTTTTTCTTCTTCAAGATAATTATAGGGGGGGGGGGGGGGGGGATGAAAAGAAGATAATTAATCCATATTCTAAAATCTAAAAATGAAATACATGTTGTGAGAGAAAGTTAAAATATTTACAAATGCTCAATTGTGCCACAGAAAAAGCTTTAAGCAATTGTACATAAACTGTAGATTTCATATGTGTATTTTACATGACCAAAATCATGTATGGGCAGTAGGGATGTAACGATTAATCAAAAATCAATTTAAATCGATTAAATAATGCGGAAAATCTCGGAAAAAGCTCGTTGTTTCGACGTTAACTTTTTCTCAAGACAAGCTCCACACCTTTAAATATAATCTCAAAATGTTTGCTTTGCTACACAATTTATTTATGCTGAAAACATGTACATTTCCAAGCACTCTGTCTTTTTTGTAATTTAAAGTTCTCTTCCTGAGACAGTTCCAGTTTGGACAAAAATGCAGATATTAAAACAAAAGAAACATTGGTATGAATTAGTCATTCTTTTCTTAAAAAATCGGAAAAAAAGCAAAATCGGGAACTTAAAAACGGAAATCGAATCAAATCGGGGCTTAAGTGAATCGTTACATCCCTAATGGGCAGTGGTGAAAATCTTCCATTTCTTAACACAGTTTTCCATCACAAATGTACTGGACCAGGAGCCTAGCTCTTTAGCTCCATCTGCAGGCAGCAGTGTGAATTACGCAGTGAAAACATGCTGGCAGTTTCTGCACATGTCATGCAAACAACCTCATTGTGTCGTGATGATCAGACTTTGAGTTCAGAACTGCTCGTGTCCGGTGATGGATGATGGCCTTTAAAAATGTGGAAGAAAGTTTCATGTATGATGCTGATCGGAGCACTACAGCCTCAAAGAAAAGACCTATTATGAACAGTTTTGCGTGAATAAACAAAAAAGACGTTTTGTTGACAGAAGAAATAGCTGAGCCTAAAGTGAAAGAAATAGAATGTTTGGCTCGTGTCGCATTCAGCTATAATGTTTCTACAAATGCCTCCTTCGCTTTAGTTTGATAGACACGTTCATATACACCTTAGCGTATGGACACATGACAGACAGTGGACCTCAGAGACTGGAGCAGTAATAGCGTCGTAACGAGGGGTCAAATGGAGGCATTTAAACTGGCCGTCATCAAATCTGCGGAAGGCAGAAAAATACGCTGAACGTTTGGTGAAAGCAGCTTGTTCCTTTGACCTTTGCTGATCCACTACTTCACGAGAACATCACCTTGGACCACGCTGGCTGCACTGTGCGCCGCTAACGGAACCAACTTCCAATTGATTTCAGTCTATCAAAGCGGGAGGTGTGCCTCTGTGGTACATAAAGCGCTGACTGAAAAACTGGGCTGATATTGCCACGCAGATGAATGGGCGTACAGGGAGCCTTAGGCAGTCCCCCAACAAGGCATGTCATGTTTGATGTTTTGCCCCCACACAAGTGATTTGAAGACTGTGTGAGTAAATGATAGTCAGTTGATTAGATCCGTTGATTAGATCTGTATTAGTGACTGAAATTCCTGCCCAAAGTAGGTCACCACTACCCTGCTGTTCCTGACACTTTATTTATACATTTTTCACACTATTTCTATTTCTATGACTAAGTTTGCTCTTATTATTAGAAGGCCCATGTTCTTAAAAGACCGGATTACATTTGCTGTAATGAGGGATGTTAGAGAACTATCACCATTGATCCAGGCAGAAACACACGGTCATTATGTGTGCTTTGCGTTGTGCAGAGCAATAATGCAAATGCCCCTGCTTGTCTGAGTCAAATCAATATTGGATGGCCCCCTGCACAGGTAATAGGTAACCATGACTTCAATACCGCAAGAGCCGATCCCAATACGAGTGCTATTCAAGTGTCAGGTAAACAGCACGAGTTAATCCAGGCGCAGTGACAAGAAGAAGATCCAGGGTTCAATTCCCAGGAAGGGGCCTGTGTGTGTTTGTGGAATTTGCTCATCCTCTTCGTATCTCAGTTGGTTTGCTCCAGGCGCTCCAGTTTCCCCCATCAACCCAAAACATGCACAGTATAGGCTAGAAACTCCAGCGGGATCAGATGCAAAAATAGTCTACAAATGCCAATACAATTTTAGGTTTGCTTTAGGAGAAGTATGTACAGTACTTCTTTACTCAATAATAAAAAGTATGGCTGGGTGATTTGGGAAAAACAATAATTTTTCCCATATCGAAAGTTTTTTGTTTTGTTTTAATGATAAAAACAATAGATGTGGCCTTTCCTGGACTAGCGTGTAAACAGATGCTGTGGCCGGACTGGAGTTCAGCTAATCCACTCTCCGATTTTGTCCTATTGCTGGGTTGCACGTTCTAGAATGTGATGTCACAGGACCCAGCGGGGGCAGGAGCCAGTTTTTCCTATTAACTGCATTACACTTTCACAAGAAAATGTATGAAATACAAAAATGATCATTAATATCAGTCATTGGGTCCATGATCTCGCTGTACAAGACCAAAAATGTCCTCAAAAACAAAATAATTTGACCTCCTATATATTATTATAGGCCTTTAGAACGCTGTGATGTCACCTGCAACCCAGCAATTGTCATAAGTCACTTAAATATTCCCTAAAACCTTTTTAGCGTCTCCCGTATAGGGTCTTTGCTGCTGACACAAATTACTGCTACAGAAAGGTGTATATTTGTAGGTCAAGGGGTGAGGCCAACTTTCTCATTTACAAAGCAGCTCCCTGGCGGCGCCGACATGCCAGGTTCCTCCACCTTTTCCTGTTCGCCAATTAACATGGGTTAATTGAACATGCTAATTAGAAACACAGGGTGCCACACAGCGAGGGAGCCATAGGGCAGGGTGGCGGGTGTATTTTTAGGCAATATTATTATTATTATGATAAAAAAGATTAATAACACGCCTCTCCGGGGAGCAGGACACTTCACCTTGAGGTAGAGGAGAGGAGATGGAGTGTAAGGGAAAACTATTGTGCGCGCTTTACCATAGCAGCTGTCTGAGGCAGTGATTGAAACTGATGCGTGTGCGTTCTTCTTCAGATAGCCCCCAGATTGATGGCTGCCTCCCAAAGCCCCTCCAACAGCCCTAGCAGTAAATAGAGTGCATCTTCCAAACGGCTTCCACAGCAGATAAATCAACGCACAGGCTGTGATTAATAGACGCTTTATGGCGCTGTGTTTTCCTTTCTTCTCGTGTACGCACATCTAGGGAAAAAGCAACTCGAGTGAGTTAAAATCGCACGTGTACATTATGTTTTACTGTTTTCATATAAGACTCAGACGATAATTGTGTAATATTGTGGGAAACATGGCCATGTATTTTTTATTATGGGTTTGCTACATTATGCACACGGAAATCTGTGTGCATAATGTAATGTAGCTAGTTTGTGTAGTGAGCTGTTCTTTTCATGATTTTAACCAGAAGTTATATAAGCGTGTCTGAAAATTAGACACGCTAACAGGTCCTCAACATTAAAAAGCTTTCAGTGATGTGGCTCTTGACTTTGGCCTCATAACTCTCGTGTGGAGTGTGCTCTTGACCCTGCTCTTGCACAAATGACTCTTCTGTCAGAGCAGTACCTGATGGAAACCACTGTAAGCTGAGGAACACGCGTCAATATCTGCTGATGTCCAAAATTGTGGCTATAAAGTGCCCTGAAATAGACTATTGACCATTGCAAAGAGGATAATAACTCATCTAGTTGTAGTAGTTATGGTGACTGCTACGGTGGCTTGAGGTGCTGGAAGCTGCAGCTCCTTTGTTTCTAAACCACAAATGTTTGAAGTCTCTATTATGTGAAAGTAAACAGGTAAAGGTTGAAGGCTTTCCTGCAAACCTCGAGCACTAGAGCATGACGTTATCATGTGGAGGACAGGCTCAGGCGGCATTTGCTTTTCCTGTGAGTGACTCCATGTATCACACAACCATTTGCTCATCTCTACAGATTAAGATCAACTGCTACAAATTGAATATTATTGTCTGTCTTTGCCATGTTTGTATGAGCAACCTCCCTAGATTTGCATGGACCAATAAGATAGACAAAGTAGAGCGCTATTGAACAAGTGAAACCAACACACTGCAATAACTCAGAACTGTGTCCATCAACGTTGACGTGAATCTGTAAAGTATCCCTTGATGTATGTGGAACGTGTTATTAAGCCCTGAAATCTTAATAGTGTTGGTGACACAGTGCCGACCTCTGCTGCTAAAACCTGAATGTAGGGCAGCCTCCTGGTGACTGAAAACCAGGTATTCCAGGGAAAGTGAAATGAGGTGTAAAAAAACGGTGTCCAGGGGGGCCTCCCAGTGCAGCAGGTCTGAGGTGATACAGTATTGTGGTTGTGCTGTAATGTTGGCATTAAACCTTCTGGGCCATAATCACACACTTTGTTCTGTGCCGCAGAGTCCATCGGGCAAATTATGCAACACACACCGCAACAACTGCAACAGTCTCCGAGCTGTGAATTAAAGGTTATGTGAGGGAAGACAAGTGGTAAAGGACAACCGGAAGGCTGATGAAAAAGTGCACGGAATGATGCTTCAAAGTTGGGCATGCTGTACAGGTTATTGAAAATCATTGTAGAGGCATCTTTCAAAGGAGCAAAGTAGCATATTGACAAAAAAAAGTGGACAATTTGAATCTTTATGACAGAGTGGGTTGCAATGAGTTGGGTTATATGTTTTATATTATGTTTTCCCGTTTAATGCAATGGTTTCTCCCTCCAATAAACATGTACGATAGATTACCCTTTGAAAAAAGTGATTCTAAAATGTCAATGGGACTTTCCTGGTTAAACCAAGGTCGAGGTCAAATTTATTTACAATACACATTTCAGCGGATACTGTCTCTAAGTGCTGTACGGTCAGAATATCACTGTCCTAAAATCAAAAGCATCCGTTGTGGTAAGTAGTAGCCATTTCAATTATTCTATCTAATCCAATCTGATCTATCAGTTTTCATGTAGTCGGATTTTGTTTTTTTCCGTAATAAGCTTGAAACTGCCTGAAGTTGGGACTGATTATGCAAATGCCCATTGCTTTACCATTGGGCCCCACAGCAGCGTATCTTCCCTTTTTCTTTCCTCTTTTCTTTTTGAACTGCCACTGCTGCGCCGACTTTTCCTCAGCCACATTCTAAAGCTTCATGGTCATGTGCGTTTTTTTTCTCCTAACAACTCAAACATCTTTCTGCGTCGTTTTTTTGACTGGCATGTTTGTCCCCCGGGGCCCGCTCAGTGGCCTCCCCTGCTTCCTAATTTCTGATGCGCCGTTAGATGAGAGCAGATTACGTTGGGCCCCCCCTGCTCCTTTGCAAAACTCCTTCAATATTAATGAAGACTGATGAAGTGCTAGGGAGCCCCTGCCTTTCAGTGCTGACCTAGATTGGATTGACAATTGCAATTAGCGTCCCCTCAAGTTCATTTCCATCAGTTTAATTTGACACGGCGAAGGACAATGCGAGCCGCGGAGTGAGACCATTGACAGCGTATGGGATCCTGAGTGGAGAAAGGTTAGGGGGGGGGAAATAGAGGTGACGGAGTTCTACCAGTAACTAGTTTGAAGAAGAATTATGAGGCAGTGGTATTCGATGGAGACACGGCATGCCCATTGACACAGGGAAAGGAAAGAGAACCATGTGACTACCCGTACAGTGTTTGTGTAATGTACGTATGATATGCTAACATAAGGAAAAACGTGCAGTGTGGACAACAGAGAATTTTTTTCGTTTGAGCTATTTGTGTAAAAATTAATAAACATATTTGTTTTGCTGTATACAATTATTAAATAAGGTACACAGAAAAGCTCAAAAGGAGAAGCTGAAGAATAAAACTTGTTAATACTTACCCCTTTCTCACGTTCATTCTTTCCTTTCCCGTTACAGACATAGGTTAGCTGCATATATTATATACATATCTTAGCAATGATATATCCACATTCATCATAACTTGTGTGTGCAAAATGAAAACAGACTAAAAGAAAAATGTCTAGCAGAGTCAAAGAACTGATTTTTTTTTTTATTAATTTACAGTTCTAAATTAGCACTAAATACCTTTTCTCATCTGTTTTAAGTTCTTCAGCGAGCTACAACGTTTCAAGTCCTCCTCTTGTTCATTCCAAAGATCGACCCCGCGGCGAGTGATGAACATGCTTTTTATAGCTTGTCTCTTAAAGTTCATTGGACCTCGCAGATTATATTTGCCATCTCTATTGCAAAAAATGTTTTGGATATTGTTTGGAAGCAATCAATATCTTACTTTATACATTATTTGTAAGGATTCAAATTTTACCATATCATGAATGTTTATGATTTTTGATTATTTTCATTATTATACTCCAAACGGATATAACGCTGAGGGGGAAGGGGAGAGTGCCAGTTGCTACTGCCTTTTCTACCTACTTTGGAAGAGCTATGTATGTGTCTGTTCCCTTTAAAGTTGCATTATGCCTCTCAGATGAAGTGTCATTGAATCGCTGTCATGTCGTTTGTGAGAGAGAAAAACGTGTAGTGACGACGAGAGTAGCTCCTTAAATGAATGACTGTTCGTCCACTGCAGGAGGAGGAGATATAGGAGCTGGATGATGTGTCACTCTGTGTTGATCAGAAAATATTCATTTTAAGCATACATATTTCCATACACATGTGTTATGCATGACAGAGAAAGGGTTAAAACCTCTTCCTGTCTGGATGACAGATACATTTACTCTCTCCTTCACACTGGTGGCAATGCGATGTCTCTGGTTTTTCTCTTCCCTTGAGAAATGTCCCACCGGAACAGCAGAGGTAGAAAATGTACTTCCACGGTATGCCTAAATTGGATCAAGCAATGTTGGCTTGCAAAAATAAAATACTTATTTACTTATTTCAACATTCTTGGAATGCATATAATAGTACTGTGGTTCTTATATAGTTCACACTATATTTACCTTGCCTGTACCAAAGTCATTAGGAAGACTGTGTATTTCAAGTGTTTGATGCAAATTTATGAATAATGGCCTGCCTGCCTAGTGGTAACTACGCCTCTGCTCCCGGTGTGGCCACCGTGCGCACGTCGCTCGCAGTGGTCCAAAACTGTTGCAAAACCAGTGACCATATTGTGGACACGAAATAAAGTGAAGAGGTGAAGAAATTGTGCAGTTGGTGAAGTTTCCTGCAGGTTTTGCCAATGCCACCCAGAGTGCAACTTCTCTCCTCAGTCACCACCACAACCTCATCACGTCAAGGGAAGTGAGTTTTATTTTAGTTTGGGCTAGTTTTCCCTCTTAAGGCGAGACACTGCAAGTTTATTTGTAGAGCACAGTTCATACACGAGGCAATTCGAAGTGCTTCACAGTTGCATAATAGTACAAGAAAACAGATCAAATCAATAGAACAAGAGTGCAGATAAAACACTTTCAGTTTTCATATGCTCGGGTAAAAAGAGCTGTTTTCAGCCTGGATTTGAACATTGTCAGAGTTGAGGCCTGTCTCACATCCTCATGAAGACTGTTCCAGATTTTAGCTGCAGGAAACTGAAACGCAGCCTCACCGTGTTTATTATTGACTCTGGGAACCACCAGGGGACCCCTCCCTGAAGTTCTCAGGGCCCGAGATGGTTCATACGGCTCTAACATGTCAGAGATGGACTTTGGTGCTAAACCATGAAACGACTTGTACACAAGCAGAGCTGTTTTAAATGCTATTCTCTGAGTGACAGGAAGCCAGTGCAGGGACCGGAGCACTGGACTAATATGGTCGTATTTCCTGGTTCTTGTCAGGACTCGAGCAGAAGCGTTCTGGTTGTACTGCAGCTCTAACAGCTCGTTTAGAAAGGCCAGTGAGCAGCCGTTACAGTAGTCTAACCTGCTGGAGACAAATGCATGGATGAGTCTCTCCAAGTCTGGTTTTGACACTATTCCTCTGATCTTAGCAATGTTTTTCAAATGGTAAAAAGCTGATTTTTTTTTTATTTTAGAGAGAGAGACTCAAGGTGACTGATAACACTTTGTCTTTGTGTCTGTGGGCCAAAAACGATGATCTCAGTTTTGTCTGAGTTTAGTTGGAGAAAGTTGTTTTGCATCCACAAACTGATCTGTTCGATGCAGTGACAGAGAGTATCTACAGGCCCATGTTCACCTGCCATCAGTGAAAATGCAGGTTAATATGAAGGGAAAAATGAGTGGGATCAAGTTTTTTGCTGTAGATAACTGTCATTTTATTTATTTATTCACGTAAAAAAAAAAAAAAGTTCAGCGACCAAATCTAAATAATGGACAGAGCCAAGTTTAAATTTATGGTTTGATTTTGTTGATATATTTTTGTCTTGCAAAAGTATCATGCACAAGTTCCTAAAGCCAAATATTAGAGTGTTTTTTTTCCATGACAACTCTTGGATACCACCAGAAGACACCCACTTACCACCTAGTAACACAGTGTGAGTATGCAGTACTGCAATATTACTATAACATTAAGATGGGACTGTTATGTCTGGTTCTGTATAATACAGGTAGATGCAGTCAGGCTGTAAGAGACACAAGCAAAGTTTCACACTCCTCTTGTTGCACTGCTCTGTGCATCCTCCGACTCCATTTCACTGTGCTGATAGTCACAGCCCAGTAGCACCCAGAGTGGGGGAGAGTCGCCAGACAACTAACCAGGCGGTGACAATGGCCCTCACTGCTCCTTCTGCGATGTCTTTCAAACTTCGTATCTGTCTCCTCCCCGTGCAGTCGCCTCTAAAAGGTGAACTATACAGAACAACTTTCAGGAGGATCGAAATCAATTTCCTCCCACAGCGACTGAGATTGGGCAGGCCTTTTGAGAAGTGAAGGCTTAGGCACTCCGGATACAATAGGTGTGCTCAAACTAGCCTATGTCCCACTCATTAACAGTGGTCTGCTGATAAGGCGGACACTTATTGAAAACGGCACATAATCCCCTGGGCTTTGCTTTTGTATTCAAGCAGCGCTGTCGGGTCGTCTCTGCATGATAATATGAGTTCTTGTCAAATTGTCTTGCCTTGTTCCAAAGTGCATGTTCAGGATATTTCTACCTGGTGGACGTAAAATTATACAAACTGTGTCCATTCTTTCAAACATTGTCAAAATGTTTCCCCCTCAAATAAAGTTTTCAACATCATGAAATGTATTTTTTCATTATAACAGAAGTATCTATCTGAAATCTACAGTTAGGACAAATATATGGTACATTTGTGCAATGGACATACAGTAGGTTATTCATCACGAAACAGCGTCACTTTTACACATTTCAAATATGAAAAATGTGTCACTATATTACTGCCCTGCTCAGGGTTTAGTTTAGTTTAGTATATTTGAGCAATTTACAAAACATAGATTGCAAGGTTACCTCATTGCAGTAATGAATAATAAAGACTCAAAAGGAGTAGGCAAGAAACAAGAAGTGTATACCCGGTTTGCACCAGTTTGGCCATTGAAGAGTTTTACAACTGTTGTTGTATGTTGTTGAATGTTAAAGAAATGTAGCAACAATTCATTTGATGATGGTTAAGTCCGTGTCTCTTAGCTGTTTAGTATTTCAACTCCAATGTTGTCTTAATGCTATATGCTAATGTTAATTCAAGTTCATTAATCATGTTAGCTGGTTATCTTACTTAGAAAGAACCACACAGGTGGTTTCTCTTTATACATATGCAGCAGTGGCATTTTCCACCCGCTCCTCTCTGTGCTAACTAGCCACTGTTTGAATAAAAACTCATTAGGATTACATAGTCGTTTAGCTAAGTGACACGACCTGTAATTGTACCATCCATCAATTGCAGTGTAATAACACCCTGAGAGGAGCTAAATGTTGATTAGCCCTCAGCCAATTTCACCCGCTTCTTTGGGGGGGAAAGAGAGTGAGAAGATGGACCTGGAGGAAGAGAAGCTGGTGTTCAGCTTACCGATGGCCTTGTGTATGAAACTGTTTTTAAGTCGACTCGACCTGGCCTGTAGATTCCGCAGTCTCCTATGCAACTGTGAAGCACTTTGAATTGCCTTGTGTATGAATTGTGCTGTACTTGCCTTGCCTATCATGGGTCTGCACATTTAGAAAACGGTCTAAAGCTTGATCGAAAGATGGCATCGCGTCTGCTGCTGTCATGTTGGATCCGTAAATAAAGTACAAGCTTCCATATGTCGAATAGCGCCTCATCGTCTTACCGTCCCTCCTCGTTCTGAGATTGGTCCCCAAATCCTTGCAAAGATTTCGGCCATGGCCCCCAGGCGGCTGTGCAGTTCTAAAGGATTCGAGCGCACACAGCAGTTAGCCAGGCTACTGCATGTATAGGATTCTTTTGCATTTTATTATTGTCAATTTTTGGATTATAATATTTTGGAAAACAAATGATTTATGAGGCCTAAGAACTAAAGCTTTAGACAGCTAGCTGAGCATGTTAACACTTTTAGGTCTCTGTATCACTCCTAAAAAGGGCAGCCAACTTCAAACAAAGAGAGCCGATCCGCACGTACTCTGTGCAATGGGCATATCCTTTTCTAACATTTAAAAAGAAAATGTCAAAAGTTGCAATGACTGGGACTTTTCATGGCAAACATTCACAGTGGCCACAATTAACTCACTTGCTCAGAGTTGGAGCCAGGAGTTTAAATTGTGCTGAATCGCTGTTTATGCTCCATTTGGAGATAGTACCTGAGCCCAACACATTTCTATCTTCCCTCCTTATCTGCCTTTTATAATGCTTGGCTTACTGATTCCTTATCACCCGTTTTTTATTTTTTTTTGCCATATGCGCAGCATCTTTTTTTATGTTTGCGCTTTATTGCACTCTTTTTTTTCATTGTTTGAATAGCATTACGTCACGAAGGCAAATGCATGTTCTGGCAACTGTTTAGATCAGTGCTTCTCAAATGTTCCATAGTACCACCTCATGATACATTTGACTTCCAAATACCATCAGGCCTGAATAAAAAATTGCAAATGGTCCTGAGTACAGCATGAAGAAACCCAATTACCACTAGTTGTGCATAAACCACCGTTTGAGAGCCTCTGGTTTAGATAGTACTACTACTACCAAATGTTATTTTAGTATCGTTCTGTTTTATACCATGATGGTACTTTTACTTGAGGAAACATTTAAAGCCAAACATTTTTTCTTTGGTCTGTTTCACAATATTTAACTCAAAGCAAGTTCAGTTAATGTCTCCCTACATTTGGGACCGTACTATTATCAAAATTATACTTCTTCCTCTTCTTTCTTTACCTAAGATGATACCAAAAAAAAACCTCTTCCTGTTTGAACTTGGAGGAACAAAGATGGCAGAGGTGGTGTGGGCGACGTCTTTTTTTCTCTGATTCATCTTCCTTTCCCTAAATATCCAGTGAATAACTTAATTGCTCATTGATGACAATACTGTATTTAACTCAATAATATCCTTTTGGCTGACAGTGGCATGAGACAGAAAAAGCAAATGGAGTTAGACAGAGGCATAAAGGAACAGTGAGAAGTATAGAGAATGAGAAAGCGAGTTGCTTAATATAATTGCAGCTTTTAGTGGGGACTGAATGCATCGTATAGAGTTAACGGAGCTGACTCCACCCTCATGAACCGTCATGTCTTTATCGCTAATGGCCCTGGCTTTTGTCTACTGCGACTCACGATCTGCAAAGTGAAAATTGCTCTGACTTTTGTGGCATTGTAATTTGCCATGGTAGTGCAGTTTCCAGGGAAATAAGCCGGGGAACTGTGTTTGATATTAATAGGAAAGAGCTGCTTCTGAACTAAACTCAAAACTATGAATTGTGTTTTGCCCAACGACACAACCATAAGTCAACTTTCAAATGCTAAGGTAAAACAGTCACTGGGAAATGTTTGAGCACAAGAATCCTAATTGAAACAAGCAGAAGATTAATCATTATGTACCAAAAAATCATGGACCAAGAGACATATTATGTGAATCATCTAATGCTCCATTCAAAGAGACTTTTTCCCTATTTGGTAAAAGGCACCGTACCTCCAGTAACCCCAATTGGACTCAAGTTGGCAAATTTAACATGACATGTCCATTAAAACTACTAAAAATATTTCTGTGTTGAACTTTTTGTTGTACCATGGAAGTAATTTTTAAAGCTAACTTTACCACAAGTCACTCGCACCTTTTCCGTTTCCTTTACAAAGTTAACGTGTCCAGATCAGACGAGACGCTTTTCCTATTCCGTTATACTGGGACCTAGTCTTGTTTCCTTGAGCTCCTGTGTGTGTGATTTTTGGCCTAAACTTGTCTGTACATACATTTAGGTTGGCTTGAGCGATTTGATCCTCGTACTGTATTTAACATTACCACTGACGTCTGTCTTACATCGGCAGGATTACAAGTCACTGCATTATTGTTGAACATTATCTGAAGCGTCCCATAGGGAGCCACATATTTGTAATTGTTATGCTCTAATTTCACCACAATGCTAGTATGTCCTAATGTTATCTGAGTTTATTTAATACTCCCTAAAGCTGATGGCTTCTGCTGACAAATAAAGCGATTCTCCTACTGAGTGACATTATAAAGTATGCCGTGTAGCAGTAGCAGCTGTTATTGTGGTGGTTGTAGTTTTAAGTAGAAGTAGTTGTGTAGTGCTTCATCATAAAGTGGTTATAGGAGGAGAGGACAGCCATGCGTGCCAGCTCTGATTCGTGTGTTCCCCGCCAAGAGAGCAGGACCTGTATCATCCATGTCACGGTTTTACACAGTGGTGAGAGCAGCAGCCAGTTCACCTGTTTCTGCTAAATACACTTGTTTTTTAGTGGCCACTGCTTAAGTCCTGTACACAGGGGATTGTAAAGAAGACTGGTCTTAGACGAGAAGGTCTTAAACAGCTGGAACGGAAATTAGCGTGCTGACATCGATGGAACCTTTTAAAAGATGCGTCTGAGAACCAAAGTAAAAGCGCCTCAGTCTCATCAGGGCTGTGTTTATTGCATCTTTGATTACCTTTCGATCTCCAACCAGTGTTGTCGTGTTCATAGACAAACCACTTTACCTACCTTGCACTGTTGGTTGTGAGAAACACCCTCGTCTCAATAATCAGCTTTAGCGTGACTAATTTACTACCACTATATGTGAGGATTGAATAATATAATTTCAATGTAAAATGACTATGTGTTCTGAAAGTGCTAAATAAATCCAATTTATTTGACCTAATGTGCCGCATTTTTTAAATAAACTCCCTTATGCATTTAAAAAAATCTATATATAAATTTGATTTTTTTTTATCAATTTGGAAAATAAACACTGTATTCATTTTGTATTACAGTGAATGCAGTAATACAATGAATACTGTATTCACTGTATTTTATACTTTACACAAATAAATACATTTAATTTCAAGCTATTGCAAACGGTATTACTTTGTGACCCGTTGAGGTCATACAAAACAAGGTATTCAGGATCAGGGACGTAAAATCTGTCCATTTTGCCAATTCTACAGTATTTAGCTGTAGAATAGCTTCCTCTGGTATGTCCGCATGCTGTACACACTATTACTTACAGTGTGAGGCGTGTTGCATTAAACATTTTCAAAGCCATGGTGAGTTTGAGTTGTAGAATCAATCCCCCTCCTAACTGTGGATTTCCTTTTTACCGTCTGGAAACTTTAAAGTCCTCTGGGATTCGGTCAGCAGGCCTGATTAAAGAGCTACTTTGGATCTCGGATACATCTCCCAGCAGCTGTGGCCCCGCCCCTCCGTATCTGCACACAGGGAGTGTGGGGAAGTGATTACTCTCGGATTAGGCCTCGCCCGCCTCCGATATGTACGCTATAATTGAATAATAGCGGCTTCACCCCAACAGTCCCACCGCACTTGGGCCTCCCAGCCTTGTCAGATCGGCACAGTATTAACCATGACACAGGCGTAACCAGGCCGGTAATTAATGCACTGAATCAATTACAAACGAGTCCATTTGGAGAATTCCCCGAAGGAGTCCAGTCATTACCGCAGCTCTGATGTTGGAGTTACAAGTCGCCCGTGTGGGGATTGGTGTCACTGTGTGGTTCCAGGTCTCAAACTGTCTCATCTTTGGTCTCGACCTGTCCTTAGTGTCGTACCACAGAGAGCAATTATAGGTAACGAATCCTATTACAAGACAAATAAAGTTTTCAAGCCAGATATTTTTTGTTAGTTAGAGTTTCAGTGGTAGTCGTGGCTTTTACAGTTGCACAATAGAAATTATGGAATGAGATGCAGTGTCAGTAAAATCTGAAAAGGTTACTTAAAGCAGTACTAAGTAACTTGTTTACCTTAATAAATCCTTTCCGTAGTCCCTTGTAATACAAGTGTTAATGGATTGATTGGAGGGGTCTTTCATCTCCCCCCGGCGTATGAGGCCAGAAAACCACAATTGCGACTTGCAGCCACCGGGTCGGAGGGGCAATACACACTAATGGAACCACGAAGAAGAAGCTAAAAGGCCAACGGGCAAAGCTAACTGCGGGCTAGCGCCACTTAAACCGTATTTACAGCCAAATTTGAGTGAAAAAAAAGTGCTCTCCATTGTGTAATTGATGTACAATATCCTTCTCCCTTTGTCTTTTCTGTCAGCGTAATATTTTCTCTCACGGACAATGAATGAGTAAAAAAATGCAAAATAGTACGACACCTGCAGTGGCGCTTATGGCCTCTGGGGGCATGAGTTACTTAGTACTACCTTAAGAACGATGCCTTTTTCTACTTTATGGTACTAAGTTAACTATACTAAGTTCCGTTTCTCTGTATGTGTAATAATATTACCACATAATAGGTCTTCATTTATTGACATCCTAAGGAACCATGTACTGAGACATTAAGCTCATAGAAACTAGATGTTCTGCACCAGGTGACATCTTAAATTAACAGTCCACATTTAAACAATGCTCCCAAAAACAATCTTCAAAAACAACCCCCTGAAGCCAGTCCCAGTCACAGCACAATCATTCAGAATCAGACAATACCGCAATAACAACATTGTTTTTACGTTTATGTCATATTCATAAACATTATAGAAACACTCAACCATTCACAGCATTTCACTTTTGCATCGGACAATTTCACACCGTCATAGCACAATCCCAGAATTCGGCAGCTCAGAATGCAGTCATAATTCTATCGCAATTGCATACCCTAGCTCATACCGGGGCCAAATACTGTCATTTCTAAAACGTATGAAATGTATTCTTCCCATTGTTGCATGTTTGTGTTTTGTCTGGTGCAGAATTAAGCATGGCCGCAGATCATAATGTGCCAGGCCATTGGCACCTCTGTTTTGGATACCCGTTTTTGTTGGAGCGATGGGTAATAGCTCCTTTATAAAAAAAAAAAAAGAAAGAAAAAAAAAACAATTAAACTGGCTCGGACACGGATCGGCGGTCTCTGTACTAAAGCTTCTCTCGTCACACATTGCATTTCATTATTCCCTCAAAGGTGAAAGTCACTCATGATGACAGAGGGATACTCAATTCAGGACCTGACAAGGAGGTGACATGGGAGCTGGCCTTTATATAGCAGAGGCTATATAAAGGTTCTGTCACTGTGTTAAACTGTATAAAGGACGTATCAAAACCTTAGACAATTTGTGATGAGACTAAAACAATGCAGCAGGACACGAGAGGCGCTAACATTAAGATCCCGTTTAAGGGAGTTCTCACAATATCTGGGGCTAAAGGGAATATGAGAAACATTGATATAAGGCCAGATATTTCTTTATTTTTTTTAACTGGGATTTACATTGTCAGTATTGCAGAGGTTTTTGTTGTCATTTGACCTAATCATCATTTTGCAGATGACTAAAACAGCTGATATCCTAAAGCATTCAGGTTCTCTATAAAATAAATTGGCACAGCTTTAACTTGATATCATGATATTTTGTGATAAATTGTTGTTTTACTCTATTACCATTACATTTATCATGGGTCACCTCCCACAGATACTTTATTATTATTTATCTATGGACCTTTGTGTATCCTTAATAAAGTCTTGATAATAATAATGATAATAATACCTGGTGGACGGTCAGTCATCAACACAGCCCTTGATGAAGCCACTTGGTCAGAACAATTTTTTTTTTTTGTCAGAAAGATCCAGAGCTCACCGTGACATTATTCTCACCAAACTAAATTAGAAATTGAATATTTATCCTTGCTCGTTGTGTCACCTCTTTCCTGTGTTGTCCCGTTGGCCGCGGTGCTGTTTCTCAGTGATGAATGCACCTTACAGGGCGTTCTTGTCAGAGTGCTTGACAAGTCTCCTGTCACACTGTCAGAGGCGATGATCCTCAAACTCAGAAGCAACGCCACACGTCGCTTGGACACCCTGGTAAAGCACCCGCTCCTCAAAGTCGCTCAGTCTGACCAGTCTCATTAGTGACTGACAGCTCCTCAGACGCCTGGCACATCACATCACGATCAAGCTCACAAACATATGGTTCTCAAATTTTAACCGCTGCTTTGCTGATTGGTTACGATCACTACATTTCAGAAATGTGTGCCAGTAAGTGGCTTTATCTTACGCTTTAATCATGCTGTTACAACTGGTTTACACACCTCTTAGCCCTAGTGTTTTCGTCGTATAAGTTACTATGTGATACAGTATATAAACACGCCTAGTTATACAAAGGTAATATTATGTAGTTCACAGCAGAGGGATCAAGCTGACAGAAAAAAAACATGAGCCAAACAGGAAGTCGGGTCTCGTGAGGAAAGAACATCCGGTGTATTTCAAAGTAAAATATGTCACAATTTATTTGGTCTCATTTATCACCTGTACACTAGCGTGACCAAGGCCGTGGGAACCCAGGGTGCTGAAGGTGCTGCAGCACCCCCTGGTGGATAGTTTGTCTATTGCAAGTAATATTAATAAATGGGAAATAAGCACCGGAAACAGTGTTTTTGGGGGAAATCTTGTCCCTCAGCACCCCCTAACCAAAACATGTTCCCACGGCTCTGAGCGTGACGTCAGAAATGTAAACATTACTCCATTCCTATTAGGGATGTCACGATTATTGAAAAAATATTGTGATTTTATGATTATTCACGGTCATCAAAATCAAGGAAGAAAATACTGAGAATTTCTCAAAATCTTTACAGGACTGTCTGAATCTTCACAAAAAAGAAATACGACATTATACATCCTTATATTTCTTTAGGGGTTGTTTTAATTGCAAACCTACTGAACTTTCAGTCTAAGTCATCTTTTATCTTTATGCTTCGGCTATACCATGGCAAAAAAAAGAATAAATAAATAATATTATGATTTTAAATAATTAACAGGTAGAAGAATATTGATATTTGCCCTCTAAACAAAGCAAGTTGTTGCGAATGTTTTCACAAGATATTCTCAGATCTGTGTCTCATGAATCACTAGAATTACAAAAGAGTTCTTAAACAAATGAACCAATCAGCTGATTTCCAAGTGCTGTCTCACACAGTTGTGTACACAGTTCTTCCTTTGCATCGGATTTGCTCTCTGCACTTTGGAGTTTTGAGCTTTCCGCTGACATCTTGTGTTTTGGGGTGGACGCTGTTTCTTCAGGCTTTACCGATGAGGGTGCACCGTTTGGCGCAGATACAGGAAACGTGACAGCGGTTTACCGCATGTCCTAAAATTCTTACAATTACCTAGCACTTTTTTAATCGTGGTAATTGTAAAACCGGTTAATCTTGACCTCACTACTTCCTATATATGGGGCTACTTATCATGTGAACGTGCACCAAGAGCGTGAACCCACATGAATATCTGTTCCGGACTGGATCAGGACTGGACCGTAGTAAATGTGAGCCCGGGTTGAGTCGGGCTTATTATGTTTTTGCATAGTTATTATGATGTTATAGCTCCTATTCCAACAGTATAGTAAGTGATGTTTATTGTTTTCTTGTAGGAAAGATTTTGTCTTATTCAGTTTTCTATTTGAATTATTCCCATTCATTCATGTTTCCTCTGAATCGCCAGTAAGTAGTGTTGCTGAACAGTGTCATCAGTGACTCATGGCTGGGGCAAAGGAAGGACGTGGCACGTCAACAGAGAGCTGCGTGTGTCTTTTATCTGGCTTGTACCTAAATCACAGTCTAATCTCAAACATGTCGCACCGTCCCAAACATGGACACACCACACACAGTTGTTTGATGTTAGAAGTAGAGCTGCCTGTGATGCAACCAACAGAAGGGACTGTTCCCGCACTTCAAATATCATCAGAGCTTCTCATCCAAGCAATAATTTCCTATATCGGGCACTTGAGCATACACGATGTACAAGTCCCATACTGCACACTGGAGCGGGCACATACATCAAAGTCAGCATCAAATACAGGTGTAAGAAGTGGCTCAGATTGGGTTTAAGGCTTTCCAGAGGGATTAAGACTTTGGAGGGGTGAGGGAAGGAGAGGTGGCTAGTGCTTTGGTGATTAACAACGTTGAAAATGTGGAGCTATGGGGGAATTCATAATCCACATCCCCCATTTCTGCAGGAGATTCAGGAACGTTTCCAGTTGTTTTCAAAGATGATTAGTCTTTGCGTTTTCCAAAATGACCCATAAAGTTGAGCTGAAAGGGGAACAGCTCAACTCTTTTCTCACCTGCTTCAATTCATTATCAATGAGCTTTATTGTCAACTTTGTATATTCAGAGAATCAGTATTTTGTTTTCTCTCAAAAAGTTAGTTAACAATATAAGACACATGTACATATTTAATAGGGGGCCAGCAGAGGAAGGAAACGAGGGAAGGAGAGAGTTCAGCTTCCGAACAGTCTGGTGGATGAAGTTGTCCCTCAGTCATTTGAACCTGTCACTGATTGATGAAATTTAATGCAAATGTTAACAAAGAGTAGATGAGTACAAATAAAGTTCATGTATCTATACTCGCAGTTTTCTCTTCAAGGTTAAAATTGGGACAATGGTAGTGTAGTCAATGGGCTGCTGCAATTACAGCAAAGCACTGTTCTGTGGTTCTGTGGGTTTGTTTCCCGGCTCTAAGAATTTGCTAAATGTCTCTCCCCACTCCCTGAGCTTGTGTACTAGATCCTTTAATTGGCGTTGGGGATCGCAGACTTGGTCATGGAGCCGTCAGTGGGTATGAGACTGTGGATATACAGGATGTGGACTTTGACTTGACAAACACTTAAATCCAGTTGTGCCTCGGAAGCTTTATTCTCCACATTTACCTGCTCCCGCCCGCTTCTCCTGAAGATCACCTGGTACCTACAGTGATCAAGATCCAGTGAATACCTCCGGCTTCTCCTTTTTTCAGGGGATGTGGATATCGGGATACATACTGGGTACATAGAAAGGAAACAAAGCTTGGGGTGCTCTTTGTTATTTTCTACCTGTTGGCATTTACATGAGAAGTATTAGCTGTATGGCAATGTTTATCGTCACATAGCTTTAACCTTAACCTTGTGCGAGACCACCACTGCGACTGCTACTTGTGTGACTGCCCTCCCCTGAGCTCCACCCCAATATGTATGGAAATGAGAGGCAATCATGCTAACCTGTGCCTGCCAGGATTGCTCAAACATTCTAATTCAATCATTACCCTTTCAGGCCTTTGCCCCTCCCCCCGCTCCCCAGTGCTTCACCTCTGCAGCGTAGACCCTTTTGGCTGCGTCTGTCGCTCTGTTGTTGAACTGGAACAGGTGTGCTTTTAATTATGCATTAAAATATATGCACTTGGATCCACTTGACTGGACTCCTCCCCTATCCTCATCCTCTTCAGTGAAAAAAAAATAATAATAAAAAAAAATCCCCTCCTTTCGACTGTTAAAGTTGTGGATGGAAGGACTTGATTGCCAAACAGCTCACGTCTGTGTGACTCAAGTGAGGGGTTTGTTCCGCTGCCACACTTCCGTTCACAAATACTTGGGCTCGGGGGAGCGGGGAGCAGGCAGGAGGCAGAAATCCCTGTTAATCTACTGGATCTGGCTCTCGCTGTCTCTTTTGTTCACTGTTACTGGGACTTTGGTGCATCGATCTCCGGAGAGTGAGGGCGGCGCACGGAAGAATGGTTAAACAGTTATGCCATTGTGAAATACACTTCTATATGAAGTAAATACAGTATGCCAGTATACAAATGCCTATTGCTGATAAAGCTGACTTCAATCTGAATCTTATTGAAGCTGTGATATAAAGAAATCAAGAGTGTAGGCCATATAAAATAGCTATCATTACTATTTAGTTTCTTCTATAAAATTTGCCACATAACTTGAGCAATATGTATAATGTAATACGAGGGCACCAATTAAAACTCTACATTAAGCAATTGGGTTTGTGAGTTTTATACGTAATAATATTCAAAAGTGAGAGAATTCAATTTCAATCTTTGTAATAAAAAAAATAATTTAATTGGAATTAATATTGCAGCCCTATGTATAAAGTACACTTATTCTTTCCAGTACCAGGAGAATAGGAGCATTTTGAGGGCTTTGCATTCTGAGCGAAGTCAATCGTGAAACCATAACCTTTGTGCCCTGGGAGTTGTTTGAATATTTGATTTCAGCTTGCTGTATATTCCCTATTGTCCCCATGCGTATTGTGCATGGGCATACAGTTGCCACAGCGCTGCTCTCTTGTATGCAGGGGTGGTGGAGGGGAGGGAAGGTGGTGCACTTGTTTTGTTGATCTGTGTTTAATGAAATTGACCACGGCGCGCAGATTTGGCCATTAGCTCAGCGAGGGCCTATAATCACTACAAGTTGTTCCCCCCCTTTCCGTGCGCTGGGTTATTGAACAAACACTCTGTGGGGGGAAAAGTGTTGTGTGTTACCTGCCATTGCAGCTCTGCCTCCTCTTTTATTCCCCTCTGCAACGCTGCACTTTGGAGACAATCGATGCGGTGGCTTGAAAATAACAAACAAGCAGTGAAATAAGTTAATAAACGGAATAAAAAAGTATAATAAGTAAGCACTACTGTAAACTTTACGAGGGAATTAGGTTTGCCAAACTATTAGTGGGAGAAACAGTGGAGTTGATTGGAGTGCTCTAATGGCAGTAGTATTGCCCCTGTACTTCAGTGTTATGCTTGAAGTAAAAAAAATAAAATTAAAATAAAAACTCAACATTTCAATTACAGTGTACACAATTACTGTGCGCTCAGTAGCTTATACTATCTCCTAGTGTGTGAAAAGTGGACAACATACCCTGTTTGAGCATTGAGCTGCATTAAACAGAAAGGACACAAGTCATGATTTGACAATCTCTAGTGTTCGGCAGATCATCATAAAGTCACATCATGATTTTATGGGGTGGACTCTGTGGAGAGCAGGATGCGGAGCTTGATGATGAAGGCCATCCACAGTAGAAGTAGTCACCCCCTGCATCACACTGTGGTCGCTCAGCAGAGTGGCCGCAGTGACAGATTCCTTTCCTTTTGTTGTTATACAGAGGGGTTCAAGAGGTTGTTTATTCTGGCTGCCACAGGACAGTATAAATGATCTGGCAAATGTTCAATCTACAGTGGGGCAAAAAAGTATTTGGCCGAAATCCAATAGGAAGTCTATGGGGAACTGACCAAATACTTTTTTGCCCCACTGTATCTCATCTCACCATATTGCCCAACCCTATTTAAACTTCAACAGTGTTTTAAAAAACATTCATTGATATCAATGAAATCAGTGCTAAAGATAAGTCCATTCCTTATCAGGCCTTGAGTCTAGCACTCCAGACTGTGGCCCGTCTCTTTGCATTAGCCCTTATCATATTAGCATTGATGAGGATCTGTGGTGACTGTGTGTGATGGCCATGCTCCGTGACAGCTGTCAGACCATCACTGCTGCCTCCTCGGGACCCATTTCTGCTCCGAGCATCACCTCACTCTTTCTCTGTCTCCCTCACCCGCACTTGTTGATTATTAGCTTGAGCTGCTTCGGCGTGGAAAGGCTTCTCGTCTGGCTCATCCCACCCACTCCGATTGGCGGACGAGGACAGAGGACACGGCCTGTCGCTTTGATTCACACCGTTAGTGATGTGATGTCGGTGGCCCGGGCAGTTCTGTGCGCCGCCTAAACATCAGTGAGGGTGTGAAGCTGTGACTGTCCTTGTGTTTGGGTCACTGCTGTGGGACATGGGCTCAGACCTGGTGCCAACTTTTCATTGTGAGGGCAGTGCACAGGAAGTTCTCACCCTGTAGTCCCAACTGCTCCATCTGCAGGAGGGCACAGTGAAAAATGACCTTGAGTGTATATTCTGTCACAAAGCCAAACGAAAGGGGGATTATTTTTTATTTGTTTGCTCTGATATTTTCACTGTTTTGATTCGCTACAGGCTTTCTGCTTTTCCGAGTTAAGTTGAGTTCACAGGGAGCAGTTTGGACATTTGTGACAAGTTCTTTTTAATATTATGAACAGGCTTAAAACTCTTGCACAGTAGAAGATGTACTGGAGACATTTGCGCCGTGTACTTTACGAAACACTAAGGTAATTTACATTTTTAGTGGTCCGTGCTCTATTTAAACTAAATAAAGTGAGATCCTCCCTGCTAACGTATCGGCTCAGTCCAGTGAAGGGTGGTTCAGTAAGGGTCGCCATTGCCAAGCTTGACTTCATAATCTATTTTTGTTGTGACATTTTGAGGAACACAATTTTCTCTTGTTGTCACTCAAGTAAACGAGCAGAAGTAGAACAGTCATGCTGGTACTTTTACAAAATAGCAAGTATGTGGGCTTGAAAGTGTTTCCCAAATTTTTGCAGCTATTACAGGCAAAAGTGTTGGTAACTAAAGCCAAACAACACAAGAACATTGGTGGGCTGTGTTTCAAAAGCTCATCTCTCCATCAAAAGACCGAGAAGTCAATATTTGCAAGATACAGTTGTCTTCAGAAAGTGAGCCCGCTTTTGTTCGCGCTCCTGCCAAAGGGTTGCTTAAGGAAACAGTCACGGTTGTTTATAGTTTATACAAGTAGCCTATTAAACAGCAACGTTTGGGCCCCTGGATCTAAGCAGGGAGATAGTGTAGTATTTCTGAAATGAACAAAGTTTCGTTGAGTCCACTTGTCCTACCCAGCTCAATGAATGTGAGCACACAAATGTAACTAACTGATTGCTGTGCAGGTCACACCATGTCGCAGGGATCACATGCTAAAGAAAACCACAACTATTACAACTTGAACTGCTTGCACACAGTAGAATCATCCCATTTTCTTGCAAATCGCATTACATCGTTAAAAGATATATAATCAAAAAAAATCTCTTGTTCTGTCTGTGTTGCAGTCTATCAGAGAGGTAAGAGGATATGTGCTGGTGGCTTTGAATCAGTTCGACTACCTGCCGCTGGAAAACCTGAGGATCATCCGAGGAACCAAACTTTATGAAGACCGTTACTCACTGGCCGTGTTCCTCAACTACAGGAGAGACGGGAACTTTGGTCTGCGGCAGCTGGGCCTCAAGAACCTCACAGGTACAGCATTACCGAGACGTACTAAAACACTGTTTGATCAGAGAGTGCTGTTCTGCTGGATGCACTAAATTACACAGGAGGTTTTCCCAAGTTTTCAGAATGTGTAAATGTGGTTCACGTTTAAGCTGCAATCGCTATTACACAATTAGAGGTCGACCGATATTTGGGAATATTCCAATATCGGCTATCGGCTGATCTAGCGCCGATAAAAGGCAAGGCAAGGCAACTTTATTTATACCGCGCATTTCGTACCCAAGGCAACTCAATGCGCCTAAAAAAAAAGGCGATATCTACGAGACTGAAAGTGATAGAGACTTCACGTTTCCTCCCACAACACAAACAGAGAAACATCGCAATAGCTACAAGTTTGTTTAATAGCTACATGTTTCCCTAAACCTCAGTCAATATGGACATACTGCATGTCATTTTGAAGCACATAACTTGGAGAATTAAATTGCTGACTTAGTTTTAAATTCTATTTTTGATCGCCGCACAAAACGCTGCAGTATGCTAATGCTAACGGCAGCATTCTAATGCTAACGGCAACTAATCAAAACTGGGACAGAAAGTGAATCCCCTAAAGTAATAATATAAAATAGGCCACTGCTGGAGTGGCCAAGTATTTGTGTTTTTTACACGATTATAGACCAGACATTAGGAAAAATCGACTAAAAATATTGATCTAAAATATCGGCATCAGCCAATAAAAATCCCAAATAATCGGAATCGGCATTAGAAAAACCCATATCTGTCGACCTCTATACGACAGATATATACGCAATTGGTGATTAAGATACGTTTGGTGAATTTGAAAAAAAAAATCAGTCCAGTCAGTCACTCTGAATTTGTTCAAGCTTTAAGACCTAAAACCTTCATGGGAACTGTGGTGGTGAAAGACGTAGTAGATGTAGTTTGGAATGGTAGGAGTCGTAGTGGTGGTAGTGGTTGTATTGTAGTAGTTGGTTTGTCTGCAGTTTAACGCCATACAAAATTGAATGGTTGCTTGTTTACAAGCAAACACACTGAACATGAATACTGACAAAAAGCAGTGGGCAGGGATGAGTGCGTGGGCGTCTTTCTCAGAAATTAACGGACGTGTTTCTTGCTTCCCTTTCAGCACTCTGACCCCAAAGTCAGATTCAAATGAAGCTCTTGACTTGCAAAAGACATGAAGCTTTTTCCTCTACAGGGCTAAGAGGGCTGTGGCGAGGCCAGGGCCAGCTCATTAGGCGTGCAACGCCACTACACAAGTGCTGCAGTGTGTTGAAAGAAAAAGTATTTGCAAATTGAGTGAGCGTAAATCATCTTTGGTTAGTTGTTGACCTCTTCAGTTAGAGCCTTCTGTTTTGACGTCAACAGTGCTTGCTTAATGGTTTGTGCTCCTGCCTTTCACTGCAAAGACTTTATGACTGACTTGACTGTATTATTTTGAAATGACAGGAGGCTTGTTTGTACAGCGCTTTCCACATGGCACAAGTCAACTAAAACCAGCAATACTACTATCTTCATTCCATAAATGGAGAAATGCTTGATATGAGAAATAGAAGTTCTGTGGCTCATTGACCCCTAAGTGACGGAAAGATCTTTTTGTTTGAACCCTGTCCCAGGCACCATCTGTATCATTCATGGATGGATCATTTCATAGGCGAAGAAGAGAATTGAATGTCTTTAAATGTTGTGTTGACAGAAAACTATACTATAATTAGTCACAATGCCACATCAACCAGAATATGTAGATTTATAAGAGCAGCACGGCACCAATTGTTTGCACTGCGTCCAAACTCTTTCTAAATAATTGAGATGTCTGTCATTGTTCTGTTCGCCAGCTTCTCCCTGGTCCTTCCTGAGAGCGGGAACAAACGGCACCGCCAGGGCCAGGCTGGATGTTCGGCTTCAGAATGCTTCTTTTGTCTTATCTTCCATCGTGTCTTTTTTCTTGTGCCGTGCTTTGCAGCACCAGCAGAAGTAGATCTTTGCCAAGCCTTCAGTTCTTTGTGGCGCCAAGTTGAGAGTGCGGAGGGAGCAGAGGGCGGCGTTTGAAGTGCCATCCGTGGCCCTGAGCCATCAAGTCCAGGGAAGCTGTGCACCACTGCTATGGTCCAAATATTTGTTTTGTTAAATTTTCTTTTGGAAATGCTCGAGCCAGTTCATCTTAGTGGGTGACTGAGTGGCGACAAATGTTGAGAAGCCTGTATTGTACAATTTGCATCTGAGCAATTAATCTTATGTTAACATTCAAAATTACGTAAATCAAAAAACAGTATTGCACACTCAAGTAGCCGATGTCCAATTTTTAATCAAGGATGATAAAGTTTCGGCATTAGCCTTCATCAGATCATTCTTTTTTCACTGTGGTTCAAAGATGAAAAAATATGATAATCTGTTTTTTGATTTATGAAGATTTTCCTCAAAATCTGCACCTCTGAGACTACTTCAGGTGTGTGTTACTTCTCTTTTCTCAACATTCAAAATTACAACACAGCAAACGATAAATTAATTACAAACCTTTAAAAGAAGAGAGATAGAGAAAGAAAAGTCACAACAAAAGGGTGCCATTGGTTCACCCAGGATTCCCTTTCAAGTACAAGTACTCCTTGTACTGGCTCCGGATCAAATGGAGAGAAATCTGTGTTGTTTAGTTGAATGTGTCTATTAAGTGATTGACAAATCGGGTGAGGAGCTTAGTTACCCCTGAAGAGCTCTGAGTAGAGTCGCTGCTCCTTCACGTCGAAAGAAGCCAGCTGAGGTGGCTAGGGCATCTGTTTCGGATGCCTCCTGGCTGTTCCAGGCATGTCCTATTGGGAGGAGGCCTCGTGAAAGGCCCGGGACACGCTGGAGAGACTATGTCTCTGAGCTGGCCTGGTGTCGCCTCGGGGTCCCCCCAGAACAGCTGGAGGAGGTGTGCGTGGATCGGGAAGTCTGGGCATCTCTTCTGATTCTGCTGCCTCCGTGACCCGGCCCCGGATAAAGCGGAAGAAAATGGATGGATGGATGGACAAATTACCTTTAATGGCAAGACAGCAACCAGGTGTATTTAGAATTTTCAGAAATGATCAATCGTAGGAGTTTGGTACACTTCAATAGCAATGCTCTCCCAACAGATAACACAGTAGATTGTTGTATTACTGCATAATAAAACGCTTGCTATTTAAATTAAATGAAATATAGATCAGTCGATATATAAAAAAGTGCGGCAGAACATAACCCTAGTTTGACAGGGGCACTGGTCTCCTTTTGTCCAGAGAAAGGTTTGACACATGGTAGACACATCTACTTTGTTTTGTCAGAATCACCGCAGGACATGATGAGCTTATGATGAATAATAGAGTTGAATCTGAAGTTTTAAAGTTTTTAACTTGAACAGGGATTTTTGTTCTTTCTTTTTTTCATCCCTTTGCTGTCAGTAACAGTGCTCCCACCCTTTCCCTGTTTTTTTTCTCTCCTGGTCTCCTGAGCTTGACCACAATTTAGATTAGGTCTAATTAGGGTTGCATTTATTGTGCTGCCTATTATTAAAATGTTGGGTCAGAACCTCAACCTCAATCAAATGTGTTTCTTTAGCTTCTTCATTACGATTACAATTATGCCTTTTTTTTTTTATCATTCATATATAGTTTCCTAAATTTAATTATATGATTATAACCTCTCATTAAGCACAACACTGGTAAAATCTTGACCTATAGCTGATCACGATATCACTCTTGCCTGTATGTCTCTTCTGTGTATTCTTTGTCTGAAATCTTTCCACTGTTCAAAGCACATTTTTGCTGATCAATGCGAGGCTATATTCAGACTGCAGGCCAAAGTGACCCATATCCATTTTTATGCCCCATGTGACCTGTGTCTGTGTCGCTGTTCAGACTTTTCAAGTCTGAACAGCGACCCAAGCTACTACGATTTTTAGGTCGTATTCATCTGAGCTGCACGTCATCAATGCACCATGCCATTCATTCTGCATTAAAGTAGCACTTCTTATGAAGGAGCTCCATAAAAGCTCAAAAAACGGACTCTCTTAAAATGAGCTGTGTTTGCTTTATTACCAGATCTGCGGCACTGTGTTTCAATCTATGTTTAGTTCCGCAAACAACAGTGCCCTGTTCTGCGCAACACATGCACACAGCACATTCAACACACATTCGATTCAGCCAGAATGACCACATTCCAGAATTACCAGAGTGAATGAGACTGTCTGTGTTTGATGTATAAATAAAACAATGCAAAATGCAAAAACATTTTGTCGTATAATGACATTATACTCCGAATAAGACCCTTAGTTGCCAGTGTACAGTCATTCAACAGAATGTATTTATTTAATTTATTGTATATATATATATATTTTTTTAAATTTTTTTATAAAAGGCGGTCAATATTTTACCTCTGTAAGAAACACTTATCTCTGTAAGATTACACTGCTACTCTTCCGGGTTTTATCTCCCCTTTCATTAAATTATGCCGCTGTCATTTTAGTCTATTATTCCCCAGTCAGCAGCTGTGGGGCCAGTCTAAAATGATCAATACAAATCTATAATCAGCACATATAAGGTGATAAAAGGTATTAAGCATATATGTGCCTGATGGAGAGTGGTAGCACACAGCCTGAAAGCCACCCACGATCCCACTCGGGTCGAAATTGCTTTGGATGAAATCAATTTGTCGCTAGTGTATTGTAGCCTTGCACTTATTGATTTTTCCCGGTGCACTCTCTGCCAGCTGTGAATGGAGTCGGCGGATTTCCGCGGAGCGCAGGGTTGGTGTTGGAGGAGGTCTGGGGCACAGAGGGGGATAGGACTCTCTTCGATGCACCTTTCAATCAAGCTTAGCCAAGTTATCCTCATGAATATGAATTATAAGGCACAGGCGAGCGGCTGGAAGAGTAGAGGCTTGACTTACTTGAAATGTGTATGTCAATGAAGGTTTCTGTTTTTAAGTTTGAGAAAACGTTTTTTGGGGGGAATATAGTCAATAAACTGCTAAATGTTGGAATAATTTGTAGTAAAATGTCATCATACATCAATAAAGTGTTTTGTGCTTCTATTAAAAAGAGCAAATATGACTGCATTTAGCTACTGTAAATCTCGTTTTTTTTTTGTTTTTTTTATCTTTCTGCTACAGGATGTGATACAAAGGTTGTGCTAATTACAAAATGTCTACAATTTTATATAACGTTAAAGATTTTCTGTGTTATTAGTCTTAAGAATGCATTAATGAACTTACTTAACCCTTCAGCCCATCTCCTGCTTCTTAGCGAAAAAGGTTAATGCGGGCCACCTCCTGACATTTTCAAACTTCGAAATCTGTGTTTTGCTGAACAGTGACCCGCGGTGTCGTCTTCCGTGTCTGTGCCAATGTTTCTTGTGCTTCGTCTGGATTCCTCTGAACCCCGGGCAGCCTCTGTACTTTCACATGGTAATTAAAGCCCTGCTTTCCAGGCAAAAATAATAACCGCCTCAATAAGGGGCACAAGATGAGCTTTTCTCATTTAGTGCACTTTGCCGCCTACCCTCCCTACCTCTCCTCTCCCTACCCTTATGCGGTCCAGTCTGCTCTATCTTATTTGCAGATTTGTTTAGTGTTTGTTGATTCCCCCCCCCCCCCCCCCCGCTCTCTGTCCAAAATAACGCGTCCAATCTGAGTGCTCGTCCGCTTAATGCTGTAAACAAGCCTGAGTTTGACGCCAAGCCGTTATCCACTCCTTCATGGGCCATCTGCTGCCTGAGTCTGTCCCTCCCATCCCTTTATCCACATTCTTCAGAGTGCTCTCCTCGTATCTCCCCACTTATTGTCTTGATTTGTCAAGCTGATGCCTCCTCTCCATCACAGAGGCCATGTTGGTGCGAGTGTCCTTCTCTTTACAGAACTTGAATGTCCTTTAAAAATATGGTCGTCTTGTTCTTACTAAACAAAGTATATTACAAGTCCGATACATTGAACCGCTTGGACGTTTGTCACAAACCATGTAGCTCCTTCAAAGGTCGGTTCAGTGACTGTGTTGCACAAGATTACCGCTTTCACATGACAGCGCACAGGTGAAATTTACCACTGTCACAAAGCAAGAGCCAAAACATACAGGTACTTTTTGTATTGCCCTTTCCCGTATAACCCTTCACTATAGTCACCTCCTTATGGTCTCCTAGACTTGCTCTTTTCGCTTTCTATAACTGTTAAGGTGCAGGAAAGAGCCACGATCCCACGGCAGGCGGACAGGCAGAGACTGGCAGCAGAGCACGTCACTAGAATTTAGTGGAGGCTCCAGCCTGGCAGCCTGCAGACCTCAGCTCTCCCCCGATTGTGTGTCTAATTGATAACTTCCCATGCAATTACCTCCATGTCACACTCAATATTTCACCGCTGCAGGACGGGGGGGCAAGTGGGACTTAGTTTTCTGAAGGACGGTGTTCGCATTGTCACATTTGTGCGCCCCTAATGTGGAGTATTGCGGGAACGTGTGCTAAATTGGGGTACGGAACAGGATATTAGAGTTGATTGGAGTTAATTGATTGTACTGAAAAGCCACCGTGTAGGAGAGATAGTGAGGGGGTTTTGGCGAAGCTTAACAGTATAACAGTACAACCATTACTACTGCATGCTACCTGTCAGTTAATCAAAGTCTGCATCTATTTCCAATCACGGAGCTCCCAGGTCGTCGAATATTAAATACACTCTCTGCCCCCTCCTTCATTCGGCAGTTGAGCTAGTGTTGTAGTCAAGTGATTATTTGAGTCCCAGACACCCCCAAGTCTTCCTGGTTTGAGCCCAGGTCCAAGACAACGAATTGAGTCCAAGTCTGAGTCCTCAAATACGAGCCCGAGTCCAAGCCCAGCCGACTCCCTGGTCCACAACTACGAATCCAAGCCCGAGCATTCCAGCCTGAACCCTAAGCCACTGTCAAAAGTTCCAAGTCCATGGTTCACTGCACACAGCAGCATTTCAACCTCTCCATCTCCATTGTAATGCCATTTCTGTGCTCTATCGTTAGAATAATTGCGCATTATTCTCATTTTATTGTATTGCCGACCTCACTATCTGCCAAAGTCGGAAAAATCTAAATGTATCCATTCATCTGTGTCTGTTAAACTTCCTGAATAACATCTTACCAGTTCACAGCGCACTCACGTGTTTATTCACTTGCGCTTGCTTAGATTTTTTTTTTTTTTTTTTCGTAAACTGAGATAATGACTATGTAAATTACACAACTTTATAAAAATTGAGATGAGGAATAGTTAAATAAACTTTTGGCTCAGTCAAACCCACATTTTGATTTGTAATTGCACCTGAATCGCTTTTTGTAAATTGTGTCACCTGAAAATACATGTCATTAACTGTGATTTGACAGAGAAAAATGGCAGTTTATGTTTTGTTGTGTTTCATTAAAGTTTGCCCGCTGATGCTGAAATATTGCCTTTTGTAGCGCACTAGCTGCCTATCCTTGGAGTGAAAATGATCGTATTTTCTGCATTGCAAAATAGCTGGAAGCACATAGCATTAAACCAAAATTCACCTGCAACAGGTTAACAAGCCGTTTGCTTTTTGTGCGAGTGTCTTTCTAGAATGGTGTATGCATGTGAGTCTGAAATGGCGACTGGTTTCCTTGATTCTGCTGGAAAGTGCATTAGATGACTATGGGCGAGAAAGGAGGATTGCAAGAAGATTTTTACGTTTATTTGTTTCTATTTTGAGAATGCATTTAAATCTTTATGCACAGAAGCATGCAAGCGTGTGGATACAAGATTGCGGTGTTAGAAGTGTTGGCCTCTGATAAATAATTAACGTCTTCAACTTGTTGTCGCTTCAAATGCAGAGGACCTATCGCCTTCTCTGATTCCACACTGGCCTGGCAAAATTACGGCTTGTCCCCACCTCACTTTGGCAAAACAACAATTCAACTTCGACCACACAGCCCCGCTCCGTCGGTCTGGAGGCTTTAAACTGAACTTCTGCCACCCACTGGACTTTTAGCTCATTAAAAGTTTGTGCAGTTGTGGACCAAATTTTAATGCAGATTGTTTATCAAAACGCTGTCTTTTCCTCTCTTTTCAACATGTGCGTCCCCCAAGGCTATAGCTTAGATCAGTCCAGGAACTGCCGCCGTGGTGTAAAAACCAATAAGAGTCTACTGACTTTCGTTTAAAATATGTATGAATTCCGTAAGGGGATACCGCCTTGCATGTAATGAGTTTAATGTAAGATATAACTATGGTATAGATGCAGACAGCATTGAGTCATACAAGGGTCCGTGGCCTCACCGAGGGGAAAGGAAGTATGTTTTTCATTTTTCGCTTTTTGTAGCCGTTTTCCGGCAGATTATAATCTTATTTACCATACACAAATATAGTCTAAATCGGGTCCATGTGGATGTTTTTTCAGCAGATTGTTTAGTTGAAGCGAAAAAACGGCAGTCATAGCTAGCGTTAACATGTAGCGTGATGCTAACATGAAGCAGTATGTGTGTGTGCTCCGTTATTTTTGTAATTATGGGCTGTTGAACTATTTTGCTCCTGTCTTTGTATCTTTATTGGGCAGAAAATTATTCACAATTCAGCGTTTTTTTTCAAGTCGTTTTGGAGAAATTATACAAATTTTCGATTTTTCTCCTCTGTTTTTTTCCCCTCTACTGCTTCAAACATGACCATAATGGGCGCTTCCTATGATCAGGTATTCACTTTTTTTTAATTCTTGAATCCTCAACTATACTGTGGATTTTCAGAGAACATCCTTATTCTGATTAGAATTTTGTGATTTTTAAATGTGCTGCACGCCAGATTTATTATAACACATTATAATTTACCTGAACATCAGCAAAAAGAGACAAGCAAATATAAAGCGGTGGAGTAAAGGTAAAGCGCTTCATTAATCATTAAACAAATTGTACTCTGTGATTGTCATCCTCACCGTGTGTCAGTTCTCCTCTCTCACTGCTTCTTCTCCCTCGTGCTGGCGGACGGCTGCGCTGTCTTGACACGAGCTTCCTGCTTTGATTCCGAGGGACTTTGATGCCACCCTCACTCATCTCATGCTCATCTCAGAGGAGGAGTGGAATGAGGAGGAAAGCAAATAAAATGGGAGCTGACTGGCGGCTGGGTGGTCTGAAAAAGCCACTGAGGGAGACGTCACTTTGGATCCGTTTTTTGAAGTAACATGGCTAAACGGACACCTGTGGGATGAGGCCTGACTTTACGGCTGCATTCAAGTTGACCTGGGAAGTCGGAGTTTCCTCGTGCGAGGCTGATGCTGCTGCTATGTCCATTACGAGCTGATGACAATAAGAGCGAACTACGCTCTCTAGTTGATCTGTAATGTTATCTAAATGTTTGTCTGTTGTTTTTTCGTCCCTCCTTCCGCTCTCACTCGTATTAAGTGCACATGTGCCGTGGATTTCTCCCCAAAACCGTTGATTTGTCCCACTTTTAGACAAGCGCTGTCCCACATGTCCAGGCTTTTTCACCAGTGCCTAGAGCATTTTGTTCTTTTCAACTAAGAACGAAATGACTTTTGTCCATGCGTAGTTACGTCGAACACAAAGTTTTCGTATAGACTGAACCAACTGAATAGCTCGAAAGCCTTTCACCGCGATGCTGCTAATCGATCCATTGAGCTTAATTTCCGAACTATATGCCGTTACTTTTTAATGTCACACTTTGAATCTTGCGTGCGGCTAATTTAAAGATTGTTACGGTCATACTGAATATTGTGTCCCTATCGCCGTCTTCCTCCAAAACATTTTTTATTTCTACCGTAAATCCCACTACATTTCACTATTGTCTATATATTTTCCACCGATATCCACGTAAGCGGACAATTACAGCTCACCATTACCATAGACACAAAACACATTCAGTGTGTTTTCGTCAAATTCATCAAAATATGTCATATTAAAAAATTATGACAGAAGCAATTATTCTATGCTTTAATGTGGAATGGAGCCCTTCACTGGGTATTTTAACTTCATTAAAATGCGACCTTCTGCTGCTTAGACCTGTCAAGTAATAAAACGCTTTATTCTTCAGAGAATTACAGCACATTATCAACTTACGGCTTCTGTGAGATTTCAATGCAGCTGTGTGTCTTAGGCCCAATTAAAACCCAGCTCTGCAGCGGCACGGGCATAAACACACATTAGCCTCCAACCCCTCGTCTCCGCTCCCGTCTCCCTCGGCAACTTAATAATTAATATGCTTATTTTTTTTGCCGCTTAGGCCAAAGTGGAGCGGCTCTTGATGGAGGCAGAGATGGTTAATGGGACATGCTCGTCCCAGGTCTCACAGAGCTCCCCTGGTGTTGCAACCTACAGCACCCATGACTTAAGAAGTTTTCTGCCCATACGTGTGATAATAGTGATGTATGCCTTTCAAAGAACTTCGGAACTTCTTCTTCTTCAACTACTGCACTGCGTAGATATACACGCTGATGTGCTGATATTGGACTTGCCCTTAGTGGGAACTTTTTCTGTATATATGTTACTTTACATTTTGTTCCTGGAATAACACGATCTCACGCCTAAGCCTGCCCAGATTGAGGTGGGTGGCTCTGTGCAACGGCAAAACCAACACAATCAGTATTTGCATGTTAAAATATGCTCGCTCACTCGCTCCTCCGCTCCTTCTCATTCTCCGTTCTCTCTCTGAGCCTGTTTTGTTTTGCTCATTCCTCTGAGTGTGGCTCATTTGAATTCAGCCGGCGGCCCCATCGCACATCAGCCTTGATAAGCTAAGTGGCCCTCAGCAGCAGCCATTGAAGGATCTTTTACTTCTTTTTTAATCACGCACTTGTTTGTCCCCTTGGTAATCTCCTTCTTTCATCATTTGTTTCAAGGTATTGTATTATTGCTTCTCCGCCTCCTCCTCCTTCCCTCCATAAGGCTTGCATTACCACACTTTTATCACGCTTCAAATCCAAAAACGAAGAAAATATGCTTCTCCTCCCAATGCAATAACCTCACTGTCATGATTTTGTACTTTGCTCTCTCCTCATCTCCAACCAGCTGTTTTTCCTTGCTCCGCAGTAATTCCATAATCCGTAAATCTCCGCCATTTTTCATCGGAAACAATCGCAAGCGGGTGGGGCTAAATTTAATGAGCACTTTGTGAATGCAGTTATCTTGACAAAGGAAAGCCCTATGTTTAGATGATTGGGGAATATACGTGCCGCCCCCATGCCGTATAACGCGGTCTTGGATAAACTCAAGTTCTAAGTGCTAAGAACTGAAATGCACATAACGGCATGGAAAATGGTGCTAGCTTCTAAGAGTGATTCCAATCCTTCTTCTTTATGAGCAGCCGCTATTGTGAAGACTTATCCAAGTGCTATCTTCAGCTCTGCATTGCATTACCCCTGTCCCTTCAAAGACATCCATTCCAGCCTTCTTCGTCATTTGTTGTTACTCTCCACAGCACAATTCATGTCCCCTCCAGACCCAGTCTTTTATTTATCCCCAATGTCACTTATTTTCCAACTGCCTCGCACCGAAGGCTGTGCAGCTTGTTTTGTAAACACAAACAGGCCTTGGTGAGCCCATTCGCATTCTCAAGGCCTAATATGGCAGAGTTCAGCCACAGGAGCAGCTCATTCTCTGCTGATGGGGCAATGCCCACAGCTTTAAGAAGCACATCCTGGTTTCACTTTGACCATGTTACCGTTATGGTACTCATGGTAGGGTCGGGCGATGTCCCGTTAATTGGCAGTTGACGATGTTAACAGTGAACCATCATGATGGAGGATGATATCGTCCAACTCTCATTATAAGCATTTTTTAAAGACATTTACATAACCTATATATTGGCTGCATTTCATTTATGTTAGGAAAAATGTCAGATTGCAGGATAAACTAAACATGATCTGAACAGAGTCATGGAAAATTATTTTTGCAACAGAAATGCGTTAAAACTCGTGCATAAAAGTCTCAGAGGAGAACGACTTATTCAGAGCGTCATCTGCTCCTCAATACCGAGGCTCTTATCACACTAATACGAAAGTAAATTGGAGCCTATTATTTGCATTTGCTTAATTTTAACATAATGTTTAAGAAACAGTGGGTGAACGGGACAATATTTAGAAGTTAGCATTGTAGCCTACGTTTTTGAAGCTGCTCCACGCGCCGCCCGGTCCGTGTACCTCCTACACTGCGCTTCTTTCTCTCCTCTCTTTCCTCTCTCGGTCCTTCATGAGAACATCCAAACCCATACGCTCTCAGCTCCGATGTGAGATCCATCGTGGCATTTTAAAACTGTTAAGTTTCCATATGAAAAGCAAAGCGAAACCACGCGGTGTCAAACAGTAGCTGCTTTAAGAGAGAGAGCCCCGCGCGTCAGAAATAGAGCAGCACTGTGTCTTTATTTTAATAATTACGGCTAACACATCATGTCTTCGGGCTTCTGGTAGGCTACTTAAACTAGCGTGCAGATTAGCTATATGTGAAATTTAATTTACAGTGCAATCCCTTGTAGGTTTAAAGGCCCAAAGAAGATCAGTGCGTGTTTCTGAAAGGAGGGGGCGTGGCATCACGATGGTGACTCCATCGTGATGTTGCTTATCCATCACGATGGACGAACCCTAATTCATGATTCTTTAGCTTTTTTGTACCAGTCGAAAGCCCAGGTACCCTCTAGGCTTGTTGTCACTTTGGAGTAGGGTTGCTTGATTAATAGCGATCACATTAGCCAATCAAAAGGAATGCATTTATACTGGTAACATGTGTCTTGATTCATGTTGTTCAAGATTCAAGATTTTTTATTTGTCAAACCATGTGAATGATTTGAAATTATATTTCTCTCATCCTCGATTGTGGAGCGGGGGGTGGTGGAAGAGGGGTGGGAGGGAGGGCAGGGAGTTCAGCTTCCCGATGGCCTTGTGTATGAAACTGTTTTTAAGTCGACTGGACCTGGGCTGTAGATTCCGCAGTCTCCTCCCTGAAGACATTACCTTGTTCTGTGTGCACCACATGGCCAGACTGCTCACCTCACTCCTGTAGTCTCACTTAACTTTAACTTTCCTCACATGTTAACTCTCCTGGACATGTTTTAAATATGCACATCTCTTTGGAGTTGCCCTGAATGGTACTACTGACAAAATAATTTACTGCAAATAAATAAATACTTGCTTCGATGTAGTTCATATATCCAGACAGAGATACTCACATAGGTCTTTATTTGGTTACAACATAGAGTAAACGCCTGACACGTTTCAGCATAAGCCTTCCTCAGAGCGTTTACCAAGGAAGGCTTATGCCGAAACGCGTTAGCTTTTACTCTATGTTGTAACCAAATAAAGAACTATGTGAGTATCTCTGTTTCGATATATGAACTACATCAATGTGCTACCCTTTACATTTGTTCTAAAATGTATCATTTTTAGGGGATTTATATATATATATATAGATATACCAGTGTTTCTGGTAGGTTTTCACTGCTTACGAACCCTCTCAGAATCAGAATCAGAATCAGAATTCGTTTTATTGCCAAGGTTTGTGAACAAGGTTTACAAACTAGGAATTTTAAAGTGATAAAGTGATAGCAGTGGGACACACCGCACACTGCAAGTGCAGAAACATCCATGACTCTGTGACTGAGCTACAGTGACTTGTTTTTGTTCATGAGTCTGATGGCGGAGGGGAAAAACTGTTCAAGTGGTGGGAGGTATGGGTCTGGATAGACCGTAGCCTCCTGCCTGAGGGGAGAGGGGTGAATAGTCCGTGTCCTGGGTGAGAAGGGTCCGCTGTGATCCGACCCACACGCCTCCGGGTCCTGGAGGTGAACAGGTCCTGGAGAGATGGGAGCCCACAGCCAATCACCTTCTCTGCAGCACGCACAATGCGCTGCAGTCGGTGCTTGTCCCGTTCTGTAGCGCCAGGGAACCACACGGTGATGGAGGAGGTGAGGATGGACTCGATGATGGCCGTGTAGAACTGCACCAGCATCTTGGTTGGCAGCTTGAGTTTCCTCAGCTGCCGCAGGAAGAACATCCTCTGCTGGGCCTTCTTGATGAGGGAGCTGATGGTCGGCTCCCATTTGAGGTCCTGGGTGATGGTGGTGCCCAGGAAACGGAAGGAGTCCACGATGGAAATGGGGGTGGAAGAGTCTGTCAGGGCAAGGGGGGTCGGTGGGGCTGTGTCTTTCCTGAAGTCCACGATCATCTCCACTGTCTTCTGGGCGTTCAGCTCCAGGTTGTTGTGGCTGCACCAGGACGCCAGCCGTTCCACCTCTCTCCTGTAGGCGGACTCATCACCGTCCGAGATGAGCCCGATGAGGGTGGTGTCGTCCGCAAACTTGATCAGTTTAACGGTCTGGTAGCTGGAGGTGCAGCAGTTTTCGTCAAAAAACCTACAAAACAATTGGGGAGCCATAAAGGGGCCATATTGACCACTATACAGCAGCTGCGTCACAAAATGGTCAATTACGCACAAATCAAGTTTTTATTTTTCACATAAAAAGTTACATAATGTACCTAGATAATCATAAAAAACTATAAGTCTACAAGAACCTTAAAATATGTACAAACAAAATGCATAACAATTTCACACTTTCTTTTTTCTTTTTTTTCACACGCCACCTTTAATGTTTTGAAACAAGGCAGTGACAGCTTATCTGTCTCTTGGTGCGATGAACTGCCGCCTCTCGGACCAATAGTGGTCAAATCGGGAAATAACTGGAGCTCTCCAGATGGTTCTTCTTTTGAACAGAAAGGTGCATCTGGTTGGCCAGGCAGATACAATGTAAGGAAAAATATTTATTTATTATTTATTTTGACATTTTTACAACTCAACTCCACAATCCGGTCGGCTGAATCTCCATCTGAATCTGTTGTATTCTGATCAACATTTCTATTAATCGCTCTTCATTAACAATACTATACTTTTCATGAATAGGAAAAATTATCTCCTGAACATCTCCCTACTTACCATGTTATTTTTTAAATGCTGTATTTATATATATATATATATATATATATATATATATATATATATATATATATATATAAGTCTATCATTAGAATGAAACAAAATTATAAAATGTTCTTATTTTACGACTTTTATTTACACAAAACACAGGGCACATGCAGGTCGGTCAGCTGTGAAAGACACCCTCTCTTTGAACACGCGTTTAATTTATGAGCCTCCATGCCTATCCAGACACTACAAGGAAAGACCGCACTCTCCCGTCTGTTGCCTTGTAATCTTTTAATATTTCATACGCTTTTCCATTTCACAATGTAAAAGCGTGGCGCACCTTCCCATCTTCAAACCTCTGCCACTTTAGGTCCTGCTTTATGACCGTGTATACGCACGCTTTCTCTGCCCACGCCACATCTTTGGACCGCAGCATGTTCGAAGAGACAGCCGCGTTCCGGCGCTGGTGAACCTCTTGTGAGAAGCTTTTATGGAGAAAAAAATGAATGCGCTTGTTCTTTTCAGGTCAATAGTTAAACACATAAAAGTGCAATTGCGTTTGAATGGGTGCCGTCGTTTTGCCAGAGACTGTGTTAATGCTGTTAAAATCGCATGCGGTTCCTGCAGGAGCTGCTCCAGCCATTGACCTTATGGAGATGAGACGAGGGAGCTGATGGAGGTTTTGAAGCATGCCATAATTCACTGCACTCTATAGGACTTATAATGAGAAGACACTGTTTAATAAAATGGCGCTATAGACTAAAATTATTTCTGTGATAGAGGAGGCCATGAGGGAGATTGCCTTTAGAGCTTTTAAAATCTAAAGAACAAACATGTGCTACAAAAGCCTTATGGATAAGGATACTGTCACACCATAGTTCAGGATGGAATGTTATAAATTCATTGATACCATGAAAATCCACCATGTTTGGGGATACTAGCAAACATTTTCCATGGTGTATGGATAAAAACATTATAAAAAGTGGAGAAAAGAGCCAGGGACCCACTCCATTAGCTGCTGAGTGACTACTGATAGTCACTACTAATAAATACATATGACTGTTGTGTCCAAATATTTCAATGTGAACAATCACGACTGGCTCAATGAAGTGACAAGCAAAAGGGAGGAAAGGCTCTAAAAGGGCGGTTAAACGGCAATTTTATTGAATGAATAACAATAAAAAATGTGCCAAAGTGCAACGTCTTTGGATGGCTGCATGGAGGCCAGGCTGGAGCAGGGCTGAGCACCGGACCAGGTGCAGCTTTAAATATGGAGCAGAGCCACACCCAGAGGGGCGAGCCAGGGGAGGACCTGCACACAAGTTTTCCTCTGGGTATCTAGTTTGCTCTACCACTAAAACTATGTACAATAGGTTCCCCTCTGGGGCTAATCTTAGTGGGACTATTCTGGTTAAATAAAGGTCAAATAAACAAATTAGAAGTGTTACCAGATAAATCTTTGTCACTCCCCCTTCCAACTTGTTCCAGTCCACGTATGTTTGTTTTACATGACACAAACCAGAGCATTTCATTCTTGTAGAGCAGTGTTTCTCAAACCTTTTCAGCCCAAGGACCACTTTATCTTCCAATTTTTTTCTTTCTGAGGACCACCTATTAGTCCCACTCCAACACACCCCAAATAAACAACAACATTGGAACGATAAGCTAAATTTATGTTTAAAATGCAACTGTTTCAAGTCAAAAACGAATTATTCAAACACAAATGCAATTATATGATCAGAAATTCTTAAATGAATTCCATTTCATTTGAAACCAACATGTGGGAAAAAAAAGTATAGGAAGTCGGTATAGTTGTGGGTATAGGAAGTCTAAAAAGTGCTGGAGAAAACATTTTCCTCTAATGTCTAATATCACTGAAACTACTTGGATTTTACACCTGAAACAAAAACGATACATTACAAAATCAATAGATCTGTGGATTTTACATTTTGAGATTTCCATCAAAAACTCAACGTGAATGTTGACACGAGTGGTGCTGCTTATCACACAAAGGAGAATTTTATGACCTGATCTGCGGGCATGGCTGCGGAGACCATCAGGTGCACTAACGCCCCCAGCCATGTGTGAAATCCTGCGCGTTTTACAATAGCAAAAAGGATGAGGAGATTACGCACGGTTCTGAGAAGTGCCAGCCATGCTCATACATGCGCATCCATAACACTTCCAGCTCCGTCCCTTGTAATATTTGCCCAATTAAAAAAAAAAACTTCTCTGTAGAGCTTTTAACATTGTGAATATTAGTATACACTATACAATTCAATCCATCTGTCCTGTGCCATACAAATGTTATACTATTCAACACTTCAAAAGTGTATTGCCTGTGGGCATTTGAAACTCGAAAGCAGGAGAGGTTGGGGGGGGGGCTGTATGTTTAGATGATGGATGGCAGGGGAGTCACCTGTTGTAGTGCGTTGTCACTGAACCTCTTCCCGCACATCTGCCAAAACGAAGCAGCTCTGACATGATGCACTGTGATGACACTGCGAACCACTTTCAACTCTTTGCTTAGTGGAGGGCCATCCTTTACAGTACATGGCAACAGTGCATGGCCGTGCTTCTCAATGGATCTGACTCTAGCACCCTGAGCTCTCCGTTCGCCCCAGTGTAGTTTCTACTGTATTACATATTAACAGTACTCACCTAACAAGACTGTACAAGACAATTTGATTGAATAAGATAAAAAATATGATGCACAATATACTGTATCTTGATTTAATACATCTGATAGAGGTATTAAATCATATCTCCTTGACAAATGTTGGTTCTGATCAAGTTAAGTAATAAGTGGGTCGAATTAATGTCATGGCTGAAAGTCCATCTGACCAACATCATTCACACATTGTTTATATTGTCACCACTTTTTATGGAAAAAAAGTGTTCACATGTACTGACAGAGAAGACATGGGCAGTGTTTGTTTCATTATGATAGGCCCATTAATGACAGATATATTAGCCTCACCAAAAAAAAAAAAAAATGTGGAAAATCTGCATTCTTACAGCCCACCACCTCAATTTGTTTTTTGTGTTGTCGCAAAACCCCAAACATCTAGTTCTCTTTATGCAATTCATATGCAACAGTATCGTAGCCTAGCAACACTGTAAGCTCTGTTGCACTGCTGAGTCGTCCAGCAGGCTGTGCACCCCGGCATTTAGCCTCTCTGACCCACAACTCCTCCTCATCTTCCTGCTCAGTTTCTCCCCTCTGTTCCTCTGAGCCCAAAGCAGCCCTCGACCCAAACCAAGTGGAAGCGCAGCGAGTCAATGAGATAGTCCAACTGGGACCACAAGTTAAACCCTCATAGTCCCACTGCTCTGGCCACTTAAGTGGAAAGGGACTACCACACACTGTTTTGCCATGGTTTTAATATTCACTGCTGCCATTCAACATAAATCAAGACGTGCACATCATTTAAACAACCAAATGCAACGAGCCTGAAGATTATTTAAAAAATCTACACAAATGTGACCCTCTGTAGTGCAATTTCTGGTCAATCTTTGTTTTTGTGATTGGGCGTGCATGCATCTGCATACAGATATTGTCAGATTCTTAGAAAACCTGACTCATTTTAACAGTTTCAAAGAGGGTTAATTGTTGAAAGGGCATCACATGTCTCTGCTTGGATTTTATGATTTTCTTTTGGATTCCAGAATCTCATTGGAAATTTAAAAAAAAGAAACTCTTGATTTGGTTTATAAAGACACTGTATCTTTTAAACTCTGTAAATATTCATTATGGCTTGGATCAGTATTGTACATTACAAGCTTGACAACAACTTTCGCAAAGCGCAACAGTGAACAGTATGGCAGTAAGCCATATAGCCACAATTCGGCTGCTCTGTCCATATGTTATATGTTGTCCACTATTGAATTAAAATAGTCTACAATTTCTATGACCTAGGACCCTCTGTGTTTTAATAAAAACTCCTGGGTCGTAGTAACACCATAGCCATATAACATTACACTCCAGCAGTCATTCATTCTGGTGCCTCTGTTGTTCAACATCTTTCTTCATTAAACAATTCACACAAGGCTTATTAATACACTCACAAACTCATTAATATGTTTTTTTTTCTGATCATCGCTTCCCTATTTGCCTCCTGCTCTTAATCAAACTCATCCCTGCACTGCAGTTGCGGGGGAAAAAAACAAAGCAAAAAAACTCAACAAGCGCTTACCATCAAAATAATTGCCTGCATACATTTGTTCTGCCTCCACGAATTTCATATTGTTTTCCTAACGGTTATGCACACTGGATATTACTTTGGCTTTTTATAAGGTGTTGGGTAAGCTTCACTCTGGATGAGAAATAATGAGCAGGGCTTTTTGGGACGCATGAGTCGTAGCCATGTCCGCAAACTAATTAAGATACTTTCTCTAGTCGCTAAACAATCAACAACAGGATTTAACCATTGATCTGCCCCAGGCCCCAAATGTGCAGAGCAAGCATTTATCGTAATGAAAGCTTTGCGAGCAAACGCTGGATAGGGAAGTGGGGAGATACAGTACATACCCCGGCAGAATTTCTGACCATTTTTTTACCATTTTTCAAAAAATAAGAAAGATAACACCATTGCTTTTTTTCACTCATAATTAATGAGGTTGTGTGAAGCCATTTGTGCTGAAAAAACTGAGTTTGCGCTTTTTAAATCATAATGAAAAAGAAAGTGTACAAAATGACCCTGATCCAAAGTTTACATACCCCCGTTTTGTGGTGGTTGTGGAGAAGGTTCTGTATATAATCCAATGGTAAATCGGCCCATTCCTCTTGATCATAAACTTTTGATCAGGGTCATTTTTGGTACTTTCTTTTTTCATTATGATTTAAAAAGAACAACGTTTCTTTCACCACAAATGGCTTCACACAACCACTAACTGAGTGAAAAAAAAAAAAAAAACTTTTCGTGTTATCATTCATATTCTTTGGGAAAATAATAAAACATTCTGCCAGGGTATGTAGGCTTTTGAGCACAACTGTATGTATTATACAATACAGCAGTTGACTTTATGGAAAGCAGTAGCAATAGCAGGATATAACTGCTTTATTCTGATTCTTAAATGATAGTGCCATCTAATTTTTGATCATGAAATGAATCTGTGCGTCACTGTCAGACCATGTCACATATCTACCGCAACTGTAAAATATATACACATCTCCTTGGCTTGTTCATTTCCTCCCCTTCATCATATCTATGTCAGGTTTTAGGGGTGTACAGGTTTTAGCTCAAGTGTGTTGTTTTTTCCTTCTATAGTGCTTGCTTTGTTACCTGCACACTTTCTTGTTGTGCAACCTGGGCCCTCACAACTGCAGTTTGATTTAAGACAAGTAAACAAGAGGTAAGGTACTCAAAAACCTTGTGTGAGAGCATAGCTGAAACCCAACTCTACAAGTTGGGTTGTAGAGTTGCACACTGTCTCTAAGCTCTGGGGAAAGACTGTATGAAATGTTTTGATCCGAGCGAGTTAGGGACAATATGCACGAGTGGCATGAATACCCAAGTGTGCAGTATTGTTGAGCTACAGCGAAGATTGAAGTCATTTTTTGTTCGCACATGTATCTTGTTTCCCTGTTCCCGTGTCCAGCTGGCTCCATGTCGAAACAACAAAACTATTATCTGTCTGTTGTTCTGTCCATTCCTGTGCTCCGCCAGAAGCACCACGTTGGGCACACCATTTGAATTTGAGACTCTTCCAGCCAAGCCATATCCCTCCCATAGTGAGAGGCAGGATTAATTTTGCTCACACCACACGGCGAGAAAGATAGAGAAGTTTGGGATGTGGTCTAGAGAATTGCAGAGTTGCCGAGGTAATACCACTGGCTTCACCTATTATCCACGGAGCATCATTTAATCGGGGCTTTGTAGTGCAATAATGTGTTTGGCAGCTGGTGGTCAGTGCTGGCAGGGAGCTTTTGCTATGATTACGTGTCTCATCAGTGTGTCAGTAATGTGTTTGGAGGAAGATAGACAACACGTAAGCTTGGTAAATAACGCAAATATGCTGCTGGGCTTCACTTTGTCTGTCCGTTCGCTCATTCCTCTGTGGAGTTCAGGCAGTTGTGTCTTTCTCTGCCTCCATTTCTGCAAACAAATACAAAACATAGAAACAACTTGGATTAGAACATTCTCATGACCAGCAATAGTCAAAACCCCCAAGCTGTTGCCAGGGGTATAAAAAGAAATTGTATCTTTAAAAAGAAAAAAGGAAGAAAGTAACTGCTCTCTGATAGCAGTCAAAGGGAGTAATGTGGCCAATCATGGTTTCCAGAAATGTCTTCATCCGTTCAGTTTGAGTATTGTCTTAGAAGAGGTTCATTAATTTGTTGTGTCTGTCCTGTCCCCCACAGAGATCCTCAGTGGGGGGGTGTATGTGGACCAGAACAAGTTCCTGTGCCACGCAGACACCATCCACTGGCAGGACATTGTGAAGAATCCCGGGATCCATCCGCTGGTCGTGCCCACCAACAGCAGCGGGGCATGTGAGTAACGCTGTCAACAGTTGTGGTTTGTTTGTCAAGTTAGATACGATTTAAGATAAACGTGTTGGATTTACATCATCTCCCAAAAAATGTGTACATTTAGAGAACGCTGTACCATATTTAACATTTTGTAACCGTTTTTTAAACCTTAAAGGAATAGATATGTTCTTACCTTAGCTTAGACGACTTCATTTGTACCTGTCTGGTCTCCACGTGTGCCTTCCGTAACGTAAACACTACACAGACGGCGTTAGCATTTAGCCTCTCTCTTCTCCTCTATAGCTCCAAACGAAATGAAGATAGAAGCGACCAAACTCTTCCACGTTTTCCCTATTTAAATACAGTATGGTTACGTCAAGTGTTACACTATAAAGTATAATTACACACAATTAAACAATGCGGATAAAAAGGGGAACTATATTGTAAGGCGTAATAATACCAGGAGCAATTCGGCATCCGCACAGTAAAGTGAAGATATCACTGCGCGGATGCCAAATTACTTCTGGTATTATTACGTCTTACAATATAGTCCCCCTTTTTATCCGCTTAGAAAATCCACATACATTTTGTGTAATTATACTTTGTAGTGTAACACTTCACGTAACCATATTTAAATAGGGAAAACGTGGAAGAGTTTGGTAGCTTCTATCTTCACCTTGTTTGGAGCTATAGAGGAGAGGAGAGAGGCTAAATGCTAACGCCGTCTGTGCTGTGTTTACGTAACGGAAGGCACACGTGGAGAACAGACAGCTACAAATGAACTCGTCAAAGCTAAGGTAAAACGGTGGCCTATTCCTTTAAAGGAACCGTTTTTTCATACTGAGATATGTTCTTACCTGAGCTTAGACAAGTTGATGCGTACCTGTCTGGTCTTTGTGCATGCGCTCAGTCACGCAAAAAGACCAAAGATGTTGTTAGCATTTAGCCTCTCCTCCTCTCCTCTATGGAGCCAAACGGGGGTGAAGTTAGAAGTAACCAAGCTCTTCCACGTTTTTACTATTTAAATACGGTTACATGAGTAGTTACACAATCCAATTAAAGTTACACAAAATTAAATGTGTTGATTTTCCAGGCGGATAAAAAGGGGCACTATATTGTATGGCGTAATAACACCTTAGGAGCACTAAAGTGAAGTGAAGATATTACTGCGCGGACGTCGAAGTGTTTAATTTTGTGTAACTATACCTGGATCGTGTAACTACTCGCGTAACCATATTTAAATAGGGGAAACGTGGAAGAGCTTGGTCGCTTATAACTTCACCCCCGTTTGGCTCCATAGAGGAGAGGAGGAGAGGCTAAATGCTAACAACATCTTTGGTCTTTTTTGCGTGACTGTGCGCACGCGTAAAGACCAGACAGGTACGCATCAACTCGCCTAAGCTCAGGTAAGAACATAATCTCAGTGTGGAAAAACGGTGGCCTGTTCCTTTAAAAGAGCTTGTTAATCGTAAATTGCTCATTGTTTTCTAAATAGATTATCAACATCCCAATTCTTTACGGGGATCAATGTGTATGTTTCAAAGCTTTCAGGACGCAGAGTAACCTGGTAATGTTAACAATTCAATGTATTGAATTGTTGCAACTCCCGGGTTTCCAATTGCAAATAAAAGGCTGCAGAAGTGTCTTTTGGTTTCTGCTGAGAGGGAGCAAAATGCCAAAACCGCCGAAAATAGAGGCGAAGCAACAGGCAGATTCGGCGGTGGAAGAAGAATACGTAAGCCTCAGTCGAGTCACGGAGCTCATGGAGCAGCAGAGGGTCATGTTCAGGGAATTAATTCAACAACAACAGGAGAACTTCAAAGGATTTATTAAACTCATCATGGAATCAACAAACACCCGCATGGATTTACAGACTAAGGACATTCAAGAACTAAAAACAAGCCTGCAGTTCACGCAAGGTGAGGTGGACACTTTGAAAGAGCAAAATCTGAAACTCACGGAGCGCACAAACACCTTACAAACGGACTTTTACAAAGTATGTGACAATTTACACATCATCACGGACAAACTGGAGTATCTGGAGGGACAGAGCCGCAGAAATAACCTGGTATTTGAGGGAGTGTTGGAGTCGCCTGGGGAGACTTGGGCCGACGCCGAGGAAAAGGTGAAAGAAATACTGAAGGAGAAGCTACAGCTAAATCACGCGGTGGAGGTGGAGAGGGCTCACCGCGTAGGGAAACCCGGCGGAGGGAGAGACTGGCCGAGACCCATCATCGCCAGACTACTGAGGTGGAAGGATCGCGAGGAAATCTTGCAGCGCGCCAAACGACTTAAAGGAACAAAAATCTTCATAAACGAGGACTACACCGAATCAATAAAAAGAAAACGCAAAGAACTGATGCCGGAGCTGAGAGCTGCACGAGAAAGGGGGGAGATCGCCTTCTTGCGATATGACAAACTCATTATACGTCCACGCAGCAGTACACCACATCCAGTATAAACACCGAGAAAAACGTATGGATTTTGGTATGTAAAAGCACATAATCTCACATGTCTAGTAATACATACAGTTCTATAGGAAGCACCGACTTGGATTTTTCAATAAGGAGAATTGCTGAAGCAAACTCCCAGGATTTTACATTCTCTCAGTACGACCTACAGAACACTGAGATCGACATCGACCCGGAAAATAACTTCTTTTCTAGAGCTACCAATGACTGTCAATACTACACAGAGGATCTGTACAATAGTAAACTTAAGAACATTAAGGCATTCACTGTAATCCACTTCAATAGTCGAAGCCTCTATGCAAACTTTGACCACATCAAAAGCTTCTTAAAACAGTTTTCCACACCATTCAGTGTCATTTTAATCACAGAAACATGGATCAATAATGACAGAGAATTTGAGTTTTCTATTGAGGGTTATGAATTTATAAGTATGAACAGAAGGAACAAGCATGGAGGGGGCGTAGCTATGTTTATAGACTCCAACTATAGTTACAAAGTAATGGAAAATAAGACAATGGTGGTGGATGATACACTTGAATGCATTACTGTTGAAATTACAAGGCAAAAAAAGAAAAATATTATTGTGAGTTCTATCTATAGAACACCTGGCTCTGATATAGATGTTTTTTCTAAGTGGATGGAGGAGCACTTTTCAGGATTAAGTCATAAAGTCATGTTTGTGGGGGGAGACCTCAACATCGATCTTTTAAACCCATATAAACATAAAAAGACGGACGAATTTATAAATACTTTATTCAGTATAGGTCTGTTTCCTCTAATAACCAAACCTAGTAGAATTACAACCCATAGTGCAACCTTGATTGATAACATTTTCTCAAATGAAATTGAAAGTGATACAGTCAGCGGGTTAATGATAAATGATATTAGTGATCACCTTCCAGTTTTCGTTATGTATAAAAATGGATATGTAAAAGATGAAGAGGAAAACAAGTATTGGTTTAGAAGGGTAAAAACAGAGAAAACTATTGATGCATTTAAAAAGGAGCTTTTAGCTCAAGACTGGAGTATTGTGTACAGAGAGAATGACACGAATATGGCATATGATGAGTTTACGCAAGTATTTCAAAAGGTATACGACAAAAACTGCCCAATGAAGAAATACAGTAAAAACAGAAAGTGTAAAGAAACACCATGGATGTCTAAAGGTTTACTAAATGCTTGCAAGAAAAAAAATAATCTTTACAAAAACTTTATAAATAACAAAACAAAAGAAGCTGAGGATAAATATAAGAAATATAAAAATAAACTGACAGGTATCATTAGAAAATGTAAACAGGATTATTATAATACATTGTTAGATAGCAATAAGAATAATATTAAAGGTTTATGGAACATCTTAAATAGTATAATTAGAAATAAACCAAGAACGATTAATTATCCAAAATATTTCAAAGATGAGGATAACACTTTAAATAATATGAATGAAGTCGTCGAAACATTTAATAAATTCTTTGTAGATGTTGGACCGAACCTTGCTGCAAAAATTGCAAACGTTGAGAACTATAATTGTGAACTGATAGACACAAATCCTATGTCCCTGTTCCTCAAACCTGTGGAGGAAAAGGAGATACTGGACATTGTTAAAGGGTGTAAAAATAAAACTTCGACCGATTACCATGACATGGACATGAAAACTTTAAAAACTGTTATTGAAAGTATCTCTAAGCCGTTAACTTACATTTGTAACTTATCGTTGCAAACTGGACAATTTCCTGACAGTATGAAAGTAGCAAAAGTGATTCCTCTGTTCAAGGCAGGAGATAAACATCTCTTTACAAACTACAGACCTGTTTCCCTTTTACCGCAATTCTCTAAAATCTTAGAAAAGGTTTTTAACTCTAGACTTGACGGCTTTATCGAAAAGTGTAATTTACTCTCGGACAATCAGTTTGGTTTCAGGAACAATCACTCAACCTCACACGCGCTCTTTGATATAACTGAAGAAATAACTAATGCTGTAGATAACAAGAAATGTGCAATAGGGTTATTTATTGACCTGAGTAAAGCGTTTGATACAATAAACTATGATATATTAATTAATAAACTAGAACATTATGGGATTAGGGGGGTAGCTCTACAGTGGGTCACCAGTTACTTAAAAAATAGAAAACAATGTGTGAAAATCGGTGATTATCAGTCGAGTTGTCGACAAATTGTCTGTGGTTTACCTCAAGGTTCTATTCTGGGCCCAAAATTGTTTAATATGTATATTAACGACATTTGTAAAACGTCTGAAATACTTAAATTTATCTTGTTTGCTGACGATACAAATATTTTTGCATCAGGAGACGACTTGCAACAGCTGTGTCGGATTGTTAACTTGGAACTCAAAAGTGTCAATAAGTGGTTCAAACAAAATAAATTATCTTTAAATCTGAGTAAAAGCAAAATGATGATATTTGGCAACTGTAATTGCAATGCTCAGGAAGCAATTCAGATAGAGGGTGTTGTTATCGAGCAAGTGCATGAAATCAAATTCCTTGGTGTGATTATTGATGACAGAATTACTTGGAAATCTCACATTAAATATATATCTACGAAAATTTCTAGAAGCATTTCAGTAATAGCAAAAGCAAAGCACATTTTAAACATCAAAGCTCTACATACCTTATACTGTTCTCTGATTTTGCCCTACTTATATTATTGTACTGTGGTTTGGGGTAGTACTTATAAAAACACAGTTAAACCAATAATATTGTTGCAAAAAAGAGCTCTCCGAGTAATTCATAAAGTTGGGTTTTTGGACCACACAAACTCATTATTTTTCAAATCAAAGATCATGAAGTTTTGTGACATTGTTGAGTTCCAAACTGTACAAATGTTATACAAAGCAAGGTATAAATTGTTACCAAACCAAATACAAAGAATGTTCCAAGAACGTACTGGTCGTTATGAATTACGTGATGAATTAAACTTTAGGATTCAGAAACATAGCACAACTTTGAAAAGTTTTAGTCCAACAGTTAATGGTGTACAATTGTGGAATAAACTGGAGATGGATTTGAAACGATGTCCAAACATCAACCTGTTCAAATTTAAATACAAACAAAAGACTTTTGAAATATACAGACAAGAAGAAATGTGTTGCCACTAGGGGGAGCAGTAGGATGGATTATGTGTATTTTTCCTCTATAATCAAGGAAGAGTGTTGCTGCTTGGAACGGTTGTCATTCTATTGCTCAAATTCACAAACGGAGAATTAGGGTTGGCAGGTTATGGATCTGTTGAGAGGAATCCTCCCAACGGGCTCTAAACCTTGTCTTTTAATGCACCACTCAGCATAGGAACATCATCTACAAATCAGCTGTTAGGGGGTTTGTTGAAGGGGAGTTACTGCCCTCTTCAACTGGCTCACTCTCTGGCTTTTTAATGCACCACACTATGCAGGGCTACAGCATACTTCACATATAACTCAATTAAATAAATATATAATAATGATGATGATAATTAAACCCAAATTAAAATTATACTGAGAATGGTAATGACAACTGGAAAGTATCAAGATCTCAGATTATAATATCTATTAATGTACCTTTATACCATAAAAGTAACTATGTAATCACGGGTAAAAATATGCAAGCAATATATTAACACATTTTTTTTTTTTACTTGCTTTGTTCTAGACATCGTATATGAAACTAGATTGTTGTTGTAGCTGTGCGTTGTTTCAATTAATTATATAAAGAGTTAATATATTTTTGTTGTTTGTTGTAAGTTGGTCTGTATGAATGTAGCTGCTTGAAATGTTTTGAAATGTTCTTTTTTTTATTTTATTGCACTTGGGGGTGGGGGCTCATAAGCTTTTTGCTTCAGCCCACTCCTTTTGAGCACAATGTGTATTGCTCAAATAAACAAATAAACAGTTTCCACAAAAGTTGTCGTTCATGAATTACTGCAAGGGGGCAAACTAAATTTACCACACACTACATGAGGTAAGGCACTTTATTAAGACACAATTGTTTAACATTTTGAGAATTTTGACCGCTTCCCCTACAACTGCTCCATCCATTAAGTTTAAGTAAGCAGTCTCTAAATTTGCATAAAAAGCGTGACATTTGGTTTGTTATATAGTTTCGACTGTGTGAGCGCCAACCAATACCAAACATTGTATCGGATCACCAAATGACCTCATTCTGTCACCAGCAGACTTGCCATAACATCCCACACTGTACTGCACCCGCTTTGTCCTGAACATGTTAATGAATGCCCCGAGCTGCGGCTGGGGAGATTTTAAGTTGACATGTACATACATTCATCAAGAGAAACATGACATAATCTGTCACCTTTGCTCACCCTACGATTCAAAGACTTAACCCACAAACACACTTGCCTTATTAATTTAATGCTCTAGCTGTTTGACATTTAAGACTACCGCTGCTGTTGTGGTTTGTTAGCGCAGTCTCTGGAGGAATTCAAACTCTGGGATTGAGGCCCTTAGGTCTGATAGTTTTGTTTCTGTTTTTGATTGCTTTATCCTGGATTTGTCCTGGTTGAGATTCACTTAAGACCCGATTGAGTTCTTGTTTTGTCCAAGTTCACTTCTGTTTAGACCATGAGGTTATTTTTAATGGACTCAACTTATATAGCGCTTTTCTACCTTTATCAGGCCCAAAGCGCTTTACAGTAAGGAACCAGTCACCCATTCATACACCAACGTACTCAGACACTGGAGGCAAAGAGGGTGTCTTGCCCAAGGACACAACGACTATGTGCATTTGCGGGAGCCGGGATTCGAACCCACGACCTTCCGATCACGAGACGACCCGCCTCTACCACCTGTGCCACCGTCGCCCTTAATTGTTTGGTCCTGGTTCAGTCCTGCGGTGTGGGTTAATCATACCAACTTACAGCTGATTAAATCATTGCCTTATTCTGGGATTGTTTCAGTACCTGTTTTTTGTGCTAGAAATGCCCAAAACAGATCTGATTTCAACATCATAACAACGTAGAAATATGATCTGTCTCCCACATGATTAAAATGCAGACCGAATGAACAGCAGGGGTCTATGGAGAAGACCTCGAGCTGAGATGGCCTGGCTGTGTCACCCCTGACCAAGCTCCGGGCTTCACTCTTTTATTTAACAGTGCAATAAAACTATGCACAATAGAATTCCATAACACTGACTTTCAGCCTCAAGCTTCATCCAAATGTATCTAAATGTCCAAATATCAATTGTGATAATAATATTTATTCCAAAGCAATTTGACAATATATCATCAAGGCAGAGTACAAAATTCTATGTAAAATGATAATGCCAGGATCAATCACCATAGAAACGAATAGGACTCATGTCAGGAAGGAACTATAGGCTGCTATTATAAAAACCAAAAGCATCAATAACCATATTTTAGCTGAACTTTGAAATTAATAGAAAATGACGCACAGAGGAAAAGGAAAATTTAAGCTTAACTGGTGAATGGCCCAAGTAAACAAAGCTGAGAAATGGATAAACAATGAGGGGGATTTTTAATGCCATCTGTACAGGATTAAGGGGGGATTGTCTGAGGAATAATTACATGTTTCTTTAAATCTAGCCCTACATCTTCCCTCATCATTGCCTATTAGATTATTATTAGTAGTAGTACGACTTTTTCGTCCTTGCAGCAAAATTTCCATCTCCTCATCTTCTTCCATACTTTCCCTTCATCATATCAATTGTAGTTGTACACAGGCTTCCATATTTTGGCCCGTTAAAAGCCTTTTCTTTTCCTCCTAGTGCTCGCTTTGATATTGTGCACCTCTCTTGTTTTGCAATCTGTGCTGCAACAACTCCAGTTTGATATAAGAGAAGTAAACAAGAGGTAAGGGGCTCAAAAAACAGTGTGAGCAAACATGGCTGAAACCCAACTCTACAATAAACACTATCTCTAAACTCCTGGGGTATCATTGTCCTGCCTAAATAAGAGTAAGACAATATGAAATGCTGAGGCTGTGTGCACTGCCAAAGGATCAATATGTCTCCTAATCTGTAATCCATTTTTAACACCCTAATCTCCATTTCAGATTATGGTTATAAGTGACTGATCCATTTAGGCCCGCTTTGTTGTGCTGATATTTGTGCATTTTCTCAAAACAAAGGATTAATTAAAACCGTATGTAATTCCATGGGTACCTTTAGCCCCTCACATTAGTAAATATATTCAACCATGATCATGTGGTTTTAAGGCAAGACACACTTGCAGATCATTATGAGTGTAACTAAAACAAATAAAGCCAAAGAAAAAATAAACTATCCATTATCCACTCTATAAATCATGTTTGCGAATCATTTCACTGACAATGGCAATAAAACATATATGACCCTGTTCTCAAAACATGAGAATGATGGTCGCCTGTTTTAGTTTTTAGCTCAGTCACCTGTAGTTCTGTCAAGAGTAAAAGAATGTATGCAGTAAAAGAACGCAGAAAAGGTGTATTTCAAGTCAGTCAAAATCTATAAGTGGAGACGGGTGTGCAGTCCTTGGCCACAAAATAAAATAAAAAATCTCTATGACTTCACTTTCCTCGATGCACTCAAAGAGACAGCGCAGAGATATAAGTATGCTTTGCTCCGTCGAGCAGCACTTATAGTCTGACATTTATATGATTATCCTGTTTGTATGCTGCTATTCGCTCAGTCAAGGTTCCTGACCCCACTCTCGACCACGGCCAAAGCGCTAGTTACTGCTCTATTCACTCAAGTCGAGTAGATGATGCGTTAAAGGCCAGATGGACAGTTACAGAGTTACAAGAGTTCAACTGGCCGACAGTGTATGAAAATTACAACTCAATATCCAGCAGTCTTCATATCTCACAAAGCCATATATTATTATATTGCTATAGGGGCTCAGTTGGTAGAGCAGGTCTTAACCACCACCGAGTACGCCAGTGGTTTCTCAAAGTGGTTCTCTTCGGGACCTCCATGGGGGTAGCGAGAGCATATGGGAAGCCTGTCTCTATGTATACAATAGGATGGGAGGTATACCATCCTATGCCTCCCATCCCAGTGGGTCCAAAAAAGTAGATACAAGTTCAGGTGCTCTTCGAGGACAAAGACATAGAGAACATGGCAGAAAGACAAAGGAATGTCCGAGGCACTCTGAATGGTGAGATTAAAAATAGTATACTTTGCACTTGTTTAGGCTAAAACCGCTTTAGTGGCAGTTTGTGTAAAAGTGGAGCTTCACGTCATGAGCACACGGCGATCTGTGTGTTTCCTTCCCCGATCATGCGAAGGAGGAAGCGAAAGTGTCGATTTTCTGTGTTACATCCACAAAGCAGCAGGTGCGTGTGTCATTAGCACTTAGCGCACCGTGGCGATGTCACTACTCGGCTGAGCGGCGTAAGAATTTTTGAGAAGGGTCTAATTGCAGCCGATGGAGAGTCACATGATCAGTGGAGCGGAGTTTATTTCGATTTGCAGCGGTTTCTAGTAGTACTGACCGCCCCCACTTCTGTGGCAAATGTGGGTGGAGTTTGGTCTTTTGTTAGTCACGACTAAGCATTTTGTAATACATCAATAAAGCATTGGTAAAACTTGCAATTATCATTCATGAAAGCACCTAAATAGATGCTTTATGTTGCTATAGTAACACCATCCCTATGTCTGATTAAGGTTAGGCAATTGGTCAAGTTTCTTGGTGTTATAAATTAGTAACAAAAGATGAGGAATACGTTGTAAATGTTTTGTACATGGTGAATTGTGTTTTAACCTTTGTTTTACAAATGCTTTACTAAAACCTAATAGTGTGTAGTTGTTATAAAGTGTTTCCAAAGAGAAATTTTGATATTTCAAAAAACATAGCATTATAACATTGACTGCAGTAATTGGATCCACCATGAACAAAAAGAATACAAAAATTAACCTATGCTAAGAGGAGTAAACAGGCTACACATTTAATTTCAGTATCCTGACTGGCAAGGCGATGCTTGTTGTGGACTGGCTGCCACTTCTGGTGTTTCTAGGCATAGTGTCACATTACTGTTCAAATTTACCATGTTGTGTTTATTTTTTGCATTAAAAAACACAGAGGTTAAGTTTTATTGTGAAAGAAATTTGGATTTATGAGATCAAAACAATTTCAGTCTTTCTTTGTTACCACTTTTTCATACTAAGAGGAGCAGATGGAGTCTGTTTGGATGCTAATAGCTCCTCGTGTGGAGAGCCTGATGGACAGCGGACAGCACTTGTGCACTTATCCAGCTCACTTCTCCCGCAGTCAATTACAGACAGTCAATTAAGTCCTCCAAATATAAAAAGGCAGAGGCCACAGCGAAAGAGGCTATGATTTGCTACTTTAGTGCTTTTAGACACGAACCTGCTCCAAGAACCCATGCTGTCTTCATATGGAAATAAAGACATTTATATAAAACACAGATTGGGTTATGGCGAGATCAATTGGGGTTTTATGACAAAAGAACAGCCTGTGCCAGTCAGAGCTATGAGATACTGATTCACCATCAGCAATCTATAATGTGCATATTATGATGAATATAGTTATTTATTTATTTTACTAAGACAGTAAATACATGTTAACTTTATATCTTTTATGCAAAAAAAAGAATTTAATTGTGGATGTGTTAATGTACGGTAGTACTTGTCCAAAGATGTTCTGTGAGCATTAAACTGCTACTACTCGACTACTCCTGAGGTAAGGGGTCAGTACTGCCAAACCCCATCTATTGTTTCTTTCTTTCTTTCTTTATTTCCTCTTTCTTACTTTATCTTTCTTTCTTTCTTTCCTCTCTCCTTTCCTCTTCCTTCCTTCCTTCGTTCCTGACTGAATCTGACTCAGAGTATAAGAAAGCTTGTTTGTGAACAGTTTTACATCTGACTACAAGAGTGAGATAAGGCTTCTGAAGACAATCAACCCAGTACAGTCGATGATATTTGAAAAAGTCTACTAGAATGGAAATGACCACATCCGCTCCCTCAAATACATTTGCGTTCCAGATTATAAGGAACATTATGCTGAGACGTTTACTGTAGATACTTCTTCCCCGCCTTTGAAACCGCTAACCTTTAACCTTCACACAGACTCTTATTAGGATTTGTAACATTTTATGATATAATTGTCTGCCCACTCATCAGCTGAAGTACCTGCATATTTTACACACTATCCATTGTGCAGTCATTACCATAATTACCACGCACTCAGTCCACCTCTGCTGACGCACAATGTCTGGAACAACACTTAATATACACCTCTTTATGTTCTGTTAGAAACGACAGAGACTCTCACGCACAACAGCTGCAGGAAATTATAGCTCATGGACCAATGTGTATTATTTCTACCTGCTAAAAGTGCATCAATTTGATCTTCCTTCAGTTTCTGTTTGTTCATTTCTAATAATAACACTAATTATTCATTCATTCATGTTGTCCTTGCAGGTCAGAAGTGCCATCGCTCCTGTAATGGCCGCTGTTGGGGGCCAAGGGAGGACCAGTGTCAAAGTTGTAAGTACCATTCTTAACTTTTCTTAACTTGTGAGATTTAATTGCTGACAAGTTCTGGCAGGGCACCTTTATATACTCTGCAAAAAGTTGTATTTTTGTTTTGTATTGGAACAGAGATTAAAAGGTATGAAGTATACCAATCTAGAATTATAGAAAAAATGTTAAATAAAAATCATCTTCAGGTTTGTTGTGGCTTTCATCTCTATCGATAGCTATGTAGCACAGACGTTGTAGTTGGAGTGGTTATTCTAGGATAGTGGATGGAGTTTACTATACAAAGTTATAACCAAGATGATATTTCAACACACATAAAGAAAATATCTTATGGAAAAGGATTAGCTGGAGGTGCTCACTGGATCCTGCGTCGTATGGTGCCAGGGGCTCTTCAGGATACAGATGGGCAGATTAGCAACAGATTAGAAAAGTAGAGGGTCCAAGGCACGTCTGGTCTGAGAAAAAATATTTTATTTAATCAATGCTAACGCATTTCACCGTAGTCAGTCTTCATCAGGGCAGTATATTTATGTTTAAACTTTATACATTGATATAATTATCCAGGTAGATTGTGTTCAGAGCTAAAAGAAAATGCATCTAAACTGTGACTCATCAGTTTATGTAGAAATGTACATAGAAACTGTACTCTAATCTACGACTACCTCTTATAGTAGTTGTAGTTTCATTTACATTAGTAGAAGTAGCCAACTACGGATTTAGTTCTGTGGAAGAGCAGAATAAAGCCGAGCCACTTGGTAAGAGACACACGTTATATTATGTATGTGGTTATTAAAGTAAAGAGTTTGCAGTGCACAGTTTGCCAGGTATAATCATCTTAACATAATTGTTCAAATTCAGACAACAAAGCCAAACACATTGAAATGAATTACTAAAAGCATTTCAATGGTGTCAGCAATGGCAGCAGCAAGCGAGACAAAGCCCAGGTGCAGCAGACATTTTTTTCTCTCCAATTAAGACAACATTAAGTCCAGTCTTTCATTGGGAGCACTTAATTACTTGCATAATAAAATCTTTCTTCGACTTTTAGAGCATGTCTAGTGGCAGTCCTCTGCAAGAAACAAAATGCTCTGTAGTATCTGGATGTGATGCCAGATGCATAAGAAAAAAGGTTGAGGCAGGACAATATGGGTTGCTATGATGGCCAGATCAGTATTTCTGGTCTGTAATGGTGCTATTCAATTATCAAATGTATTGACAGGAAGAAACAGTGGCTATGTTTACGTTGTAATCTCAGATTATTGAAGAGACATGTAGCATAATCGGATATACACGATCTGATATTCATATAATCTGATTTCTTCCTGTGCTGTATCCACTGGGCTACCAAAGCACAAGAATCTGCTGCCACATGGACAGCACTTTGACTCCAAGTCCAAGGCGCAATCATTCTCCACCTGGTTCTGCAAGTCGGCTTGATTGAAACGAGGGCTGGAGACAATTCAGTTGCTCTAACAATCCAAATCTACACTGTGAGTTTTGGATTCTCTGAAGAGAATGTAAACGCATCAGATCTGATAATTGGGTTATCGGATTTCTACAGTTATCGGATTTTTTAGACCATGTGAGCCGGTGAGCAACAGGTGATGAGTAAAGTTTAACATTTTACAGAAAAATAAAAGTTCCGGGGCCACAGTGGTAGAGGGGGTAGAGTGGTTTACTTATACGGTTATAGGTTCTATCCCTTTACCTCACCTCCCCTATGTATACTGTACATGTGATGAGTGCTGGTCCTTGTAGAGATTGTTGGCCCAAATTGGAAGCCACGTTTCTGTCAGTCAGTTACCAGTAGAGCAAACAATTATACAATGTAAAGCTTTGGGCGTTTTGAAAGGCACTATTAAGTGTAGACATTATATGATATCAACATTTGTCATCACTGTGTAAACTCAGACGGTCATGCAGTAAAAAAAAAAAAAAAAAAATCTGAAACTATTATTTGTGTGGATAGTTCTCAAAATGTTGCATGATCAGTGTTGCAAGCTATTTGCAACAACACAGCAGCCATGTATGTTTATTTATCAAGTTAATTTGAAAGCCATGCAAGGAAACGCATTATCGTCTTGAAAACCGGTGCAGTGATTCTTGTGACTGATGCCTCTGTCCTCACACCGTTCAAACAGAAGCCACTGGGCATATTTTAAGAGATGGATTCCCTTTGTGTTTCCCACCACCGTTCAGTTTGCTTTTATTTATTTATGTGGCAAATTGATCAAAGGTATTGCATGTGTCTCGTGACAAGGCCATTTGACAAACTGTCTTTTGAGTGAACCAGGCTGGGGCTTGGTTAATGGAACGCCAGAAATGGTACGTTAGGCAGAAATTTGGGGCATGGGTTCGAATGTGGCGCTGTGGTATCCATCATCGTGATCGTATCTCATCACAGCTGAGCCCAAAGGCAGAAACAACATGATACACATTCAATGAAAAGAATATCAGCATATATGTTTTGCTGAATGTGTTACTGCCACATTATGTCTGAATTATAGGTGATTGATGGTAAAATGATGTAACCTTTCAATACAGAATCTTTCAACCATCTTAATGAAATCATACATCATTTACATTTCAGCGGGTCGCAGTCGCAGTACTACTTGGATGTTAAGCGTGCGTGTCCCTTTGGTGCTCTTCAGTGCAGGGACAAGTCTCAAAAGAAAAGGTTGTGGAACCTAAGGTCAAAATGAATAAAACTATCACATACTGCCAATGTGTTTCGGCTCACAGGACTTTATAAGTGCAGACTCGGGTTGGCTGAAAGGCGTCCTTTAAACCAGCAGTGCAGCTTCGGGAATACAATTTAGCCCATCATAGCATAGAATAGAATATAGAATGCTTTATTTAATTATTTACATCTATATTAATAAACATTCCTGTAAATGCATTGGAATTAGCCGGAAGTACTAACTTGTATGGCTGTCAAAGTCTCAATAATAAGAGGGCCGAGTCGCTGCTTCTGGCATCTTGTTTCTTTGCCCATCATGACAAACCACTTGTAAAACATAATATAATTTCAACAAAGTTTTCATTGTAATAACATCAAAATACAGATTTTAATCAAAGAGGACCAAGCATTTTACTTAAGGGCGATCGAAACATGCACTGCATCGTACTGAAAGTAATCGCACGACTGTATTGAACCTACGGGTGTCAGTAGTTTCATGTTCATGTAATTTGCTTGGTAAAATATAATATACAATTTGTAGAAAAAATATTTTATTGAAAAATACATCATACAAAATCATACAAAAATAGAATATTGGATTCCCCATTTAGGAAGGAAGGACTTTTACACCTGGAAGAGAGAAGGATTTTCTTTACCACATACAGTATTTTAGGGCTACTGCAACTGCCTTGTAGTGCCCATGGGGAACAGCATTCACAACAATTATATATTTTGTAGTTATTTTGTTTAAATGACTAAATGGCTAAGTGGAGAAGGGTTGTCTTATTTAATTACAAAATCATGACATAAAAATATATTGATACGTTATGTTTTTCTTTGTGGTCTTTCTAATAGTGAATGTTCCACATATTTACTCCTAGTCTTGGCTCCACTTTGTTCTTCGTACCTTCACTAACTGCTATGTGTGGGTGAGGTCTTGCACATATCTGTTAAGCAGCTCCTCACGGGGACATATGGTCGTCCATACGATCAGGAACACACAGGACACATATATTTATGTAGATGAAGTCAATAACAGGTGGCATGAGGCAGATGACAACCAGTGCAGAAGAGATGAGTGTGATCGCCAAGTGCTCATTCTTTATCAGCATTATATTCAGGATAGCTTTGAGTTCCTCTTGTTTTATTTTTTTTATTTTACTCTCCAAACCCTGCATTTTTAAATATAGGCAAACTGGCTATGTCCCTGGGCAATTAGAAGGCTTGGCAACTATGCTACTAGACTGACGGTATATTAACCTGCATGTAACCATTTAGTATATCCACACAGTCTGTTAGTGTCTTCTACAGCAGCTTCCATAACTCCACACTTTTCACAACTGGATTCTCCTTTTGTTCTGCATAACCCACAAAACAGCTGTTTTAAGCACATCGATAAACACAGTAATTTACACAAATTTATGTTTGCCTCACCTTCACATTTTAGGAAGGCCTTTAGGTTGCCGTGCCATTGAAAAACGATTGTCAATAAAAGTATTCAATGGCACATTAAACCACAGCGGTTCAAGTGTATGTAGGGTAACGTAGGAACACAGGGTAGTAGTGTTGAGTGCATTCTCATGTGTACATTTGTGTCTCTCCACAGTGACAAAGACGGTGTGTGCGGAGCAGTGTGACGGCCGCTGTTTCGGGCCCTTTGTGAGCGACTGCTGCCACCGCGAGTGTGCAGGCGGCTGCTTCGGCCCCAAGGACACTGACTGCTTTGTGAGTACACACACACCTCACATGCACAATGTCTACGTTATCTGTCATAATAACATGTCAAAGTGAACTGGAAATCACTTATAGACAATCAACAATTTTTTTTTTAAACAAATGTATGCTACTGTGACGTGAGGGTATTAAACTTTGAACATTAAAAGGTAAGTTTAAAAAGCAATGATGGGACAACGCCACCTGGAGAGATGGCTCCAGGGCCAAAGTTTAGAATAAGGCCTCGCTAAGTGTGGACATAAAGCAAGACGTGATCACAGTTTACAAAAGTACAAAAGTTATCCTTTATTTTAGTTAACACAATGGTTAAAACGCTATAGGCCTATAGGAGAAAATAAATAAAAGACATTTATCACATTTAAAAAGATTATCCCTGTCTAAGGAGAGTGGTAATTTTCCTTATTGTTTCTGTATTCGGACACAAAATTAAAGCACAGCAAATAATGCAAGATAAATAAAACCAAAAAGAAACAAGCCATGCAAAACAAACGTTAATAAGCAAGACAATTAATAATGCAAAGAACAAACAAAGCCGGTAAATAATGCAGGCAGTAATAAAAATAGAATCAAAAATAAAGAAACACAAAGTAACAATAACCAACTCACCGATGGAGGGATTTTTGGGTTACAGAGAAACCAAACACAGCATTAATGGCGCACCGCGCTTTTGGATCGCTAGGCCACGGCAATACAGTACGCACGCGCTGACGCGCATTAGCGCAACGGGGCCCACCGCGGTTGTGGCAGTGGACCAGCCGGACCGACTGCTGGAGTGGTGTACAGGGCGCGTGCCCGTAGCAGAGTAGGATGAGAATGAGCAGAGCTGGACAAAACAACGGACTCCCGCTGGAAGCCGCGGTCCTTGTTATGGACCACGCACAGAAAAGCTCGAGCCTACAATGGAGACACGAGTCGTAATATCTTCAAAGCACAAACTAAAACACTTTGAACCTTACCTGCGGTGGAAGGCATGAGCTCGCGGCTAGAAGAGGAGGGGGAGAGCCGGTGTGGGATCAGCGGCTAGTCCCCACTGCGGCTCAGGATCTAGAGGGCGGAATTTGGATCAGCCGCGGCCCGGGCCAACAAGACAAGGCGGAACAACGAGCGACCTACCTCGAGCAGAAAGCCCTGAACTCACAGCCAAAGCCGAACGGGAGCACCCCGGCGCACAAACGTCCACACAAGGAAGTGCCGATTACTAGCGCGCAGCTGAGACTCTGGAATAACGCACAAATTTTGGTTCAGTCTCGGCGTAAAGCCACCAACCTGAACGGGAGCCACAAGCAACTCACCCCAAGCCAGAAGTCTCCAACTCTTGCGACAAGTACAGCTGGAGTGCCCCGGAGAAGACGCGTGCTTCAGACAAGGAAAGTCTCGGCCGGTTACTGAATGCCGCAACTGCCGCACCCAAACTAAGTCATGTGAGCGCGCGCGCGGCCGCTCCATCTGCTTATAGGCCCTGCTCGGTGCCACCTACTCGCCACCATCCGGTAAGACGCGCACTGACATGTCACACTACCTTGAATATAAAATCCATTTACAGCCATTGAGATATGGCAGTAACAGCTCAGTCTTATCATATTGGGCTGTGTGAAAGATAATAGTGTTTTGAAATGTATTCTTCTCCTGATGGGTTGCTGCAGTGAAATTGAAGGATGAGTTGCAAACAAACGTGTCTGTGAGGAGGATACATGCACAGTTACATTGAACGAAATAGCCTGTTCGACACTAAAGCACATACCTTTATCCCATCTGCATTGGCACAAACAAGAGGAACTAAGTTACTATCTTCACATGCAGGGAAATGTTTTTTTTTGTTTAGATTTTTCAACTTGCATGCAACGTGTGATACTGTACAAAAAGAAGAACTCGACACTTTTAAAGCAAATGATGATCAGTGACTGTACCAACAATGTGTGTCCTGTTTCAGGCCTGTACAAACTTCAATGACAGTGGGGCGTGTGTGACACAGTGCCCGCAGCCGTTCGTTTACAACCCGACCTCATTCCAGCTGGAGCACAACCCCGGAGCCAAGTACACCTATGGAGCCTTCTGCGTCAAGAAGTGCCCACGTAAGTCACCGACATACAACGTTAGTGCACCACCCAACAGGAGAAAGACATCGCCACAATCTCAACTGTTTTTTGTTTTTTGTAATGGCCTTATACCTGATTTTTGTTCAATTACAAACAATGAAAGGGGAAACCACTAAATGTAAATGTTAGCTGTGGTCCAAACTCATTCATAACTTTCCTGATATATTTGTAGCGTCCGAATTCTTCACATGGTCGACTTTGTTTGCACATTTCACCATTTGCAGGGGCACTTTTCAGGGTGCCTTTCGCAGAAATGTTAGAAAATGTGCCTGCAAGTTCATGAAATTGATACACATGCTTTATAACTAAATGAGGTGGTTTTCCCACAAATGTCTGAGTCTACAAGTAATAGTAAAGGAGGACTAAACAAAGTCCATTATCAGAACAAAAATCAGGTATAGTGAGTAAGATTGGCTGTACTCCATATAACCACTAACCACTTAATATGTCTGCCAAAAAAAAGAAAAAACGACTTTTGACAAAGATTGAAGATATGTACTTCATAGTTACGTGCTTCATATATTTGTTGTCAGATTGCTCAAAGTATAATAAATGAGTACAGCCTTTTTAAAATGGGAAAATACTGAAATAAACATAAGCTCTAAAGAAAATATGCAATTAGAAAACCCATCGATCTGTGTTGTCTCTGTTAAGCTAAAGCTATACTTTTGACCTTATTTCTCAGATAACTTTGTGGTGGATCATAGCTCGTGTGTCAGAGCGTGTCCCAGTAACAAGATGGAAGTGGAGGAAAACCGCATTAAAATGTGTATCCCCTGCACTGATATCTGTCCAAAAGGTAGGCCGTGTTATCTATAACTGGACGTGACATAACTTTGGCATTAACACACGTTGTTGTCTTCCAGCATGTGACGGTATCGGCACAGCCACGCTCCAGAATGCGCAGACCGTGGACTCGAGCAACATCGACAAATTTGTCAACTGTACCAAAATAAATGGGAATCTGGTCTTCCTCATTACTGGAATTAAAGGGTGAGAGATGAGAGTGTTGAGATTTCATGATGATGCAACTGGAAGTAATGACAAAATGAATTTCAACTCTGCATGACTCAAGAAAGTGTGTTAATTTATAATGTCACTGTGAGGAATTTCAGAATATGTTACGGGGTTCACTTTGTAATGTGCCAAATTATTAACTAAACTCTTTCAGAAGTCAAATTTTAAAATTTTAAACATTTACTGTGGATTAACTACAAGCTGAGGCACACTAGGTGGTCAAATGATCATCAGGACGAGCATCTGGCATAGAACACACTTGCTTTTGAATACAAGTTCTTATGTATTAGTATTCCAAAGGTCCTATATGGTGGACTATTCAAAAGCTTTGACCAAGGCTATTGCGCTTCTATTTTCCAGACTATTTTAAAAATGGGCAGTGAGTTATGTCACTGTCTGTTACCCTGGCAACCATAGTTATCCTGGGGATAAGCATTTGGCGAAGTTATACAACAAATTTTAGCAGTTTTTGTGTTAACTGGTCCAAAAGCCCCCCAAAAAGCTGCCTTGAAAAAAAAAAAAAAAAGTTGTATCTTGCCTGAAAGTTACGTGACATATAGTTATAGGTACATGTTCCTACCCGCAGGGACATATATCACAACATCGAAGCTTTGGACCCAGAAAAACTCAATGTGTTTCGCACCGTTCGGGAGGTCACAGGTAAGATATGCACATGATTCCTTTCTATATAAACAAATGAATAAACAACACCATGTAGAGGCCTTCTTCATTATAGACATTATCACCGATGTGTGTCCTTGTGTGTTTTTACCCAAGTCCTCCTCACAGACAACACCAAGGACAGGCACACAAGATGAATTCCACATGAGTCTTTTCAGTGTCTCCGCGCTTGGCTGTCCCATGGGGAGTCCCGAGCCTTGAGTCCCAGTGTCTCAATGCTCGGGACTCCCGCTCAGTCTTCACGCGCCATAAAGACAGCTCTTGAGCATGTGGATCGCATCATTAATCGCAAAAGGCACACATACACTCTATATGTAACCAATACTGAGCCGCATGTATACTGTCATCCGGCCTGGCTAGACATTTGACAGCCAAAACCTTGTCTCTCCATCCGGACAATCCCTCAAGAAATCAACCCATTCAAAAGACTGAAATGGACAATAAGACTGCTTTCCTTCTTTGTAAAAGCACTGTGGCTCATAGTAATAAGTTGGTTACGTGGGTCATAATAGCCTGAAAGCGGGGATAATGAGGGCATAAGTTAATTTTATGACCTACAAAACAATGTCCATGTCTTTACACTCTTGCTGGGTTATGGTTAGGAGAAAACAGTACAGTGACAGATGAGTTCTGATTCTTTGAGCAATATTCACCGTAATTAATACTATGATTACCTCGCTGTCCTCATCCTATACAATATTTAGATTTGGCAAGCTCTTTTGTATGAAGGTATTGGGGTTTAGACGAAGAGATCCTTGCAATGTTTCAATTATTTTTCTGCCGAGGTATTGCCTGTTATATTGACTTGTTTGTGAAAAAGGTCAAATGAAATAAGGTCACAGCTCACAGCTCGCTACTGGAAATGGTAACGGAAATAGCAGTGACCAGGGATAATGAGAGATGGTACATTTTTCAGCCCAGTTTCCATAATGAGTTTCCCGTTAATTAATGGTCCAGATATGTAAGTGTTAGGTTTAAGCTTAGGATGAAACTTCTCAATCCCCTTATTCTTGTTCTCCATGTAAATATTTATATCCATGTAAATACTGCATGCTTGGAGAGAAACGTGATAAATTTATTTCCTTTTTTCGCATTCTATTGAGTCTCTTTGCATCCGGTCGAAGGCACCTGCTGCGAGGACACAAACCTTGGCCAAACCGTGTGTGGAGTTAGACATGTGTGTCAGCTCAGCTTGTCATCTCTGCGAGCTGTCAACGGAACCTGGCTCTGTGACCTCGAGGTTGCCGCATCTCTCCTGCCTTCAAATGAGATATGAGCGGGTGGACCCTCTCTCCACACCGCCAGCCTCCGCACTCCACTATCCTTCCCATTGCCTCTTCTTTTCCCCCAATCTGTAACAAAGGTTGGGTCGCATGTATAGATAGGCGAGGGGCTAATGCAATTTAGCACAAGTGGGTTCACTCGGTCTTTTGATTCTGAACGTCATCACCGCAACTAAACCACTCTTAACCTTTGCTTTGTGCCCATGGCCTTTCCCTGTTAAGTGCCTCCATGCAGTAACTTGCTGTGTGCATTGGTGTGCCACTGATGTGCCCTGTGAGGAGAAAGGCTCAGTGATATTTTACATGCTTCTCACCCATTGAAAAAGGTTAGGATCGAAATTTGACCTAAATTGTGCAACGTTTCCCCTCTCACTCAAGAGCCCCCTAGTTCACAATCGCACTGTGGTCTTCTTTGCCCAACAAATCTGTATTTTTACAATATACCAGGGGTTCCCAAACTGTGGTACATTTAAGTTTACGTGCAAAGATGGTAATGTCCTGCGTATACATGAATTTCGCTTTAAGAAAAGCTTAAACCAGCGCATTTGAATCTGTACTGGTGGTTTGACAGTACGACTGAGTGGGCGGGGCCAGAGTCCAAACCTGAGTCTGATGTTCAGAATGAGCTGGTCACTGGGACAAAGCAAAACACTCTGCTTTACCCATTCCCACTAACAGCCTGTTTTCAAAATAATATATATTTTTTTAATTTTCATTACATATATTCAAACATAATATTCAATAGCCTTAATCACCCAGACGAGCAAAAAAATATTGAATGTGGAAAACCTGCTTGAGTTCACTGTAATAATGGAGGAAAGAAAAAGTTAAAGCTTCAGGGGGTACACGGCTCCAAAAAGTTTGGGAACCACTGCAATATACTAAGGACACAAAAGGTACATGGCTTTTTCAAGGTAAATCAATTGGTACGTGATAAAACTTGATGTTTAGTGACTGAGAGCTGCACAAGGTATTGTGAGAGGATGCAGAGGTATTGAAAAAGTTTCCAGATAGGCCCTCCTGTTCTGTGGTTATCAGCAGAGAATGGAGGAATGTGCACCTGTCGACCGAGACGCATCCAGGTATGCAGCTAGCTCTCTTTGGCAGTAGAAGCTCACTTCATGAAATTATATTGTTTTGGTGGAAAACACATTGTAGAATCCACAAGACAGATTAATTTGAATTAATTTTTTCCTGACTTTGTGTCTTGCAACTTACAATGCTGATTGTCCTTCATACGCTCTCACAGCGGAGAAACACATTATTCTGGCTTCTGATAAATCAAATGTTGATTGTTGTTATTCATTGTTTGATTACCCAATACCCATAAACATTGCCACAAATATGTTTAAGGTTAAGGTGTACTTTATTCTCCATGTAGGGAAATCTGTCCTCTCCATTTGACCCATCATTCAGGCCACCCGTAAGGAGCAGTGGGCGACGGCAGGGCTCCAGATGTGGAGCCAGGCTGATGGTCAGAATCACCTCCCCTTTTCACCTATTGTACATGTTTTAGTGCTAGGGGAAACTGGAGTACCTGGAGGAAACCTACCCAGACACGGGGAAAACATGCAAACTCCACACAGAAAGGCCCCGGCCACTTCGAAGACTCAAACTGCGCTACAGTGCCGCCATAATATGGCTCCTGATGCCCAGTAGTTGCTGAAAGGATCCCTGCATCCCATAGTACTTGTACTTTATTCAAATGCTGTTCATCCATCCATCCATCCATCCATTTTCTTCCACTTGTCCGTTGCCGGGTCGTGGGGGCAGCTGTTGGAGCTGCCTAAATCACATTGCACCAGCCACTATGGCTCCTCCTGCAGGTGGTGGGTCCACAGAAGGAAATGCTGTTCATTGGTAAAAAAAAAAGCCTTTCTAAGCTAATCATGCGTCATTTGCAAATATGCTTCACTGTCACTCAGCTGCTCTGGTGATGGCAGTTTGGCCGCTGTTTGCCTTCTCACGCTAAGGTCATTTGTGACGTTAAGCTCCTCTACTTTCATTATGCACCTCTTCCTTTATTCATCTTTTCACCTCCAGTCTTCCACCCCGCTGTGTTTTTTCCAAGGACTCGATTTGTTTATCCTATGAGGGTGGCTTGAGGAGTGGACCCCCTGCCTGTCCACGTGTGAATATTTCATAATTTGGAATTCATTATTGAAATTGAGCCTGATCTGCCTGCGCATATCTTTGTTCTTCAGAATTCAGGTGCAGGTAAAGGAAATAGGATTTGATAAACCATACTGAATGCTTTATAGGAGTGGTGCTCAAACTGTGACACAGAAGTTTTGTTCTTTTTTTTCTTTATTTTGTGGAAAATAGTTAATAGGATGCATTGAAGAAGAATAAGCTTTTCTCAGTGCTACTGGGCAAAGGATAAACTACAATGAATAACAAATGCATAAATACAGGCACTAGACCAGAGCAAAATTTGGCATTTTAATCTAGAAAACCAAATTGAAATGTGTGTAAACTGTGATTAAAAACGTCAAAACTAGTTCCACACCAGGAGGACATAAGTTCCTGGATGTGAAAACCTTGGCTGCCTTTAAATGAGCCACAGGTGTTGTCCTTTCGGGCTTTTGCACTGGATTCCAAAGTGTCTCCCCCTCTCTCTGTCTCTCTGACTCGCTCCCTCAGCTTTGTTATTTTAGTCTACATGTGCAACAGCACAACAGCCTGAGTGACAGCTGACTAGACAGATGACTCATTATGATGTGTTTACGTGTCTGTCTCTGTTCCCATTTAGGCTTTCTGAACATCCAGTCCTGGCCCGACAACATGACAGACCTGAGTGTGTTCTCCAACTTGGCCACTATTGGAGGCAGAGCATTGTACAGGTACACAGCTTGTTATGTTGCAGCTTTGTTCTGCTCAATGCGAACTGACGGCAGGTGAATGATGCTGCCTGCTCTAAGGGAAAGGTGAAGCCAAAATACAGAGCTGCGGAAATGTTTTAGAAAGTCTTTATCGTACGCTTGGTTGTTGTTCCTCTGAATTCCTGTGAAAACATGTGAGCATGACAGGTGAGCCTTGGGAACAGAAAATAAATAGAAAATCTTTGAGTATTTGTAATTGATCGTAAAGGTGGAAGGTGAAGTTTAGCTAAAATAATTTCTATCAAGGCATATTCTCCCAAAAAGTCCAATAGTCCGGCCCACCTAGACACAGACTCTGGTTTTGGAAGTAAAAATCCCATTATTATTTTTTCCCCATTGACTTGAAATTAATATTTGTTGTTACATTTCAGTTTAAGTATCTCTAAAATAATCTGAGTAAAATTGTATTACCACATAGCTGTTACATCATTATTTTACATTCTTAATTATATTATTTCTATGCGTAAAATCAACAAGACTCTCAAGCTTCATCTTTTATTATTTATTTTGTTGAAGTAATTGAACAGGGACAAATATGTTTTATGTCTCAGAACAAGGAATGGAGGACAGCGCTGGTAACGCAGAGAAGCTAGCAGGCTAAAGCTAACTAGCCAGGCTGCTAGCAGATTCATTCAGGATTAGTTTGTTATATATTATTTTTTGTTATACAACAAGTTGTCAATATCCGTGTCTAGATGGGTCTTCACACAGGAAAATAAAACACATAGCCCATAAAATGAATACAGTCCAAACCCAATGTAAACACGGCAGAAGGTCCGTGATGGTGACATATCTGACCTCTGATTAAAAAGCCTTTTTAGTTTAAATTTGATTGGTACCCTTTTTGACTCCCTTCAGTTTAGTGGGTAAACAGTGAAGGCTGATTGTCCAAAGGTTTACTGAAAAACAAGACATCAACAACAGGGACACACCACAGTTAGCTCCTCTAAGGGCCAGAGGCTAACTGCCAAGTTTCCACACACAAACTCCAATAGAAATGAGCGGAATAATATAACACCGAACTCCATAGACATAATTGACACAGTTTAATGTGTATAGTAATTGTTTGCTCTAAAGCTGTTATGTTTAATTAAAACTCCTCTTATACAACAACTTTTTAAATAAACTCATTAAGCAGATTCTTCCCTCAGTGAGCAAAGCTGTGACATCCTTTAGGGGAGATTCACGCACTGACTTAATACATCCTCAGAAACAGATGTCTCTTTAAGAACAAAATACTGTTGAGTAAGGTCAAGTGGTTTACATTTTAGAGTTTTAGCTCAAGTACATTTAGAAGATGTATCTTACAGGAACTGTGTAATATCCATTCCCCAGCTGCTAACTATCCCATACCTTAATTTTATTGTTATATGTTTCTTATTCATTTAATATATTTAAAAAGGATAATGAACAGATGAAGGAAAATCAACAGAGAGAAGCAAAGAAAGAAGAAAAACAACCACCAAGAAGTACCCCACACCCAGTCCAGATTAACAATATTTACATAAACATTTACAAAGCAATAGAGAAGACATATATACTAAAGGGTTAAAGCAAAACAAAGATAATGACACAAACAGTAATTGCAAAAAGTAAAAAAATATATAAAAACAAGCAATATTTACACACACACACACACACACACACACACACACACACACACACACACACACACACACAAATGTACGTATATTAATTTAACACATATAAATTAATATAATGGACCCCATGTTAGGCAATCTGATTCGTTATTATCAAACTTAAAAGCTCTTTTTTCTACTGATATCGTCTTCTTAGATTGTCAATGTTATCAATATTATTATTTTTGTTATAATGCATAATGATAAAAATGCATTGTTTTTCATTGAGGAAAAGTTACTAAATCGATGTAGATCTCCATACCTTCAAATGTAGCCTATTTATTTAATTCATGCTGTTGCATTTTCATTAACATTAAACAGTAAAGCAGAATCCCCATAAACAAATGTACTAGTATTATAAGCCAATATGAAATTATATACAGTAGAAGTTAGTTAATACTAGCTTAGCTTGTTACTTACAGTATATCTGCATGTGTCCTATTAATTGTTTGAACACATGTTATGGGAAAAGAGAGAAGAAAATCCCTGGTACAATGCTCTTCTTCCTTGGCTTATTATCACCATTAGCCTCTTCTGATTCTTGTTTTTTCCTCTTGCTCTCACTCTTTTTCTCAGTGGGATCTCTCTGCTGGTGTTGAAGCAGCAGGGAATCTCGTCACTGCAGCTCCAGTCGCTCCGAGAGATCAGTGCGGGAAATGTCCACATCGCAGAGAACAGCCAGCTCTGCTACTACAACACCCTCAACTGGACCCAACTGTTCAGAACTCCCAGCCAGAAGGTCCTGATCCGCAACAACCGCAGTCCCAAGGAGTGCTGTAAGTGTCAGTGGACACCGCAATAATGGCCTAGTTTCTAAAAGAGTAGAAACAAATGGGCTCAAGTGTAAAATGTGGGAAGGCTTATATAAAACAAGCCACCCCTCATAATTTGTGCTATTTCTCTCCAAGTAATTTATTAACATCACTTCTTCCCTGCAAAATGTTAAACTGGCCCCATTTGTGAGACAAAGCATGTGAGACAAGCTCAAGTAAATAATTCACATGTTTGATAAGTCATCACTGGCCTTGTCATCTCTGCTGCTAATAGAAAGACAGAGCCAGCTGCTTTGGATGTACAGATGGACTCAGACTGTATATTCACCATCAAGAAGAACAGATGTTACGTGATGATTGGACAAAATAACCATCTGAGAAAAAAGTGTGCAATCTTAAAAAAAACGATCAGATCATAATAATATGCAGATGGCCTTATTAAAAGAAGAGAGTCTCGCATTACAGCACTAAAGAAGACATAATGTGGTCGATTTGTGTAGGCTTTTAAAGTAGACTATGAACACATAAAGTTAAGGTCTATGGTAACTGCCTTATTTGTCTTTATATATAAACTTTATATATATACGTTTCTATGCATAAGTTGTGCATAGAAATTCTGTGTTCGTACAACCTGGTCTCAACCACAAAGTTTGCCTTCAAAATCTCTTTTCATTGATTTACAAAACCCATATGTCACAAAAACAATTTATTTGATAAAGTATTACAGTATTTCCCTGACCTTGAAGACAACATGGCTAGTTAACAGCATAACATCATACAAAAGCATCACAGCAATGTTCCGAACGCAAGAAAGATTGTTTTAGTCCAAAGGTACATTTTTGACAGTTGCTGTAAGTGAATGTAAATGTGAGTGTTACCCTCTCTCAGCTAAAGGTCATGTTGGAGCTGCTGCGCCCTCAGCGAGGGGAGCAGTGGATTAATATCGGATCCGAGGGAGCGACTGCAGCCCCGCTGTGTGCTGGACTACACTTAAAGTGCATTTGTGGCAACAACCAGACACACATGAATAAATCTATTTTAATGCAGTCACATGGGGGCGACGGTGGCACAGATGGTAGAGCGGGTCATCTCATGATCGGAAGGTCAGGGGTTCGAATCCTGCCTCCTGAAGGTGCATGCTGTAGTTGTGTCCTTGGGCAAGACACTTCACCCACCTTGCCTCCAGTGTCTGCGTACACAGGTGTATGAATGAGAGAGTGAATGGGCCCCCTATGAGAGACTAACAGGCTCGTTTGGAACCATGAGGCCGTCCTTCCGTGGACCCACCACCTGCGGGAGTTGCCATAGGGGACTGGTGCTATGTGATTTGGGCAGCTGCCCCCACGACCCGGAAACGGACAAGTGGGAGAAAATGGATGGATGGATGGAATAATGCAGTCACTATATTGTATAAGAGGGCAGAATAATAGTGAAGGAATTTCAGTACTTTTAAAAGGTTTTCATTGTGGATCGAATTGACACTCTACTTACAGTCAGTGGTGATCACAGAAATATTCTTGACCTCATTTGTAAAACTTCTAACTCTCTTGTACTAGCCTTTACTTACTTTGTTTCTGCAATCACCCTCCACTTGATACTTTTAAATACTGCTTTGTCATAGGTCAGTTATGTCTTTTACAACAGCCGGCTTTCATCTAATGTCCTTTTCAGATGATACAGATCACAGCTCCACAAATTTACATCCTTCTGTCGATGTATTTTAGCATTCACAACACGTCTGTGGCTATGACATTGAGATATACCCCGTAGCTCACATCTGGCCATTGCAGTCTAGTTTTCAAGCGTATTTTTAAACAGAGAAAGGAACACGGCAACCTAAAGGGGAATGAATCTGACATACACTCAGTCTTGAAGGTAGGATTCAAATGCAATGAAAGTTAGCAGATAGAAGCTCCCTGTATTGTCTGTATGTTTTCAACCTCTTTCATTTTGTCACATAAATGTGCTTAAATCTTTTTATGGAGCAAGGAGACCTAGACGTTAATCTCCCTGTAAAGATTTTTTTTTTCCTCTGCATTTGACGCATCATTCAACCAGTGGCTCCGGACAACTTGTCAGAAGCAGTGGGTGACCACTGTGCAACCTCTATGGACCCTTATCCGGATCGTGAGCCAGGATGTCGGCTGTAGTACAGAAACCAGTTTGCCTGGAGAAAACACAGACATAGGGAGATCACGCGCACTCCACACAGAAAGACCCCACCTGGTCTGTGGGGAAGAAAAAGTATAGGCACTCAAAATGCTGCCAGCCATTACATATGACATATTGACTCAAAAACAGTTGAGGGTCCAGCTGCATATTAGTCATAACACATGAAATGAACAATGAACACACGGACGAGATTCAAATTATGACTGCCGTTATAGCCTGAACAGCCAGACCACACACTTTTCGGATTCAATACAAAGACGAGTTTGGGACCCAGTGTTATCGCTGTGCTTTCCAAAGCCTGAAACCTATAGGGTGATTAATCAATCTGAAAAATGCAACATGGACTTCTGGAGTACAAAGAACCAATTCTGAAAGATTAACATCTGAGATTGGATTGATAAAAAAAATAAAAATAATAAATCATTAAATAGTAATAGTACTATACTGTAATAGTGGAATGGGTCCTAGAGCCCAGGATCCCAGACAGATATATACTGTATATATAAATAAATAAAAAACTGCTGCGTTTTATCACTGTGAAAGTTGTGGCTTATAATAGTTTGCAGTGGCTTTTATTGTTGTTTTTGCAGCAATAGGAATGCATTTGTATATTTAGTTTGGATAATTTTTCAGTGCTGATGATATTCGTGGTTGCCGTGATCGTAGCAATAGGTTGGGTGTTTACTGTACTGCAATTGCCAACAGTAGTTAGCTGTGTGTCTGTTAGGATGTCTCAAAAACAGCACACATAGAAATCACTCATATTGATCAGGCTGAATGAGTGCAGGAAAATGGGCTCATGTTGTGGCTACTAGGCAGTATCGTGTTTTTTTGTAAATAGAGATGGTTTGTTCTCGCTTACAATTCATGTTTGTGATTGAGCTTCTTGGAAAATAACTGCAGGGTTCACTTTGCTGTTTACAGTCATGTCTCCGTGTTTTTACCGAAAAACAAACTGTGAAGTCTCTTTCTGTTGTAGAAGCCTCCATTATGCACTCAAAGGGCTGATGTGATAGATGCACTCTCATGGTTTACTTGAAATACATGTTGGAACAAAATAGAGCCACTGGATGAAACTATTAAAAAAGTGTCGCTCTACTTTGGATTGTAGAAGTGAGCTTGAAGTGGTAGCAGCCGCATAGAAGTATTTGTAAATTGCCTGATGATTTAAAACGCTGCGGAACATTCAAATGTATGTATTTTTGCTGCATCGCAAGAGCAACTTAAGAGTCTTTAATCTCAAAACCGATCAGCTAAACACCGACAATACTTTTTTTCTGAGAGGATCTGTTTCTTTAATTGTTTTTTGTGTACCTCATTAGATTTAAAAAAAAAATTGCTAAAACATTGTTATCACTATTATAATTGAGATTTTGCTAAACATTTGACCCAGCTTTCTTTAGTTTGATCATTTTTATGATGTTTATAGTTTCAATTCCTTATTGAACACTGACAGGTAGTGACATAGATCGAGGCAAACAATTTTACGTCATGAGTGAGGAACTTTACCTCTGTCTATGTCACTTCCTGTCAGCAGCTTGATCATTGAAATGAAAATAACTTCTGCCCAACTTTTCTTCATTAAAAATGGCTGCTTCACTGACATAAAACGACAACAATTACTTAGAACTGATGTTGTTCATCAAGTCATATTTTCAAAAGCATTAAAACCTGTCACTTTAAGAATTATAAAGCTGGACTTGAACAAAGGTCAAATGGATCTAAATTAGGCCATATACTGTGGCTTTTTGCGATATGGATATTGCATCACTTAATATCCTGATAACTATACTTTGGCAGTATACTGTGCATCCCTATCGTAGAAGAATAGAGATTTTCAACTGTTTTTTTGCCCACTAATACTTTCCCCCTGTGTGGCGTGTAGCCCGGGACCGCATGGTGTGTGACCTGCTGTGTTCGGATGCTGGATGCTGGGGTCCTGGTCCAGACCAGTGCCTGTCTTGTCGCCACTTCAGTCGAGGGAGGACTTGCGTCAATGCCTGCCACCTCCATGACGGGTTAGTAAGTCCGTGTGTCCACACTCTCCTCAAACTCTGCGCCTGGGAGATTATGCAGACAATGTTTGGAGGATGGCTTAACTTCCTGCCATTTCAGTATGTCCTTTGAGTCCTGCAAGAAGTCAAAAGTCTGGCTGAATCAAAAGTAAAGTGCACTTATAATGAAAAAGAAAAAACAATCAAAAACTTTTCATATAAACCATTTTTTACAAGACCTTCAATTCATAGCATTGATTTTTGCACAGTAGACTTTCAGCCTCTGTTTCCTCCTCCAAATGTTAATTACTTTGTCTTTGGCCTTAGGTCTTCCTTTCCAGTTCTGGTTTGGGTCCAAACATTAAACAATTAACTGCTCTTGACAACTTTTCTTGGGCTCTCTCACTTCAGTGGCATTGTTTTAAGGGATTTAACAACATTATAGAGTTTTTGAACAGCATACTGTAAAAGAGTAACTCACCCACATTACCAAGTCCTCATAAGGAAACTGTGTATAGAGAGGTGTCCAAGAGGATACAATGTGTTAATAGGTGGGTGTGGAGAGGTGGGGTCGAGCCTTTGACATGGCATTAACGAATGGCTGGTTTTAGGGGTGAGCTACTCTTTAAAAAGCCTCACGTACAATGTTGTGGTCTAACATGCACTTTCTTCCCAACACCTAATTTTCTATTTTCTGTACACTTTGTTGATCTTCTCAATAACCATATTTGTTTATCTCTTCGGTGTTCTTTTTGTTGGTTTGGGGTCAGCATTGGGGAAACTAGTGGATTCTCACGAGAAGCTCCTTCTCTTTCCCCATACTGTTACTGCAATGGACAATGTTGGTGAGGTGTTTGATTCATGCCCAGGAACGCAAAGGGTGTATGGGAATACTCTGGCCTTGCACCACAATATTAACTTCAACAAAGCCACACTGCACAAACAACTATAGCTATAAACCGCACGCATCTCATTCTTAGTCTTGTAGCATACACAATAGTTAGGGCAACAAAGCCCTGAGCCGGAGACAACAGATGTACATAACACCATAACGCAAATGTCTTTCTTTCTATCCTATTTTGCAGTAATGTGAAATTTCCTCCAACACTGGCACATTTGCTGCAGAAGCCCTGTGTTTTGGCACAGAGCTCATGCGTTTAGTGGCGTCTCACTGTGCAGTTGCTGTCATAATTACCAGCCTGCCGTTCTGCTGCTGTTTATCATTCAGCCAGAGCGCCTTTATTAATTGTATGGAGCACCGGGGACTCAAGCGGGTCATTCGTGTTCTCTGCCTTCAGTCGGGAACATAAGACACTTTGAAGCACAATGTTACAATTAAAAGTTACATATACAGTAATTTGATTTCAACTTGTAAACCAAAAATAACACAGACCATTTGCACAGGCCACTACAGAATAACAACAAATAAATCCAGCCAAAGTCCTGCAAGTTTTAATAATAGACTCTGACACAATTGAGATGTCTCTGTTCCAAAGGGCACCTGGTGTAAAACTTATGCCACTTTTTTACACACCAGGACACGGATCATTTGCCGAGGCAAGAAGGAAAAGACAAAACATCACAAGAAGACAATGTATAAATATCAGGTGTGGAAACTAACTCATATTTGGAATTAGATTTTAGATCCTGTTTTGAAATAAATATATTATCCAGATCTGCTGAATGATGTCTTCTTTACACCACACAGCTTTATCTTGATCATTTTTGCAAACTGTTTTCACAGGCCATGACCTCTGGGAGTGTTCCTGACCCATGCAGTGATTTCAAGTTCAGAATAATGACACTTTTCAATGCTGTGCTGCTTGTGGGCCTGAGGATTACAGGTCTTTAATGGTTATAAGATTGTATTATGTGAAGTGTTGATAACCTGTGGTCACCCCTGCCTCAGTGTCGGGGGACCTGTTGCTGTCAGCTGACTAAGAGACTATTTTTAATAAAAGAGTAAGATACAGTATCTGTATGTTCTGTGTGGAATAAAATGTGGTTTTATGAGATGGGTGTCTCGACGTTTTTGGAGTTTGAAGTGCATGAAAGATCATATAATAAACCTTTGAAATGTTCAGATGGGAGATGACGGAGAAGTGGAACTGAGGACGTGGGGCAGGGGGGCTAGGCGTGTCACTGCGTGTCACAGTCAATGCTTGCGCACGGGGCCACGCCCTGCCTACCTGTTCTCCTGCTCACCAGCGCCCCCTACCTATTCACCCACTCATATGTTTGTGCATGCGATATTTCCATGTTTGTCCTTGTATGCCATACAATCTCTGTATTGCCTGTGTATTATTGATTAGTAGGAACTAGAAGTTGTGCTTTAAATATTATTTCAGCTGTTGATATTCCCCTTTCTGTTTTTCTCTGTTTTGAGCCACAGTGATATCACAAAGCTATTATTATTTCTAGCAGCACCCATGCGGACACAGCCTTACCTCGGCCAAGGTTTTATGAAGGCCAGATGAAGAATAATTAATTACTCATTTGGGTGTGATCCCACGGGGCACGCTGCGTTTTTCTGTTGCTGAGATTAGCCAGTATGTTTTCCTTCGCTGACCAAAAGAGAAGTCCCCCAAAAAGTCATTATCCTTGTCCGGCGGTGACAAAGGCAGCATGCCAAGCCAGTCGCATTGTGGTCCGACTTAATGAGTGTTCCAGGCCACTCCAGTGCTATTATAAAGGGATTGGAGAAATTGAATAACAAGGCACTTAATTTAATTGATTTTTAAAAGAGTGTGGCCCTCGCAGGTATGCCACCTCTCGACTGCTGTGTCCCCGTCCTGAGTGATGATATCAGCAGCACCGTTAGCTAATTAACGGCAATCCTCATGGGCCCATGCCAGGCGACGCTTCTCTTATGCATTTAGTAACCTTTGCTGCCATATAAAGGTGGTGGCGTTAGAACATGGGATGATGCATGTTAACCTATAACTAATAAGAGCTAAACTTATTTTAAACTGCTGTCATTTATTGAATGAATGATGCTGCGCACTGTATTTTTCAGCAACTACTGTAACTCGCTATCTGTAGTTCACCCTGGCTTTTCTTTTTTCATACTTTCAATCCTGCAGGTAATTTTTTCCATTTCCCCCCCAAATCGTATTGTGTTCTGTCACTTTAAATCTATGGGTTTATGCTGTTAAAAAAAGATGGCAAATGGTTAAAAAAATAAAAAGCTGGACAATGGCTGTGGTCAAACAGAAATGGTTATTTATTTAACACACTTAGATTCCTTAATCTTGCAAAGTATATTCTGTCAATAAATAAAATAATTAAATGAAAAGTATACCGTCAAATAAAAATGTTAAAATCATTATGAAACAACATTGCCCATCTTTAGACCACAGTTGCCATCTCTATTGGTCTTTTATGATTTTATCTGTTGTTTCTGCTTCAGTAATATCTTCTTGGCTTTCATGCTAATTCCATTAAGAGGGTCTCCTAAAACTAAACTCTCAACTTGGTGGCAGGCCCTGAGCATGGAGTTACCGTTTGCAGTTTGTTTTTCCCTCATCATTGTCCTGCGTGTCTCGGTCTCCTAATTCTTGTCTTTGCTGATGTTTCCAAGGGAGATCCGGGAGTACGCTAACGGCTCGGTGTGTGTGGAGTGCGACGCCCAGTGTGAGAGAGCAGACGATGACTCTTTGACCTGCAATGGACCGGTAAGCAACAAATGATAGGTTTCTACAGAACACGTAACTGTGGAAAACTTGCATCATATAAGAGTTATTCAAGAGAGGACTATGATTAGTTAAATAATGGAGGCCTCTCAATAACATAAGTAACAGCAAATTGCCAATTGTATTGTCATATCCAAACAGTTACTTCATAATTATTTTGTAAAAGAAAAAATATAATTTGGCCTTTGTTTGATATATCTGTGTGGAATAAAGACAGAATCGACATAGCCATATACTATATCATGGTTTCCTCCAAAGCTTTGGTAAAAAAGCGTACAGTCATCATGCTGTTGTTAAACTTGTAAACTGTGCTGCTACCCATATCGGTACCATGGTCTCAGTCCACAACACGTGTGAGGCTAAAAATACCAGAGACTTCCGTGGCTTATTTAACATGTGGGTCTTTAGTCTCGATCTAGCACTTAGTATTGACCCTATTGTGTCACACTGTACATAAAGGCCCTAAAGCTCAGGCTGCTGAACATTAATCAAGATGCTGCCTTTGGTCGACTATGATTAGGTATGTTATTAAAAGTTGCAACATAACTTTCAGCGCTGATTTTGATTATAGCTCCTGTTCGAACTGGGGGTTAAACTGACTGATGGATGTCTGGATATGATTGTAGAGCCTCGAAATTGATTCGACTACACTGTTTTGTAAAATAGAAAGATCATTTACTTCTAATACTTATGCTTGGATTTCAGCTTGTCTCTGAACCAGAAAGGAAAGGAAAGTGATTTTTAAATTCCTCTTGTACAATGTCCAAACCCCCAGACTGCTAATCAGCTCTTGAATATTACAAAAATCACCAAGGTACACCACAAAATCCAAACCAAGCGTCATGTGACCCAGCAAATGTGCAAATATAAACCAACATTGCATTGTCTGGCAGCAGCCCTGGTAATTTCTTATTCTTATTATTTTTGTATCCATTTACATTTGGTTTCAATATCGATTAGCAATGCGATTCACGGAGATTGGTTTAATCAGTTCTGTGTGCATACAAAGCACATAACCGATTGTTTGAAAGCTGTATAGGAATTCATTCGGCATTTGAACTCAACCCCCTTTACAGGCATTCAGTGTGCAGGAGAAATGTCCCTGGGTAACCTTTGTCTGTGTGTTTTAAACGTCATACGAGCATCACAGGAGCACAAATGGATTACCACAATCGTGTTATAGCCCCAGAGGCTATGGCAATTACATTACAGCTTACACACTGTGATTTGATAGGCCCAATGCCCTATGAGGACACCCAACACACAAATATGACAATAGCAATGAATAACAAGTATGGAATGCTAATTTGCTAATGCTGCCACACACTTTGCTGCTGGCCTGCTCCGTGCTTCATTTTGATCAACCTGTGACTGAAATGTGTCCCATGGTAATTACATATGAATTTGGCACGCGTTGGTTGAAGCCTGTAAGATTTCAGCCAATAAATAGATTTTACTGTAATACAACTCATTGAAAAAGTGACTTCTTCCTCAGTCCTGAGTAGTTACTTTGCTGGGACCAGGAATATCATCATCTCATCATCAGAAGCCAAATATATCTTCCAAATGCCTTAATTTGATAACTTACCGTACTTCCTAAATAGCATTGTCCGTATAGCATGTTGGTTTTGACTGTTAGGATAGTTTAGTTGGAAACCTATTTTCGTATTTGTCCGCCTATTTAGAGCTAAAGTATAATTTGTTGCACAAATACAAAACAATGCTTATTACATCCACAAACCACGAGCCAAAAAGACACCATCATGCAAGCAATTTAAATTTGCAGCGGGGGTCAGACATGGTGCACCCTTGGTTATTTTTTTTTTTTTTTTTTTTTGTCATTCCCTGGAACAACCGCCGCTTGTTTGAACTGACACAAGATTCAGTCTGGTGGTGATGGGACAAGATTATTGGCTGCACACACACACACACACAGCGCAATAAAGGGAGAGGAGGCACTCATAAAAGGAAAGTGCCAGGCTCAACAGAGCACACTCTAACAGCAGTGTGGATTTCAATTTGCATAATTATGAGGGGAATGCATCGCCTTACACATACTATGACTCTGCAACTGGCAGACCTGGGTCCAGATCTCCAGAGGCTTTAGTCCGGACCTCAAAGCCTTTTCATCTTCTAAATATACTTAATTTCTAAGGCTCAATTTAAAATTATCTAAACAATTTGAATAACTTTGAAATAAAATGGCAAAATTATTGATTAATTGATGAGCCCTGCTATTTAAATAGACAGCCTGTGCTCATGTTTTAACATTTGAATGACTGCATATGTCCGGACCCTGGACATACTGTATGTCGAAAGATAAATTTGCGGACCTCGAACTGATTTAGTTGGGGACCCCTGGGCTAGACGCTGAAGGCAGCCACGAGGCCCGAGTCGGGAAGCGTCTGCATTGTGAGTTTGAGTCCCATCCACAACATTGTCTCTCCCCTCTCTTCACTTCCTTTCACCCTGTGCTGTATGAGGAATGAGAAAGATAGTGCTGTAGTTCCCAAACTTTTCAGGCCGCAACGCCCAAAATCACTCCACAAACAACTCAGGACCCCTTCTGTAAAAAGTAATGTAAAGTTAGCATTTATAACCATTTAAACATTAAACTTTTAAAATGGTTTAATGATGTTAGTTTGGATACTGTGTTTTGACATTTCAGTAAAATATGCTGTATGCAAAAATGGCATCAAATTAAATATCAGAAATGTAAAGCTATTGCCTCAAGCGACTCCCACGCACTTTGGGAACCCCTGCAGTAGAAGCCCCACCATAAATACTAGAAGTAGCAGTGTTCGTGTGGATGCAGACGGTATTGGAATTGCAACGCTGGTTACAGTAAGTGTTCCTGACCAGCAGCTCTAAGGCACCGGTTGGAGGAAGGGCCGATGCAGATTTTTCCAACCTGACAATAATCCACACACATCTGTAATTATTGCATTGTAAACCACTGCCAAATGACTTGATCCATGTTGGCTTTGAAATCTAACCGTGATTGCCTTTGTGGCCTTTACTGTTACTTTTACTGTTCATCGGCCTGTTTAAGTAGTTTATACAACGATAAGTATGTGTTTGCAGTTTAATTTCTTTGTTGGCTATACTTCATGTGTACCCGTTCAATAGTGTAACCTCTTGTGGTAACCTGTGTAGGAACGTGTTTGTCAATGAGCGTCCTGTTAACACAACCCCACATAGCTCTCCCTCTCGTCTCCCTCTCTTCCTCTCCAACATATTAGCTCCATAAATCCTGTTCCAGGCGAAGTGTAATGGTCATTGTGTGTGCTGTGAGCAATGGTTATTATGGGTTCCTCCGCACGCGCTGCTTTATGCGTCTCGTCTGCCTTTGCCCTCCTCATCTCTCTCTCTCTCTCTCCACATCTTGTTATTTTGCATCCTCACCGTCCTCCATCACCCACGCTTCTCCCCCTGAATTACCCCAGTGCTCTGTTCAATTTGCTTATGTGGCATTTGTCGACTATTGTGCCAAGTGCTCGGGCACGCTAACTCAAAATGTGTTTTATCACTGGTATTGATCATCATTTGTCACGAGTATTAGAAAGCAAATATTTTACCCATGCTCTTTACTTACTAGAGGGTATGCACTTGCTTCATTTACCTTCTAAACAGAACCTTTAAAGTTTTGGAGCGTCAAAACATCACATTCACTAAGGAAATGATTCTGTATGTTTTGTGATATCATCTGTTTTTAAATGCTTCTATCTATCAGACCAGTTTTACACACTATTACTGCAATGAAAACGTACATTATGCCTGTTCTGTGTCGTCCCGTAGGGCCCAGAGCATTGTATAAAGTGCCTTCACTTCAAAGATGGTCCGAACTGTGTGGAGAAGTGTCCAGACGGGTTGCAAGGCGCCAACAGCTTCATCTTTAAGTACGCGGAGTCCAACAACGAGTGCCACCCCTGCCACTCCAACTGTACTCAGGGGTACGTGCAAACTCGACATGTGTCATGCATTTAACAAATGTACGGTATATAACATTCTTCACAATAACAGAGCCTAATTATACCAGGGGCTGTTTTTACTGTAGACAACAGGACTGAATACAGCATGTGCACCTGCATTTGGACTAAAACTTCCACTCACAAAAAACCCTCTCATTCTGAATATATTCCTCTACGTCTGGTCAGTTCATTGAACAGTGGCCTTTAACTGATGTGGCTTCGAGATCCACCTTCGTGGAGTATAGAATCTAATTTCAACTTTTACTTAAAATACTAGTACAGTTAATATAAAAATACAGTAGTTATTCAAGAATTAAAGAGCTACTAAACACCCCTTCCAGAGCTTACTCCACCCACTCCAAAAATTCAAAAAGCTCAGAGAAAGAGGCGTGGCGGGAGGCTTTGGGGGGACGCGGGGAGGTGGAGTGTATAAGCGGTCTCTGCTCTGTTGACAGTCTCAGACCAAGGGCCCGAGTGAACAGGACTGACTGACTCCCGTTATGCCGCAGTTAGACGATGTGGCGCCACTGTCCCGGACTCTCAAGCCTGTCGTACCGGCTACATGCCGAGCACACGCGGTGGACATTTGGCTTTAGCGGACACTCAGTCACACACTGCCCTGCTCTGAGCCTCCAAGGTAGGGGATGGCTAACCGCTGCCCCCGGTGTCTGTGAGCTCTCCCTGGGGGAGATTACAGTAAAAAGCCCTCAGCCCCATCTCATAAGCACTGACAGCCCTGATTAGCTCTATCTGCCCGATTCAGCTTTATTGTGTCTGTAGTTTCAACGTAAAAACATCCAGCCATGTCACTAAATAAGGCTATGGTATTATAAGCCCAGTCTTTGAGTTTTATCTGGTTTACAGACATTAATCAATGCAGTGGTGTCCCAGTCACCAATTGCACTTTCCTCTATCAGAATCTGGGTATTTTGGGGTTACATTTGTCTTTATTTAGTAGGAGAGGTCGGGGATGTGAGTGCTGTGGTTCACACACGGAGCGGAGCCCGTAGATCAAATCCCCGTCTCGGGTCTTCTCTCCTCATCCTCCCGCTCCCTGGCCGCTCTGTGACCGGCATGTTGTGCTCACGACACAAAACAGCTACTAAACTACCTGACTAAAGTAACTACACTAGAAACGCTGCTCTAAAGAAATAACTAAATACAATCCTAATAAATTGCTAACCTGAAAATCGATGTAAAACGCTCACTCGCTATTCCAACTACAGACGGTTTTAGCCTATAGGCCAGTGTAATGCCAAAATTTGAAAGCTAAGACCTACCTTGCGTTGTTGCTGTGTGGTCATCACTTTTTTTCACATTCTTTTTCATCTAATTTTTACTCGTTTCTTGTTGCTATTTTGTTACAATTTCGTCATAATTTTGCCACTTTTTTGCTGCACTTTCATCGCTTTTTTTGTTGCTTTTCTTTGCTCTCTTGTGGCTTTTTGGGCACTTTTTTGACGCTTCTTCGCTTTTAGATTTGGGTAATGCCAATCTAGAGAGAATGTGTGCGGTTCAGGTCGGGGGTTAGTTCATTTAGACATTGACCTTCATAAAAGATTAATAGTCATGATTGGCAAAGGCCCACAACCTACTGAAAATGATCCTGAGACCCCCTTTTGGATCCCAACCCACCAGCGGAGAACCACTGGTCTAGAATATGTCGGTTACCAAATCAGAAACTCACTGATTCAATTCCAGTGGCAGGAGACTGAAATTAGTTTGGGCCACATTATATTTCCTCATTATACTGAATCCAGGGGTATCACATCTTTTGTCAGCGAATATCATCTTATTTGATCAGAAGGAGACGTTACGGTGAGGATAAAGCTGTAGGAATAGTCTATGGGTCCATAAAGATCCGTACCTCATTTTACAGACTGATCACTCACATGTAACATTCAACAGCTCATTGTTTCTCCATTTTTTCCCTGATCAACAAGCTCAGTCTGTGAATCAGTCAGGATGAATAGTATAAACCATTCAGAAAAGCATATACTTTAGTTTTACATATATAAATATAACTCCACAACACTAGCGCATGACCAAACAAAGTGCTAATTCCCATGCAAAAACAGAAATGACCGCGCGTGTACAAAAAAAGCGCGCCGCAATCTGTGAAGCAGACTTGTGAAACAAACAGATTTCTAACAGCTAGGCTCATGGATGCATTTAAATTCTCTCCATAGTCTTTATTTGTCCACAGGCGTCACATAAACACATGGCTTTGTTGATGCTGTCTGTCTTTTCTGCCTAAATATAGAGATAAATAGAGATTTCTAGTTTAAATAAAATACTGAACTTATTTCTACTTATGCAATCAATACCAGTTGGGTTAAAATCCTATATATTTGTCTTTGGGAAAAGGATATCTTTAAATCTTTTAATCAAAAGCCGCAAACGTGACACTTATTACATTTTTCTAAAAGTGGACTATGTGCGTCACAATAGTGTTTACAAACTAATCCTATTGCTTCCTCATGTAAAGCATACCTCGAGCTATATGTTGTTGTTTGGGTAATCAAATATCCTTAGAGCTCAAAACTCTCGCTTCCCACCCGATGATGTAATCTTTTCACTATCTGTTATCAATGGAAAAAGTCTCCGACAATATTTTTTATAAAGCCTGAGTAATGTTACGCATCATGATACTGTATTATTGCAATCTCCATTTCAACACTCTAAGTACCATCAATTTAAAACTAAAACTGTATTGTATCAAATTGGCTTCTACAACTGTCAATACAAGAGATATTAAATCAGGTAGTAAGTAAATCAGGAATATCATGTCTACAATTTAGATTAACAATCCTGGAGTTTGGTCGTCCTTATTTTTTGTCCTAATGGAAATGAGCACAAAGTTTTAGCTCTTCTTTCACCTCTTGTCTTTGCAGATGCATCGGACCGAGACTCCAGGATTGCATTGGCTGGATGGACAGGTACTAAATAATCTGTTGTGCTTCCCTTTGTTCTGGGCTCTACCTCTATGCCGCCCTCACACACATAATAACATCACGGTAAGCAAAGTCTCTGATTAATGACTGGCTCTGGGGCTGAAACCCGGGACTGTGTGCGCGTGTGAGTGTGCGATCTGCCTGGCGCTTGATAAATTGATAGCACTTTAGCTTTTGTTCCAAGGCTGAGAGGGAGCAAATGGAACAAACTACCGCTAAGTGTTTACAACGAATAGATTTACGGATTCCAAAAAAGGAAGGAGCAGGTGGGGATCAGGTGGCATTGAAAGTACGTAGCAGACATTGCTCAACGTTTGCTTCAGTTATTCCGGAAAGGACCACAACCTCAGACGAAGGATACAAGAAATATTCTGGTGAAAGTTTACCATTCGCTGTGACTTCATTCCCATCTGGACTTACAGCGAGCTTAATCGTTTTGTGGTTGACACCTGCGTGATCTTTTTTTTTTTTTTTTTTTACCTTTGCCTGTGTGGGCCTTTGCTGTGAGAGGTGCTGTAGGCTGGAAACTGCTATCACAGTGACCCGGCTTTTGTCAACAGACCGATAACCGCAACACAGACACTGCCCCCGCCTCCGGCTCGGTGTGCTCAGACGCCCCGTATCTCTGCCATCTCGCACCTGTTGGCACGGCTGGGCTCCGAGCATGACAAATCGCTGCTTATCACAAATACACGATTACACTAAGCCTTTAAAGGGCATCGCTCCGCTAGCATTAACCCACATTATTACAGACTTAAGATGATATCAATTAATCATCTCTTACTCTATGATTTAATAATTCTCAATAACAAATTGCTCCTGTTAATTCAAGCGTTGATCAAACTAACAGTGATGTTAGGGCTGCGACCCACTTCCAAATCCCCATCCTGTTGAGACACTGGTGTACTTGTTTCCTCTGTGTTGGGATAATATTAAATATAAATGTTATCTGTTTAAAAAACTCTCTCATTATCGTGTGACTGGTTTGCTGCGCGACCTCTGATGAAAAAAACAGAGGGACCCGTAAAGTTTGTTCCCCATTAATCTCTTAACCCCCGCCTGAAACGGGCACATTTTCTCCAGTTTGGCTTTGCCCAAATCTAAAAGCTCCTTAGAAAAAAAGTGCTAAAATAACAACAAAAACAAGGTTGAAAACACAACAAAAGAGTGAGAAAAACGTAACGAAAAAAATTTGGTAAAAAACAAGTGTCAAAAATGGGGCAAAAACGCAGCAACAGCATGACAAAATAGTTACTATGACTTTTGTAGGTCTTAGCTTTCAAATGAGGCATTACTGGTTACACAACTTTTAGATTTGGGTAAAGCCAAACTGGAGACAATGCGCTCGGATGGAGAAAGATTAATATTTATCTTTAGTTCCTGTTTTTCTGCAGGGAGTACAATTAAAGCACACTCTGCTTGTAGTCCACATGGCCTGTTCTTGAAGTCAGCCTTTGTCACTGATTAAGACAAACCCCTAGTGAGCCTTGACCAAATTAGTGTCTTTTCATTGCACAGAAAAAAGGGCGATTTCTTCCTGGCTCATTTATGCTACAGTCCGTTGTGGAGCATAATCAGGATATTATTGAGAGTCTTGATTTCGAATGACAGCGCGGTTGGCGCGGCTCTTAGAATTCGCTTTGATGGTTATTTCCATGTTTTTGATCTCAGCTTCCGTTTTAATGAGAGGCCATGGAGGATATTTGTTGTTTGACGCAAGCCTGGTAGAAAAACAAAATAAAAGTGGAGGTGAAGAGGTCTGTTAAGTATGGACTTCATCCGCAGAGAGTGGGGAGTGACATATGATATGGTTGGTCGTGTTTTTATTGTTTATTTATTTGAACAGGGACAGTGTACAATATACATTAGCCTTAGAAAGAAGAGATGCATTGTACCAGGTTATAGCACTTGTGCTAATTTCCACCTGCAGTCCCTGGGCCTATTGTACACGTTTTTAGTGGTAGGGGAAACCGGAGTACCCGGAGGAAACCTACGCAGACACGGGGAGAACATGCAAACTCCACACAGAAAGGCCTCGTCCAGGTGGGAATCGAACCCGGACCTTCTAGCTGTGAAGCACGAGCGCTAACCGCTGTGCTACCGTGCCGCCCGTTGTTGTTTGGGGTAAAAAAAAAGAAAAGAAAATGGGTTTAAATTTGTGACAAAGAATACATTACTTTCACTTTTTACATTTTCATATAAGAATGATTTTGAGTGAGACAGGTTGCCTGCAGTGTACGCTGATAGCAGCTCTGCAACGAGTAACTGATCCCTGTCCAAGATGTTCCCACTTCTCTGCTGGTCTCAAACAATAAAACACAATTAGGACTGATGCCATCGCAATTTTACAATTAAACAAAAAAACACGGATTGTCTATAGTCAAAACAAGTTCAGGGCAAGAGTCCAGGACATGCAAAAACAGTTGAATTTGCAATATACAGTATATATGTTGATTGGAGTGTGATTAAAGGTATCAGGCCCAGAGTCTGCTTTTCCCTTCACTGTATTTTCTTTGAACTCACCTGTCGAGATGCCCATTGCCTTATCTTTCCACCTCTCTCACCCCCCTCCTCGTGCTTGTTTCCCCTCTCTCATCCTCTCTTCCCTCTCTCGTGTGCAGGACGCCTCTGATCGCAGCGGGGGTGATAGGAGGGCTCTTCATGGTGGTCATCATGGCGCTGAGTGTGGCTGTGTCAATGCGCCGCAAGAACATCAAGAAGAAGAGAGCGCTACGACGCTTCCTGGAGACAGAGGTGATGTATTATTCTTGAACTGCAAGGTTTTCTTGTTTGTAAGGATTTTCTGGCCTGTTGGTCAGATTTAGACAGTTACGTGTAAAAGCTGGTGAGGCAGCAACAAGAGACATTCAGCAAGCTGTTGAATGTGAACTCACAATGCTGAGGCCAGCAAACTGCCTGGCATATGCACTGCAGCCTGAACCTCTTGGTTCATTTGCAGAACTACAATAATACTGTATGCTTTGATTTGTCTCTATATAACCTTACACTTTGTGCGTCTTCTGCGACTATTTTTTATTATGATTAGGACCTCGCAAAAACAGAATCTTGCTTTGAAAAGTCACTCACATAAAGACTACATACGTAGTCACGTAACTATCTAGGATTGTTTCTAATATTCCCATAATTGCTAAAATGGGCTGCATAATAAGATTATGCACCCAACCTAAGACCCATACTTACTCCACTATAGGCAAAACTGCCAAAAGTATGTAGGGAATGAACAGTTGTTACTGACAGCACAGTAAACGTTAAAGAAAGTCCTTGTATAATCTTACACCTCTGCCAAACTTTCCCATAGGCTGAGGTGTTACCATTCCTATAGTGTTCGTGGAGAGGACTCTTCTTTCGGTGAACAGAAAGGGACTGCAGCATTACCTGAAGATCAAGTGCTCTTCCTCTGTTCTAAAAGCAGCCGAGTACACCATCTCCTGCTCTTGTGCCTGTGTGAATACAGCCCTGTCTCTCTCCGCTGAGCGCACAAGTGTCACTGAAGTGCGCAGATGCCCAGTGCTGTAATGACAAACCGCTGGAGCACTGATATGGCATATTATTACGCCGGCTTTTATGTACCACACATACCGTTTCTCAATTACCCACATTACGTAACAAGAACTCTTATCCTTTTGTTTCTTCTTTTAGCCACAGGAGTAAATCAGATCAGGACGACAATGCTGGGGATTGTTAAAATTAATAAAATATGACTGTCTGTGACATGCAAAATAATGCTACAATACTCCCTTGACAAAAACTCACATGAATATGTCGGTTATCTTACACTTTTAGGCATTACAACAGATTCCAGTTTAGTCAAAGCAGTAACCAATCCTATACTTATTCTCATTCGTGGTTCATCTTCCCGACACCTTTTAAAGATATTAAAGCGCAGAATGAATGTTAGTGAGTGTCTGTCATTGCACTTGAATGTCTGTGGGGGTCATTTATTAGTAGTACTATTAGGGCCCCATTTTTAATATGTAAATGCGTGTGTGACTAGAAAGCGATTGGCTGATCTGATCCACTTTTTGCATAGGCTACCCGTTTTGCACATGAGGATAAAATGCTTTGTAAATGACCCCATGTGCCTTTGTGCAGCTAACCATTGTGCCTTTTTTAGTTTGTACGCATCTAAGGCCCGTGGTTGGTGGGAGGAAAAGATAAATCAATCACAAACCCCATGAGCCACATTTTAAATTGTATTAGCTAATGTTAGTTGATGAACAATGTTTGCTAGTACCCCCTGTAAGAATGGATATCTATGTAAACGTTCAGTGTGTAAGATTCGATCCCAAACACTGTTCCCTGGTTTCAGCACTTGTGCATAGATGAGAACGTGGACAGCTCCTGGTTTTCAGCACCCGGAACACTGGACAGCTCCCTGCACTCACAGCCCCTCCAGTCGTCCGTGTATATACAGTGTTCTCCACTCAGCAACTGTAATGTAATGTAATCGGCCTCTGTGCCATTTCTGTGCGCTTAGTTGTGTGTGGAGCCACCCTCCCTTCTCGTTTCTCGCCTGCGGACGCTGATTTGTTCTTCCATTTAAATGAAGAATGGTTATTGTTTTTAATCAAATGGTAACTCTGAGCCGCAAGGACACCGCGGGCAGTGTTTTTCTCTACGTCTTTCTGCTCCTCGTGCCTTCAAGTTTTTTCCTCGTCATTATTCCATCTCTCCTTTGCGTCTTGTTTGTTGTATTTCTTGCGGTTTATTCTACACAAACCACATGTTGATGAAATGGATACACTGCCTTTGTAAAATGCAAGCTTTAAACTAAATGATGTTACTTTAATGGCCCATGAAATCAGAGATCTTGTTCAGGTCTAATAATAAAAATGTCTAATCTAAATCAAATAGATAAAAGGAAGAGAGTTTTTTTTTTTTTTTTTTTAATTTATGTAACTCTAGTTAAAAGTGTCACACACTTACATACAACACCATATCTACCCATTAAATTTTTTTTTACTGTTATTCTAATTTTTCAGCTGGTTGAGCCTCTAACCCCCAGCGGTACAGCGCCCAACCAGGCCCAACTGCGCATCCTGAAGGAGACCGAGCTTAAACGGGTCAAGATCCTCGGGTCTGGAGCATTTGGCACGGTTTACCGGGTAACTACAAGATTATTTTCTAGGTCAAAACTCTACAGCTATCGTAGAGGTTTTCAACGTTATCCAATAAAGTTAATTTGGTCTTTTTGTGTTGAACTTTCCTATCAGACCAGTGTGGTTTTTTTTCATACCTTTCCGCAATCTTCCCCCGAGTTGGTCACATGATGTTGCTGTGACGTGTCTTGTCATCTGATTCACACAAGTTTTGGCGCCGTTTCCAAAATTTGAGCTTCCATAGACGCCGCTCTGTTTCTCTTTACCCTAAGTCACCCATCATTTCCCTTCACATCTTTGAAAACCTCTACTTTGACGGAAAACCTCTTGGACGACTTATAGCTTGCACAAATATTCATGGCGAGTGCAAAAATATATATCTTAAATGTGAAGTCATGGAGTGAGATCCTGGAATGTGGCGAGATTATTAATGGCAGGAAATGAGTTCAATGTCCGGAGGCGGGGGATGAAGGGAGTAAGTAATAGCACGCACCGTGGAGCCCCGGAGGGGAAACAGGCAAATGAGGAGGAGCTGAGGTCACCACCAGTGTGACGACGAGGTGCAGCGATGCCGCAGGAGTCACCGATGAAATTAGAACAAATGGACTCTGTCTCTACTGTGTCATGGAAGTGTCAAACTTCTATCCAACCTTGGACATTGCTGCTCATTATGGGGTCAGAGCTGCACACTTGCCGTTTGACTCCTAAAGGCCCATGGGAGACTCCGGGCTTCCTTTGTGTGCTTTTGAAATCGCTAATCATACATTCATAGTCCCAAAGGTGAGCTCTGAGGTTTGTAAGGTTACTAAAAGGAATTGTCCTTAAGCTGTAGTGGTGCAATGAATGGGACACTATTGAGTAAATGGTAAATGTATATATTATAAATTATATACTTAGAATAAACATGTTCTAAGTATACTTTACCAACACCCGCATCAGTGTTAATTTCGTCGACTGAAATATTTAGTCATAATTTTAGTAATATTTTGGCCGACTAAAATAGGACAAAAACTAAATTCAAAGTGTTTTATGAAACTAAAACTATGACTAAGATATTTTCATAGACTAAAATATGACTAAATAAAGATTAAAAGAAAAAATCATCCAAACTTCCAGTTTAAAAGCGCCTCATATCATTTCAATTCACTCCCAGAGGAACAGCTTTGAGGTTTCGTTCATGTGGGAGCAGCTCCATGAAGCAGAGGACTTTGATTAAATATGATTATAATAAATATTGTAATAAAAGTCGACTACGTTTGTCTTAAATGTAGTCGACTAAATTGACATGCAATTTTAGTCGACTAAAACTGGACTAAAATTGTAGAGAATTATTTAAATAAATCGCGACTAAAATTAAATCCCATTTTCATCAAAAGACTAAGACTAAAACACTCAGACACTGACCCGCATAAACACGGTCAGCAGCACTTTCTTCTTGGCTTTTTGAATTGACATAAATATTCTCAATAGGCAAGGCAAGTTTATTTATACCGCGCATTTCGTACACAAGGCAACTCAATGTGCCAGTAATGGTTGTAAATACTGTCTCATTTTCTACCTTCTTCTTTTTGTGGTAGAATAAAAAAAAAGATCTAAGTATACCCAGATCTGTAATACCAAGGTGATTGAAAACCTAAATTGTCTTCTCTGTGCTGGGAATACATGAAACATTTCATAATTAAAATTGCAGTATCCGACTGTTATGATCATCTTCTTTCTGTTTTAAATCAGTAATATTGTGTAAAGCTCGTCAGTGATTAGACGTGTGTCGTCTTCAGGGCATCTGGGTCCCGGAGGGTGAAACAGTCAAGATCCCTGTGGCTATTAAAATCCTGAATGAGGCCACTGGACCCAAGGCCAACGTGGAGTTCATGGATGTGAGTATATTCTGAACAAATCTGCAAAGTATCGTTTCACTATCGGTATGAATAGTCTCCAAATGACCGAAGGACACCAATTAAGCCTCCTCGGTGCTCAAAGTCTTTCATTTGACTTGTGAAATAACGCATTAAGAGTTCGCCCGTGCTCTGCCGGGACACCAGAGCACTAGTGGGCGCCTTCGCATTACGCCACCGGGCCCAGCTGCACAGTAGGCTCTATTATGAAACATTTACTCATTTTTAAAGTGTAGAAAAGTGTCTAAATTACTAGCCTGATGATGCAACGGAGATGAAATAAGCTACATCAACACGCAGGCGTGCATCGAAAGCGGCCTCATTGCGCTAATGTTTTTGTACTTAGTTTGACAGTTTCTCGGAGGAAGACTTTTGGAGTTAGCATTTCTATTTTTATCCGCTTTGATGAATAACCTATGTTAGATTGTATGCTCTCGTGCTTTGAGGATTCGCCTAGCAATCAAAAAAGAGCAACAGTACCACGGATATTGGAAAATAAACTTTTAATCGCGATCCAAGTTTATCTAGCCTTAGCACTATTTGGTAAAAGACTTCAATACGTGGCCTTTTTTTTTTTTGTTGCTGCAATTATATTCCAGGGCATTTGTTCGTCTGCTAGCTCCCTCAAGAATGAAGATGATAATCAGCTGTTCTTTCATTCATATTTCAATAGGAATTTCAGCCAAACATCCCTCATTTTGAGCCAACTGTTTATTATGCCCTGGCAGTTAATATTCCCGAGAGCGGCACCGGCCAAATAATTCATTTTAAATACAATACAAACATTTAAAAAGTAATGACCAAGTTAATTTATTAAAGCGCTTTCATAACTTGCAAAGTAGGGGGAAAAGTAGCCTCAATAGTCAACTTAATAATTCCTTATAATGAGATACTGGTCTTTTTCAATCAGTTCTCGGATGACTTTTCTCATTGATATGCTGCCCTTATTTACAGAGATGGAGAAAGTCTATACATTAAGGCAGATTGGTTAACATTCCTGCCTCTTGGGGTTGAAACCTTTGGCCTATAAAATAAAACATATCTACATACCTTCATTCATTATTCTGATCAATAACAATATTGACAGACACTGACAGTGAGGGTCATCTGGTCAATACGGACAGTTCACCCCAAACAACTACACCACTGATATTACAGTACAGGGGAATAACACAGTCACGGAAACACCAACATATCCTTTACATCCACGTATTAACTGTTTACTACAAAGAACTCTGAGTCTTTGATGCCGGGATTTCAATACATTTGCGCTGTTCCTGGCTTAGTGGGATCTTGCTCTTCACTTCAAGAGGAAGTGGAGGCTTAAACAGAATACGGGATCTTGTGATCTTTGAGATTGCGTTCTATACTCAAACACCAACATGCCATTCACATTTCCTCACTTACTGTTCCTATTGGTCAGCCTCTGTCAGGCAATATGTGAATGAGAGGCTGATCAACAATCACAGTGAAAAGTGAACTCTCAAGACATCAATAGTTCCCTCTTAAAGGTAATGTATACAGCATACACGCTCATTGGTTTATAAAAGGTGCTACAGAGACACACCATACCTCATGCCCAGGAGGCATATGCAGTGAGGTTTGCAGTTGGTAAGGCACATGTTGTATAGACTCGATACATTGTCAACAAAACAGCAGGGAGATGCACCTTGCAGCCTCTGGTAGCTGTGTAAATGTTCCTTACATTGAAATCCTTAAACAATAAACATTTTCCATTAAAAAGCAAATGTTCAACTTAAAATGTATTCTCACGATATTGCAAATGTGGCACACGGACAGTTTTTGGGGGCAATAAAGGCACAGAATGGGGGAGAGAGAGCGTTGAATGAACGAGCCCGGGTCAGTGTGTTTTTTTCATGATGACTTGCCTCCCCTGAATGCACTTTACCGCCAGGATTGGATTTGGGGCAGGTGCTGGGATTCTTGTAATTACACACAGTCATTTTATGCTTATTGCACAAAGTTTTTTTTAGAAATTGGATGTGGTGACTCAAAGTGTGTGATTACAATATTTATCAGTCAGGATTTTTTAGAATCCTATCATGGGACACACTAAAATAAAAAAAACATATTTTCCTTCTTTTAAGGTCTTACAAAGCTAGTACATTTACATAATCCAAATGTTTATGTGTTAGTAACAGTAAAATGTCCAGGCTCAATGGCATATACAATATGGAACGATTAATTTAACCAGAGCGCACAAAAAGGCACATAAACAAATGTGATTTACATTTGGAAATGCATTCTATTCTAGTCTGTTGTATTATAATTCAAGACTCACTCTTTGTAAAATATCTGTCTCCTTCTAATGCAAACCCAAAACCCTTCTCTTACCTTATGTACTTTGCACCGCCATCCATCTTAAGACAAATAGTAGGAGGAAGCCATAAAACTTGCGTGTGGTGCCCAGTGATAAGTCGCTTCACAGTTGCACACAATAGATGATGGTCTATTTTTGTTTGGCTATGCATTTATAGTGAATAATTGCAGTTAATATACATTTTCATACATTTTCAACATCCTCGGTACTCACTATTTGACTTAGGTACCAGTACGTATCCCAGAAGCTCAGAAAAAGGCCTTTAAAATGTTATCTTATCCAATTTCCAAAAATCTATGAGACTCCTATTTGACAAGGTGCAATCTGAAACGCGCACTGTTTGAGAACCATTGAGTGAGATTGCTTCCTAACAGCTGCCAGACACTATTGTTTATGTTCCAACCAGCAGTCGTTCAATAAGTGACCACAGACACATGAGCACAGGTTCAAAGAGCCTGTTCATGGTGTTTACAAGTCCAGACCACATCTTCGAAGATCACAAGATTCCTTATTCTGTTTTAGCTCCTCTTTCTCTGTTTGAGCAGAAAGATCCCTCTAAGTCAGGAGGAACAGCACAAAATGTATTAGCAACATCAAAGGCTCACAGTGCTTTGTAGTAAACAGTTAAAGTAGCAGACACGCCGGCCATTTTTAGGTCATAAGTGGTGAAATCCCCATGCAACACAATGAGCATTATATCTACGAACTAATATCATAGGTGGAAATCTGCACTTACACATGTGTCTCTGTTTCGAAAGTAGGCCATGTTTTTTTTTTTTTTTACAGTGAGAACATGCAAACTACGGAGGGGGTGTAAATATTTATTCCACGAGAGTTGTGCCTTTTAACAATACAATTAATAAAATTTTTACACAATTAGATATACCAGGGAAATTCCTTTACTTATAAATGTAAATATATCAAGTACTAGGTTTAAACGAAAAGAGTAGAAAACGGTAAAAATAAAGTTAAGAAAAGTAAAAGTGTTATATCCTCAAAATTCAATATATGTAGTAAATATTGAATGATTGCATTGCTTCTGCATGTACTGGATTGGAAATTTTGTGAAAGGAGAGCTGACCCATAACCACCATGTCTTAGCCACACAAAATCCAAATGCATGACCTTTCAGGCTTCCGTCCCGGTAGTGACGGAAGCCTGAAAGGTCATGCAGAAGCAATATTAGATTCAGAAAAACATATCAGTATTTGGACTGAACAAAACCGATCCGGTGCAGCGGCTTTATTACCGGTCAATCTGTCACATGACGATTACTTGTGCCGGCTCTCTGTCTGAGTGCATCCCTTTCTGCCCAGGAGGCCCTGATTATGGCCAGTATGGAGCACCCTCACCTAGTGCGTCTGCTGGGAGTGTGCCTTAGCCCCACCATTCAGCTGGTCACTCAGCTCATGCCCCACGGCTGTCTGCTCGACTACGTGCACGAACACAAGGACAACATTGGCTCGCAGTTACTGCTCAACTGGTGTGTGCAGATCGCCAAGGTAAGGTTTATCATCCTTGAGTATATTATCGCTGGAGCGCATGTTTGTGGAAAGAAGTATTCGTATTGATCAGTTGTTGTTGTTGTGAATGAGTTTGGATCACTAACTCTTTAAATTGTATTCGATACCTCTTTGGAAACAGAAAACAATCAGGTACAGGGCCTTTAAATAATTCAGTGATTGTTTTTAAATCCCATGGCTCACGAATGTAATGAATCCGTCAAGAGCATTCTGTGCTGTCATAAGCCCATGCATTCTTTAGAACATCTCAATTCTTAAAAAAGGCTACTGTTCACTATACTGCTCCCTAATGAACAACTAGTAGATTTGCTGTGAGTGCGCGGCGCTGCTGTGGGGGCTCGGAGCAGACAGTGGAGTCTGTTTCTCCAGAGAACTGAAGTAAATAATTCAGCAGAAGGCTTGACTTTGTTGAAGGAAGTTGAGAGTGCAGAACAGAATGCTGGATGTTCAAGTGCATTAGCATTCAGTGTAATCTGTGCTCTATTTAAAGCAGACTAAGGCAGACTTATTGGACTAAAGCTCTAGACTCATTGTATGATTATGTATAGCCGTAAGCATCGTTTTTTGTAACTTTGTAGCCACCTGACCTACTCCCTGCACAGCGAGACAATCTGGTATTGCTCCATAGCGATAGGATTTCCCTGTAACAATTCTAGATGGCCAGCAAATCCAGAGTCTGAAAACAGCGGGTGAAATTAATAGTTTTTTGCTACCGCTTCTGATTTTGAAGGAATCTACAGCTATCTCTTCCCCTACTGAAAAAAATGATTACGTTTACTCTGCACTTTTTTGTTCCATTTTGAAATCGATTTTCTAAAGAGCAGTACCGTCCAGCACTGTCCTACTCCATATTGTAGATCTAGTACAGTAGGTTAAGGCACGCCATTGTAGTGTCACGTCAGTCCAGATTTCTCTGCTCATAGCTCATAACTTGTTATACTTTTACACAGCACTGAGGATTAGGCAGGTACATAAGCACCATTTAGAGCAACGCCGGAGCAAAGCCTGAACTTCTCAGAGCAACAAGGCAAGGCTATCTGTGTGTAATGAATGGTTTATTAAACCATTCATTACACACAGATAGCCTTATCCACCCCATAAAATGCTTTTTACACCAAAGGCAATCAGAACATGCATTAATCCTGACAAGCTCCCCATGTTAAGCCACACAAATATCCCCGCTGTATAGAATTAATCATACAAATTACCTCTTGGAGAGAAAGCAAAACCAGCTACTGTCGCCGCGCTACCGGTGCATAGCAAATACATCGCCCTGCCCACTGTGAACACTTGTCAACGGCTGGAAATGTATAATTCATAAAGTGGAGATATGATTGTGTATTATTTACTGGTGTTATACAGAGTTCTCCGGCACCTATTGTTTAGTGTTTTCAATAATTGCAAACTGCTCCTGGGGACAGCGCTGCCGTCTGGGGCCAAACCGTAATAATGCAATGCCTGCACGCTCTCGGACAATGGATCTAAATGAATAATGTCAACAAGCTGAACAACCGGCAATAGATGTCAAAGTAGTGTGCGCTTAATATACTGTAGCAAGCACCATTGCCCATACAGTCATAAAAAGTATGACTTTTGAGAGCAGTCTTACTTTAACTGAACTGCTTCGGATTTGTTTGTTTTTTATCTTTTCAAATGTTCGTGTTTTGTTTCCTCCAAACACTGCTTTGTGTTATCATATTTTCCTATGTTCTTTATGCACATAGACTCTTCACCGGTGGCTTTATTTTGTGTGTCTTCATTACTGAGTCAACGCTGTGCTTCCCTTCAAGTGACAGGTCTCGAACACAGCCTCTCGGTGTCCCTCCTCCTGTATCCCTCCTCCCTCTCCATCATGGCCGCCGCCGCCGCTTTAGAATATTAATGGCGCAGCGAAACCCGTGCTAATGAGTGGATCCATCTTTGCGTGTGTGTGTAGGGATGTGATGCCTTCCGCAATTCCCCCCCACTTCTAATACTGGTATTTTCTTATTTCATCTTACCCCCTTGTCCTCATTTTGTCAGCTTGCATCTCAAATTTCCAACTTAGCCCTAGGTTTATTTGTCTTTTCTTTTTTTTCTATGCTGAAGCTCACATCTACAGCGCGTCTAAAGATGTCAAAGTAAATTGTAAAGTATCCATGAAGTAGCCCACTCCACCAGTCAAACATTATAGTGATTTAAGGGGGGAGGAAGTGTGCTTCAGACGACTGCAAATTTACTGTTTCTTAGTTCGGTGTTTACCCTGCTTCGCTGCGCATCGCATTCATCTAAGATTTCCAATGTGCTCTGTCAAAGATGCACTATTTATTTGGTTTCGACTCGTTTTTGCGCGGTCTATCCCACTGGAATGAAGGAGTGCGTTGCTTTCGGTGTGTGTGTGTGAACTGAACTAATAATGTTAAAACGTGTTGTCATACAAGAGAGAGTTTATTTTTTTTATTTTGGTCGGCCCATTCGTTTGATCGGCTGCAATAGATATTATTTTAAAGTGCTTCCCAGGGCATTGTAGAAAACCCAGTAAAACCATACAGCACAAGATGCAATTCAAAAATACCACTCAAGTAAAATAAACATAAAATAGTCTGCATATAGGGTATTATGCCTGATGCACTTCCTGATCGGACGCTCTCCAAACCACGCTGGCATGATACGTTTGACCTATCGCTGCATTTAATGTGCGTGATAACTAAGTAAGAAAACTAAGTTAGGTTACAGCTATGTAAGTTAGAACATGGTTATTTTTCTTATTCATAATTGTCTAATATTTTCTATTCCTTTGCTCGAGTAAGCTAAACAAATGAAGCCTTTGTAGTCGGCTAATAACCATAGCATTCACGTCTGTAAAGGAACCTCTGTTTGAGTTCAACTCTAAACCTCAATTCCTTGGTGATTCCTCTTGTTTGGGATTATTACCACCAGAGGGCTTTGGTGTTGATTGGTCTGCATTAGTTATTCATCGGTCCATTTCTATTTAAACATGTTTTATAATGAGCCTGTTTGCCCTGTGTTTGGCCTGCAGGCATTTTCAGTCAACACACTCATAAAGAAGTGTATCACAATGGAAGGATGCACAGAACGAAGAGTAAATGAAATATTTAAGTGAAATGACCATTTTTGTCTATTTTATATACAGAAGTATTATAGTATACTCTCTTAATAAATGGTTTGTTTTGAAACACACCTCTGCAGCTCATTAGAGTTGATCCCCAGGGCTTCCCTGAACACTCGTCTCTTCCACATTTTTGATCAGTTGTGCTATTTCTCTCATTTCATAGTCAGTTTTGTCTTAGTCCACGGGCAGAAAAGAACACAAAGGCCATCTCACGTACGTTTCATTGTGACTTCCTTGCAAAAACTTCCGGCTATTTGAAATAATGCTGTGGAATAAAAAATTTCTTTCTCAGTTACTACCTATATCACTGTTGTGCGAGCTCTCAGTTGTTCAGGAGCTTTCCATCACAGAGAAAGGCTTCAGTTTGTACGGCGTTGCTCGGTGTTCAGGATGTTTTTTTGCCTCACACCCCAAGTAGCTGTGTCAGCAATGAATCTCATTTTTGAGGAATCACCTCAAATTACGCTTTGGCCTCTACTGTTCCTGTTTAGTGTGTATCGGATTCTGTATCAACAGTTCAGTCCATTGACTTCGAGAAACAGAGGGCAAGTTGTATATCAATTAAATGGTGGTTCCTTTCAACCCATCTCTTATCCTTCGCTGAGATGTCGTCCTTTCTGTCATCAACGGTGCACTCTTCTTCTTTGTGTTGAATGGTGTATGAAATTCCCTTGTTTGTCCCGGGAGTTTGACCTTTTGTGTTTTATTGCTACAAATCCCAAATTTCTCACCCATGTGCATGCGTTTGTATTCTGTTAAAGAGTAAAAGAGCTTCCTGGAGAAACTGTGAAAAGTATCTGCTGTCGACACTGGTAGGTCATTGCTTCTGATTTCTCTCGCCGTGTATCATTGAATAGATTTGCGTGATCATTTGGCCCAGTACTGACAAACTGCGTGCCTTAACATGTAAAGAAAGTCAAAGATCACACACCTTACAGTCTTTGATATCATCCACATGTCAACAAGTGCCCTCCCACTGCTCTCTTCGCAGCTAATTGACATGCAGGCTGCACTCTTATTGCTGCTTATTGATCAAATGTAAGCAACTGGGATACATCGATTGCTTGGATTTTAGCTTAGAGTTCTGCAGAAGTGGCCTCTGCATACCAACCTGAAAGCCCAAGGCGCTAGACAGATAAATCGCCCTAGCAAAGGACAGAAGGGTACACAAAGGCTATTAGACCTGACTCATATGGCTGCCATGTTGTCACTCACAGAAGATGGAATGGCCTTTCTTACTTGTTTTCCCCGTACGCCACCAGTGTCTCTCGACCGCTCACCCTTACACTCACGAGCCAGGCTCAGGAGTGATGGATGTGGTCAGGTAGAGGTGGTAGAGATGGATGACTGTAGGTAAGCCCACGCAAACAGATGAGAGAGGCAGAGCTACACTAATAGGCAGGAACAAGCAAAAGCTGCAATTCGAGATCAATGTTATTGCAAATGTGTATTGACAAATTCATCAGCTATTGTGGCTTTTTTCACAGCTTATAAAACCAAAACCTTTGCCATGACATATACTGTATATAAAAGTGACTGCAAAACAAATCACATTCTCAATATCTCTTTTTTGCTTCTTTTATCTCGCAACGTCAGAGCAACACATGTTCCACGGCGGCTTTCGCACGCGCACCGAGCAGAAGATTTGTATCTGCTTTCACTGTTTAATGTCAAGGTTCTGGCCGATATCCCCCTATGACTGCTCATTAGAGATTGGGTTCACCCTCTGATTTCATATTTATTTCCCAGAGGCGCTGCTTACACCAACACACATCTCGGCGCATCATTTCTCTTCCTCTATTGCTTTGGCTCTCACAGGCATGTGCAAATAAACCCTGGCAGGCTTTTTTGCAAAGATGGAGCCAGAAAGCACACCAAAGAACAGTTTTCGTCCAACAAGTCACTGAAAAATAAGAGCACTGGGAGTTTGCCATAATACGCATTAAAATGTTGCAACCTTAAACATTTGTTTTAGTGTATATTATATCTATTAGCGGAAGTTGGTTCTGCCATTTGCAACATTTTGCAGTGGGACTTGAAAAGGGATATTAATGGGCAAACCTTCCAGTGCTGAAAAGGGCCTTCACAAAGGCTAAATACACATTAATTTAACCATCGTTTGCCATTTCTATTGTAACACTGGGGTCAGATCACAGAAAAACTAATGAGCAACATCATGCGCTTTAAAGCTGAAGAAAATCTAAAGCTCTCTTTACACTTAAAACTAAATGAATATAGAAAGATGTGTTTTAAGAAAGTGTATTTGGGTTTGTCTTGTTTGTTTGATCGCCTACATAGACAGAGAGCCAAAGCGACAACAGCTTGAGCATACGTCACATTCAATTATCTTCTTGACCCTGTGGATGGCTGCTTGGGTTGCCGGTCTGTCTTGATGTTTCTGTGGCCCCTTTAGTGCTGCGATGCTGCGTCCATCTTGAGAGTGGAGATGCTCAGTATGAAACAGGTGCAGAGCTCAATGGCATCTCACCTCTCAGGGTTAAAGTGTTTAACATGTTGTGACATTATTTATATCCCATGTTATTAACAGAACAGTTGTTTGGTGTGTTGCAGCATTGCAGCATATTATTGACAAAGTGTGGACAAAGTAGAAAGTGTGAAATCAATAAACAAATTTTGTTGCAGAGTTTTACATCGATATTCTAAAATGTGGCCTTTAAACAACGATTAACTGATGATCATTTTTCATTAAAACACTGCAGTGCGTAAGTGTGGGTGGAGTAACTCTGGGGAGAAAGCAATCACATTGGAGTGGATGAAACATGTTATTAAAGTGTTAATGATCCTAACCTCTGCGAATTTCAGCACTGTGCAATTAGCAGTAAAACCTGATGGACTGCGGCCTGAGCATAGTTCGGCTTCTTCTGGTCAGTGGAGACAATCTTGTTGCACTGGTTATTACAGGATTCTGTGTCTTATTCCATCATTGCCATGTTTAATGTAGCAGACCCAGGAAGCATGTTCCTATCCTAAGTGCTCTAATCTGCGACAAATCTTGATTCAGAGTGGACCTCCTGTACCCAATATATCGTCATACTGTGAAATGTGTAAGATGTGTTTCCTCAAAAATAGTGATCAACATTAGTATGAGACCCAAGACATTTCACCCAAACTCTTCTCGTAATTTGTGTCTTGTGCCAAACGTTGCTGCATAAAACATCTATTTTACAATTGCTTTTACGTTTAACAGTGTGTGGTTATTATAAAGTGCACCCTAATATGCACGTAAATACTGTATATCTAAAATTGTTCCTAAACTCCATATTATGAATCTCTCCAGTGAGACTGCTTATTTCAACCATATTACGTGGATACAAATGTAAGTCTATCTAAAAACTATATTATTCAACTGAATTGTTTGTGTTTCCTCTCTGGCTGTTCTTTGACTTGTGCGCCCCTGAGAATGCAAACCTTTCTTCCGCACATCCCTTATCCGACAAAAAAACAAAAAACAGAATATTTAAAGAGCCTGTCGGTCTTTCAAACTCTCCCCAGACGCTTCTTGCGAACCGTCACAGCTCAAGGTTGTTCAGGAGTGTCATCATTATCATCTGATGAAATGGAACCGAACTATGAAAAACCTTCTCACACCCATTTGTCCCGATCAGGGCGTTGGATTTGGCATTGTCAAAGCTGTTATCATAGACCAGACAGGACCCACCCGTTACAATGTGGCTTTTGTGGGCCAATGTGCGCGCACGTTTGGAGCTTCCCAATAGGAAAAAGCAAGTCTAGCTGGGAAAAGGCACACGCATAAGAATCGAAGACGTCCCAGAGCTCAGGAAAGAAAAGCCGTGCAATATTGATAGCTACTTCCACTCTGAGGCTAAACCCACATGGACTCAGACGCACGACCGAGAGAGCAGCACCTGCGCGGGGTTGTATAGTAGAATGGGTAAGAACAAAGGAGATGACGACTATTGACGTGATCCTCTGACAGAACGAGAAATAAAGTAAGGTTTCACAAAATGAAAGCATATGAATTACTATCGATGGAAGATAAATCCCAAATGAATCAAAATGGTCACTTGAAAGTTTCTTTTCTAATACTGTGTGTTTAATGTTCACGCCTCTACACACGTTTTGAAATGCCAATTATATTAATAGAAGGAAGCAAGAAAGAGAAGAAGCAAGCTGTGGATTCAGGCTGTCCATAATGCTGTACCAAACCGACTAAGTGCGTTTTGTAATTCTGAATTATGTGACTTTTTAAATCCCACAATAGTTGCTATGCGTTTTACATGACAGTACCACCACTTGTTGTTTCCCATAAAACCTCCATTAGCTTAGTACTGCTTCGATCCACACAATCTCATATCCTGCCGTTACCCTAAAGTTACAGCATTCCTGCCACACTCCAAGAAGATGGACAGATTTTCTTAGAAGGACAATGAACTATACTTTAAAAATTTTCTATAACCAACTTGTTGAAAAGGAAAATTATTAAAGGCTAAACTCACTGACTTTACTGGTCTTGGGAACTCCTCAATTTCCAAGCTTCCTTCTTTGCCACAGATCAATCATAGACGGAGCCAGTGCCTCCGCTTCGGCGCCCTGTGATTGCCCTGTTATTATTATCCCTCTAATTACAACCATCATCATTATTATCATTTTTCTATTATAGTTCATTACTCGAGATGTGACAGAGGAGGCCATAATGGTGTGAGTGGCAGTTACTTGCCCATTGATACAGCTTCGTTGCATCTGGGTTTCTCTTTTCAATCACTGACAAAGTTTACTGAATAGGCCCATTATCTGTCACATAACCAAGTCTGGAGTAGTTTGGACAGATTAGCGACACACCTCAGAGGCCTATTTTTATTTATTTTTTAGTCCGATGAAGGTCATAGCTAATAATTTACCATTTCTTGTGAATGATATAGATATAGATAGATATAGATAGAGTGCAGTGTTAAGTACATTACTGTAATGCCCTGCACTTATAGGCAAGTAACAGCCGACCTGTAGCTTCATGGTGCTTTATTAAAAAGCTTCCACAAGTACAGGAGCTGCTGTTTCAGTCACGGCTCACGCTGAACTCACAAATTGTAACAAGAAAAGAGCATAAAGAGTCCCTGCTTCTCTCAAAAGTCTGTCCACTCTTTTTCTCAGACCACAACATCCCCACTTGCACACAGCGCCCCCTTATTCTCAACCCCCACCTGAACCGAGCACATTTTCTCCTGTTTGGCATTACCCAAATCTAAAAGCTTCTTGAAAAAAATGGTCAAAATAGCGACGAAAACGAGGATGAAAACGGACAAAAGAGAGACTAAACATTGACAAAAACATGACAAACTACGAAAACACGACAAAAACTCTTTAAAAATGTGGCATAAATGCGACGACAACGTGACAAAAAAGTTACAATCAGTTTTGTAGGCCTTAGCTTTCAGATGAGATGTTACACTGGCCTATAGGCTGTATGTAAACTCTCTGGTCCTGAAAGCTTTTAAGATTCAGGTGAAGCTGAACTGGAGCAAATGCGCTCGGTTAAGAGGGGGTAAGAGGTTAGTGGCGGGTGTACACTGTGCGATTTTGGCCGTCTGTGATGTACGATCAGTAGTCGGCAGAAAAATTATGTTCGTAGCTGAAAATCGCGGTACAGTGAGACAGGGGAAATTTTTTCAAATAGAACCGCCGTACGACCAAAGACGAGCTACAACCGTCATCAGGGAGTGTCTGATATTTTGAACACTAGTCGTAGAGTGGGCCATCCTCTCGCTGCAGAGCGGACCTCTGTCAGTGTCCCGTCAACACATCAGCGCATCCCGCAGGGCGCCACAGTCACAAGCAACAGAGGCCAGGTATGAGCGGGTCCGACTCCGCGCTTTACAGGACTTTCCCTGCACGTGTCCGAGGATATAAACACTGCTCGCATGTGGCGCTCACCTCAGCGAAACACACGCCTTCTGAAGCTTGAAACCGATTTTCTCTTTGAATAATCGCAAAGTGGAGACGTGAGCAGCCCGCGATTTTGCCATCCCCACGTCGTGCAATGTCACATCGCACAAGACAAAAAAAAATTGCACAGTGTACACCCGCCCGATAATAAGTTATACACTATTGACTCTCTATTTGAGTTTGAGACTATTTTGTCATTGACATTGCACGCTTTAGTGTGTTGGATGTATTTAAACTACCAGTGGCTGGTTGTCCTACTGCTGTTTTGTTTATATTTATTCATATTGTTTGAGTTAATGCAAGCTTTCTTTCCTATAGACAGACCAAGTGTTAGTTTTCGTACCTGACGGTTTCGGCTACAACTGTGGCCTTCCTCAGAGGTTTGTCACGTGATGTTGCTGTGACGTGTCTGGTCGGCTGATTTATACAGGTTTTGGCACCGTCTTCCTGCTTGTGGTAGCAGGCCGACAGCGCCATCTGCAGTCCGACTTCTTCAGAACTGTGTCCCAGGTGTGGGAAAGTTGGTACGCCCCCTCGGTGCCGATGACATGGGCATTGTCCCAATCCATAGAGAGCAACAAATACCACCGTTGGATCAGAGAAGCCATCGAGATCCGGAAACGCGCCCCCCAGACTGTGAACCGGGTCGAGGGGGCGTACCAACTTTCCCACACCTGGGACACAGTTCTGAAGAAGTCGGACTGCAGATGGCGCTGTCGGCCTGCTACCACAAGCAGGAAGACGGTGCCAACACCTGTATAAATCAGCTGACCAGACACGTCACAGTAACACCACGTGACAACCTCTGAGGAAGGCCACAGTTGTAGCCGAAACCGTCAGGTATGAAAACTAACACTTGGTCTGTCTATAGGAAAGAAAGCTCGCATAATTCTTAGAAGACCTAATGAATCTAATCGAACTGTTTGAGTTAATGTTACTCTATGGGCTCTAATCAAACAACTTAAATTTCCGATACTGAACCCTTGTGGCAAACGTTGGTGAATATACTCCAATTTGACAATAAAAGACAATTCATCATATAGAAACAAAACACAACATATCAGTCTCTAGATTTCTATGTTGCTAGTATACGCAGATGAGTGAATTCACATACAGTAATAATTAGTCTGGTTACACTTTTCTATGTCAGTAAATTGGGAGTAACAACATTGGAAAAATCTATTCTTTATGCGTGTAGAGTACCAAAAGTTGCTCTGCCAATTTAAAATACACAAATTCCTGCACTTCTTTGCCCCATAGTGTGAATATCATTAGACTCTGAATCGAATAACATTTATCTAAGAGCTCTCTCATATGTGTGTGTGTGTGTGTGTGTGTGTGTGTGTGTGTGTGTGTGTGTGTGTGTGTGTGTGTGTGTGTGTGTGTGTGTGTGTGTAAGTTGCAGCCAGCCCTTAACAAACATCCTCGGGCTATCCTCGCTCACTTTCCTCATCAGGGCGCTCAAACAGACGGCTCTGCCTACACCGCCGTCCCCTGTCTAAAGATAAAGATATTAAACTAACACAGCACCCCCCCCCCACCACCACCACCACCACCCCACCCTCAAGCCTTACTCAGCTGCTGACTCATAACCCCAGTTGTTAGCGATGTGCCAGGGCTGCTCCAACACGATTAAAAATACACTTAGGTTTGTCGCGCGGGCACCTGGCAGAACATCAATTCTCCCCAGAAATGTCAACTTTTCAGCAGTCCAGACAAACACGGACGGGGCAGTGCAGTGACGAGCGCGCGGCCTCGGAAAGAGTGAGTCGGCTTTCCAAGGGGTTGCGTAAGAAATGAGGCAGCACACAATATCAGTCTGATTTGTTTTAGTTTGTTGTTTGGTTTTGTTGTTGTTGTTTTTCTCCTTTGTGGTTGAATACAGTGATGGTGATACATACGCGAATCGAGGAGAAAATGCACTTTAATCGGCTCATGAAGAGGAAAGTTTTACGGCAGCGGGGAAGGGAAAGGGGGGAAAGTGAGACGCGCCGTGATGATTCAACGTTGATCCGTTTTGCCTCGTCAGAGCAGTAATCCAAACGTCCCCATACAGCGGCGTATTCTTTCTCTCTTCGAAAAAGAGGCGTCAAAGCGAGCGCAGTTTGCCCACTCTCGGGTCGAAAGCCCCTTTAGGTCGACCTAACTAGAGCCTCTGTGAAATCACATTCAGTTCACGTGATCAACTCCCCGTGAATGTTCTCAGTCGCACAGGTCAAGTCCCGTGTATGCTTTAATACTTGTGATTTCATATTGCTTTAAACCTGGTATTTGCGCAGTGTGTGAAGTTTCAAGCGAGTATCTTTCGCGGTTTGTGGGATGTTTTGCTTATTTGACATGGAAGGACCCACAGATCAGCAGCAATCCACGGAAATGCTCAAAAATATAACTTATTTTAGAGTAAAAGAAATAGCATCAAATTATTAAAGACAAGGGTTCCCATTGCATAGTCACAGGTCAAACCGGTTTGAGAAAATGCATCTGAATCACATAAATAAAGAAGAATACCACCTCCAGAGATCAAGTCCACCCCCGTCAGACTTTGGTGTTGACTCATTTCATTGTGCTTCCTATTGTGGCGTTCACATCTGCTATTGCTGTGCTGGTCTCTGAATGTGAGAATCTCTGCAGCTTACCCGCAAGACTCACCTAAATATTTACATGACATTTCTGCACATAATTGTCGAATGGGTTTTCTTCATGAATGCATTAGAATACATTTTGTCGGTGGTTGCTGTCACTTTATCAAATTAAAATAGGTTCGCTTTTGTTCCTTGTTTTTTTTTTGGTGTGGCTACAAAGTATTATACCAATAATAATGTCTGGTTTTATCTATGCAAAACAATTCACAGACATGAGAATAATTTACATAATGCTTTCCCGATAAAAGAATGAAAGAAAACGTGTCATTTTAAATTATAAAAAATGTTACAGCTGAGTATAGTTTATCTCAACTGCTAAAACACGAATGCTAATGACTGCACCAAATGATTGACCGAATTTCTTAAAATATATTTGCCATTTGCCAGATCACATGTCATGTCTAAGCTTTTTCGGTTCAAAATGACACAAGTATTGAGATGAACTGTAGCACAGCGCTAGTCCTTTGCCAAATGCATTTACATGTCCATCTGGTGTCTAACTCCTCCTCCGCCTCTCACCCCTTGGCCCTCTCTGCCCCCGTCAGGGACTGGCCCGGGACAAGGTCATGTTGTTGGCGTATGTCGTCGATGTGCCACCTGATCCCAAAGGTGCCTGCGGGGGCCCAGGGCTGGCAGGGTGACATAATGGAAACCAGGAAGGGTGCCATGATCTGGGTCACACATTTTGTAACCGCCCTCGGTGATTTAGGTCTGTTTAGCATCATTTTTATGTTTAAAACGTAAACTGGTCAATCTATGTTGCCAGTTAGGGGGCCTTAGTTTACGGATCTTTGGTGGAATAGATTAAAAAATAACTTTTAGACATGCATTTGTGTGAAGTTTGAGTTTCCCCAATCCAATGGTATCGAGGGCACCACTTTTGAGCATTTGTAGCAGTATGGGGTCGCTACGCCTAGGTTCACCTAAAAAAGGCGTTGCTTTCCCATCATCGCCCCTCTCTGACCTGTCACCACCAGCCAGGAATCGGCTTAGCTGCAAGGAGCACTTCACGATAGGCACACTGCAGCCGCAAGGAGCGTAAAGCAGGTGGTTTGGCAACTGTGGGGGCCTTGTGGCCTTGGAGTTGGTGTGATGGGGCGTTGTGTACAAAACCTGTGTGCCTTGTCCTGCGCCTCCCCCTGGTTTCAGTTTCAGTCAAGCCTCCCCTTTGGAAGCAACTCCGGCCCTACCTCTCCATTGCTAGTTGGAAGTGTTTTATTTTGGAGGTTCTCCGAACATTGTTTACCTGTCTATGGAACTGTCTAAATATGTGCCTTGGACGGCTGTCCAAAGTAATCTATTTTTAACAAAAGTAACCGAAACTAAAAGGGGAAATGCACCGGCTGGCGTCCTGGTGCAGCCACAACAACCTGGAGCTGAACGCCCAGAAGACAGTGGAGATGATTGTGGACTTTAGGAAAGACACAGCCCCACCGTCCCCCCCTCGCCCTGACAGACTCTGATGGACCCATTTCCATCGTGGACTCCTTCCGTTTCCTGGGCACCACCATCACCCAGGACCTCAAATGGGAGCCGACCATCTGCTCCCTCATCAAGAAGGCCCAGCAGAGGATGTTCTTCCTGCGGCAGCTGAAGAAACTTAAGCTGCCAAACAAGATGCTGGCGTAGTTCTACTCGGCCATCGAGTCCATCCTCACCTCCTCCATCACCGTGTGGTTCCCTGGCGCTACAGAACGGTACAGGCACCGACTGCAGCGCGTTGTGCGTGCTGTAGAGAAGGTGATTGGCTGTGAGCTCCCATCTCTCCAGGACCTGTTCACCTCCAGGACCCGGAGGCGTGTGGGTCGGATCACAGCTGACCCCTCTCACCCTGGACACGGACTATTCACCCCTCAGGCAGGAGGCTACGGTCTATCCAGACCCACACCTCTCGCCACTTGAACAGTTTTTTCCCCTCCGCCATCAGACTCATGAACAATAACAAGACCCAATAAGTTAGTCACAGACTCATGGATGTATCTGCCCTGTTGCTCTGTGTGGTGTGTCCACACTCAGATCTATCACTTATCACTTTACTCACTTTATATCACTTATCACTTTACTTTATACACATCTGTAAATATAATCCCACTGGTGTTCTAAGTCAATTGTTGTCGTCTTACCATATTTTACTTTTTACTTTTTATTTTGTATCTTATTTATTAATATTCCTTATGCATGCCCCCTGAAGCCTTATAGTTTAAAGTTTTACAGCTTATTTTATCTAAATTCTGTGTTATACGTTTTATGTTGCACGTCCGCATCAAGAAAAATTCCTAGTTTGTGAACCTGTTCTCAGACAATGGCAATAAACCCTATTCTGATTCTGATTCATATTAATAAATTAAGTAACATAAAGTAAATGGTCATGTCTCTGTCATAATTAAGCCCGATAAAAACCTGTGTTGCCTGCCAGTAAGAGGTGAAGTAATGTTTACATGCATTCGACGTTATGGCCGCTTACTTGTGCCTTTCCATTTGATTACACTTTCAAAAGATTATTATTCCTAAATATTTTCTGACCCGGAGACTTTAACCTTTTTTGTTGCTTTTTCATCGCTTCTTTTGTCGCAGTTTTGTCGTGTTTTCACCACATTTGTGTCACTTTTTGTTGCTCTTTTGGTTGCTTTATCATGTTTTGTCACTTGTTTGTTGCGTTGTCAGCCTAATTTTCGTCGCTATTATGATATTTTTTTGTTGTTGAAGCTTTTAGATTTGGGTAATGACGAACTGGAAAAACATTATTTTTGATTGTCATTTCTTGACTTAGTTTAGGTTTAGTGCTTTACAGGCACTTGCAGGTTTAGATTGTTCCAAAAGAGCATTTGTTTGATAGTCTTTTAAAAAAGGGTGAATCACTAGGTTGTGTGTCGCTCATCGGTAAAGGCCAGTTTTGCCCCACTGTCCAACTCTGATCCAATTGTGTATGTGGTAAAGCAAACAAGTCCACAGACATAAAAATGTCACAAGAGTAAAAATTGCTTAATATGTGATCGATCTGTAGCTCATCCCTGTCTTCTAAGATGTGTTTTTATTGAACAACAATTCAACTTTATCGACATTAAAAATGGAAACAAACCTGTGTGAACTTTAAAGCAAATGAAAATCTGTGACTTACATGAGATTGTTGTTATTTTCCCCTGGTCTTAGGAAGGGAATAGGTTATGCGGGGATCTCCTGAGTCAGAACAGTGCGACGTTTATCAAATTGTGAATGGTGCTGAAATAGAACAGTGACGTGTGCTCCAAATCTCTTCTCTCTCAGTGACCCATATTCAACAGAAGTGGGTTTTACGCCCAGCTTTATTCATAGTGCCATTTTAGACATTGTGTAACTGGATTGTTAGTGCCAGTTAATAGGTTAAATACCGGAATGAATCTAAAAGGTTTTATTACATAGAGTTGCCATTCCAGGAAGAGTGTGTGAATTTTGTTTTGTTATAAGACTTTAAAATATGGACCAATGATACTTTATTGAATTTAACTATTAACAACTGCATAAGTTGTTAAGTATAGCCTTAATGCTTGAGACTGTATCTCTCTAACTAAAGTTTTCAGGAAGCCTTTAAAGTCACAAATGAGAAGGTTGATCAATTCTCACCAACATTTTAGATTTTCAAATGTATAAGCTGCAATTGTTAACCATTTATATTTTATTATTGTTGGCCTCCATCAGATTTCTCAAGTCTCCACCCAGGGTTGCCAGGTCACATTATCCACGGGTGAGAAATGATGTCAGCGGGTTTTGCCCACACTGATTTCCATGTCAAATTGGCTATATTTAGCTCATTTCTGGATATATAAATCACCTTTTTGAAATCTGAATCTCAAAATCCAATGCAATCAGAGCTGCTTTTTCAGTGAAAGAAGGGGAAAGGGGTGGCGTTGTTGAGCGCACAGTCATTGCATTGTGGGTTTGAGTCCTGGCTCTGACAATTTGCTGAATATCTCGCCCACTTCGCCCTGTGCTGTCCTATCCAGTATAAGGTACGTGCCAAAAAATCTTTTAAAAATAAATGAGAACCCCATATTATTACCCTTTAGTTTTCCCACTACTGCTCACCTGCGATCCGTCACTCAGCTCCTGAATTATGCCAATGTTAACTCACACCAGGGATTTCTGACAACGGTCAAAACAATCGCACTGTGCAGGGAGATTAGTTCCATATTTTGTCTGACTTATACCAGCTTCATTGTCTCACTGTTCATAAGATTTGACGACTGGAACACAGCAACTCATATAAAACCTCTTTCCCAGGTCTGTGTTCCGACTTCCGAGGACAAACTACTATCCTTGGCCCTCCATCTGTGAACACAATCACGGTGACAGGAAATGGATAGGGCCTTATCCAGAATCATCAATGTGTTATATATTATGTCCCTGCTGTTCTAATCCCATTCACCTATTACTAAAAGCTCCCTTTACATTATAAAACTACGCCTGCAGCTTCCCGTCACTGTCTTGAATGTTCAGTATTTCTCACTCCGTCTCAGTTCCTCCCCATTTTGTAGGTGGTGAGGTCAAACGGATCACTTCATGCATTAATTCATGAGGACCGACTGAACGAGGGCTGCAAAAATATTAGCGCAAGTCCCAGTTCTCTCCACCAAGCTCCAGATGTTCACTTTGCTTTTGCTATATAGTCACTATAGTGGCAGTTAGCATTCAATACCTACATAGTGGCTATGTAAACCTTGATTAGGTACACGAAACAAAAGCTGAATATCAAAAAGTAGTCGCGCTAACTCCCCAAAATGTTATCGTATAAAGAATAGATTGTGCTTTGTTGTAACTCTGAACCACTTCTCAAAAATTGGCGTTTATGTGGAAGGTGTCCTGCTAAAACAGATAAGACGGTGACATTATAAATAACATGTAAAAGCATAGGACAGGGAGGATGACATATAGTAATGTTGTTTGTTTCAGGCTTTCAGAAACAAGATTGCGTTTTTTTTGGCAGCAACAGTTGATGGATGCGATGCCAAACCTGACTGTGGAAATGGTCAAAATAAAACACGGATTTTAACGGAGGGTAATAAATCTTAGAACAAGGTTTCCAGTAAAAGTCAGAGAGGAAAAAACGTCTCACCAACATGTGGATTTCACCCTGTGAATACTAACATGGACAGCATGGACAGTTATACAGCATAAATATAAAGTGAAGTAGTAACAAGTAGTACCTGTCATCTTATACTTTGACAATACCTAAACTCTGTAAAAACGGATGGAGTTTGATCATAATATTGAAAATAACAAAAATGCAACAGCTGGTATTAAATAAAAAAGTAATACAAACGATATATAATTGTATGTGACGGTACGTTAGGAGAGATAATACTTCAAATCTCTCTTGCTTTTTATCAACCCAACTGAGTTTGAACTAAACATGGTGGCCATTTTGCCTGTGTGTTACATAGAGGTCGGCAATATATTGTCTACAAGATAATATCGACATTGCTGTTTGGAAGATATGCTACAATATCGAGTGTATCTTCAATGTCAAGAAATTGGGGGAAATGGGCAAAACAACCCAATAAGACGGGGGGAAATTAGACTAAATTGGGGGGGGGGGGGGGAACAGGGAAACCATGGGTACAAATCTGGAAGACAATGGGCAAAGTGTGTTTTTTTTCCCGTCCTTGTCCCGTCTTTCAAGAAAAATATATTTTGAGCAACAAAGCAGTGTCAATTAAGATGTTTGCCAGCACATTTTTGCATATCTCTGATAGTTTGTAAAAATATCGCTTCATCATCGTTATCGAGAAAGTCCCTCAACAATATTGAGATATTCATTTTTGTCAATATCGCCCGGCGCTAGTGTTACAGTGTCTCTCTATGTTGTGCCATATTTAGTTACATGCAACAGTAATCGTTTGATGCTGTTTGGTGAGGCATTTAACATTGATTATAGAGAATAAATCAGTCCGGACAGGGCTTTCCCTCACGTCTGCGCAAAGACAAATTGTTCCCACTCAGCCGTCCCCCTGATGTCGTTTCCTATATTCACTCCGACACGGCGGCTCAGAATGAAATGACACCCCCCCACTTTCATCATTATTGTATTACGGTTTCCCCTCCTTTTTGCTCCCACATCGGTCGTATTCAGTTCAGCTCATTCCTTAAACAGTGACTCACCTCTCAGCGTTCCCTTCAGTTCCTTTTTTATATCCGAAGCATACATTAAACATGTGCTATGTCAGAGCAGATGCCAGTGTCACAGAACTGAACTAATAAGACCTGAGTATTATTTAGAATATGATTTCAGGAAATAGTCTAGCCTGCATAAACAGTTTGTGCCCTGTTGTAATATCCTGGCTCCCCACTTTAAGAGAATCGACTTGGGCCATAAAGCAAGGTTAAAAGCTGAGGAGTATCACTGTCTAGGAGTTTGAACAGAATGAGACCCATTGACTGGAATTACAGCTTTTGCTGTGTGCCCTATTGGGTACACACACCATGCCTCTGCGCTCACTTCCTACTGCTTAATATGCAACATGGACTTTTTAGAGCTTTTTTTATTTATATAAATGAAACAACATTTATTCATATGGAAATCCTCTCCTTACTTCCCACCCAGCTCCCACTTCGTAGCACAGCTCACCCTTTTGACAAAAATACCTGTAAAAAGCATAACATCCACGTATTCATTTTGAATAGATAGTCTAAATCATGATTGTATGCTTGATGGTGTCACTCGTAAACTATCTAATGCACAGTGCTTTTGATGAAGTCTGTCTAACCTTATTACTTTGGTGATGAAATATACTGCCAGTTAGTTACCAATGTGATTATTGGCACAGGATTTTTTAGTTCTGTTCCAATGTACTATTCTGCCTTTAGGTTTAGCTCTTGTGTAGAACTGTCTAAGTGCTGGTTTGGTCCGTTTGTCCTGGTTTAGTCCAGTCTCATCTGACAATGCAATCATAACAATTGTATGGTATAAAGCCAGTAGATTTTTCCTGTTTTAGCCTCCCTCGCAGGCTGGTCCCTTCTGGACAACTACATTTACTGCAATTACAGGAGCTGTTCTCATGGTGTCCACTTGCCTGGCCTGCCGGACACTCCTCCTTTCTGTTCAAAAGAAGAACCGTCTGGGCGGCTGCAAAGTATCTAGCGTTGCTCTAATTGGTTGATGCCGTCTGTCAATCACGCCCACCGGGAAATTGTTGAGATCATGCTCCCAGACTATGTCTTTGAAATATCTATGAAAAGGCATGTCGTTTGGCAGGCCAGGCAAGGCGTCCACTTGGGATGTGCCCAAATGAGGTGGAAACAAGTGTGGAAAAAAATATTTCTGACGCACATTCCCATTCCTCCTCCTCTTGATCTCATTGTGCTGGCAAATTAACATTCACCGGTCGCCGACTCATCCATTTTCCTTCCACTGCATAATTGTCTTTAAAATTGAGGAGATTACCAGCTACGATTTATGTACAAATAAGAATCTGTCACAAAACTGGCACTGTATTCGCATCAAACACACACAGATGAGACAATAACTGAGCAGCTCAGTCTTTTAATGTGTGGCTGTTAGCACGTTAGCAAATCACACATGACATATGGTGGCAACAGTAAAAACATTCTCAGAACAGAAGCTGCTTCGCATTTTGATCGCTGTGTCTGTGAGTTTTCCTATGTAGCTTCCTCTGGTTTCCTTCATCAAGCAATTGACTAATCCTAAAGCGCCAAAGCAACACTTTGATCAAGGTGGAAGTCTCTGCAATCCACTCCGATCAGTCCCTCTGCCTGACAGATTCCCCAGCTGAATGGAAGACGAGTCAAAAGCAGAGAATAGGAGAGAACCCAACTGATAGTTCTGTGTGATTTACACGTTTAAGACACACAAATACTGACTTGGTTTTATAAACATTTAAAACAATTCTAATTATCTTCTTTGCTTGCTTGTCAATCTTAAAACAGTTGATTGGACAACCTCCCAGTTTAGCCCAACAGATTTGTTTTGGTTTGCAGGATTTTTGGGGGGGGATCTCAGAAAACGTAACAAGATTTCAAGCGTTCTGCGCAGAATAAAAAAAAAACAACATTTTAGATTTAGCTTCATGATCCTCTTAACAAAGGCTAGTTTTTGAAAAATAATAATAATCACATGCATTTCATGTTTTCTTTAAGATTTGGAAGTTGTAACCATTCCATTTGCAATTTCGACTGAGAATAATTCGGCAGCCATACTCTCATCCTCTTCATTCATTTCCATTTACTGCAGACATGAGTGAGTTCTGGTCCGTGTGATTGCGACTGGTTACTCCTCAGACTAAATCTGAGTCCATCAGTGGTTGTGCATGTTCAATACGGGCACTCGCTATGTTAGTTGATGTACGTACTACAACTACTCTTATCGCCTCCTAAAGCTGCTGGTTCTGGTTCTACAATGGAGTCTGGTTGTGCGAGGGTGCACAGGTGTGAGCAGACCACACATGTTCTCCCATGGGAGCCAGCCAAATGAGGCAGTGTGATTATAGCCTTGGCGATGTAATCTCACCTCTTAGGCAGCCCCTGCTCAACCCCTTTACCCTTCTCCTCCTTCTCCATTCACTCCTTTCATTTCAGCCCATTCTAGGCAAATCCGATTTGTTATGGTTTCACAGAAGACCTTGTTTTATATTTTTTGTATTTATATTTATTTATTTAGAGAAACAGGGACAGTGTACAATAAACATTAACCCCAAGGGGAGAGATGCATCATACCAGGTTTTAGCTCAGAGCTAATTTCCACCCGTAGTCCCTGGGCAGTGTTCTCTTGCCACTTCAAACCAAGTGGATCCTGTTATTGTTCATGTTGAAAAGTCTGTTCTCTTTCTTCCTATGTGTTTATGGCAATGAACAGACCAGACACATCCAGGCATGTGGGTAACTCAAGAGCCAGCCATCAAAGGATCCCTCTGTCTTCCATCCATCCATCCATTTTCTTCCGCTTTATCCGGGGCCGGGTCGCGGGGGCAGTCTCAGCAGAGATGCCCAGACTTCCCGATCCATGTACATCTCCTCCAGCTGTTCTGGGGGGACCCCGAGGCGACACCAGGCCAGCTCAGAGACATAGTCCCACCAGTGTGTCCTGGGCCTTCCACGAGGCCTCCTCCCAATAGGGAGGCATCCGGAACAGATGCCCTAGCGACCTCAGCTGGCTCCTTTCAACATGAAGGAGCAGCGACTTTACTCCGAGCTCCTCCCGGGTAACTGAGCTCCTCACCCAAACTCGGAGGGTGCGCCCAGCCACCCTGCGAAGGAAACTCATTTCGGCCGCTTGTATTCGCGATCTTTGGGTCATTACCCAAATCTCATGACCATAGGAACGTAGATCGATTGGTAAATCGAGAGCTTTGCCTCAGACTCAGCTCCCTCTTCACCACAACAGTCCGATACAGCGACCGCATCACTGCTGACGCCACACCGATCCGTTTATCGATCTCACGCTCCATCCGTCCCTCACTTGTGAATACGACCCCGAGATACTTGAACTCCTCCACTTGAGGCAAGGACGCCCCACACTTGTCTTTGCATTCTTTTTTACTTACATAGAAAAGAATAGTATTAAATATAGAAATAGTCCACGTAATGTAAACAAGAATAATGTCTTCTTGTAGAAGAAGAAAAGAGGATGGACAATAGTTGGAGTGTAAATTTGATGTAATTGTTCTCAATCTGTGTAAGATCTCACTGGTTATCCCCCACTGTGTGCATATTTTTGATATTACTCGATATAGTGTGGAATTTGCGCTTTATGATATAGAACTTACAATAGAGCTAACTGACTGACTATTTATCCCAATACAACAGAATTAATATGCCTTTGCTGTAAATTAGTATCAATGCTGTAAGGCACTCCGTCTTGCCAAAGGTCCATTATTGTTGTTGTTATTGTTGTGCACTCTTTAGAAATAAATGCAAGCCAAATTTTACAATATTATATGTCAGAGTGGAAGCTGTTTTGGAATTTAAGTCGAGGACCAAAATGAGATATCGTAGTTTTCGTAGGGAGGGCAGAGCATAGCAGTTGGTTTGATAAGATTCTGTTGATCTTGTTTAAAACAATGAAACAATTTGACATCTTTTTAATATTTTTTTTATAAAATGCATCATGAAATATAGCACTTGTGAATCAGTCTTGCCTCTGGGTTCATTTTGCCATTATTGCTTCACCAAGCATTCAGTCATAAACCAGGCTTTCTCACACCAGTGATGATGGTGATGGTGATGATAATGGTGATTTATGGAAAATGGCTCTATAAAAATAACAGATTTGCTAATGATGATGAGACAAATAATTATAACTATGTAATGGGCTTAATATGGTACTGGGGGAGGTAATAGTGAAGACTGTCATGCTGAACAGGCTGGTCCATATCTATTCTTATGAGAGATACAATATGTAAATCATACCAGTGCACACCATTTAGTGACTTCTCTTTAATTTTCCAATGGAGTCAAAATGAAAACCAGACGACAAACAGAAACATAAATGGGTGTCGATATATTGTCTACATTTATTTGAATTTATTGGAATTCAGGTTTACTAAAGTAGACTTATGAAGTGAATGTAAATGTAAATGTAAAGTGTAAAGTGTCCCATGTAAAGAATTCTGTGACCATGTCTGTGAAAGGGGCTCTACAAATAAATTTCCTTCCTTCCTTTGTTCACTCAAAAACAGCTTGCTCCACTTTATTTAAAACCATCAATTCTTTAAGGTTTGATGAGCACACGTGGAACAGATATCACAGTCAGCAGGAAACCTGCCAAATTCAGGTTTAAAAAAAAAGAAATATACTAAAATATCCAGGCAGATTAATTAGTGATACTTCTACAGTCACCAACCCAGCCGTGTTGAGGCTACATGGTTTGTGGCACAACGTCAGCTTTGTATCAGGCGAATCCAGCTGTTTTTGACAGATTAGGCTCAATAATATTCAATATTTGTGTTTGTTAAATCCTCCCTGTCCTTTCCGCTATTTGTTCTACTAAAAGAAAAACATTTAAATTGTAGAGTCTCACTTTCCCCGTGAAGGGTCACATAAAATAAAATATATTTGTTTTTTATATTGAATTTTATACATAATTACATTTCATTATTTGTTTTTTGTCCGATTTTTTTCAATGGGAAAATGAACCGGAGCGTAGAAGAAAACTGAACGATGCAGTCTCCCTGTTGAGCCCTATTGGGAATCACTCGTAGGCTCTGAGTTTGTGATGCTCAATGTGCGCTGTGCAGTGGAGGCAGTACAGAGCCCCTGTAAGATTTGATATTGTGTGTTACAGGGAATGATGTACCTGGAGGAGCGCAGGCTGGTCCACAGAGACCTCGCTGCCCGAAACGTGTTGGTCAAGTCCCCGAACCACATCAAGATTACAGACTTCGGCCTGGCCCGGCTGCTAGATGTAAATGAGAAGGAGTACAATGCTGACGGAGGCAAGGTAAACATCCAGAGCCCCCAAAACACTGCAACATTCACCAGGGGGTACAAGAGGCCCTTGAAGACTGCATAAAAAGATAATCTGCATGCGGACTGTTTGAGGGTGTGACTCGGTGAGCACCTCCACCTCCGTATAAAGAAACATAGCTGTTTTTGATCAGACATGTGAGTATTTGGGAAGATTATGAGTCCCAGATTGTAGGGAAGACGAGCCAAGTTTATTCATATTGTACAATGTGAAATTATTCAAAGTGTAATTCACAGAGCAAGAAGGATGTGTTAAAGTACACACATTTACACTTTGAAGGCATACAAAATCAATAAAACATAAAAGCAAAAAAAAAGCCTGATTCGTACATTGTTAGAGGAGACGCCTTTCTCTCATCTTCAGGAAAAAATTCTACATTTTAGAAGCGGCCTCACCATCTTCAGTCCCGACTGCCTAAACCTTTGAATACATCTATTTCCTATTTCTTTTTTTTCCTATTTCTTTCTATTTAACATTTAATTTGGGATACATTTGCACAGTACCAAAGCAGACATGATCAGTTATTTGTGTTTTGACCCTGTGGGAGGGACTGGCCCCATCAGTAAACCCGTCTGAGTGCATGCAGTGTGGTTACTCTTCTGCTCTACTGGACCGTTATATTTACTTTGGGGGATGGCGCACTCTGAACAATATAAATGAAGTAAACAAATCTGTCCTTGGGAGTCTCCGGCCTCTGCTAATCTTTATCCATCTTTTGTATTGCTTTTCAAGTCTGAATAAACCTTTCCATCTCGCTCTCCCCCTCTGTCACGTCCGTCATATCCGCGCTATAAGCTAAGAGCCGTTATCCACTGCTCGCCCAGACGCTGACAGGCCCCTCCCACTTCCCCCCACCTCTGTAATCAATAGTGCTGACCGCCAAATCTAATCGCCGTGTGAAGCCCATCTCACAGCGGGAAACTCTTCATCACATGGTATTACAGCGAGCGTTGTGTCTGACTCACCACAGGACTGTTGATGCAACAATAGGGGATACGATTACTGTCTTTTATTTGTTCACTTATCTACTTACTTTGACATGTATTCTGTGTTTAATTCCGCCAGATGCCGATCAAATGGATGGCCCTGGAGTGTATCCACTACAGAAAGTTCACACACCAGAGCGACGTTTGGAGCTATGGTGAGTTTTGCAATAAATATAATTTTCTATAATTTATAGATAATAATCTGTAGTTTTTGCCATTTAAAGGCACAGTAATATGAAATTTGTTTTGTCCTCCTTTAATATACTAGACTCCGTCATGTCTGCCAAAAAAAAACATTGTGCATCTAATTAGAAAACATCAATTTCATGAACTTGCAAGCTTTCTACTATTTCTGTGAAAGTAACTCTGAAAAGTTGAAATGTGCCTATGACTTCATCTCTGTGAACAATAGGCTCTATGCAAATGACACGTGACTTCCAAGTGGATCCTAAGTCGGTGCTTCCGTATCCTGTCTCCGTTATTTCCCTATGAGGTCTTTTCTAAAACAATGTATAGTTCAAGGAAACATCACTGACAGTGAGATACTGATCCGAAGTGACTCGCTACGTGTTAAAAACATTACGTTGGATGTAAAGTCTTGACTGCAGGAAACGTCTGTGTTTTTTGAGGTAGGACTTTTTATCTCAGCGCTAACGGCTCGTATCAAAAAACACCACCACAAAAAATAAACGTCTAAAAAGTATTTATACTAAAGACAGGCGGATTATATTTTGAGCAGGCTCATTTAAAGTCGTGTAGCTATTTTCATTTTTAATCCGTGTTAGCCGTTTAACCTCTCAACCCCCGCCTTAACGAGCACGTTTTTTTCCAGTTTGACTTTAACCAAATCTAAAAGCACCTTTAACCAAAAAACCGAGACGTAAAGAGAATGAAAAGAGCGACAAAAAACAACAACAAAGAAAGCAACAACAACGCAACAAAACAGGCGACAAATAAAGTGATGAAAAAGCAAAAAAAAAAAAAAAAAACGGTTCCAAAAAAGAAACCGTTGATACAAAAAAAATACAACGCAGCGACAACGTGATGAACAGATCTTAGGTCCGCTTTGTAGGTCTTAGCTTTCAAATGAGGCCTCACACCGGAAGCTTTTAGATCTGGGTAAGGCTCAGTTGGAGAAAATGTGCTCGATCAAGAAGTGATTTTGGCTTCCTCTTACTTCCTTTGTACGGTAATTAAATTGTGTCCAAAATTGTGCTGCTTGCAAAATGTAAAGCTTGTTCTATATGAAGGGGGGAAAAAAGGTTTGGGGACTATACTGTTGAATTAACAAACTGAAAATTAAATGTAAGCGTAAAACTTGTGTTCTGACCTCGCAGAAGTTGCTGGTGGTTTCCCCTTGTAGTCTGTTCTTTGATTACAGGCAATTACGCTTCAACTTTAAGGACTCCATTATTACTTGTCAATCACTCACTCATTAACATTAAAACAATCAAGACTCAAGTCCCAGTTGGATCGTGACTTTGAAAACTTCTCTTCCTCTGTCTTTTTTTATTTTTTATTTTTTTAAACCCTTCTCCCTGACCTGCTATCTCGTCTGTTCCCCTGCAGCCCAAACCTTTTCTGTTGAACTTGATATATTCATTTCTCGCTTCAGTTCTGTTTGATTTGACTCATTTTTTTTTTTTCACGAACTTGTGCTTGTTCTTCTGAAACTCTTTGTCTGTTTTTTGTAGGCGTGACAATCTGGGAGCTCATGACCTTTGGAGGGAAGCCTTACGACGGCATTTCCACCAGAGACATCCCAGACCTGCTCGAGAAAGGGGAGCGTCTCCCTCAGCCGCCCATCAGCACCATCGACGTCTACATGGTCATGGTCAAATGTGCGTACAAACCACAACTTGGAAGAATAGGCCGAGAAAAAGACGAGGACATTTTGTGTTGTGTGTGTTTGTGTGTTGTTTTCTCTTCCAGCAAGGTTGTGTTTATGGTTGGTTTTGTTGGGATTTAGAACTAAAACAAATAAGAAAATAGTAAAGGCTTAATAATATGTAACAAGAAAAATATTTGTTAGCTGTCTTTAAAGCCGTACTAAGTAACTCATGCCCCTAGAGGCCATAAGCGCCACTGCAGGTGTCGTAGCATGTTTTTTACTCATTACTTGTCCATGGGAGTAAATAATGCGCTGACAGAAAAGACAAAGGGAGAGAGGGATGTTGTACATCCAATTACACAATGAAAATATTTTTTTTACTCAAACTTGGCTGTAAATACTGCTTAAGTGACACTAGCCCACAGTTAGCTTTGCCCGTTAGCCTGTTAGCTTCTTCTTTGTGATTCCATTAGTGTGCATTGCGTCTTCGACTCAGAGGCAGGGAAGTTGCAAGGGTGTTTTTTCTGGCCAGAGACACCAGGGGGAGATGAAAGACCCTCCAATCATCCCATTAACACTTGTATTACCCCCAGAGGGACTACGAAAGGGATTTATTAAGTAACAGTTTAATTAGTTCTTCTTTAATACAGCTTAATACAGCTAATTCTGAAACGTACTTACTAGATCAGTGCTGTCAACAATTTGATTTTTTTTTTGACATTTTTTTGACTTAGTGCTATGGCCTTTCACACAGCTCCTTTATTGATATAGAAAAACATGTACAATTAATTATCTAACGGCAGCAACACAAAACATATTGAATATTGTAGCAGCAGTGTGGCATTGCTGACCCTGACAGCCTTTATCAGCCTGGTTATTACGTTGTGTGGTGTGACGCTGTCAGAATGAGCTCACAGCTGCTGCAGTGCCCTCTGCTCCGGGACAGACACATGGAGCAGTGGCCCGGCCTTGTCCTCTGTCACCTCCAACTACACTATCTCACCCCTCTGTACCCCCACTGTCCCACCCAATGTCCCCTCTCTGTCCCCGACTGTCAGTGGCAGCTTTGGCCTTCGCCTCGCTGCCAAACGCACGCAGCGGGGGAGGTCACTGTCACCTGCGAGTTATGACGTTTCGAACACTGCAAACAGGCAGCCAGAAATCACCTTCATTTCTATATTCAGGTTTATCTGACTGCCCATGAAAGCGGTTCTAGCTGGTAGAGGAAGTTAAAAATGTATTGATTTACACGCTAAAACATTCATAATCTAGTTCAGGGGTACATGCTTGATTGTCAGTGAGCCACAGTGTTCCGCATTAGTATTTTTCAAGTTTTCTGGTGGAACAGGGTATTTATTCACTCCCAAAGTGGTAGAAACTTGCTTTAATAGACACCGCTTGCCTGAGGTAGAGAGACAGAAGTGTGCCTGCCAGTCTGCATCTACTACGTCCAACCACAACCGTCACTTAACTCTAAAACCACTTTCATACATGGGCAAGGTTGGTGAATTTGAGGCCTCATGATGAAGCAATTTGACAGAGCTTTCTCGATGCGACATGCAGCTTCAAACACGTCACAGTAAGAATGGTGCCATTTGTTTGATATCTGCAGAACTGAAACAAGGCCTTGTTTATTAATGTTCACAGCAGTCACCATTGTGTGATCTGAAGCAGCACTAAAAGCACTCGCTCACATTCTGAGCACATACAGTAGATGCTGCAAACGCTTCTCTTTCTCTTGTTGAGCTTGTTGACCGGACATCAGGATCAGAGATGGTGTTTGTCCAGAGGAGTCCTCCTGTATCAGTCCATAGCCCTGCCCAAAGCCACGTCTCTGCTCTCTATCGCTAGCCCTATTTCCCGGGATACCGCGACAGGCTTTTCGCGCAGCGCGTCATGTGATTGCTTTGGCGTAGCTCCCCGTTGGCAGCATATCACATCTCTCCATATGGCCACTCCACTGAAAAAAACAGTATTTGTCTTTAAACTGGAGTCATTACAACACCCAGAGGCACCCGGATCTGAGAATAACAGACATCAGATCCCTGTTTGTATTACTTAATGGTAGAAAACAGTGGCACACAGGATGGCAGGGTCTGGATGAGCTTGAAACTGTTATTTATTTATCCTAATTACGAACCGGCCGGGAGATTTTTTTTTTAAGTGATACTTCCTTTTCCTCTTTCAAGTCTAAATGAGTAATAATGTTTCTTGGTAACATCGTCCTTTCTGCTCATTGAAAGATAGATTGAGAAATACAGCCATACTAAAAAAATACCACAGTAAGAGCAGCCTCACCCGCAAAGCCTTCAGCAGCTGTGGGAACAAAACCAACACATATCTTCTATTGTATTATTTATTCATTTTTCCTTAGATTACGCCTTCTGGTTACGAATGATTTCACTTCTTTGTACAAAAAACGCATAAAATGTCATCTGAGGAATCTTATATAAAAGTGTTACAAGCCAGCATGGCGATCTACCAGTATTCGGCCGCCTGTAAAACAAAATCTGCTTCAAAGACCTGAGCCCTGAGCTGTGACTATCTGCACATTGCGGCTTTAAAGTGTGTGATCACTCTATGATCTGTCTCTTTCTGAATATATGCTTATGCCTTTAAGGTCTGTAAACTAACATGTGTGTGTTTCAAGGTTGGATGATCGATGCAGACAGTCGGCCAAAGTTCAAGGAGCTGGCAGCGGAGTTCACTCGGATGGCCCGGGACCCTCAGAGATACCTGGTCATTCAGGTAAAGTTCGGCCATGATTTTAGATAGTCAAATATACTGTATTTAAGTATAAAATGTAAAAGATGTATCAATGCAGTATTTTAGTATAATGCTGTGATCAATAAGTTTAATAGCCATTATCCATTGCTTGCTAACACTTTTAACCTTGCAGTATGAAAACCAATCAGCCGACTTTTACCCTTTCTAACCCAAACACCATAACGCATTTCTTTTATTATTTTCCCCCGCCATTTAATGCCGCTAACTTGGCCTGTAACTCCCTCGCTCTGTTCAGGCATAATTCTTTATTAATCAGTACTGAACCGCCCCTGACCCGCTGTCTTCAGGGCGACGACCGGATGAAGCTGCCCGGTCCCAGCGACAGTAAGTTGTTCCAGAGCCTGTTGGAGGAGGAGGAGCTGGAGGAGCTGATGGATGCAGAGGAGTACCTGGTCCCACATGGGTTCCCCCCTCTGGCGTATCCGCCCCGCGCACGCCTGGACCCCTGCAAGGTACTATTACTACTCCTGATGTATGTATGTAATGATACCTAAAAGAAATGACACAGAGATAGATGTTTTTGCGTTTAACAAACTTCCCAGACTAAGGTCACGATCACGTTTTTCTATTAGTGTTTCCATCTGAGAGCCACAGCGGGGGAGTGTGCGCCGAGGCATAATGGGGGAAGGATGATCTAAAGTCAGTGCAAGTCGCAGTCATCATGTAGATAGCCTCTTAAGTGATGTGCCAATGAGTTTGCGCAGCGTGTACCAGCAGCTTTAGCCTGGTACAAAGGATTGAGATCTAAAAACCTCGCATGGCTCTTTTTTTGTTTTTTTCTATTCAATCCTGCGCAATCCGAACACACACTGTTTCTGTGCTCCCTTTCCATTGTGAAACCATGATAATTGCTTTTTTTACATCCAGAGTCCGGGTTCAGTTTGATTTGAATCCCACACAGAAACCAGGCAACACAAACTTTGTTTTTGTTCTTGTATCCACCCGTGAGTTTCTCTGCCCAGGTGCCTCAAAGACACACGTTTTGTTGTTACGTTTAGATGACATTAGGCAGTCAGAACAGCCTGTCAATATTAATGGAAACGAAACAAGTGCTTGAATCACAATGGCACGAGGAACAGAGATTTTTGAATAATTTGAGTGAGTAATTAACAAGGAAAGATGACTGTGTTTTTGAAAGTAAAAATATCTTTGGGTGGGCTTGGTACCACGTAACAATGACTGTGTGTTTGATTAGTATGACCGCGGGACGCCCCAGCGCTGTGTGGGCCAATATACAAGGGAAAACACACCTCTGTTAATAAATAAGAGGAGCGACAGAATAAAGCACCCAGCCAGCTCCAAAGCGTCTTAACACACTTTGGAGTTGGAAGAAAAAGCACAAACGCACACAGCGGGCCCAGGCTGATACTGCCTCTCAAAGAGCACAGTCGCACGGAGCCTTTTAATTAAATTGTCCTTGGCAGTCATGCTGTCACAACATTGTTTGCCACTGCTATGTATCTCCCCTACCTGCTGTATTTGAATAGAACAGATAAATAACAGGGCTAAGCAGCTTGATTCCTCTCTTTCCACTGGAATATTCAAATGTGTAGTTCATATTGCTAAATTCTGTTACAAAGAGTTTTACTCCGACAGAGAGCCTGGGGGATGAATCATTTAAAATGAGGATGAAGTCTGTCATGAATTGTGAATAAGAGTATAAAAATAAAGGCCTGTCAGAAAGATGGTTGCCATAGTGTGACTATGTGTGACATATGTGATTGAGTAAAGAGAGGAAACCCCCTGTGGTTGGACCTTTACAGGGAATAAATGATGACTCTATTTATGAACACAACTCCATTCATCCATCTTCTTACGCTATCCACTCTTTGTCTGACCCTTCACTCTGTGTGCCCTGGCAGAGTGCTGGGATCATTTGGGTGCTCAAACCCCTTCACGACAATAAGGTGGCAAGACCACTACCTGGTCAAATTACTTTTCCCCTTTGTAGCCATAAATTCTATATATTTTGTTGAAGAAATTATACATTTTATGTACATCTATATAAATGTGTCTATGAATGTGTGAAATGTTTTTTATTGTATTTTTGATGATGAATAATTGCTTAATAAAGTTTAAAATGAATCCACAAATATGATAGAAGTTGAATTATATTCTGATTTAATATAGGTCTGGTAATACATCTGCTTCTCTGCACCCTCAGAGCCAGTATGTGTACCAGGACCCCAGCTTCAACATGGAGGGCATGCTGGCCTCTATGCCCAGAGTGGTGCCTGGGGCTCCGTCAGCAGGCGGGTGTCAACTGGGACAAGACATGAACCCAGCGGTACAGGCAGCAGTGCAGGGAGGCTTCCCCCGGAGCAGTCAGGACGACCCACGCTGTAACGGGACGCTCAGGAAACAGGCTTCTCCTAGGTCCAGCATCCTCACTGTCAACACTGCAGCACAAGGTACAATGCAGGGATAAAGCTTTACCCCCATAGACTTAAACAAAGGGAAAACATTTGAATCTTGTTTGTTTGTTTGTTTGTTTGTGAAGGAGATGATGGCAGTGCGCAGCGTTACAGTGCTGACCCCACTGGTCTTTTAGCAGAACGAGCCGCTAAAGCAGAGAAGGAGCATGCCACAAAAAGAGACAAGCACTGCACAGGTGAGCAGAGCACTTCATCTTGATAAAGTATTTTAGAATAATGTAAAACTGTTGGCTAGTTTCTTCTTTCCTTCTGCCTGTAGACTATGTCAACCCTGTGGAAGAGAATCCTTTTGTGACTCGTCGGAGGAATGGAGATGCCCATGCTGTGATGGATGGAGCAACCTGCCACACGCTGCATGTGGTTGGCGGAACTGTCCCAAAGAGCCAGCCCCCCACCACAGAAGAGGAGTATGTGAATGAGCCTCTGTATCTGAACACCTTTCTGAACCCTGGGGACAAGAACGGATTGGCTGGAGCAATCTCTGTGGCAGGAGCCTCAGCTCCACAGACTGTTTCTCAAACAGTGGTTCCCTCTACGTCCAGTCACACAGTGTCGTCCAGTGGATACATGTTGCCCCCTGGTCACCTCCCCCTCACCTCCTACCCCTCCCACACACTGCACCCTGCCCATTCAGGACACACTCTACACTCAGGCACCACCAGCACCATAATGTTTGATAAAAAAGCCAAGAAGGCCAATTTTGACAATCCTGAATACTGGCAGCACAGTCTCCCCCCAAAATCTACTGTGCACAACCCGGAGTATCTGCAGGACTGCAGCACGCGTTTCTTTTACCGACAGAATGGACGTATCCGCCCCGCTGTGGCCGAGAACCAGGAGTACCTCTCAGAGGCGGCCATGAAGGCAGGCAACGTGCTGCCCCCACCCCCGTACAGACAGAGGAACACTGTGGTGTAGTCCCACTGTAGCACAGACACAGACTGGCTGGAGATTCCTCGCTCAGACTGTCCACTCATGTCCACAGTGTTTCTGTACATGGGGAAACTCACCCCTCTGAACACTTGTGTCATTTCTGATCACAAATCTTTTATTACCATGTGAAGTTCTGGCTTTTTCACCAGAATCTGAATAACCATTTCTAACTGGCTTTTGACACAGACTCCATTTTAACCATTTAGAAAGTTTTATAAAAGAACGTGAACTGGGAGATATGCCCATGACCTTGAAGGGTCGCTGTATACAGGCTGTGAATGACATTTTATTTGATTCGTGATTTTTTTGAATCATATTGTTGAACTTCAGTACTTTAGCACACCCAACATACTCTTCTGACATTACCTATCATATAGCAATATGTGCTTGTGTGCGGTTGCTTCATTTACCTCATCGTTTTGTGTCTCCCAAACAAATCTACTTATGAAGCTTATGTGTTTTGCATGCCTCCCCTTCATGCATTTTCCAAGCTACCGCACCAGTAATGGACTTCAGCATTTATCAATCTCACATATCACACATGCTTACACGTCTTGCTGAGCCGACACTAAAAAATAACTGCACATTAGTTTACAAGTAAATACATCCACACTGCCAGATAAGGCTGCTGCTGCTCTATGAAATATATTCTGAAGGAGAGGCTGCCGTGACCTTGTGTTGGAGACTTGGTGGGGATAATGGCAGTCGGGGTGTCGCTGTGAGAGGGTCAGCGGGAAAGTAAATGTCACAACAGGTTTACGGAAAGCTCTTTGCTGCACTGCTCCGGGTGCAGAGTGTCCTACGAGTTTGGGATTAAAAAAGAAGACAGACCTTATGCCTTGCTCGGCCGTCTTTGTCTGCGCGCAGGATCCAGCTTCTCACCACCCTACAACTCCTCAACCGGACCACACACTAGGACTAAAGGGATTTACCAGTGGTGCAGACTGTTTATGTTGTTTTTAAAGCATCAGGGATCATTGCCGTCGTCACCGTGTCTAACACTGGACTTGAATAGTTACGAGCACACATCAAGCTAAGAAAGAAGCACTGCTGTAAGTAATAGTTGTAAATAGCACTATAATATGTCATTATCACATAATCCTGGATGGAAGTCTGGTGGACCAAGCTGCTTTCAAAAAGTACAAAAGACCAAGATACGCGATTTGTTTCTTTTGTTGATTTATTAATCACATGTTTTACTCCAAAAGCTGTCAGTTAATCCCTCCATATTGTTCTTACCAGTCACCAGGACAAAGGATTTCAACACTTTTATGAATGGAGAAAAAAGGAACAAAAATCTTGACTATGTAAAATTATTTTTCTCAATGAAGACCTCAGACCTTTTTTGGTACAGCTTCGTATGATATAGTATATATGATATACAATTATTATCTAAGAGGATAATACAGTAGTTTTCCATATTGGGTAACGGTAAGGTATTAAAAATGAGCAAAAATGATTCCATATTATATTTTTCTGGAGTTGTCAGTCTGTAATCTGGGCTCCATCAAGCGGTGTCATTGAAAACAGTATTCAGCCTGTGCCTAAACAAAATGCAAATACCTGCATGCTAGGTACAGGAAAATTATCCAATTTCATAGTAAACACTGAACGCAATGTCAATTCATGTTCATCGATTTGTTTGGATAGTGACGTTTATGAGGGGCATCAGGTGTGCTCGGGAATGGCCAGTTTCTACATGTTTTGTTGTTGAACTTGCTGTGTTGAGAATCGCACAGTTGATGATTGAGTCCAGAGCACAGATGGTCCCCGGTGCAGCGCTTTCTCCTTTGGGTTTATGGGAAATAATTATCACCCACTCGAGCTCCAGCTGAGACACAACGGGCTACAGCTTGTACCGTAAAACATACAGATTTTATAAGAGAGGACGGATGAGTGCTGTGAAATTTAAAGAGACAATGAAATGTGCAGCTTGGAACACTTCGAGTAAAGACGTGGGAATGGTCCTGTCTTGCAATAGTAAAAGGTGATAGTGCTACCAACCCGCATTAATAAAATAAAGAATGAATAAATTCAGTGATTATAATCATCTTTAATGTAGCACTGAAGTCTCGAAGTCTGACGATCAGATCTTGCCCAAGTACACAAGAACCTTTGTGTACTAATCAGAGCTTTGTTAAATGATCTTCTAACTTTAAAACGACTATTCTCCCTGACAAACTATTGGCCTCGCCCCCTCATATGTACTGTATGGACTATAGAAAATAGACTAAAGTGTCTGAATCTTCAAATTGGATAAGTATTTAGAAATTTCTTCGATATGACTCTCATGGCAACGTGTAGATGAGCCAGTATTACCATTCCCATAGTATAAGTGCCTTTTTGGTCATACATTCAAATGCCATAACAGCACTAAAGATTCACCCAAAATACCTATAGTGCATCTGTACAAATAAACCCAGTTCACCAAGGAGAAACCCGCCTCTAGCGAACGTCACAAGGGGCTTGTAGCTTTTTCAATGCTAATTCACCCACTTCCCCTTTGCAGTTCTATGGGGAAATCACGCTAGCCGAGATTTTCCCCCCTGGTCGGTGCACGAGCCACGAGAAACCCCCAGCGACAGCCAGTGCGTTTTAATCCAGCGCTGTGGTTAACGCTAATGTATTAGCATTCCACAAATGTTACCAGACTCATGCATGCAATGTACAAAAATTCACGAGGGGAACGTATGCCCTGTAAGAGGGCGAGCAACACAAGCTTGATTGCCATCTCTTCAAATGCGAAGGCAGAATGGTTTGTAGCAAACCAGGATTTTGGCAGCTCACAGGGTGAAAATTGCAACAACAAAAATAACCAAGCAATCTGGCTGGCGGAATTATGATCAGCGGTCCAAAAATGTAAAAATAAATTTCTTTGACAAAATGGAACTGCAGATTACTTCTTCATAGTTTGTCGTGGTATTTATTTATTTATTTTTGCCCCGTTCTCTTTAAATTCATGAAGATGCAACCATGAACACCTGCTTTATTGATCTTTTCTCTCTCTCTCTGAAGCATAAGCTCATTCTACCTGCATTTCAAATCTCTGTGTTGAAACTATATACAGTGTGTGCAGGAGGATAGGCAAATATAATAACTTTGGGTCTATCAAAGATTAGCATATTCATGAAACGAGACAAGTACATCTTGGTCTTTGCTTTTTGCACAAGATATTTACCATCTAAAGGTCACCATACGATTGTAATACAGTGTTATCAAAAGTTAATTGAAAGGATTTGTCATGTGGTTGTTTTAATTGCTAAATCGACAGACAAAAGACAACGTGTGTGTCACGTGCATTATAATGAAGAATGTCGGCAAACAGTGTGTGGTCTTAGGGGATTTCAAAATGGGACTCTTCTTTTTTGCTGAAATATTTTGTTATGTGTTTGTTTTTCTACACATTAAACATGCATTATTGGCTCTTAGTCGTCGGAATTATCCATCATTGTAGACATTTTCAGATATTGTTAACAAAACTGACCATTGGTATCTGGAAACATAAAGCAGCTATCAATCACATCTGACCATTGTAAACTATGCTTTTTCCCCCCCTTCCATTCACTCTCAAACTCTACAGCGACATGTTAATGACAACAGGGGTTGAGTAAGCACAGTTTGCCAGTGAAAAGATTCTGGGCTAACACCGGGAGCTTAAGGTGTTTCAATAAAGTCTCCACACTGGTGATAATAACAATGGGGTGGTATTTTTATAAGGAGGTAAAAGGTTTATCTGTAAATAGGACAATGATGCGGCTTTTCAGCTCTCTTTGATTGTTTTTGTTGTTGAATCATCGCAGATCTACTGTTAAATTGTTCATTATTTGTTTCTTTGAGGAAGACCTTTTTCTGTATGTATATAACTATATACAGTAAATATTATATATATTCTGTAAATGTTATTTGAGAAGTGAACACTGACCTTATGACACTCACAGGGTCTCCTCCTGACTCTCCCACATCATATTTCCCTCTTCTGTGATTGTGTTTTTCGACCTTCTTTGTACATTCAGTATCGACGCACTTTCTTTTTATCGCAGAATTTGTTCTCTTCTTATCTCCGCCCTAAAGTACTATCCTCCTGTTGTGATTTTCTTTCAAAGATTTTGTACACTCCTAAACTGCTGTTGCAATACTAACACATTGTGTACACCTAATATCTTATCATGCCACAATCAACCCAACAGTGTCACGTTACCTATGTAGGACCTACTGCTTCTATATATTTCATTTGCACTGACCTCACTTGGATTACTTGTAAAATATTTTAAACTTGTCTTGTTGGGGGGTGTACGGATGGACTAGTGTAGCAATACTGCATTTAAGGGATTCAGTAACTTATGAAAATGAGTGCGTGGATCAGGACCATAACACAGACTGAGTAAAGCATTCTCAATTCAGTTCTTGGTAGTGCTATACTGTAAAGGGATATATCAGGATTTTTGACGTAGGGCCTGGTTCCCTAGTTATCCAGATTGTTGTTGATTTCTGGAGATATTATTGTTTTTTTTAATTCATGCAGTCCTCATATTTGAAGAGTTTAGTGGTGCTAGGCTAGTGCTAGGCTAGCGCATGTCTATGGTAACTAGTAGCCTGCATTAAAAACCTCTTTAAAGTCCTCGGGTAGTTCTCCAAACGTTGCCTTATCTGATTTGTAGAAAGTTCCTTTGTGAATTCCATGTGTAGTAATGCCGGCCGTAGGTAAACAAACTACTGTAGATCCGGTAACCTAGCAGATCACTCCACCGCTGCCTAGCTAACAACCAGGAAGCTGATGCTGCTCAAACATAAGTCATTTTAAACGCAAAATGGTTATGTTTAAAAAAAAGAATTCCGTTAACACAGACATTTATATCGGTAGTCTGGTGTTGAAAGTGATTTGCCTCAGGTGCACTGTGCTTGGGTCAGACTGTTTTTAATGCAGGCTACTAGTTACCGATAGACATGTGCTAGCCTAGCACTAGCCTAGCACGGCTAAACTCTTCAAATATAAGGACTGCTTAAATTAAAAAACAAATATCTCCAGAAAATCAACAACACTCTGGATAACTAGGAAATGATGCCCTATGTCAAAAATCCTGAAGTATCCCTTTAAAGTGCAGTAAAAGCATGGTAACACGATGGAAATACCTTGAAGTGTAATAACATGGCAAGTTAAGTAATTACAGTCATGGAAACGGGACACAGACCTATTTTCGTTTATACAACCATAAACCAGTATGAACACTATTAATGACTAGGAAACAAGGATAGTATTTTCTTTGTAATGATATGGAAATGGCTGCAAAGTGCATTCCTAATTGCCATGCTATTCCCTCCCTGTTCCCGTGGTATTATTGTGCTGTAAACTAAAGTGTCACCCAGTTCTCAACAGATTCTGGAAAGTTGCCGTTTTATTCCGTCTCATCAGTCCTTGAATATTTGGCATGGGGGAATGGCACCGAATTTCACCGATGCAGAGCGCCGTCATGGTTCACGCACTGTAAATTTTACGAATGAATTTATTTGCACTCGACTTCACAAACGCTGCTAAAAAGCTCAATTAAACCAGTTCTCAGATTTGTTTGCCAGTGAACTTCTGTTACGCATTTGTATCGGGACTTATTGGTTTACTCCCATCTTTTATGCCGCTGCTGTATGTTCAGAAGTCATTGCATCCATTCAAATGTATGTCTTCACCTGAAATAATACACAGTACTCGAAAACAATGATTCTGTGTGGACTCATGGAACGGACACTGCATTTTCTAGAGTACAAATCTCACGTTTCCTCCCAGAGCTACTACACTGAAATACATGCCCCCTCTTTTTTGTTACATAAATCTGTCAAAATATATTTTTAACTCAATATGAATAAAGATCAGTCAATATTTAACACGCCTCTTGATGTTCATTGATGGCCAAGTCAAAGTTCTGCTGGCTAATGTCGAGGACTGTCTTTGTTCTACACCCAAACTTCAAAGTGAAAATGTGTGCAGCGCCGCTCCCATATAAATCATTCAGTGTGTCTTTTTGATTAGGACCAGATTCACTGTGGCCATCTGCCTTCGTTCCTGGCTCAATGGGATCAAGACGAACTTGAGAGTTTAAGTCTGGATCTCGTGTGGTGACGAAGGTTCTCGCTTCAAATGCCAGACCTTTATCAGGCCGCCCCGTGCAGCTCAGGGGAGTGCCGGGATGCCTGTATTCACAGTGTGGCGCCCGCAGGCATGTGTTCCTCCTTGTAGCTCAAAAATACCAGCAGCTTAGATAGTGATCTGCTCCTGTATGGTGTTTTTTTTTAATGAGGCTGAAGTGGAAAGTAAGCCGGGAATACTTAACGCGTCAGTCAAGCTTATGGTGTACGCCTAGTGTTTAGGTGCCCTGCATTTGACCCATTCTTAAATATGTCCTGTGTGCAGCGGTCAACAACCCATAATCCCCATATTGAATTCAGAAGGTTATAAATTCAGAAGAGATTATCTTCTGAATTTATAACCTTTTTGTTCCTTTTTGGTTTTTTCCCCATCATCCCATAAACCTTGTCACTATAAACATAATCTTAAAGCAGTGGTTCTCAGCTGGTGGGTCGCGGAACTGTTTTCAGTGGGTCTCGAGTGGGGCTGGGTACCGTAAGCTTGTTTTTAATACCAGTACTTAAACTATGCTTGGTTTTCCATACCGATACCTGAGCGATACTTTCTCCGATACTTTTTCCGATACCTATCCTACTAAAATATTTGTCATCTAGAACCATAAAACAGAACAATAATGTAAGATCTGCACATTTACAATATCGAATTCATCTCCAATGTCAGGGAATGAAAAATGGGGAATCATTTTTTTTGGGGGGGAAATAAAATATTTTGTAAAAAAAAAAAAAAAAGTGGAAAGTGGAATAAATCGGGGAACAAATGGTTGGAAATATTATATCAGTAATAAAAAATTGCAAGAACGACGGGGGAAATTTGTGTAAAAATAAGAAATAAAAAAAAAGAATGGGGGCAGTCACAGGGCAATTTTTTTTTCTTTTTTTTTAAATTGGCAAAAAATACATTATTTGAGCTGAAACAACTTCCGTTAATGCTGTCCCTGGACCAACAGCATCAAAACCGGTAGTTCCTAACCTTTTTTTCCAGTACCATACTGGTATCGTTTAACGGTACCTAGCCCTAGTCATGAGCCTTTCCCAGAAAACATTTATGTTACACAAGGCGCATTGAGTTGCCTTGTGTACGAAATGCGCGGTATAAATAAAGTTGCCTTGCCTATGTGCAGAAAAAGTATACAATCACTCTTTAGTCAACATTTTATGGGGTTGCGATAATTTCAGCTATTTGGCTTATTTAATTCCTTTTCAACTAAATATTTTAAGATAATTTCATATTTTATGTGATATTTTATATAATCTATAAATCTAAATCGGTGTTTGTGGGTCCCGAAGCCATATAGTTGAGAACCACTGTCCTAAAGCATGCAGAGTATAGAGTTATGTAAACCTCACTCAGCTGATGGGTCTTTAATAAGCTACTGGTTCACGGCTGTGTCAAATGCAGCAGAAGAAGTACCCACTATGGGACATTTCAGTTTAGAACTCCAATAAGAGTTGCGATTCCTACAAAATATCCACCCCATCTCTCCTTAAGCATCTCCATTTCTCCAGGCTACTATATTTAAAGCCACACTCGCTCACATAAACTTGTCCACTTTGAGAGAAATCGTGATGCACGTCCGATAATAAACTGTCATGACACTCGGCGGCGGCGCGTGATAGATGCATCTCTCTTTCTGCTGATGACATTTGGCAGCATTATCATCGGAAATTCAATAAAGAGATCAGCATTGCACAGCCTTTTGCCCCATACAAAGTCAAAACCACTTGCCTTAAGATGGTAATGAAGTCTGATCGAATCAATCTGTCACCGGCTCCTCTCTCTCCTCTTGGGCCCGGCCTGTGATTGAAGAAGTGCGTATGGATTTCTATGTGATATGAGCGATGATCAGTTTAAGAATGTAAATGATGTATAGGATGTCTTTGGGGGAATCAGTTGAATGACATCTTTCCGCAAACAAAACCGAGGCCATCGTTTGACAGAGCATCGATCTTTACCATGGCACGTACATGCAGTAGTGAGAGGGGGGGGTGGGGGAAACAAGCTTTTGCCTTTACTCTGGACAGAAATAATTATTCAATTTGTAAGGAGCATATGCTTACTATCCAGGCGACAGTTAGAGTGTGACGTATTTCAAATCACGATGATTGAAACACGAAAGATTGCGCTTTGGCACTCCTCACCCCTTTACCTCTGAAGTTACCCCACACCACGGTGATGTGGGAGGGACGGCAGCCACATAAACTGATCATTTGATGGCCCTCCACACCAGCAATGGTCGCCTATGCGCAAAGCCGGACCCGATCAAGGTCATTTCCATGCCTTTCTATGTTAAGAACACATGTATTGTATTGTACATGTGTTCTTAACACAATGTATTGCATTGTATTTGTATATCATTGTGTGCTCAGCATGGGGTCTGGATTATTTGTCAGTAAACAGTGGGAAGAAAAAGTAAATACACCGTTTGGAATTTCTCACATTTCAGCCTAAATTGGTCACTAAATGTGGTCTGAGCTTTATCAAAATCATAAGAATGAGTAAACAGTGTCTGCATGAACTAATACCACCCAAACATTTACATTTTATCATATTTTTATTGGCCATAACATGCTAACATTTTCAGGAGAGAGAGGAAAAAGTAAGTACACCGGCTGAATCTCACTGAACTGCAGCAGTTTTGTAAAGAGGAATGGTCCAACATTCATCCTGATCGTTGTGAACGTCTAACTATTTAATGCAAGAGTTCACGTATTTATTCCACGCTATTGTGAATGCCTCAGGTTTTTCTGCTAAATATCTTTTAAAAAAAATTAAAAATTCTATTGATGATAGCAAGTTTTCCAGGCCCTGAGGCAACAAAACAGCCGCACACCATGGTTCTCCCTGCAACACACTTCACAGTGGGGATAGCGTTTTGATGTTGTGCTGTTTCATTTTTCCTCCACACATGATGTTGTGTGTTCCTCCCAAACTATTCAACTTTGGTTTTGCGAAAGAGCTCTCGGATGCTCCACAGCACTACTGGAACAATATGCTGTGGACCGATTAACCCAATGTTGAATTTTTTTCAGAAAGAAGAGAAATGGAGAAATTCCAAACGGTGTACTCACTTTTTTTACAACAAAGTGACCTAAATCAGATGGAGTTAAAGGTTTCAACTGTGTGCCGCGACTTAGGTCAACCTTATCTAGTAACTTATTTGGTTAAGATTTATGTAAATAGTAATTTTCTCAAAGTATTACACCGTGAGATGCCATCACCCCATTCACACAGGAAGTTTATACGTAATGATGGACACGACAACAGCACTGGTGAGAGCAGAATCTAACTGTCAACTCTCTGAGCTGATCCACTGCTGCCCGATTGCCCTCACTGTATCACGTATGCTATATTATGTGTTTTGTTTGTGCCCGTGCGCAGCGGTGGAGAGGGCCGCAGCCTGTAAGCCCTGCCTCCGACTGAATGGACTGTACAAAGCCGCTAAGCAGTGCTGCGATCCCTCCTTGAAAGCTTTCATTATGAGCAGCATATTGGATTCTGTTCACAGGCTGCCTGTCTCCGAAGGCCAGCATCAGTACAGCGACGTACACACACAAAGAAAACGTACGGGGCTCAATGCAGGCCGCCCGCAGATAAATCCCACCAGATTCTCTGAGGGGTGAGGCACAATTAATGCCCCCTGAGAGTGGTACGTACATGGGAACATGGCCCTGGGCAATGGGGGGTCTGCCTACACTGTGACCAAACATATTTCTGCAATTGCTCTATTTGGACTGACCGACAGCAGAGAAGCTTATTTTGGGAACTAAAAAGGAAAAACAAATACATTTTAAGTGTTCATATGAAAAACAAAGAATTGCACTCACACAATGTTTGGCCTTATCCCTCAAAAGAGCAGGTACTGAGCTGAGGTCTTGAAGAAAATGCCCTGTGTTGATGTAATGAATAAACAAAAAAAATATCATGTTTCTATGCCATATGTTGCAGTGGGCACGAATAAGAAGAAACAATGCAACAATAACAACAAATAAATTGTACAACCACATCTGTCCTGTTCAAGCGATACTCTATCCCCTAAAAATATAAATGTACAGCTACCTTGAATGCTTTCTTAATGTTCTTTTTTCGATTGTCAACAGAATCATAAGAAATGCATCTGCAAAGAAAACATTCTCCGTTCCTGCCCGTTGTGTTCGCATAAATCAAATTTGCCAAAATCCATCTAATGATATACAGCCTGCATTCATGTGTGTTTGTGAAAGATAGTATGGTCAGTTTGCACAAGTGACTTTGTTTCAGCTACTTGGAAAATAGTGTCATTTCATGCTTCAGAAGTTTATAAAGTATCCAGCAATTTATTAATCTCCGGTTGACAACGCACACATTAAGATTAATATGGCAATCTCACTGGTCATTTGCATGTTGCCCGTGAATTACGGCGCAGTTGATTCTAGCTAAACACGAGCTACTCAGCAGTTAGTGCTTATCACTTGCTTTGTTAGGCAGTAATAGAGGCTTCAGGGGCCGGGGATGGTGCCTCGAGGAAAATGGCTTTTGCATGGCTCAGAATGTGCAAAACCTTTGAATATAGAAGTTACTGTACTTTTGTTCTTTAACTCATCATTCCCGGATTGCACACTGACAAACATTTTTAAATGTTTTTTTTTTTTTATGGCTTAATTGTATCTCTCTAGTATAATAATATTCTATTTTGCAAAATCTCTTGACTTTCCTTATAATCTTTTACCCTTTAGTTTTTGTGAGCGCATATCACCTCCCTAAGCCTCCCAGTCCCAGGTGCGTCACAGCGAGATTCAAACGCCTTCGTTCTGTCAAAATGCACTGATCTTTAGATCTTCTAAATATGGATTGAACTTTTCTCTGTCTAAAAGTGTCTCTCTCCTGCAGAGGTAAACACCCGAGCGTACAAGATAAGTTTGTGTCAGACCTAAACATTCAAGTTTTGCTTATGTGCTCACAGCTCCTCGGTCCTATTTATATATCTATAGCTTTGTTTTTATGCACATTCTGAATCAAGTCAAAGTTACAATTCTAACAAAAAAATTCTAACACAACACATATATATACATACAAAAAATATGTATTAAAGCCTAAATTGTACTTGACTGGAGTTGAAATCGGCAGAAATCCAAGGTTCGCTTCACAATCCGGCTGCATATAAAGTCAATGGTGAGACTTACTAATTGAATTGTGTCTAATTCTCTTTTGACTTATGTTTCATAATAATCCAGCATGGAGCGGGCAAACAAGCTTTTCCTTTCACCATTGATGTCTAACATTTTACACGCTTAACTTATAGAAAGTCATATACTAATAACATGTGAGCCGAGTGATAAATGGGAGTAATTGTGGCCGATGCTGCATTTTTAATTAAGCTGCAGTCTTAAGCACGGAGGCGTCATTGTAAAGTCAACTCTTCTTTGCAATTATGCCGTGCTATTCATGTGGAACATAATGGCTCGATGATGGCTCTTTGTGGCTTACAGTGGAGTATAATTGTATCCTTTCACACAAGAAAATGGCGCATCTCAATTTCCCTTTTTGCTGTTTTTAAGACACAGTAAACTGCAGCCAGCGTTGTGTCTTTATAAAGAGCAGCAAGGGACATCAGTTTTGGCTCAAAGTTAACTTTCGGTGAGTTAAAGCTTCTTCTAGGCAACCTAAACGTTACTATAGTAGTGCAGTTTTTGAACATCGTCAGCTGGACTAGGTTGAGTGAGTTGAGGACGTTTCACCTCTATCTTCAAAGGGTATAAACGTCGAAAAGGGCACAGTACAATTTATGTGGCTCTCAGTGGACCGCTGTGTTTTTGTTGTTGTTTTTTTGTTTGTTTTTTGTTTGTGTATGACCTGGCCCAACATCAGTGACCTGGTTTCCTGCTGCAGACGGGCCAAGTTATCTCAGAGGGCGATGAATGCACCTACCTCTTTAGTGCTGGCATCTGTGAGGAAACTGCAGAGTCCTGGGCTATGAAAAGCTTCTTCCAACAGGCTGTAAAGGGAGCTGAACTCTCCCCTTCCCTCCTTCTGCTGTTCCCTATTGCAGTGTTTCCAACCAGGGGGTACAGGGGTAAAGCTAAGACCTATAAAAGTTATCTAGACTGATCTTTTTCATCGTGTTGTTTTTTCCACATTTTTATCCCCTTTTGTCACTTTTCTGTTACTGTTTTGTGGCTTTTTTGGTCACGTTTTTGTAAAAAAAAAATATCAATTTCTTTTTACTTTTTCGTCAAATCTTTGTCACTTTTTCGTCACTTTGTCACTTTTTTTTTCAAATTAGTTTTTACTTTTTTGTCACGTTTTCATCGCATTTTTTTCTTTTTTTCATCACTTTTTTGTTTACGTTTTTGTTGCATTTTTGTCACATTTTTGTCACCATCACTTTTTGTGACTTTTCGTTACTTTTTGTGACTTTTCGTTACTTTTTGTGACTTTTCTTCACTTTTTCATAAAATCTTTGTCGCTTTTTGTCATTTTTTGTCACTTAATCACTTTTTTGTCCCATTTTTGTCGCTTTTTTTTGTCCCGTTTTTGTCGCTCTTTTGTTGCGTTTTCATCCTCATTTTCTTCTCATTTCGTTGCTATTTTGACATTTTTTTCAAGAAGTCTTTAGATTTGGTTAAAGCCAACCTGGAGAAAATGTGCTCGGTTCAGATAGAGGTTAAGAGGTTAATGATGTTTTTCAGTAAAAGGTTTGATTTTGAGAGTATTTTAGCTGTATTTTAAACATAACACTCAATACTAAACAATAGTTGCTCACTTTGTTAATTTTTTTTACTCACGAAACAAAAACCTGCCTCAATATGTTGATATAAAAGAACAAATGTAACAAAAAAATACATACAGTAGGGGGACTATGTCTATAAGCTGTACATTAAGAAATACATTGTTTTTAAGAGATAGACACAGAATAGAAATGGCTAAGAAGACTATATTGTTCTCTTCATATGGCCTGAATGATGGGGACTTCAAAAGATGTTGGTACCTCCTTATTAAGCAAAGATCTGTCATTTAATTTAGGATCAAATTTTTTACTGAGTATGTGCGCTAATGTATTTGGAGCAGTTTGAAGCTGATTGCAGGGATGTCTGATGTAACTTGGAGTAATTATATCTCCAGTGGTGGGTTGACCATCTGATGCCCCTGGAGACTGAGAAGACTGATATCAGCTTTGATTCATTTTCATTATCATTATTTTTATTAGATTGACCGGAAAATGTCAAAGGGCTTCATAAATCATTTAGACCCTTTCATATAGCCAAAGATTACTTTAGACAGGGTTACATGTATAAGCGGGTTTTGTGTTGATTGTCGACAAAATATAATATATTTTAATGTAATGAATAAAAATGCCACCTCTTCATTATATAACCCTATTTTCCAAGTAGTTTTAGAAGCACTGTGGACCCCTGTAAAGGTTTGGAGACCTCACTTTGTGTCAAATCACATCTTACTTCACCTCTAGATAATTAACCTGGAGGAAAGTGCAAGAAGTAACAAGGAGGACATGCAAACTCCTCACAGAAAGGCCTCACCCGGTCCAATATCGAACGGGACCATGTTGCTGTGAGACAAGAGAGCCCTTCTGTCTGCACTGCATAAATGGTTGTTTAAAGTGTGGACTTTGATATGGTATTTCTCACCTAGTACCCATCCATCAATCCATTTTCTTTTGCTTCATCCGATGTCAGTTCGTGAAGGCCGCAGTCTGAGCAAAGATACCCCATGCCCACTTCTGCTTTCTCAGGGGGTCCCGAGGCGTTCCCATGCCAGTAGAGATGTAGTTTCTGAAGTGTGATCAAGATATTCCTACCATTTTTTTCTTTTCTTATTTCCACTACCACTAAAAACATGTACAATAGGCCAGGACGAATGATGTGTGTGCGTGAATGAATTATGGTGGTCAGAAGGACTGTTGGCGCGACTCTTCTTCTTCTTCTTGACTAAATTATTACAGTAATAAATGAGGACAAATATTATCTATTGTAACACAGAAGTACTTTCAGATGGACTTTTAGCCTTGTGAGTATTCTCGCAGAATCTCATATTCCAAAATATGAAATCATCTTTGAGCTTGTGTGTGCTGTCTATTTATATAATAATGACTCACAAAATGTCAGTCTGTAATGTTGCAGTATTTAAAATAATGCAAACTACTGAAAACTATTGACCAGTTCTACTTTAAATTCACCAAATGTGGATAAACACAAGCAATCCCATCAAAGGCACAGGGAAAACAGGAGGGCGCCCCGTCGGCACAAGGCAATTACGGCAGCTCACACACACATGACTGCAGTCCTGGGGCTCCTACAGGGAGACAAATTGCCTAGCTGTCATACAAAATCACTCTTAATATAATTGTATTAATTCCGGTGTATATTAGCATTCCTTATTGTGATCCCCCCCCCCCCCTAAGATTTGACAAATAGTCACAATTATTGAGGCCTTGAACCTTGTTTTAATGTTTTGTATCTTATATATTCTATGGGTTTATCCATCCCTTATAGGAGGGCAATCCAAATCCAACCTTCTACCTTAGATCTCTCTAGATCTTGAACAGCAACTAAAAATAGGATCTTGTCTGAACACCGTGTTGTATATTCAGATGGCATACAGAGACCAATTAATTTCTCCATAGTGTAAAACATAGGCTTGTAATCTCTATTGATTATAGTGAGCGATGACTTTGATGCTAAAAACATGTTGTGCATAATGTATTGGTATGTAATTCACGCTGCAGTGCCAGACCATCGCTTCACAGACGTTTGGGACACAGTAATGGAGTGATGCTAATCTGCACTCTAATCGCTCTTCCACTTGGCATGGGGACGCATAATGAGAGCTGCAACCACTGCCCTATTACAATGGTGACTTATGCACGACTGCGGCACAACAGTACAGAGCCCATGTGTGTGAAAATGAGCTATGTTTATAAGTCATAGAGATGGATGATAAAATGTGAATCCACAAAGGGAGGGACATGCATAATAACAAAGTACTTCCCAAAGCGGCGGTCGATACCCCTCGGGGGGTCGCGAGATGTTTTCAAGGCAATGTTTTTTAAAAATTCATAACAATAGATTTGATGCATTTTTAATTGAAAGCAGTAGAGTTTTGTGAAATCGAGCCTATTATCAAAACATAAAAACAAAACAAACATAAAAACAAACATTAATAAACACAAATGTATTAAAAATACTATATTATTTACAGTGGGGGGTCCCGAGTTGTTGGTCTGGTGATTTTGGGAGTCACGACCCCCAAAACGGAACATCTGCTTTACAATAGCATGTAAAAATTAGCAGCCTTTCATTCATTCCAAATATTGAGTTGGTTCTGAGGAAAAGTTGATTGGACTGTATTGCATTATCAACTGTAACCATGCCTTTGAATTACAGTAAAACAAAAAAAAACATTTTTCCACCAAAAAATTATACTCACATTAGAAAGGTCCTGTTTTTCAGTCAACATACCAGCAGTGTCCTTATTTGTTCTGTTCCTGGTAAAAGCATAAAACTAAAGGTAAAACTCGGACCATAACTTGATAAGAAACGCTCAGTTCATGAGAGCTAGACCAGTGATTCCCAACCGCGGGGTACAGACATACATTTGGAGTCCACAAATATTATAGTATGTATTGTATATTGTTCAGTTCAGTCAGCTTGATTGTAATTTCTACTACACGTGAAGCACATACAGGGAATGAAAATGGTGTAACTCTCAAACTCATGTCACAAATTCTAATACAGAGCAATAAGGTGCAGCTGAGGAAGGACGGGGAGGTCGCCAGAGTATCAAGTGGTAAATTAGGGCTCGCTGAGAGAAAAAAGCTGGGAACCACTGATTAAGAAACAGATCTGTGTTTTGTCACAGTCTGATTGGTTCGATGTCAAATTGATGTTTAACCACTTAACTGCCACCCTAGGGTTAGTGTTAAGGATTAGGGTTAGGGTTAACAATTATTTACATCCAAGTCTCAAAGCGTATTGACTGGAGAGCTTATTAGTGTGATACCTAATTTGAAAGCCAAGACCTTCTAGTTTCTTTAAGTCACACACTGGAAGAACAAGCTTGATTCGAAATTGCATAATTTCTTCAAGTAATATTAAGCTCCTCCTCTTTCGCTGAAGCACATTACCACATATTATGCCGGCGGTGATAGCAGCTAAAAGAGAGCACCAGAGGACATCTAATTGCAGGGTAAAGTCGCACATTGTTCCCTCAAGTTATAATTTGTTATTTTAATAATGAGCCTTGAGAGCCGCCATTTTGCAGTTCTTATACTCTATAATTCTGGACCTCCTTGTTCTCTGTCATGCTTTTACATCTTCGCTAACCTATTCTCTTTTATTCCTGCCTCTTGTATTTTCCCTCTCTCTCTCTCTCGACTTTTCTTCGCGACTGTTTTGTTCTCCATCTAATCCCCTGCTACGTACACGGAGTCACGACCAGACACTCTCGCCTCCTCTCCACAGCTCCCAGGGATGACGCCGACGATATATCTCCCCCAGATTAGGGCCCCAGATTTCCGCGCTATAAACAAATACCTGATCGGAGCACCATGTCACGGATTATCTCCTTCTGAAACAATGTGCGCGGGAATTGACACAGGTAAAGCTGTGAAATGCCAAGGGAGCGTGCTTCTTTATTGGGTTTGCTCAAACGCTGGGCAAAAGTGTGACAGACATTGTCAGAGAAAGAGTAATACGTTTTGTTTTTCGAATCTTGATTTTTTGTGGCAAGAGTCTTGATGTTTTTATCATTTTGGTTTATGGACTGGCACCGAAAGTGAGAGATTGATCTTTAATTTAACCACTTAACCCCCACGTTAACCAAGCACATTTTCTCCCATTCAGATTTACCCAAATCTAAAAGCTTTTAGACTGGAGTTTACAGCCTACAGGCCAGTGTTTGAAGGTCAGACTTTCAAAACTGATCTTTTGCTGATTTTTCCTCATATTGTCGTAACTTTTTTCGTCATATGTTTGGTGCTTTTTTTGGTCACTTTTCCATCCTCAGTTACGTCTTGTTTTTTAATGTCTTTTTCAAGAAGCTTTTAGATTTGGGTAAAGTCAAACTGGAGAAAATTTGCCCTGTTAAAGCGTGGGGGTAAGAGGTTAAAATATGTGCAGTTACTCTTTAAAGGCTGCTCAAACTTGTAATCGAAAAGTCACAGATTTACATCCCGTTTAAATATTATTTTTTCGGTCAAATTCACCCGCCTAAAAGACAATCTAAAGCAATATTATCACAATGTCGCGCCAAATTAGAATCCTAATGGATCTAGTCAGTTGTGTCTGTAGATGCAGAGTCATATTTTAAACAAAGGCAGGAAACACGGCCATCCTTCTCCATCTTCCTGTGGGGAAGGGGGTGTTTCGGGATTTAATTGATGAATAGCTGCCATAACAGTGAGCTCCGTCCTTCAAGTGAACTTTAATTTAAATCAGCATCAATCATCTTCCAGTTTTATAAAATAACGGATACTCACAGCCCTGATAACTGCATAGCTTGTCCTTGTGCTGTGACTGTGTGTTGTGTGGGAAAGAAAAATGAGGTTGACAAAGAGCAAAAAAGAATAAACACAAATATTAAAGAAATAGTTCCCCGACTCTCTCCCTCTGCCTTTATTATGCGGTAAGCAGGGCCTCAGCTGTTTCCTGGGCGCATATCAACTCAATATTGAATACATGTCCTTTGTACTGTATATGCACAAAGCATAGTGAAAGGACTGGCTGCATTTTGGAAAAAATGTGTGCACTTCTGACCTTAAAAGGAATCTGGCCGGACTTTACATACAAATGAGTTTGGATCAGAGACATAAAGGGATTAGCAATTTATGATACAAAGCCGGTTTATGTGCTATCTTTTTTTTTTCAAATGTAGTCCAGAGTGATACCCCTCTGTACCTTCATGAGGAGTCTGGACTCCACACCCTCGTTCGTCGCTCGAGAAAACACGAACGGAACCGTTCAATAAGATGTGTTTATTCGCAGTCACTTTGTTCACAAGCGGCGTCATTCTTGGAACTCGGAAGTTCCCTCAATGACAATCTACGGCGGGTGCACGGTAGAGCTGAGAGCATTTTACAATTGGCGGTAGGGGTGGGCCATATCGTGTCATTATTGCGATATAATTTTTTGATATCGTTGTCATTTTTAATATCGTTGTGGACATAATATAATTTATGCTACGCTCAGCTCCATCAGAGCATGAACACTGTGGCTGTGGAACACGGGGACAGGTGCTTAAGAAGTCAAATGAAATGAAGGATGTAAACTGCTTGAGTATCATTATTTGCGAGGAAATTAGTACGCTGTTAAAAAAAAAAGGAATAAAATATCACTGAATTAATCTTCCCGATAAGCGTAAGGCTGGGATTTTGAAGTAATTTGTCCATTGTCAAATATTGTTATTGTGATATTTCTTTATAATATTAGGTAGATTTGAGGCCATATTGCCCTGCCCTAATTGGAAGTAATGACCAAAATCATATCGACAGTTGGTTAGAGTTTTTGATTCTTAACCCTATTGGAATAAAGCAGAAAACCTGCTTCCTTTTTGCTTTGAACGTGTTCCGCTCTCGAAATGTAGATGTCGACACAAACCAGATCCAATCACTGGCAGCGGTGACTCTGGATTTTTCCAGGCAAACAAGAAGTATGTTTAAACAAGTGCTTGGTGACACTTTTCTCCTCTAAACATTACCTAAATGTAAACCAGCATTATCTTTGGTGGCTGGTAAAAGTTTATACCAGTTTTATCATTGTTTATTTTATTGCATGAATAGCCCTCATTGCAAAGCATCACTGATGACACCATTTCATCACTCTCACACACTCACTCTATTCAATTCTGCGATGTGCCCTTGGAGTCGTCTTTACAGGGCGGCCACTCCTTGGAAGTGGAGCAAAAGTGCCAAACTGTCTCCATAGATATATATTTTTAAACAACAATAGATTTATGAACATCAAGACTTTTACAGATGGTTTTGTAACCTTTTCCAGCTTTAGACAAATCAACAATTCTTGATCGTAGGTCTTCGGAGAGCTCTTTTGTGCAAGGCATGGTGCACATCAGACAATGCTTCTCAACAAGAGACAATTCGTAAGGGCAGCTTTAAGCCACACCTCAGTGATTGGACTTCAGGTTGGCTCACACCTGACTCTAAATGTCTGCATACATTTGTCTAATTGGCTCTTGGAGGATCCTTAGCCAGGGGGTGTACTCACTTATTCCACACTGTCCTGTGAATGTTTACATGTTATGGCCAACATGTTTACTCATTCTTATGATTTTGATAAAGATCAGACTCACATCAATTTAGGCAGAAATGTAAGAAATTCCAAAGGGTGTACTCACTTTTTCCTCCCACTGTAGTATCCAGTGTGGACTTCCTGGTATGGCCGGAGGCTAGAAGGTCACGTTCGAGCCTGCTCTCTACAACAATCCTGTCTAATCCTTATACTTGAGTCAAAAACTCAAAACTGTGGAATGGATGCAGAAATGCCTGGCACTGGAAGAGTGAGTAGAGATAAGCCTAAATCAACTACGCAATCTAGGTTAACTGGCTTTGGAGTGCATGGCATAGAGCAGCCAGCTAGCAGGGAAGCTAACGTTACGAAGGACGCTAACGCTACTAGCACAGAAGCTAACGAGGGTGATGTGAGCAATGATGTGCTGATTCCACCCAGCAAAGACCAACGGCTCCCAAGTATGGCTAAAGATGAGATATTGGGAGCGATACGCAATTTGAAAACCGAGTTCACCGGAAGATTTGATGGTGTACTTAAAGCTATAGAAGAAACAAGAAAGGAGGTGACTGAATGTACAGAGCGGATGGCTGAGGCAGAGGTGCGTCTGTCTAAAATGGAAGACGAGCAGGTCGACATGAAAGCAGTGGTTGAAAGCTTACAGACAAGAAATAAAGACCTTGAGTATCCAGTGTGACTTTTTTTGGTTACTGTCCAAGACTGAATCTTTACCCTTTACGCTGAACATTGACAGGTGTTTGCTTTAGGCCTAAGGAACTAGAATAAATAAATACTTTGCCTGATAACTCTTTGGCTTTACAGTAATAACAAAACAAAAACACATTAAGATACAAATGTTTAAAAAGCTCTTGTACCCAAGGGAAGTTATTTTTCCCTTTGCCTTGACCATATTTTGCATTTGAAAAATTATTCTCTCCATTAAAACCTTGATCATCATTGCTGTGCCAAGATGAGGCTGCATTGGCCTAACTCTCTGTAGCCGAGTCTCATTCATTTCCCCTTATTATCAGAATTACATAATTGCTATTAGTTTTCTTTCTCTGACAACCCAAATTAGGCATGTGAAAATTGCTTTAATTCCCCTGCCTTGTGCTAAACCTTCAAAGTTGAGGACTCTCTCACACCTTTCTTCTCCAATAACAATGCCTGAGTGCAGAAGACACAAGGTACACGCACTTCAAATAAGATCGCCTCTCACCCAGTTGCTGGTTAATGAGCTACCTAATTTAATTCATTACTCTGCTGTACAAGGGACTGAGTAATGAGAATGGCCCTAATGCCAAACACAGAGCCTGCATTGGATAGCGGCTGTGCTGGATGAGCCAGAGACGAGAGTGCCTTTCTGGAGCTCCATGTGACGGCTGTCTTTTACTAATGCGCTGTGTAGATCAATCAAGGCAGTTAATATGTGCTAAAAAAATATAATAATCTCAGTTTACTACATAATTTCCAAGGTTCTTGAAACATTGGCAAGCAATGATGTATAAAATAAAGTTGGTTGTATTTTCAGTTCTTTGTCCATTTATCCGAAGCACTCTTGACAACCAGATTTGGTTGTTTGGATTGTTTGGACATGGTCGATGAATCAGTGGGAAGACAGCCATGTGATTAGACTGCTCTGAATGACGACCCAGAGGCCGGGCCACAAAGCGCTGGATGGACGCCATCGAAGAAGATATGCAAGTGTAACCCCCGTCACAAATAAACACGGGTGTAACTGGACAAAACCTGACATTAAATAACCTCATAAATTATTCATAAATAACCTAATTAAATATTTGCTAAAACGGTTAAAAACTGTATATATATAAATAGTGACTGCATAAATAATTAGTGGGATTTACAATGTTATTCTAAAAAGATACATTGTAAACCCTTGTCGATAGCTTCCTCTCAAATAATCCAAGCCACGGTTTGTGGAGTTTTTCCAACGGATTTGAGCGCACGTTAAAGGGCGCATAAGTTGTACTCGGAACATATTGACAATTGAAGTTTTGCGAAGTTTTGAACAGTTTCTGTCCATTTTCTTTTTGTTATTGCTTTGCAAGCCAAATTGTTCACTGGATCCTTTTGATCATTGTTTTATTTATTTATTTACAGGGTACCAATGGTGTCATTTTTAAAGTGACAAATGTTGTTTGAAAATTGTAGAGAGTGAATAATATAAACCTGAAAGAAATATTAAACTTAAATTAATGTAATTTAAAAATAGGTTTAAATTCAAAACACTCAAAAGTAACTAAATGACCGGTCATAAACCAAAACTTATTGAAATAAGGAAATAAGTGAACTCAACTCAAAGGTTTAAAACAATACAAAGGTGTAACAGGTAAATCTAGAACTGGTCCATACCCTACAGTCCTTTGCCTAACAGCATAGGTGTTACATAAGTCACCACAGAGAACGCCTCGGATTGCCCCAAATCGAGAGCGCTGTCTTGCAAGCTGCTCCTTTTATTTGGGAAAAACGCTAGGAAGACTCATAATAATAAGATTTACAAAGATTTAAAGAGCCTGTATCGGCTTTTGATCATGTTATTATGTATTATGTATCATAGAGCAGTGTTTATTTCATTCATGCATGTTTCAGTTTTCCCTTGTGGTAGAAGTGGGCCCTCTGCTGACAAGTTTTATAACTGCATTTTATAACATCCTAAAAGATACATAAGTAAGTAAGTGCTTTATTTGTCATTGTACAATCATCCATCCATCCATTTTCTTCCAGTTGTCCGTTGCCGGGTCGTGGGGGCAGCCTTAGGAGCTGCCCAAATCACATTGCACCAGCCCCTGTGGCTCCTCATGCAGGTGGTGGGTCCACAGAAGGACAACCTCACGATTAACCGGGCCTGTTGGTCTCTCATAAGGGGCTTCTGAACCGCTCTTTGTCTGACCCGGGGGAGACCCTACCAGGGGCACGAAGCCCCCGACAACAGAGCTCCCAGGATCTTTCGGGCGCTCAAACCCCTCCACCACGTGAAGGTGGCGGTTCCAGGAGGGGGACACACAATGAAATAGTATGCAGGTGTTATTTCTGAGCCGCTGCCACTGAGCCACGACTCCACTCTGGGCCAACCTGACCAGAATGTTTTTGGAGGTCGGGGAAACCGGAGCATCACGAGGAAAGCTGGCTGGCTGCCGTCAGTGCTCCTCTGATCCTCTGAAATGATGCAGCGCCTCCTGGGTTTGTCCCTGTTTCAGAGCGTGGTGTCCTGCACTGGTCAGCACCTCCTCCTTCCTCTTCCTCCTGCATAGCTCCCTCCGCTCAACAACAGTATTTCACCATCTTCTGGGAAGAGCGTAGCAGTTAGTGAACGTCCATTAGCCAGAACAATAGTCGGGATAGAAGGCATGTGTGGCTTAGCTGCGAATCTTGCCCGGATACCTCTTCGTTTACGATGCCGCTGGGGCATTGAACAGTGGGCCGTCGCAGTGCAGTGTCCAAAGACTCATCTCCATCTGAGCCAGGCTAATGCTCAGGATCAACTGGCTGGAGGATTAAGTAAGGATTGAGTCCATTTCAATAATTGCAAAGGTTATTACCCATTGTGTCAAAATTAAATAAAGGTTTGTGATCTATTAGAATCATTCACTGAACAGCATATATACAATTCCCTTTCTCAAAAACCAAAGCTAGCTTTAAGATCTGTATCCATGTGCTGCCTGGGAGAGTTTCTTGAAGAGTGTAAAACTGTGAGCGGGGAATTCAGCTGATCAGTGGAAGAACGGTAACAAGCAGGTTCCGGATTGTGCCAGGAGCCATTAAGACTTCGATAAGCTCCTCTGTCTGCTTCTAAAATGTAGTGAGAAGAGAGCACAAGGGAAAGTGTAAAGCAAAAGTCCAAAATGAAGTGCATCGTGAACGCACCTGGAAATAAATGGCAAGATTGATGTATAATGTGTTTGTGTTTTCATTGGTCTAAATTGAGGAAATTAGGACTGTTGCCCCGCCTCCCATAGACCTGCCCCCCACCCGGTCTCTTAATTTCTTCCCAAATATTGAAAGTGAGTAGCGCTCGAACGTGTCGATCCTTGGGACACTCTGTGAATGACGAGTCGTGTGTGGCCTTTCATCTGCCCAATTCAAAGCTTCTGTCTATGAAAAAATGCTATTATTAGAGCCTATCTTAATGAAGAAGGACCGGACCCACTGGCGGTCCGCCCATCCCCAGTCGACAAGGAGGAGATGTTCATGGAAATGAATCGGGGACGCCAAGTCTGCCGAAGTCATCAACAGGCAATCTCTCATCAGCCCGGTCTGCTCCTGTGTTTTGTTAATGGACTCCCGGGATCGGACCAGAGCTTTTGTCTGTGGTGTCTGTCCACGCCACAATAGCTTTTGTTCACATTAGCAATGGAGACGGACCAGAAGGGGGTCGCTATTTGAGTCTGAAAAGTGACAAGAGCATTTGGAGCACACAATGTACACGGGCTACCAGATATTTACATTTCTTCAAGAATCAATACAGCACAAACTCCATTTCCGGCCAACCTACAAATTTTTCAGATTTTTTGTGTGAAAAGATTAACAAATCTGGCAAATTTGCAGAGCGTTTTGGTCCAGCACAGCCAACAATGCTCACTGAACAAACACGTTTAATTATACCATTCTTTGTAGGTGTCAGCGCTGGCCTGCAGAAAAGCAATTTGGGCACATATGCCAGAATCTGCTGTACCATATTTGTCTGTTGAAATTCACAGTAAGCTGGCCATAAATTTTTCAAGCAATTCACAAGTCGTACGAGCTACTTTGGTGCGTAATTACTCCCCACACAGCATTTCAAAAAAATGAGGCCCACATCTGGAACACATTTATAAATACACTTAAAAGAGAACTTCCTCTTTGAACAGACCCATGGCATGTGCATTATGGAGTTGATGTCTTGCATGAAATGTTGACAGATTGGCCGTCCTTGGCATCGCGCCTGGAAGAAGTACAACTAGCGTTACCCCAAGAAGCGTAGCTAAAATTCTCCCCGCATTGCAAGTTATTTAGTAGAGGGTTGTTCCCATTAGGGTGATGAATGGACTAATTACTGCGGGTAAACAGTCCCTGGGAGATAACAGACCAACCGGGGTTTAGAAGCATGGATAAGGATTATATTAAAGCAATAGTATTGAGGGTCCATTTTGTTGCGCTTTCATATATGAATAGAATACAAATGTTTTGAAAATAGCAAACATAAATGTGCATTGAACAGTAAACATTAAACAAAAGTGGTTCCTATTCAACAATTATTTGGAATTTAAGGCATATGCTCATTCTTTGTTTTGTCTGCACATAAAAGGGTAGAGTAAAGTGGGAAATGGTTCAAAATCATGGAGAGTATCTGTGCTTATTGATGAATGTTTCCAAATCAACCAAATTGCAGCTCCTTTCACAGCTTGATTTCTGAACTCGTAAGGAAGACGTGAACCCTTATTCTTCCTGTTAGACCCGGGAGCACAGCACCCTCGTGTAAAACATCCCTCTGTCAGTGCGTCCGTCCCACTGACCACAGAGACCTGACACCATAAACCACCATTAACTCAGTCAATGTCCCTTACAGACTGCCGTCTCCATCTCCCATTCAGCATTTTTTATGATCGATTACACATTTAGTCAGGAGGAACCACTTGGATCTATGGGGACCCGCACATGCACTCACACAGCCCCATATTCAGCAGCTCAAGTTTAAAAGGCTACTTTAACCTTGATCACGAACGATGAAGAACATGACGCCTAATAAGTGTTTTTCATTGTTCATTTTCCCTGTAAATACATAAATCATCTGAGTCTTGTACAGTCAAGGGTACAGTGGACACGCTGCACTACAGAAGAGGCAGCCAGGTGCGTCTGTGCGGAAGAGAATTGATAAAAGACTATATGAAGGAATGAGACAGTCTCCTGCTACGGCCCGGCGGGTAACCACTTTATTACTATAGCTGACGTGGAGCAGAACAAATTGAACACAGACAATCGGAAATAAATTACCTGTTAAGAAGAAGGTACCTGTAGGCGGTTGAATTATGGGGTCAACAGGATCTTCCAGAGCCTACATGTCCTCTTCCATGCAGTCAATGCACAATTCCCGTTAATACACCGAACATCCCCTCCTGGAACCGCCACCTTATCGTGGTGGAGGGGTTTGAGCACTCGAATGATCCTGGGAGCTCTGTTGTCGGGGGCTGCGTGCCCCTGGTAGGGTCTCTCATGGCAAACAGGTCCTAGGTGACGGGTCAGACAAAGAGCGGTTCAGAAGCTCCTTATGAGAGACCAACAGGCTCGGTTAGAACCATGAGGCCGTCTTCCCGTGGACCCACCACCTGCAGGAGGAGCCATAGGGGCTGGTGCAATGTTGGCAAAGTGGAAGAAGATGGATGGATGGACACTGAACATGCAGACTCCACACTCTACACCCATCTCCCCAGGAATCAGACATGGAAACCTTCTTACCATGAGGTGACTGTGCTGCCTAAACTGGCTTAATTAGAAGAGCTGGCTTAATTAACTCTGTTCTTATCTCCCATAGTGGCATTTCCCAGCACACAGGATGGATGTGTTTCACATATTGCATGTTATACAGATGGCATTGTTGTGGGAAATGTCTATTTTTGAGCAATAAAGTTATGTGCCAAGTTAGACCTTCAACAATACTATACTATGCCAAATGTTTACATCAAGAAAACAGCTACGGTGATTTCTACCTTTTACAGTAAAAAAATAACGGATAGCCTGCAATCCAGTATAACAATTTTATTTCTTTGCAAAATTACTGTGCATTGGTAATGTAATGTCCAAGCACGGCGGTTCTCCTTATACAGAGTTGAAAAGGTCATAAGGTCCAGGAAGTGAGGTGAGGTAAACTACTACGTGTGAATCTGGCAGATTCGTATCCATTCTTGGGAAACAGGAATAAGGAGCAACAGAGTGCCAGGATTCATGTGCCAGGGCAGAAGGAGAACCAGCATGTGGCATTCTGGTAAGTTTCCCCTCCCCACCCGCCCACCACCGGAGCGGGCCTCACCTTTGGAGTCACACCCACCTCCACACAGTATGCTCTGTTCTCTTACAGCTAGTTCTTTCTATATAGGCCTTTGTACAGTCAACAAAAATATAAACGCACAGTAGCTGCACTGTGTAGTTTCCAGGTATTCAACTAGGGGTGGGTACAGCTGAATTTTGTACGATACCGGTACTTTACAATAGTTGGTTTTTGATACCGATACCTGAACAATACTTTTTTCGATATAATAACATAATATGTCAATATTTGACAAATATTATTTGTCGTCTAGAACCAGAAAACAGAACAATAAGGAGTGGAAGATCGGCAAACTTACCATAGCGGGTTAATATCCACTGTCATTTTTTTTTTTTTTTTTAATTAGGAAGAATTTGGGGGGAAATTGTGGCAAAAATAAGGAAAAATTGTGTCAAAGTTGGTGGGTCGAGGAATAAATAGGGTTAAAAAAAAGAGGGAAATAGGAAAAATATTTGTAATAAAAAATATATAAAATGAGCAAAAAATAGGGAAAAAAATGTGTATATAAGGAAAAAAATTGGGGGGAAATCGTTTATTTGAGTTGAAACTACAAAGTCACAAAACTTGGATCGAAAGATATAGTAGATAATAGATAAATTCTGTACCTGCTTTGGATACTTCTATTTTTTTGATACCAGTACCTAAACTTCTTTCCCAATACCATACTGGTATCGTTTAACGGTGCCCAGCCTAGTTATAACACATATAGAATTGCAAACATAAGCAGTAAATTAAGAAAATGTAGTGTTCCAAGAAGACCGGCCATCAAGATGGATGCTTTAAAACAGCACAGAATCCTTAACAGTGCAATATCTACAGAGAAAAAGCCCCCCTTTTTTGCATATATAAATGTTTTGTGTTAACGTTGTATTACCAAAGCCTGGACAAAGAGTATTTGAAAGGAGCAGCCATGTTGGATGTCACCACCGGGGACAGTAGTGGTGACGGGAATGTTAGCTGAGCCATTTAGCCCTTTGCATGTTGTGACACACTTCCCCCGAGGAGGGAAATTAGTGCGAGACTCAGAAACAAAAGAGCGATGTCGACACAGGCCTGAGGGGACAATTCACACGAGCACACAATACTACGCTCACTACAATCTGCTTTACACTATGGTACCAGTGTAAGTACATGTCTTCATCTCCTCATTTGCACTGTCTAAGGGTGTAGAATCTCTCTGTTTTTTTTTCTTCAGTGGGAAATTGGTTTCTTCATCTCTGCTCTTTTTATTGTCTTGAGCCTAAAGGTGTAGATATCAGCCAGCAAAGCTTTTTCCTTTTCCTACACTATCGGACCAAACTCCCATCCATGTTCTTCATAATCCTCCCTCCTAAGTGGAGGTACTTGAAATGTGTTCTTAGGGGGTCATTGATTTAGACATTTGAAGGGCTCAAAATCTGATATGTAAATGCACATGAGCAAACTCTTGGTAAATGACCACCTTAATGTGCCACTCAACTAGCCTGGGGACCATGGCCGAAATCTTTGCATGGATTTGGGGGCCAATCACAGAACGACGAGGAAGGAAGACGATGGCGCGCTATTCGACATACGGAAGCTTGTACTTTGTTTACGGATAAACAAAGTTTGGTCCCCAGACTAAATATCACTTGTGCTAAAATATCACAAACTATTATTTAGTTTGGCCATAGCCAGGCTACCACTCAACATGGATTCTATTGAAAATGCCAGCGCTATTATGGAATCGATTTAATTGAAACAAGCACAATAGCCTGAACACTATACTTCAAAACTATTCTCCCTACTACCTACTACTTTCATTATGGTCCCAAAGTATCTTTACAACCAGATCATATTTCATCAAAAATGAGCAGGGTGAAGCTGTAGGCTGCCTTTTCCTTATATTTCTTGGATACCTCTGTTTCCCCTCCATTGGTACTATATTTAAAATCCTGCAACGTTCTTTCCCCCCTCAAACCCCGAAGTGCGGATCACAGCAGATGAAGCGTCTTATGTGACTAAAGCTCTCCTCTCTGCCCTCTCTGCACATTTCTGGTAGTTATTCATTCATGACAAAACCCATTCACGCTCTGACAGCTCGATGTCGCCCCCTGATGTATGGGATCACTGTACGATCCTTCGCCTGCACAGCGCTTAAATCTATCCTGGATATCAGCGGAGCTCAGGCAGGATGTGACGTCGCTGCCTTTCATAAACTGTGATACACGGCGCGAGGAATTCGCTGATATACCCTGAATGGAGCGGAATCTGTTTTTTAAATCACACTCTCCGTAAGTGATGGCCTGTCAGGTTGCCTAAGTGCGAATGAAGCAGGGAATTAATGCTTCTGCCTCTCTAACCATCTCTCTGCCCCTTTTCTCTTATTTATTTGGAGTGAACACACAACCGCCTTGACTTTCCTCAGAGTAAATGGGATTGTAGCAGCGGCGTGCCTAAATAATTTTACAACAACCCAAAAGTGTTTTATTATAGATCCTATTATTCATTAATGTAGCTCAAAATATTATGTTTTATAACAATATAATGTCATTCAATCAGAATGTTTTTGCCCTTTGTTGCCGAGAGCGAAGAGCTCTCTGCGTAGGCCTTCAGATTCACTTCTGCAGGCTCTCCTCCATAAAACAACAGGCAAATACAGCAACCCTCCTGCCAATCAGAAGCCTGGGTTTACGGGGTTACATGTTCCCAGGGCCCGCTAGCTGGCCCAAGGTGATGTTATCTCATTAAAGCATCTGTCATCTGAGGCGCTACTGCTAAAACACCGATGAAACTTTAGCTTTATGAGCCTGGATCATTGTGTTACCCGAAACTGGGATTTGTCCAGACTTTCAGCCCACGAAGCTTTGACATATTATGATGATTATTATTATTTAGAAATTATACTTTTTTGTGTTTTCTAATGGTGTTCTATATTCAGCACTTTTGATTAGTTGAATGAAAAAAAAAATAAAAAATGCTGCTGAGACTAAAAAATAGAAAACAGGGTCTTATATCAACTGACCAAAGGATGCACCAACACATACTACCATTGTGCTTTGGCAGGACACATCACCCGCCCCATGTGAATCCATCCATCCATTTTCTTCCACTTGTCCGTTGCCGGGTCGTGGGGGCAGCTGTTGGAGCTGCCCAAATCACATTGCACCAGCCCCTATGGCTCCTCCTGCAGGTGGTGGGCCCACAGAAGGACGGCCTCATGGTTCTAACCGGGCCTGTTGGTATCTCATAACATCCCATGTGAATCCATGCTAGGTGATTACCAGTGACTATCCTCAAGCTCATCATCATCAATATATTCAAGCAAACAAGTCACGATGCCAATATAGGGATACAGATCTTGTACAGGGGGTATAAAGTTGGGCCTACACTGTGTGGCTTTACATTGTGAGGCTTTGTTGTCCTGTATACAGGGCATTAAAGGCCACAATATCCTGTTCTCAGGAAACTCATGCCTAGGGATTATACAAGTGACTGTAATTCATTTATTAATTTTGCTGAAGTAGGCCTTGCCAAGTTGCCAACTGTTCATCAAATATGTAGTATTTAAATATGTTGTAAGAACATCATGGGAAGAAGCCGGTATCCACTGTAGCACACGCCCCAGCTCGTGGACGTGATTCAATGTATGAGCTGATAATTGATTTGGCTTGTCTAAATCATACTGATAATTGCATTGTAACATAAATATGAAGAAAAACTCTAATAGCATTGACTTAATTTACCATGAACTGCACAGTTACCACAGTTTGAAATCTCTATACCATGAAAGAAAGAGGAGTTCATAATGCTGCCTCTCCATCTCCCTTCCTTCAACTCATATTTATTCACAGTTCATTCCGTGTAGATTGCATCCTGGCCCTGCGGTTTCACAGGCAGACCTGGGAGATGCAGAGTGAGGGCACTCTACAGATGAATACGCTTGGCCTCTGTCTCGAGTGAGAGGAAATAGGCTGTTTGTAATGCTGTTTGGGATGGCAGGGGTCAACTTGTAAATCAACCTGTTTTTCTGCCCTTTGAAACTATTAGCATACTGCACAGAGGAGAATGAGTGGGCTCCCATCAGGGAGAGGCTCCCCTCGCAGCAGTGCCGGGTCATTCTGCAATGCATCACTGCTAATATAGTTTTATATGCCAATTTGGGAGTAAGGAAAAAATGCACAAAAATGAAGTAGTTAATGGAGCTCATTTTCAGACACAATTCATATTGTATTTTTACTTTATGAATACTGTCCGTAAGATTGTCATAGACTGAATGACTTGAGTGTGTAATGGATACCTTTTTGAGGGTTGCCTAAAGTTCAACAGTTTCCATGTTGAATAGTAATATAATAATAATAATAATAATAATAATAATAATAATAATAATAATAATAATAGAAGAATGTCATGTGTGCAGTTTTTATAATTTTAGTGAAAACTTGAGCAATTTGCAACTGCTGTTGGTTATGATTTTTATTTTTTTATTTTTTGAGGCATTAACAACTCAAGTCAATACCCTACGGTGATTTGATAAGCGGGTTACTCAGACCCGAGCCCAAGCTTTATCTGAACTTACCACTTCAAAGAGAATCTTTTCCTGTGATGCTGTACAGCTCACCCCTCCCGCCCACCCTGCATGGTGCTGGTGTTGCCTATACGTCCCCCTGATCATTTTGGATTGTGGATGTGGGTGTAATTAAGCATTGTGTTACACTTAAATACAACTTCTTTTGCATTATTTCAAAATCATTTGGAAGGGAAATGGTCTCAATTTGCAGAAAGTAACAACTCACCCATTCACACGCTCATTCATACAATGTACACGGACACTGGAGGCAAGGTGTGTGTGAAGTGTCTTGCCCAAGGACGCAACGGCAATGTGCACCTGTCGGAACCCTCGACTTTCTGATCATGAGCCGACCTCACTCTGCCATCTGTACCACCATTGCCCTTCTCAAATTTCCCCTGGCTTGTCGCTATGGCAAGTGTCATACTCATGTATAATTCAGGCAACTAAAATATCTATATATTTTATATTTGTCAAGTGGTATCTCAGTCCATACAGAGTCATAAATGTAATTTTTGTGTCAGCTCCAAGTATAGATAAAGTGGGTACATTAAAGACGTATCTGGCATAATATGTGCAGACGCAATATGCAGCAGTGCCATTAACAAACTCAGATGAAGAGCGTTGCATTGGGAATAGCATTCAGCGTAAAGGTCTAAAGGAACTTCACTTAGTTTGCAGATGGGAACCTACTTCATTAAAGCTTCATCATTTATTAAACACGTGTCTGGGAATATTAGGTTTAAAACAGCATGACTCTATCAGACCGTTGCTCCGTAAAGTCTCCGCTCTCAGTCTGGTAAACGGGAGGTGGGAGTGGACCCCTGTAGTGGGGCACTGTGGTGGTTGAGTTGTATCAGCGGGAGGTTGGTTTTACCTCACTGCTGGTATTGAGGAGGCGGCGGCTCAACTGAAGCACAACGCAGTAAATACCATTTCCGATCACAAAACACTGCACAAAGTCTGGATTCACTCGCGTTTTAAAAAGGGGTAAATCCCTTTGGAGACACACACATAAAAAACGTTTTCCTGGTTCATGTCATAATTGTTTGTTTGGTTCAGGTAATACATGAACATTCACATGCCACAGCAGATTTTACATGTAGATTGACTGCGGATATATCATTGTGCTCTAGTTTCCTCAACAACTCTAAACAGGCCTACAATGGCGGCACGCGGAGACCAACTCTCCTTCTATTCTACATTGCATTGCAGTATACAGCATGTCATTCATTCACATGCAGTACCATAGTTACTGGTGGGAGGCTGTTTCATGAAGCCTGTGCCTTATAAACTTTCTTTCAGGCATACAGTAGATATTGTACATGTTTTAACTAATCTTGTTTGCAAAAGACATCGGATGAGTAAAGACTGCTCTTTTGGAATCTTGTTTCCTGTCGCGGTGTGCCCTCTCTTGGCCAGCAGGGGGAAATAACTATGAAAAGAACACAATTCAAGACACCATTTGTAGCCGATGGCATGCCTAACAAATCAGCGATGCAATGTAAAAGATATCACAAAACTGATCCGGTGATGATTATTGGGGATTAAAAATGCAGAGGACACTTCATCACTATTATGTGATGAAATCCAGGAAATAGTGATTGGAGCCCCCTCCAGTACTCCAGGTATGTTAATGAGAAAACAACTTAAAAATCCAAGTAGTTGATTTGCGCAATACTGCATAACATATTTAGATTTAAAAAAATAATAAATCACGGTGAGACAGTGACCTTGTTATGACTGAATAGAAATATTGCACACCAATTAAAAGTCTACGTCTGGAAAAAGAGGTCTACTTTGTGGCAAAATGGTAATAACTTTTTCCCACAAATCCTCATAGCAGTAATGAAGTGTGTGAAACAAAGTGGATTTCAGAGTGTTTGGCATGTGTACAGTCGCAGCGCATGTCACTCTATTCTGAGCTTTGCATCTCTGATCGGGATTTGGCCGTACCCCACTCGTTCACACTCCCACTGACTGCTTTGTGAGCTTCTGTTACTTTGTCACAATACTCTGCTTGTTCAGTTTTAGATTAGTGTCGATCGAACAATGTGGAAAGGACTGGTTTTGATGAGTGTTATTTTCATAAGTGAAATCCAATTAAACTAAAAATACAGAGATTGCTAAATTGGTGCTTGCGTGGGACGAAGAAAGATTAAAATTCAAATGTATTACATTGATATTACGGCAACAAGAACTGTAAGACATGTAACGTAGCGGCGAAATTGCCCTGTGCAATGTGTACTCTGATTGCAGTGTTTCAAGGCGTCGGACGCGTGTCTTCCAACAAAGAGTACGGAAAAATACTGTGTTCCAAAAAGCTTTGTTGGCATCACCTTCAGCCATCTACAATATACACAGCTCCTCAGCGACAACAGACACGGTCGAAGGACTGTTTACCTCAGGGTTGCCAGATTCTGAAAACCATTATATCGTACAAAGCTTCCAAAACTATCATTTTTCAGCACAAACTATCGTACACTATAAATATGCCAATATCGCTGTAGCACCCGCGCAAAAATATTGCTCTTATCATCATCACCCCTAACTACAACACAGCCCCACGCACTGTCCCATGTATTACATTACGCACACACACGACCTGCTGACCAAAGAGGATGCGTCAGGCCAGAAGGATAATGCAATAGTGGAACTGTAAAACTGATCCAGGGACAGTCTCTCCTTCTTACAGCAGATATTATGCCTTCGTGAATACGGAGGCTAAGTCTGACTCCAGATCAGAGTGAAAGCGAAGCGCTGCTGAGAGGGGACGGTGCATTTAACCAGACTTTATCTGGCGCTCTGAAATTATCGTACATTTAGGGCTTTTTTGAATTATTGATCGTACATCGTACAGGGGTCAAAATTATCGTACAAATACGATAGTTATCGTACATCTGGCAACCCTGGTTTACCTCCACACTGCAACACCTGTGTGCATTTGACTCTGCCTGTTATAGGGCTGGTAATCAGGTAACAGGATACACACAGCGCCCCGCAGTGGCAGGAGGCTAAAACATGGATCAAGGCATAAATGGCTCCAACATGTAGTGAAATACTCTACTGTTTAACATTTTGCACTACAAATAGAATGAAATACAAGCATTCATTTTGTTTTTGCTGGGGAAAATGTTTCAATATTTTTGACCAGTTTTACCCTAATAGGTTTCAGTTCAATTTGCAGTAATTGCTCAAGCATCACGTTATATAGTCCAGTGATAGTCTCAAACCATAACAAACAATTCTCAAAACATTTACTCCTCTCCTCCTGGCTCACTTTGCACTTGGCACTCGACGTCACCGCCTTTCTTCATTCATATTAGTGCCAGGCAGCCGATCGCTCAGTGAACCCGCACAAAATAGTTTGGCTTAGAGGATTTGGCTAATATCTTATTAGCTTAAAGGCAACAGCTCATTCTGCCCGCGCTTTTCTTTTGGACACCATTTGCTTGGGATTAACACTCTCTAAATAACAATCCGCCACCAAGCCAATTTCCCTGGCTTTGTTCCCCTTTAATTTCATTTCAATTACCCCTCCGCAAATCTATGAGGCGTAGTCTGAAAAAGATTTGGGGAGAAGAGAAGAGGTTGAGGTTTTGTCAGACGTTTTCGAGAAACTATTGAGGGGCAAAATGAAGCAGACAAGAGCAGCCTTCTCGCTGCGGTGCCGAGGTACCAGCATCTAAAGCGGGATTGTGTTGACATGGCAGATACAAGCTAACAAATGCTGTCATGCAGTTTTTGGTAGCCACCGCGCCTTTGTGTGTAACTTAAAATCCTGACAATGCGGCGCAAAAACAAAAGCCAAGAGAGCATTTTTGGGATCCTTCTATTCCAACGCTGTATGTGTCAGTTCTTGTCGGGCTGATTTGAGCAGGAAGAGCGAGTCGGCTATGCTCTGGTAGACTTTCAGCATATCATTCCGTGTTGCTGTCTCGTTGGTATTTGTAAATCCATTGCACTATCTTTAACATGATAGCTCAGCGCTAATTAGGCTTCGGTTTTGTCTATCCGGGAACTCATGATCCAAGTGGGTTTATGCATGACAGTGTGTTTTCTGCATTTTAAAAATGTGTTTTGGTATGACTCAGTGGAGGAAAGCTTAGATTTATAAATTAGATTGATTTGAAAACAGAACATAAATGCCCTGAATCTTGCTCCGAGACATGGCCAGATGTCTGCTTAAAATGACAAAGCCTGGATTTAACATTTCTGCCAAAAACAAACAAAAAAAAGCTTTACTTTTGCAGTAACTAATTTTGCCTGTTGCAAAAGTAACCGCAAAACAGCATTTAGAGCCATCAAATTGCCTTAAGGTTATGGTGAAAAGCAATTTGTGTCCTGTCATAAAAATAAGACTCAAACACTGCTTGTACCTGTGAAACCGCCTTCTATGATCTCCCTGAACACGTTTAGGGCTGGGGACACTAGTGGTTCTCAAACTGCAGTGTGTGGACTATTGGTGGTACTTGAGCTTAGTACTCAGAGACATCTCCAATTTTAGACTCATTTTATCTAAGTCTTAAATTAGTAATTATGTATCACTAAAGCATAATTATATTTATGCTTTAGTAATGCATTTAATTTATGGTGCTATTCTGGTTTAGACATGGTTTACACCCATTTTAGACATGATTTACTATGGTTCAGATATTGAACTTTTATTTGTTTAAGGTGATACATGAAATGATTAAAAACCAGTGCACTAAAGAATTTAAAAAACAACCCACACTGCCACAATTTGAGACAATGGAGGCTGCGACCCGGCGAAAACACACTTAGACTGACATGGTGCCACTTCTAATAATTGGATTTGAACTTGGGGAGAGACAAACTTGACTCAAAAACTCCTGCAGCCTGTCCCAGACTAACCTACCGGAGGGTAGTCACTAACATTAGTCTGAGGCAGGCCAAGTGGATCTGTGCTAACGGACACACTACCCACACACTAAGCTCAGTCCTGGAGAGAACAGCAGGAGGTCACGGCAGCACATTGCCATCTCCGTGAGCCCTTTTTCCAGTTTGAGATAAATGCCCTGCTGCCACTTCCTTCTTACTGCCTTTTGCTACATCCTCGCACATGCCTTAGCTTCCCCCAGCTGCTCCGGCTCTTCTCAGCCAATTGGGCCCATTAAAATTGTGTTTATCGACAGCTGAGATTGTGTCCTGGGACGAGCCAGGCCACCCAAATACCCAGTATACATGAATAAAATATGGCACTTACTCAAGGAGGAAAGAGGGCAACGAGATTTACTGAGAAGGGAGATTTGGGGATTAGCTCAAGTGGCAAGTGGATTTAATGGTTAATATTGTAACTCACGGAAAATCCCAGATCTCTATTAGGAATTACAATATTAATATTTACATGCACCCACTCTTTTAATGCTGCGTTGGTCCTCAACAGTGGCAGTGTTTTACTCTGAAGTGCCTGAATTCTCAGCTAATTGGTATCCATGTCAGTTTGTTTACTAGTTAACACGTCCAGGTATGTTTTCATGTGGGGCACAATGAAAGCCTCCATTACGTGTGAGTGTGTGCCAGCTACTGCTCAGGACCGTCCCCAATGAAGCAGACGTGCACTCCAGTAGCTAATGGGCTCTTTTTGTTTACACTATTTGCTTGGCAGGCATTTCCTGGGTAATTGTCGCTGCTAATCATTTATTGGCTGCGTTGCAAATGAGGGCTTTTAAAGCATATGAATTCACAACATTGCCACAGCCTGTCAAACCAAGCCGGTTTAAAATGTCTAATCTCGAAGTAAGACTGTAGCGTAGCATCCTTAAAAAGGAAGCTGGAGTGGGATCATGAGTAGGATCTTGGAGAATTGGACTTGCTTGTGAATGTGTAGGTTGATATGAGAAAGACATGGGGAGACCAATAAACTATAAAAGAAAGGTCCCTCTTGGCTCTTTTATACCTTTAGCAAAGTCCCACTGAGATTTCAGAATCTTTTCTTTTTTTTTCAGGGGAGTCATGGCCATATCTGTGTTTAAAGTGAGGGGAAACTCATTGAACATAAAGCCATAAGTCAAAGTGCTTGAGTGCTATCAACTAATTACCTTTATTTGGCAGCAAGCCGGATTTTCAGATTCAATAGGAAGGGTCAAACTGGTAATAGTAAAAAAAAACACATATCTTTATTCTAAAAAGCCAGAACTCTCGAGCTCTCCCACGGGCACAAAGACCAGACAGGTGCGTATCAACTCGTCTAAGCTCAGGTAAGAACTAACTCAGTGTGGAAAAACGGTGGCCTGTTCCTTTAAGAAAACTCACCCTTCCTTAACCTTAACCATTGGCAGCTAAAAAGCTCTTTAGTGATGCTTGGGTCCGAAACACTATCTCCAAAAGTTTTTTCCAAGTAAAATAATGAAAATACAGTGGGGGACCTGAGCGTGACGAAAGAGTATAAGAGCATCGAGATATCTTCTTACGCGTTCATGACTGTACGTACGTGTGAATTTACGTGTGTGTTGGAGGGGAGCGGAGAATGCACTAACTGTCTATGTGATTGTTAATAAGGTCAAATCCTCTGAGATGTGGAATGGAGTGATATTTATAGCGCTTTCCACCCAATTATTTCCAACATCAACCGGCATCTTTTACCGTATTCCAGAAAAGCTTTTGCCGGACTTTTTTTCATCATCTCTGGGGTGGTGTGCGCCTGTGCAGGTTTGCTTTTAGCTTACTTAAACTCATGTCATAGGGAAAACAGGCAGGGGAAATGAAGGTGCAGCAGTGTGCGAAGTGAAGGTAATGGCTCTGTAGCACCTTAACACTTTTGATTCTGAAGCAGCTCTTCTTGAACATGGATTTTATTTTAATTTTTTTTGTTCTTTTTAGTATTGTACTAAATTCCTCTTTATTCCTCTTTAAATATTTAGACGTTTAGCGTCGTCTATATTTATCAGGATGTGAAGAAGCAGACGAGGTGAAAGTAAAGGATAGTTGCTTTTTTCTTTGACGGCTCCAACAATGTATTTACCAAGAAACCGTTTTGCTGATATTTCTCTCTCTTTATATCATAGCGCCCAAAAGCAGGAACTATGGTACGGTCTTGACTTCTCAAAACACAATATTAGTGATTGTCAATTTGTTTTCGGTGCTCTATCGGTTTCTTCCTCATTTTACTTGTGTGTGACAGGTGGCTGGGAGAAAACAAGAGCTTTTAACAGAGTATTCAAAGACTAACCGGTGGTACCTGAAGTGGCCAATTAGCAAAAAAATGTCCAATTAAACTCAATAGATAAAGAGAACTCTTCAGCAGAGCCATGCTAGTTGATGTACTGAGGTGGATTATGTGCTCACAGGTTTGAGAGAAATCATTACGTGTCCCCTTGGGGATGAGGAAAGTAAACCTTCATTCTGATAGACTTTTTTACCTTGTCACTAATCCACTCACAAAGGTTATTCAGCATCATCTTCATTCTATACAAACCCTCAATGCTACGACGTAAGTCTCAAAAACAATGTAGAACAGGCACTCATTTGGCATCTGTTAGGCTGTTGCTAACCCGCATACTTTCTGCAATTGCTTGGAAAAGCAATGAAAAAACAATGCACAATGAAGCTAGCATTAACGCTATGGGAATGAGCATTTAGGCGGTGCTGTTACTTTTAGTATAGGCTTTAAAATCACATACAAATCCTCAAAATGTTTTATTTTTAAAGATTTTCAATTCACTTAATTCTAGTATGTAAACCAGGAGTGTCTAAACCTTTTTCATAGTTGAAGTATGTACAGCATGGAGGGCCCCGGATCCATGTGGTCAGTGCAGTCAATCGGTCAACTGAGAGCATTTAAGAGCGGCTTAAACCGTTCCCCACATTATTTAGGCATAGAACCATAATGTCAGTTCTGTCTCACGATAAAATGTTACAAACCTAGGAGGCAGTGCTCTGTTTCAGCGGTTCCCCTACCGCCAAAAACCTCCTGGTCAGGTTGGCCCACAATGGCAGCACGCTCAGTCGCAGCAGCTCAGGCCTAACCCAACATCTGAACGGCATTTCGTTGTACATTTGTACAATGACAAATAAAGCACTTACTTACTTTTTGAGGTTTTAATTGCGCGGAATTATTAAACTTGCAGTAAAAAAAAAAAAAGTACCCTCCCTGGCCTTGTGTGCCTTGTTAACAAGAAGCCTGAGGGCCCCCAAAAATTGGTTTGAGGGCCACACTTTGGGTATCACTGATGTAAACAAAATAAGCACTTCCTTCAAAAAAGACAAAACAACAAGAGACAACAACCAATCTTTTCAAAGTTAAAACAGGACACGCTAATTATAGGTAAAAATGGCCCAGTCATGGTAAAAAAAAAAAAGGATGGATGCAATTCATCCATTTTTAAAGATGGATGAATAAAGTTATAGCAAAAACATACTTATCAACTTTGCAATTGATAGTACTGATAAATGTGGGAAGGTTAATAAGAAGCATGAATTATGATCATTCTTGAAGCCTAAACTGTTCCATGGATGTTGCACTGATTGTTTGTTTGTATTATTATAATGTCGCGTTAACAATGTTTGAAGTTATAATGAGAGTCCCCTTCTCTTGCAGTGCCAGCCTGGACCTTTCTGCATTTGTCACCACCACAGTTTGAATTGTGTGTTTTATTTGGCCAGGTTAATGTGCACTTCATTCAGATTACCTCAGGGCCCTGTCCATTCACTCTTATAAATATGTATCAACAAAATATTCTGCTAATACAAAGCCTTAGGCAATTGCCCAATTTGTAATTTACTCTGCATGCCTGAATTTAAAACCACGTGTGACACTGTGCTGAAGTGGCAATTGTCTGCTGAGAATTGACGTTAAAATCAGTGTAATTGTGCACACTTGACATGGGTTGACTGCTGATTCAAGGTAGAGTGGCAGTTTCTTCAATTTACAAACCACAGCTCCGCCGTGGAAAACTTAATAATGCAGGGATTAAATGGCAATATAATTACCGTTACTAGATCAAGCTTCATGCAGAGGGATATTAGAGGATAAAAAATAAAAAAGCCAAAAAAAGAGCAGGAACAGGACCAAAAGTAAACCTGGTCTCGTCCAGAAACGTAGGTGTATACCATGCGTTACATCGGTTGAATTTCAACCTACCATTCAGCGAGCGGGGGAGGCGGTGATGTCAAACATTTGCACCGGATTCACTGGTTGTAGTGTAAAAACAGATCCAATCGTTTCAAAGGAGTTCACCCCTCCCACATGAAAACGGAGCTCAATTGTGAAGTTCCAGACCCTGTGTACGAATTGAGAAGGTAAGACCAGGCTAGGACACAACCACAAATGAACCAAAACTCGAACAGGACCAAGAAGGAAGGGAGATGCGTGAGTGAAAACACATCAGATTGAAAGTGTCTTGCCCCAAGGACGCAATCAGCCGGGATCAAGCCATTATTCTTTAGATGAGTGGGTGAAAGCTGTATCACTTAGGAACTGGAATCTGGAATGATTCAGGACTGGACAAAGATTAAATCAAGAACTGTGCTTAGTTCAAAGGCTTAGTTTCAACCAGGAAAACCCTGCCATAGCTGTAGCGGAGAAGCATGAAGCCTAGTTAACGCACAATACAGTCTTGGCACCGCTCTAGACGGTGTTTGCTGCTGTCAGTTGTCAGCGCTGACAGCTCTATAGAAAAAAACATCGGAGAGACAGAGGCTGATTGACAAGATTCTTCCGTACACGTCTTCTTAAACCATCAAACTGAAAAAATGTGGTCATTAACAGCACTAGCTATGAAGACTATTTTTCCTCCTCCATTGTTCAAGCAAAAATGTATTCGCCAACAAGATCAAACAAGGCCTTTGTTGAATTTGTCTCCCAAATACAGGCAGAGCAGATTGTAAATTCACAACTGTTCTTTAGTTGTAGATAAATTCATAGGGATGGAATAAGGAACAAATAGCCTCTTGATTAACAAAGATGCCGGGGTAGTATCATTTTAATGCAGCAGCAACACTAATAGCAATAATGGTACGGACATCTCGCAAAAACAGTACAGTACTTATTCACTTTATTCTGGAAGTGATGTTCCTTCCTTCCTAATGTTCCTTAACCATTAGTCATGACAAAGGAATGGCCGTGCTGTGGCAAAAAGAGGCAAAAGTGGGCGGGGCGCAATAAGGTGAAAAGGAAAGTGTAGCTTTCTCATTACATCATTACTTTTTATTACAGGAAATTCCCAATGCAATAGTTTGCAATTCTTCAAATATTTGACCCCCATTCAACAGTGAAAGTCCCACTGAGACTCAGACTTCAATTTTCAGGGATGTTCTGTCTGGTGAGAGGACTGTATTGTACATGTTTTTGGTGGTGGGAGTAAGTTGTCTCTTTTAGATAATGTTACCAACTGTAATTCATTTAGATATGTATGACTTACGGTATGGACCTTGAAGTTACACATTCTTATGTAAGAAATATATTTACAGTAAGAATAGCACTGCTCCAGTTCAGGAAGCAAAGATGTGAAAGCCCAAAGCAGTTGTGAAACAGGTATAAAGAACATGACGGCCACACGCTGTGCTCAGAGCAAATGCAGTGTTTAGATTCCGCCCATGTCTTCCATTAGTCATTGTGTTTACTAAAGCTGACTGTGGGTTGTAGCCTAATCTCCTCCACATCATGTCGCAGCAGGTAGAGCGATGACGAGAGGCGTTCATAATTGACTTTTAATTCAATCATCTGTGGCGGACACCCGGAGCGGAGCCGCCATGCAAACTAATGCTTTCAGACTCTCCATGAGTGGCATCGCCTGTGTTCTCCCATTGAGCCTATTTAAAACTGAACATTACATAGTGTGCATCATTCCGGTGTTAAAATATGTGTGTACACTTTAGCAGTGTTATACCATATCACAGAAAATCTTAAAATAAAAGCCTTACTGCAGACAATTTCTTTCACTCAGCCGGGGGAACAATCAGTCCAATATGCAAATACTATTCAACTGTCTTCCAGGATTTTATACTGAGGTATATGGAACATGAACCCACGACAATGAGATCAAAACACTGTTCTGAGTACATGGCAGAGGATTTTATTTAGTCTAATAGACTAAATAGACTGAAACATAATGAATGAATGAAACATTAGGTGTGTTTTTGATGAGGATATAACATTACAATTTGGTTAACCAATTACCTGCCGTCCCTCCTGATCGGGGGGCTAGGCTTAGGGTTAGTTAACCCTAATCAGGATATGATTAGGGTTAAGAACGGCAAATGTAACGTAAACGGTGTTTCACACACACAGATCTCATACATATTTTTAGAAGGTCTTGGCTTTTCAATGACGTATCACACTAGCATATAGGCTATAAACTCTCCAGTCAATCCACTTTGAGATTTGGATATAAATAATGGTTAACCCTTACCCTTACCCTAAGGCGGCAGTTAACGGGTTTAAAAGCTCCAAAAAAGAAGTCACACCCCACTGTTATAATCGACCAACAGTAGGTACAGAATCATGATGATCAAGATACCGTATAATTGTACAGGCTCATGAAACCTCAGTTTACAGGTTGAGCCGGTGGTGGGTCAGAGCACATTGACCGAATAATCAGCCATGTGTCTGTATCCTTTAGGGTTTTACTCGGGCAGGTGGCGGTGAGATTAGGTTACACAACTACAGGCCAAGAAACACTTGCATTGTACCAACATGAGCAGCAAAAGCTCCCCCTGCTGGACACAGACCTGAATAAAAACAGAGCTATGTAAAAGACATTAGGAGGAGTGACAACTAACCGACAAAAAACAACAACAAACAGGTGACTTCATAACTTTTGACCAAGCCAAATATGAATCACAGTACGTATTTTGACTTGTCTTGCATGAGGGATCAGCGTGTCCCAGCGGACCAGTGGGACAGTCTGGAGTTCTGTCGGCAGGTCTGGGTTTTTTCGGAGGAGCAGGTTTAGAGGCAGCTCAGCCTTCCTCTCTGTGATGGCCTCAATTGAGTTTCCATTGAGCATCTGGCGGTCCGTCATTACATTGTGGCTGTGAAGTGTGACTATTTTACATACTCAACTGTGACTCCCACACGAGGGACAGGAGCATTTTGTGATTACAGAGCACACCCGTGCCTCATTTGGTTTGCTCCTGATACTGTGTACAATCTGTCTGCGGTCTGTGACTGAGAGGAGATGGGTGTTTGTTTGCCTGGGTGCAAGCATCTGTCAGTTTGTCTTAAGCCTTTGTGTTTGAAGTCTGCCGGTGGACAGCTCATTTGACCATGTGCGGTGGACTTTTCCTTTTGGAAGGAGAATAGTGGGAGGAGCACCCAGGTAGACAGAGGGACACTCTGCTGTGTGTAGCAGGGGTGCGGAAATGCCAGTCTTGGCAACACACATGTAACATGTGTGCCTGGTTGGAGGTTCAAGGTCCACCAGTGCCACTGCTCTGTGCCAGAGAGAAGCACCATGCACCAAAGTGGAGCCCTGCCAATTTGCTACTGCACCACAGGACTCTCAAAGCAGACAAACAGAAATGAGCAGCAAGATAAATGTCCTTCATTCACACAATATCTGTGAAGTGCACTCCACACAAACAGAAAACCAGAAAAAGATGGTGAGTTTATTGGTGAATATTTCATTTTTGCAGTACCATGACCCTGGCCCAGCTCATTTGTATGTTTGTAAGAGCACATTTACCTGAGCAGTAGTCTGTCCTTGTGCCCGGCCTGTGGTCTGTTTTGTCCAGTGCGAATGAG